>CM056945.1:27839957-28548707 GCA_029856935.1 Cyclocarya paliurus | reverse complement strand
CCAAACTCGCCGCGCAGAACGATCTCTCCTCCCACCTTCCGATTCTGTGCCGCTGCGAACCTGCTCTGCTTCCCCGATTTATCACCGAGTTGGAGAAGCACGACAGAGACTCGAGCTTTATCGGGTACTCGAACCGGAACTTCACTAATTACGGTTCCGATCGGCTCGGCGGGGTAAGACTCGTTCAAGAATTACTCCAAGGACGAGAACATCCCGGTGGACTCGTTCCGCCGTACAGCCGAGACTCGGCAGCCACAAGGACAATTTTGTCAATTACGGCTCGAACGGAAATGTGTGGATGAGAGCTTCAACACCTATGCCGCAGGGGCTACTGGCGGTTCGGGCGAGTTCACCACGTACGCCGACTCAGTCAACGTACCTAACCTCCGGTTCACCTCTATTCGGACGACTCCAATGGCCGGGCCAGTCATTCAAGGCCTACAGTGTAAACGCAAACGCTGGTGATCAGAGATTCGCCAGCTATGGGAAGAACGGCAATGCGGCTGTTAACGAGTTCAACAACTACGGGACGAGCTCAAAGTAATCGGATCGGGATTCTCAGGTTATGGACACAAGGCAATGCTGCCAACGATACGTTCATCAATTACGGGAACGACCAGAACAATCCGCAGAACAACTTCAAGGGCTATGCCGATGGAGGTAATTTTGCCGTCGATACCTTCATGAATTACAGAGAGAACGCCAATGTGGGTGACGATTCGTTCCAGAGTTATGCCAAGGATGCGAACTCGGCTAAGGTCAATTTCGCCAATTACGGCAAATCCTTCAACATCGGTACGGACAAATTCAGTGGGTACGGGCAGGGCGCCGACAAATCCATCGGGTTCAAGATCTACGGCGTGAACACCACTTTCAAGGAATACGCGAAAAAGGGTGTCTCATTTGCCAAGTACTCCAATGTGAGCTCAGAGAAGAGTACTACAATGGGGGTTAGTGGCAATCTCGTTAAAAGATGGGTGGAGCCGGGCAAATTCTTTCAGGAGTCGATGCTTAAGAAGGGGAATGTGATGCCAATGCCGGACATTAGAGATAAAAATGCCCAAAAGGTCGTTTTTGCCCCGGTCGATTTCGTCAAAATTACCGTTCTCGACCTCGAAGATCTCGGACCTGAAGCGGATTTTCCACGCGGGTGATAATTCTAGTATGGAGACCATGATTGTGAACTCGCTAAACGAGTGCGAGAGCGCTCCGAGCAAGGGCGAGACCAAGCGGTGCGTGGGCTCGGCCGAGGACTTGATCGACTTTCGCAACCTCGGTCCTGGGTCGCAACGTCGTCGTTCGCACTACCGAGAACGTAAAAGGGTCAAAGCAGAATATACTGATCGGATCAGTCAAAGGAATCAACGGTGGAAGAGTCACGCAATCGGTCTCTTGTCACCAGAGCTTATTCCCTTACTTACTCTATTACTGCCACTCGGTCCCAAAGGTCCGGGTCTACGAAGCGGACATACACGACCCGAGTTCTAAGGCCAAGATTAATCATGGCGTTGCCATCTGTCACGTAGACACCTCAGCTTGGAGCCCGAGTCACGGAGCTTTCTTGGCTCTGGGTTCGGGTCCGGGCCGGATCGAGGTTTGCCACTGGATATTCGAGAACGACATGACCTGGACTGTCGCAGACTAAAAGAAAGTTGTAGTTTTAATTGAGAAGGTGGTGTGTTGGAATCGGTGGCTTAGAAAGCTTAGCTGCCGTTTAGATACCAAGTTGATTTATTTAAGCCATATCTAAGTTAAGGCTGTTCAGCTTTTGATAGCAAAAGTATGCTTTATGGTTTACTCTTTACATTTGGAAGATGATTTTGAGTTTTAGCAAATGTTCCTAAGATTACTGATAAATAATTGGAGGAGGGCAAGCAAGCGCCCCCACCCAAAAAAAAAAAAAAGTTTTTTTTAGCTATTGCCTTCGATTTTCTCTTTACCTTTTTATTTCTTAAACATTTATTTGAAAAGAATTGGTATAGAATAATTGGAGGAGGGCAAGCAAGCGCCCCCCACCCAAAAAGAAAAAAGGTTTTTTTTTAGCTATTGCCTTCGATTTTCTCTTTACCTTTTTATTTCTTAAACATTTATTTAGAGAGAATTGCTATAAACACAAAGTAAATCTACAAACTAATATGACTTTATGAAATCCGTTAGATCTACTTTAGTAATTTTATAATTTAACGTATCATATTAAGTCATATCAATTTGTAGATTTATTTTTGTATAATCACTTTGTGACTAAAGTATTTTTCTTTTGCAAAACTCTTTTTTCATGAATAATATAATTAGGTTTATAAATGATTTATTTAAGAGATCAATAAGGTGGAGTATTGGAGAGAAAAGGAAAGAAGAGATAGAGAGAGAGGATGAGATTCAAAGCGTCGAGAATATTTGGAATGCCAACTAAAAAAACTAACAAAAAAATGGATGCTTCTACATGTAAACAAAATCATGTGAACAAGGATGAAGTGGTCCAAATGAATCATCCAAAATGTGCTTTTGTTTCGTATGGGGGAAAGGCTATCGAGACAGCTGTTGTTGGTACAAGGGTTGTTTTTTCGGTTTATTTTAATGATAAGATTTCAGAAATTCATATTGCAATATGTACGTATCCTTTATTATTTTTCGTGTGTTTTTTTTTTCTTTTCTGTTTTTCTTAATTCTAAAATGGTGCACGAGCCGTTTTAAATTCAGAACTGAATTATCTCAACTCATTTCATTTCATGTTATCACTCAATTCAAAAAACGAGGCAGCTTTGTGTTCTCCTAGATTTATAGCCTTCTTTTTGTATCACATGCCACCGGTTTTAAAACTTGTAACTTGGTTACAAAAATAAAGTACATTTGTTGATTTTGATATGCCACGGAAAATTTGGGTGCAGTATTCAAGATGGCCCCAACTAATTAATTGATTATATGATGTAAAAGAATTATGTCGGTTTGGATAATGAGATAAAATAATTTTAAATAAAAGTTAAAAATTAAATAAAATATTATTTTTTTAATATTATTATTATTTTAAAATTTAAAATAATTTAATTATTTATTATATTTTATATGAAAATTTGAAAAAATTAAAAAAATAAGATGAATTTCATCTATTCAAACGAAGCCAAGTGTTTAGGTTGGCCCGTGGTATTGGAGATTAGTTTAGTTTATTTTTGGTGCTGCATGGACTTGGCTTGAATTGAGTAATGCTGCCATTTTGGATTCTTATTTATTTTAAAAATAGAGGATAAATATATATTTTACATATTTTTTTAAAATAATAATAAATACAGCATTGCAAAATGTAAATTTTGTGCAATCCTTTAAAAAAATAACAGAGTTTATATTTAAAAAATAATTTATTTTATGTAAGACTTATATTTATGTAGAAAGATTATGTACTATAAACTTTTCTTTAGAAGATTTTGTCATTGAGAGCTTATACAAGTTAAGACAATATCTATCATAAAGAAATTTGTATATGGAGAAGTCTCAAACATATGAATAGTTTAGTTTTTTTTTTATTTTATATTTATCAGTTACAGCTGTAACTTCAAATTTTATTGAATGAAATGAAATCTATTTTCTCTTTTAAAAAAAAAATATATAAATGGTTTCTCTTCCTGAAAAACTTTGGTGAGATGCAATGAAAGGATGAGGACTGTAAATGCTTGCAGTCCTTACAAAGAAGCACTGAGATTCCAACGCAAGGCGTGGGTAAATATAACATGGGGCGGTGCACACTCGGCTACACTTTACAGGGTAACCTCCGAGTCTATCTACAACACTGTTTCGGAAAATGTTTAACGGTTCAAGTTATCATTTTAATCATTGTTGATATGATATTAAATAATTAAAAATAGTAAATAATTTCTCAATTATTTTAGGGATGATAAATAATTTCTCATATTTGTTGTTTTTAAAATGAAGTATAATAATAATACTTTATGCTGTTTAAATAATGGAATTTTCGAAGCATGGAGTCGTTACAATGATCACCAAGGCATAAAAAAAAGGCCAAAGCATATCATATTATTAAAACTCTGACGCGTCATCATCATTTACACCACCCACTATAAAGTTGGTTTCCAGCAATGTGTTTAGATCCCACGTGGAAATCCTCCAATGAAATTGAAAAGGGAAACGACTACTTGGTTTAAAAAGGCTCCATTTCAATCAGTGAGAGATGGAAAAACAAAAAGAAAAGGAAGAGAGAAAAGACTCAACATTCACTTTCTAACTCAGTTAGTTCATATCTACTCATCTTCAACTAACGGTAATTCATAAATTGACGCGGTTTAATATCATCTGTTAAATTGTAAAGTTATTTTTATTATAAAATAGATACTCAAATTAAGCTGAACATGACGATATTATTCTAAAAACTATCATTGTTACGAGGATTACTTACAAAACATCAAAAAAGTAAAAAGTTTTTCTTTTGATTTGTTATCATCCAAATGTTGACATTTGGATATCTATCAACTTGGCATCTTAGAGACAGAATCAAAAACCAAGAACAGCAATTTTGGAAGTGAATTTATAAAGTATTCTTCATTCTATTATTAAGTTAATGTGAGTGGGGGAATACATATTTGCACCAAGAATAAAAACCCAACAACTCTAGTACTTTTCTGTGTTTGTCATAAGGTTAGGGACCCATAATCCATATACTTCAAATTTCAATGAGAGAATCCCAGAAATGCTTCTTCTATTGCACCTTATTATTGTTAGACTACTATTCCAATCTCAGTGAGGGCCACTTTGTGTGCACGCATTGTCCTCTTTATGACCCTCTGTCCAAACAGAGGGTGCCATGGCCACCCTCATAGGACTGTAGGACAACGTATCCCATACTTTTAAGCGACATCGATTACTCAGCATTGAATGCAACTTATGCAAAGCTATACGATTTTAACTGTTTAAATATTGCAGTAATTGTCTTCTTAGTAAGAATATTTCTGCGGTGAAAATAATTTATTTTAAATTAATTATTGATAAAATTAATTATTTTTTAATTTTTTTATAAAAAATTAAATTCACCTTAACCAATTTTATACATTTCAATATAAAAAATTAAACTTATCTCAACTGAAAAAAATTACGCTCATTTTAATAGACCCACAACTCAATTAAACTCATCTCAACGTCTAAATGTAATGAAAAGACTTATTGATTAGTACCAATAATCTGCGGAGTTTTTATTTTGTCTCTCAATTCATCTCATCGTCCAAATGTAACGAAAAGACTTGATTGATCAGGACCAATAACCTGCAGGGTATTCATTCTGTCTCTCATCAAGATCCTCGATTTTTTTTTTTTCCTACCGAATTCTTCGCCCATTTATGTGTGTTTGTTTGTGTTACTGGTTGGACCATTTATGGATTTCGGTATTGAATATCAAAATCTGCAAGTTTCTTAAACATCATCATGCGAATAGATAACAAAACAGAAAGACATCATGATCCAGCAGCAATTTAATGGTTAAATGTGGATGTAACGTTATATCTGTCGTGGGTTGGAGAAAGAAATAAAAGAGGCGTACCCTCTGCTTGCAAGCCAGATCTACAGACATCAGCTTTTTCTCCTCCCTCCTATTTTTTTTTCTTCTTTTTTGTTTTTGTTTGAGAACTTATTATTCAGTGCTATCAAGTCTTCTGGACTTTTCTCAGAAACTGCACCACAAATTTTGTCATATCCAGCCAGTCAATGAAATTGGTTTCGGTTGCTACAAATGACAATAAAAAGGTGCTGTTGCTGCTGTATATTTTTCATATCAATGCTGTTCCATTTATACACACACTCCGCAATTTGATATGTCAATTGCAAAAACTCCCAGTCTAACAAGTGTGCAGCAAACTCCTTGTTTTTGTAACTTTCTGATATAGTTTTAACTAGACTCATGCAGTTTTAATTAGCATTAGTGATGCATTATTTTCAAGATGTGCCCCATCAATAGAAGCCATGTAAATGGTGATTTCCACTGCTACAAATCCCTCTTTATTGGAAGTTTGTTACTGCTTACTGGCAGATACAATGCTTAAGCTAGAGTCCTTGAAATTTCTCCCTCATCAAACTAAGCTTAACTTGGATAATGCCTAAACAAATTGTCTCTTTTACCAAGTTTTCCAGTTTTTATTACAGCGCGAAACAAGGCTTTGAAATGGGAGCTAACTTTCATCTTAACTTATCTCATTTTATCTTATCTACGAAAAGAATGCAGCGCAAAGAATCGGGGATTCTCTCAACCAACTATATGTTGTATAGAAATGGTCCAAGCAGTACTAGCGTCCTTTGCCATTAACTTGGTAGCCAGGGAGCCATAAAAGATGTCCCATTCTTAGGTACCTCTGCATTTCCTTTCCCAACATTACCAACATATGAATCATAATCAATGACGAACGTATTGCAGTATGAACTCAACCGACGTTTTTGTTGGCTCATAAATATATAGTACAGATTTTTAAATTTTGCTGTTGGCCATTGTTGTCCTCTTTTGCTTTTATCTAGACATAATTGAAGACACAAGCCCAGTTCCTTCAGACAATACCTTAACATCTCAAGCGAAGGACAAGTATCTCATGAAACCGCAACCAGCAGATAATGATCATGAACTTCAATCCTGCGATCAACAAAAGTTTAAGATATATATACACAAGTCTAAATATTTTTATTATAATTGTTAACATTCAAATGATGTAAACCTATATGAGATGCGAACTCTGCCACAAGATTAATACAGATTACATGAGCACCATTCTTCCAGACTGCTGCAGTATCAGGTCTATTAGTTCTTCTTTCATTTTTTCAAGTCTCCATCCAGATTTGAGACTTCCGGCAGTTGTTATCTCCTTTTGGCTCTGTTAATCAAGTTCTTTGAATGTGGTATCTCATAGTAAACGAGATTCAGAACCAATCAATGGAAAGACCGGTAGTTCGATCTGTTGATTTGCATGCTAATATCTGGAGGTGACTTAGGTTACAATAAACAGTATCCTTTCTCTTATGTTTTTCAGAACATTATCTGGCCTGAAATAAATTTAAAGTGCCATATATCTATGCAGACTGCTCTTGCAGACTGTACATTTCTGGGGGGATAGGAAATGTCATAACCCCTGCAACATTAGAGTTGGGGAAGGGCCGAAGGCCACTTGAACTCCCATGTTAAGAGTTGTAAATGATAATTCAGTTTCAGGGTAGAAAAGTAAATCTCAGTACAGAACCAATGCAAGTTCCAGACTCCCATAACTCTTGTCCTAATTGTTAGCTTGGCATGATACATGTATATACATGTATGTATTTATATAAAAGTGTATATATATATAGTTTTTTTTTTTTTAATGATGTGTCATGGATGACGTCTATTACGAACTCCAACGACCGACATCCCCTCCTCCTACAAATGAAAATGTTAATCTAATTTCTTTAATAAAACTATATTAAAAGAGGCTGTGGAAGTTTTAAGAAAAGCCACCCAACAACGATCAAATCGCAGAAACTGGGGTAGCAATATTATTTCTCAACCCCATGCCAACTATATATATATATATATATAACAATATGTGCCTGCAATAGCGGAAATATTTATAAGTTTCGACATGTATCTGTTCCCTACAGTGGTCGTATTTGAAAAAAACACACCACGGAGTGAGCTGTGCGCTCCGAAGTATGTCACTAATATATGGGCCCGTTCGTAGAGCACGCAGATGTACGTAAAAAGAGAGACGTCTGCACTGCACATAATTAGTTCATTTTCCATAAACCAGTTTCTGATGCTAATTCCAAAGCAATTCCTGTCTTTACATTAATTTCTCGATTGATCTCAGTCTCGCTAGCTTGTTCCAATCCAAACAAGTATTACGGCCTAAGTTGTCCCGATTTCGGTCAAAGCAGGGTTAAAATAATGTCCAAACAAGAATAATATACCAGTACAGTACTACGGATGGTGCCGTACGTCTCTTGGTTGACAAAAACCAACCTTTTAAAATAATTTGATTTGATATTATATTGATTTGATTTTTATAATATTTATTTTATGTTATCTTAATGTAATTTTTTTTATAAATAAAGATGTATATTTTGTATTCAATAATAATTAAAAAAGTAAAAATATAGTCCTCAAAAAATATCTTTCTCTCTTTTTCCTTTCTCCATTTTCTTTTATATTATATTTTATTTTCTATCACAATCTACCATAATTTGGTTTTGTCATTGGCCACCAGTCGAGGCGCCCGACATGCTCTCCTGATTGCCATTTGAAATTTCAAGGCATATGTATATGATCATGCATGGTCAAGATCTACAATTATTGCATATGCCTTTTGTAATTGCAAAAGCAATCTGCCGACCGCGTGGTGTCCTTATCCTTGCTAGCTAGCTTCAATGCTCGACATGTAACTTAGCCAACACATTTTATGGCCTTTTTTCTTAATTATCATCGACCGGATATATGACACGTCTATGTCCCGATTAAAGTGTACATTCTTTGCATGATCATATGTGTATCATGTTCACTTGCTCTTAAACACAAATATTCCTTTTTCCCTGCATGCGCTCACGATCGTTCCAACAGACCGTGGCCTGACAAGGATGTAATCGGGGCTCTGCTTTTCAAAGTCAAAATGTCATAGAATACGTGCCTATGGAAGAGAGTATATATGACAACTAGGTGGTATTTTATAAGATTGTAATATGTCACACAACTCATAAATCTAATATGAATACAACATAAAATTAGCAAACTTGACTTCAATATAATTGAGTTCAAGTCAAAACGGATTGACCATTTAAGACCAAATTAATATACAGGTCAATAATAGAGAAATCCACTTAATTCGAAATCAACTTGTAATAACCCGTTTAAAGTTTTATTTCAAAATTATAATTTTATTATTGTTGGGTTGTAATATTGATATTTCTCAATATACTTATGTTTTTATTGTTGGGCTTGTAATTCTAGAACTATGTTCATATTTGTTATTGTTGGGTTTGTAATATAGGTTTGAAAAAATCTATATACAGTCGACCCGGGCAAACGGCGTGTAAGCGGCTCCCTCAAAAAATCTTTTTTTTTTCCTTCCTTCTCTCCGAGTCTCCATCAGTCCCTCCCTCTCTGCTTTTCTTCTCTATCTCAAGAACTCCCTCCCCTTCGAACCCGCCGCCCTCCCTCCCTCCCTCAACCTACTAATGGAAGTCTGAGACCACAAATCGCCGCCGCTCTGGAAGTATCTTCCTCTGCTCTGAGGTATCGGCTTCATTACTTGCGAAAACGTCCTCGTCACATGCATCATCGTCTCTCGACGGCGGCTCCTCGACATGAATGATGCTCTCGCTCAAGTTCTTGTCAGCGATAAGGTTCTTGATGTGGACGAAGTCCTCGCCTTCGGTTGGGGGCGCGTGGGGGTCCATGGGCGGATGGGGAGAGTGGGGTTTCCGGCTGCCAAGGGCAATGCCAGAGAAGTAATTTTGGGTATACGAGCCAGCACGACGGACAGAAACAGAGTGTCCTAGACTCTAGTGGTGAAGCTGAAGGAGGAGGAGGAGGAAGTGAGTGACCCGGCCGATAGTGGTGATGAAGTGAGTTGTAGAGTTGAGAATGGATGGGTTGATGGTGGGTGTTGGGTTATGTGTGGAGGAGATGGGGAAAGAGTCTTCGGATGCCATGGAAAAAACAGAAGAAAGAGAAAAAGAAATAGTCTTCAAATTTGGTGAAGGTGATGGTCTTTCAACAAGCTCTTAATACCATATTGAGATTACAACTCAGTATGAAAATCATTTGCTTGACAGAATGTGTAAGAGAGAAAATCTCTGTTGTGATTTTCTTGCTTTTGCAATGTGGGTATTTGCTGGATTGTTGGTTTCGGTTGTGCATGTACTGATGCATTCTTATTCTTTGACAACTATTTGTGCACTTGCTTTATTTTCCTCCTTAATACTTACGGACTCAACACTTGAAGCTTGAGCGAAGAGCACAAATCGCCGAAGGAATCGAAACTCTGTTTCTTGTTTTTTTGTCTTAATTAATAGTAGCTGCCACGTCATCAATCCATGTCATCCGACTGCACGGTGACTGTGGGTGGCGACTGTACGTAGCGAATCTATCTTGGTTTTATTATAGGTTAAAATTTGAAAATATTGATTTTTTTGTTAGTAAGTAATCTTATTGTTTTTTAAATATTGAGGTTACTAATAAATATAGACCACAACTAATAAATATTGATTTTAGTTTTTTTATCTAAAATTATATTAATAAGATCAAATGGGTTATGTGTATTATTTCAACCCATTTATATAAAATGAGTTGAAATGAGTTGTGTCATATTAACCAATTTATAATTAATTATTAAATAAGTTAAAACGAATGACAAAACAAGGCTCGTTATGGGCCATGTTAGAGTTTGAAGGTCTCATCCATTTATCTTAACGGGTCAGGTTTTGGTAGACTCATATAGTCAAATGTCAATAATTTGACACAACACGAACATAACTCGTGAACACAAACTGTCACCCTAGTAATTTGTGCTTATAAAAGACTAACTTTTCAGTTGGGTCATGCTAATCACACATGCAAAAAAGTACTAAATTTTGAACTTTTGTGGGTCAAAATTTATTTCCTTGTGAAGTTACAAGTGTCCATAATTCATGCATAAGAGGCTTCTAATTATGCCACAATTAATCCACATGGATGGTGTGTGATATAAAGACATTTAAATAAAATTATTTCTAAAAATGAAAAACTCATTTCCCTCCAAATCTCAACATCCGCCTTGTAGAAAGCCATGGCTGAATCTTTCCTCCATCAAGCCCATTCCATTTCTAAAATTGACCATAGTAGGCCCAAATATTTCTTTTTGAAATCTTACTCCCCAGTATAGGACCAACCCAAAAGAAACGACATCCAGGCCCATTTTTACTTAGACCCAGTCCATAGACAAACCCTCTTACCCTGGGCGATTGCAATTCGGGCACCGAGTCTGAGAGCGGCTTCGGCTAGAGCAGAGAAGAGCTATGGCGGCCAACGGTGCGAGAAGAACCCTACTAATATCTTCCGCTTCTGCCAAAGCCCTGCTAAGCCGTACTTCATCTTCTTCATCACCTTTGGCTGCGAAAGCTTCCAAGTTGACTGGAGGACTAGCTGTTCAGAAGCGCGTCTTATCCAGGTTACGCTTTTGCCATTTTTGTACCCATTTGATAGCTCCCTAGAAAGTGAAATGTATAATAAAACTTGCAATTCGTTTGGTTTCTGTGAAAATGATGAAAAGAGTGGATTTTGTGTTCTTATTTCGTTTCTTTATTTGAAAATTGACTAAGAAACCCGGCCAAGTTTTAAGCTTGCTGTAATGTAGCGGGCAATAAATGTTTGACAACTGATATTTCAGTTCCGTTATTATACTTCTTCGTCTTAGCTACCAATCGGCGCATTAAGGTTTTTGCGGGACTCTGCCCCCCACCCCCAAAAAAGGTTTTCTTCTGGGTTTGAAGTGGTTCTCCTGGGGTTACTCTTGTCACGATTTTCCTGATATTTCCATTTGAAATCTCCTGTTGAACCAATCTCTTCCATCCAAAGGTTCTTCACCCACACCACACCCCCACACCCCACCACCCCCCACCCCCCCCGCGGGGGGCGGGGGGGTCATCCAAAGTCTCTTTTTGTGGTACACTATTTGATTCTGTTTAGAATCCTAACTTTGCAAGTATTTAATTGGATAACCATGGACATGGAACTTGCTAATATACTTTGGTTGCCCCTTATGATCTTGAATATGTTATATTGTAAGCCTTAGAAGAAGTTTAATGTTGCCGTTTAGGCTTCCTGTGGAGTTGACTGGTGTGCAGCAGTCTTTGATGCCGTTGCACAGCGTTACTGCTTCTGCCTTGTTCACTTCGTTGCTGTCTTTGCACAATCAAAATTGGGGGTGTCTATCGGAAGGTATAGAGGGTCAAGAATTTTCTTTATATTTTATTTTTATGCTCTCAAATGTCTTTCATCTCTTTTTACTCTGTTAATGGTTAGTTGCTTTATAGAAAATGGTCAACGAACTGGCTGCTGATTACCAAAAAAAGGAGAATGTGTTTGACATGAATTTGCGGAGTGGACCTTTTGGATTTCTAACCTTTAGGCATGAAGTGTATGTCTTTTTGTTCACAAAGTTTGCTAGGAGTTGAGTTGGATGTTTCATGCTTAGTTTAGAGTAGGGGTGAAAACCGACCCAATCGGCACAGTTTTTGGGCAAAACTGACGCTGACCGATGCTTCATTTTTGGGGGAGAAAACCGGCCGAAATTGGTCGATGGGGAGGAGAAACACCGGCCGTCTTGACACCGGCAGTTCTCTGGCGGTTCACGGTCGGTTCATCGGCAAGCTGCATTTGAGATAGTAGAGAGAGAGAGTGTTGCAGAGGAGAGAGAGAGAGAGAGAGAGAGAGAAATGAGATCAAGGAAGAAGAAGTAGGAAGAAGACGACCTAATTTCGAAACGACACTGTTTGGTTTAAACCAAACAGCGTCGTTCTACTTAATTTTTTTTTAATACGTTATGAATAAAATAACGCCATTTGGTACGTCGTTTTAGTTGTGTTTAAAACACACCTACAGGCTTAAAATGATACCGTTCCATTTAAACTTAAGTAGAACGGCGTCGTTTTGAGTACAGAATATATAAAAAAAATATAATTTCTTTAATCGGCTGGTTCAGCAGTTTGAACCAGTTTCGAACTGACGCCGAACCTTCCGATATCGGTTTTCTGTATTTTCTGCCGCACGCCGACTAGTTCTCCACCGGTTTCGGCGGGTTCTGAGCTCTAGCAACCGGTCTGAGTTGGTCTAGGTCGGTTTTTTGTGTAACTTTAGTTTAGAGAACTACTACATACACAAAGAGATTATACAAAAGTAAACCCACAAACTGATGTGGCTTCATAGAATCTATTATATCTACTTCACAATAAAAGTAACTTCACAATTTGACGTATCACATGAAACCACATCAATTTATGGGTTTACCTTTGTTTGACCCCTTTGTGTCAAAGTATTTCCCTTAATACAAATGGAAAATTTTATTTTACCTTGTTGATATGCATGATGATTACAAAAAAAGGAGGATGTGTTGGACATGTCTGTGCTTCTATTGAGGGTGCCAGGGAGCATTGACATGAATCTGCAGTCTTTAGATTTCTAACCTCTACATGCGAAGTGTATGTCCTTTGTTCACTAAGTTGATAGGAGTTGAGTTGGATCCTTCATGCTTAGTTTATAGTGGTTCAATCTGAAGATAACTGGATCTTATAGACATCACCTAAAAAGTGGACCCTTCTTTTATACAAGTGAAATATATTTTACAATGCATATATAGTTTTTGGATTACAGCTGTAAATTAATCCTCAAACTTTTTTCTTTTGCTCTGGTTCTTTCAGTTTTGCTGTGAAGACATTGTACATAATTTTTAGTACCAAGAAAATGGCTTGTGGATAGTGATAGCTTATTGTATTATTTCAGTATAATTTCATTTTTGAGAGTCGGAAACAACACTTTGTGTGGACCTTTCATCTTGTAATGCATTTTATGTTAAACCAAACCCTTTTGCCAAGGTCGTATGTGAGAACTGGCGATAGAAACGTAAGGAGACAGTTGTGTTCTTTATATATATGCATGCATGTATATATGTATGACATATCTTTGCTGCAGAGAGGGGCATATAAACCCCCCCCCCCCCCCCTCCTCTTTTTTTCTTTTGTATGATATAATTTTGTGGCTGCATGAACCATGTTGTAAATTTATTTTTCTGTTGTTCCATCATGGCATTATTCTTGGATTTCTAATTACCATTATAGATTTCTGCAGATAGTATATAGTAGAAATATTTGATGGGCCTAGAGCCATATGAAACAGTAATTTCTCCTTGAAGTCTTAGTAATGGAATTGACCTACTTTTTGCTGTCCTGGCAGGGTTTGCAACGCCTCTATAACATGGCCAATGAGTTCCTGTTCTAAGTAACCAGCCAGATAAACACTCACACCGGATTTTATTTCAATCCATGTTTCTAATTGTGGTTGCACTAGATTCATCTTCAGAGCAAGATGGTTATCTCTTTCTTCATTTTTGTGGTTTTTTGTTTTCTTTTTTCGAAGTGTGATGATGGTGATGTTCACCTTCACCACCCTTCTGATTTAGAGTTCTGAAAAGAGATGGGTCTCTCCCGGTGAGAAACTCTGCGATTTGCCAAATAATTGGTGAATTATTTCTAGAATAGTAAAGAAGAATAATGAAAGCTCTTATAATCCACAAAGACAATGGTATAGCTTTTTGACCTCAAAGCAGGCTCCTTTTTGGAATGGATTTGGAACCTTGGCTTTCTTTTCTCTATCAATGAATGTAGGTTTGATGTGTTGTAGATTTGTGCTTTCTGAATCTACATTTTCTCCATGCGATCAATGATCTTCTACATCTACATTTCTCCTGTTTGGGTCAAGTTTTGACTTATGTATTTAACAAGGAAAAGGATAAATGCACAGTACTTTCCTCAATATTTTACATAACTTTCTTTTAAAATAAAGGGATATTTTTGTAAAATATCTCATAAAAGTTACATTGTCTCGGATGTGGTTTGTGTCCTTTTGCCCTCGATCAATGGTCATATCATTTTAGGACCAAAAAACTATTTCCCTATAAAACAACGTAGGAAAGAGAAAATTTTGTTGGATGCGTATGCATTATTTAAATCGCAAGTAAAGCAGTCGAACGACCGGCAGATTCACGTCGGTTTGGCTCTAATTCGAAATGATTATGACGCGACGCACCAGCAAAATATGACCGTTGCCTAACGTTCCTGAAATCTATATTTCAAAAAAGTTGTATCTTTCTGGGAGCTACTTACCCGTAGCCAACGTCTACTTCGTCCGTCCTGGGTGATGAAAACTCTGTAGAAGCTGAGAACCGCCGGGTCAATTCATGCCATAGATTCCGTTGCTCTAATTTTCTTCGTTTTTTCCCGAGTTCTGGGTTGGTGGGTGTCTTAGGTTGATTCCGATCCTTTTCCTTGCAAATCGTAGTCGCTTTCCAAGAATCTAACTGGAGGTCGATCACTGTTTTGGGTCACTTTTTTGACTCTCGAAGACCATGGCGACATTGGCACCGGGAATTCTGTTGAAGCTTCTCAATGGAATGAACACAGGCGTCAAACCGACCAGCGAGTACAGGAGCTCGCTTCTGCAGGTGACCGACATCGTCCCGGCGGATCTCGACGAGAAGAGTCTTTGGCCGAAGCACGGGTTTTACATTAAAGTTTCCGACTCTTCTCACTCTATCTATGTCAGTCTTCCCTCTGAACATAATGATTTTGTTCTCAGCAATAAAATGCAGCTGGGGCAGTTCATCTATGTCGATAGATTGGAGCCAGGGTCTCCGGTTCCGGTTGTTAAAGGTGCGAAACCACTTCCTGGCAGACACCCGTTTGTGGGCACGCCGGAGCCGTTAATGGGTCTTAGAGAGAAAGGTGAGCCGAAGTCCAACTCAAAACTCTCTGCTCCCAGAAGGGGCTCTTGGGGAACGGGACCGGATGGCACCGACTGTGTTTCGTCCCCTATGGATTGCAAGCCTATTAATTTAGACTTCGATCAGTGTACACCAGTGAAAGATCGTAATAGCTCGGTGAAAGAGGGAAATGCTAATTTTCCGATGTCTCCGATGATAAGGGGGAAGGTGGGGAAGGATGGAAACTGTGTTAGATGTTCTTTTGGCGAAGGGCTATTGGCGAAGATGGTGGATGCGAAGGGAGAAAGCCCTGCTTTTCTTAGGAAAAGCTGTGTAGCCCCTTCTCCTTCGAAATTTCCAAGGAGCAGGAGCGTTTGCGAAAGAGATCCTAAGATCCCAATAAATCCCTTAAACTCAGCCGTAAGTATGACGTTCCTTTTCGCTGTTTGATGAACTTTTTACAACTTTTCCAAGGAATTGCAGCCTTTTTTTAACCATCATAACTCAAAATATGTCTTTGTTGATATCACACCATTTGCTGAGAATGTCTTTTTCTCTCTGCAGGAAAAGAAAACTTCAACTCCTGCTCCGCGCTCAAGGAGTGCTGCAAGAGTGGCAACTTCCCTCAATATGACGGGGGAAGCCCATAACTCCGGTTCAAAAATTACTCAATTACAGTCAGAGTCTGGTAATTCAGCTCCTGATATCAGCACAAGTCTCCCCATGAATTTACCTGGAAAACTTAGCATGCTGGGCAAGGTGGATTTCCCAAGTCCTGTGTTCCTAATAGCTCTCAACTAATTTCTCTTTCTTTTCCAGGTCCAGTTAACTCACTTTTATGCTTTTTAACAGGAAGCAGTGCAGCATCGAGAAACAGCTCAGAAAATTGCCCTTCAAGCACTCAGGGATGCTTCAGCCACGGAGGCATTAGTTCGGTGTCTCAAGTATGTACCTTTTATAAGCTTGTTTTCTGTGATTTTGCGATGCTACTTTGACTTTATTCCTCCATATTGTGAACTCTCTGAGTTAATCAGACTCCTTTCAGCTAATATACTTGAGTGGTTGCTGTAGGATGTTTTCAAACTTGAGCAAATCAGCTAAACCTGACGCCCCAGTGGCCTGTTTTGATCAGTTTCTAGAATTTCATCATCAAATTGTGCAAGCAGTGACTGACATGGTGTCCATTCAAGCAGCTACTTCAGCCTCTGAAATGGCTCAAAACCCAAATGCTAAAAAGAAAGATTGCCCAACTGGCGAAGAGTCCCCAATTTTACACGAAATCATACCCAACTCGTTGGACCAAAGCCGAAATTCAGAACTGACATTATCAAAAAGGAGAACAGCATTATACAAATCCATTGCAGCCTTTCCTGAAAGAGGTGAGCAGAGGACAAATCTGGGAAAACTCCTGAGATCAAATAGCAACCCGAAGACATGCTTCGAACGAAAAGGACCTTCTACTCCACTTGGGAAGCTGCCACTTGAAGCTGCCGGTGAGAATGACGAAAACAAAAAACCTTCATCTTGTAGCCTAAACAATACAATCAAATTGGGAAGGCAGATTGAAACGGAAACTGGAAACTGGTTTATGGACTTTTTGGAGAGGGCTTTGGAAACAGGCATGAAGAAAATGAAAGGTGCAGGAAATGGGGATGCTCGGAAAGTTCCTCAATCTCTTATACTTAAGGTTATTAACTGGGTGGAAGTAGAGCAGTGTGATAGCAGTAAGCGATCTGTTCATCCCAAAGCAACACAGCTAGCTCGGAAGTTGAGGATCAAGATGAAGAATCCTTGAGTGTCACTAGAATACTGAAATATATAATTAGGGTATGAGTAAAGTTCTGGCAGTGTTTGTGTTCCAACCATATGAAGATTCTGTTGCATTTGTTGAATCACATATGTGCATGCATGTACACGTAATAGGCTTTATTGCTTGAAGAATTTATTCATATATTCTTTTATTTCCTTTTTGTAAACTACTTCACACCTTGTCTAATTTCCATTTTCATCGACCATATTGTTTGGATGAGCAAACCAACTGCAGCAGGCTGTGAAGGAAACTTCTTCTGTTTGCGAAATGACAAGATCTATATGTTTATGTCTTAAACTCCCAATAGAAACATTCACTATAAGAAAAAATTGAGACAATTTGGAGATTGGAGAATCTTGTTTGATTTGTGTCCGCCGTAGACTATGCAAACCAGCCAGTGTTGTTACAAAAACGTTGCCAGAGCAATTCCAAATGGCAGCCCGAATATTTGAAATCTGAATATTTTTCCAAAATAAAGAAAAGACACAGAAGAGTCTCTAGCTAGGTGGGGAATCTAGTAACTTTTATCTTTTGATTTTTTTTTTGAAGAAAACGTCTCATGGATTCATATAAACTTAAATCAAAGTTTGAATACAAAAAGGAATAGCATCTACAGACCAGAAGATATTATCACTAATGCTTAAAGCATCTCAACTTAAGGCATGAGCCACAACATTCCCAGCTCTCAAAGAGTGCCTCACTGTCCAAGATGTAAAAGAAGATAAGATAGACTTTGCATCCCTTATCAAGGGTTCCTGCATAGGAGTCAGTATCTTCTTTGGCCTTGAGGGAGTTAACAACTTGTAGACCTTCCAATATGAGTTCCTGCCACCCTAGAGACTTGCAAAAAATGGCCAACAAAGGGTCAAGGAAGAGATCATGTCTCACATTCTTAGTGTGGCCTTCACCTTTCCTTCCCAATCTCGGATAACAGCCCTAACACCTACCTTGCAATTGATTTATCGAGGGCTGCATCCTAATTTAATTTCAGTGTGCCATGAGGAGGGGCCTCCCAATAAGAATCACTCTCAAGCCAGTAGAGAGGTTCTTTATAGTTTGGTGCAGTTAGCTGGATTCTTCAACAAGGATCTTAACTTGTTGGATGAGAGAGTTAGGATGCAAGAAAACCTTATTAAAAATGAACTCATTCCTTCGTTTCCAGATTTTATAAGCTGTGAGGGCAAATTCATTCATCTCCTCATCTTTTAGGGACTCAATCCAGGTTTATGAAGGACTGGAGCCTTAGGCTTGATTTTTAGAGCTTTCTAGCACTTTGGCCCCAAACATCATGTGCTAATGAGCATTTCCATAAGGCATGCTCGATTGTTTATGGAAGTATTTGGCAAATGGGACAGGAAACATCATCAGTGACCTTTCTCTAGTGTAGATTTACTTTTGAGGGTAGAGCATCTAGGCAGGCTATCCACAAGAACCTTTTTGTTGCATTAGGAATTTGTAGTTTCCACAACTTGGTCCAGGTTTCAGCCTCCCTTCTTGATATGAACCTGCAGGAAAATGAATCCCTTAAACCCACAATCAAATTGAAAACTCACTCAAGAAAGTTAAAATCAAGTCAATGGATGGAGAATCTAGACCCGATAAAAACTCGTTTCAAAAACCTAGATTATATTAAAAGCTAGACCCATTGAAAAACCCATCTCAAAAACCCAGATTACAAGGAGGAACGCCACAAAGGTTGTGATTTACGTTTGATAAGTTCAAATGTTTAATTAAGAACAAGAGGAGTAAAACTCAACTCACAATGAATAATTCACCAAATTTTATAAACTTCATAAACTGATTAAAATGAGGCTACAAAGTGTACTTAAAGCAAAACCTAATTGAAACACTTGCCCAAAATAAATTCCTTTCTTCCAAAAATAGCCCTAGATGAATGTGCCACGTGAACAGTACCGCGGCTACAGTAATCGCTACAGTACCTCTCTTTAAAATCCTAGTTCCTAAATTGTAACTTTCCCAATAAGCCCTTGGCCAAAATACAAGGCCTTCCCAAAAATTCTACTTCATAAAAATAAGACATATGTGGGCCAAACATCTAAAGCCCAATTATTCTAAACTAAAAAAATAAGTCATTTAAATGATTTAAACAATTTGAAAGCCTTCAAGTGTCCAAAGCCTTTAAGTTATGTTATTACCCCCTTCCATAACTTGTGTCAAAGGATTCAAAATTGGAGCTTCATCCTTCAAGACCATTTTGAATGTTGGGCTCTTGCTTGACTCGTCCCAAGTGGATTGCATCTATCCTTACATTACTTCCTTGATATTTTTAGCTCTTGATCTTGTAATATGCCTACATGGAACTTGCAAAGGATCTTGAAAACTAGGTCCATATTGGTTCCCATCACTTCTATGCTCAGAGGATTGGCCTAGACCTTGTTTATCCATCTCATTCTTTAGATAATATGCACTTTTAAGCGTGAAGTTGCCATAGGTATTGCATCTCCATATCATCTTGTCTGGTTTGGGATAGGGGCTGAGGGGAATTCTCTTGATAAGAGTTGCTGTTGACCTAGTGAAAAGTGCTTCAACCAGGAAATGATTCCATTGATAGGTGGTTTCATCGATGAGCATAGCAGCTCTGGTATCTGCTAGCATGAATCTAATTGAGCTTTGTGGTCTGAAGGTGGATTGTTGAGGGATCCATTTGTCATTCTAGATCTCCACTGACTTCCTATCACCAATACGGAAAAGAAGCCCTCCTCCAATAATGGCTTTGCAGAGACAAAACTCTGCCATATGAGGGAGGAGCTAATTCCTACCTTTGCATTTAGCAAAAGCCTTCCTTCGAAATATTTCTCTTTGAATACTCTGGCAGCAAAGGAACCTGGAAATGAGAGGATTCTCCAGCATTTTTTGGCTAGGAGAGCAACATTAAAGTTTTCAAAATCTCTTAGACCCAAGCCTCCTGACCTCTTGGACTTGCTCATCTGTTTCCATGCTACCCAATGGATCTTATGCTCTTAAGTCTGTTGTCCCACCAGAAATATCTGACCAGCCTGTTGAGATCATGTAGTAGCTACTTTGGCAGCTTGAATATTCTCATGCAACATGTAGGGATCGACTGGATCACAATTTTGAGTAAGATCTCCTTGCCTGCTTGAGATAACAATTTTGTCTTCCAGTTGCTTAACTTGGTTTGCACTTTGTCTAATGTTCTTTTGAAAGCATGGATTCTAGATCTTCTAATAAGTGCAGGTAAACCTAGGTACTTTTCATAAGAGTTTGTTCCTCTAATTCCATAAATGAATTCCTTTGGTCTCCTCCCTGGCGTTCTTTTTGAAAAAGATTGATGTTTTTTCCTTGTTAAGCGTTTGACCTGATGCTTGCTCATATGTAGGGGTGAATTCGGTCCGGTCCGAGGATGTTTTACGGACCGGACCGGACCAATTCGGTCCAGGGTTTTGTCACCCTGGACCGGACCGAATAGACATATGGACAGGACCGGTCCGGTCCAATTCGGTCCACACTATTCTTAATGGGCCATTAGCCCAATCAAATTTCCTATATTATTTTGGCCCAACAGAAAAAATTCACTAACATTTTATCCAATTTTAAGCCAAAAAACAACTTTAAAGGAAAATAAAAATAATCATAACAACAAAAAATTGTCTATATAAAATATATTTGAATAAAAGGTTTTACTAAAAAAAAAAATTTATCTATATCCATCCAAACAATTTAAACAAGATTAAAAACTTAAACTAAAAATTATACTAGATAACGAAAGAAAATGGAAATAACATTCTCAAGCAAATTTAACTTCTAAAAGAGAGAAAAATAAAAACAACCATTCAAATCTCAAGCATAGATAATGAAAACTAAAAATTATATAAGTCCAAAAAATTGAAAAATTAAAAGGTCTAAAAAAATAAAATTAAACATAACTAAAATTTATCTATATCCATCCAAACAATTTAAACAAGGTTAAAAACTTAAACTAAAAATTATACTAGATAACGAAAGAAAATTGAAATAACATTCCCAAGCAAATTTAACTTCTAAAAGATAGAAAAATAAAAACAACCATTCAAATCCCAAGCATAGATAATGAAAACTAAAAATTATACAAGTCCAAAAAACTGAAAAATTAAAAGGTCTAAAAGACTAAAAAAATAAAATTAAACATAACTCTCGTCTCTCAATATAAATTACAATTTACATCAATACAAATTCACTTCAATTATTCTCTTGGCAGCTCCTAAGTCGTAGCCTCCTGCATCTTTTGGCATGGCATACCTGCAAGATTTTCACAGTATGATGTAAAGTGTAAACAAATCAATTAATTAGCAAAAGCGAAAATTAAAAACAAACAAGCTAAAACAGATTCACCTCATTAACTTGCATTGGTTGTAGACATTGTATTTGACGCCTCAATAGAATTATCACCGTCACGAACAAGTTCTACACAATAAATAAACAAAACAAATTAAGAATTATTACCGTTAATAATCAAAGAATAATAAACAAATTAAGAGATATAAAATGAAGTAAGAAACATACCCAACTGCCTATCAAAATCCTCCACCTCATCCATTAAAGTCCTAAGGTTGATTGGAGTAGAAGAAGAACGAAGCCAATTCTGTGTACAAATGAGACCTTCAACCATCATCGGAGATAGACTACTTCGGAAAGGATCAAGGACACGACCTGCTGTGCTAAATGTAGATTCAGAGGCAACGGTAGATACCGGTATTGCAAGTACATCTCGTGCAACTTTTGAAAGCACAGAATATCTAATTGAATTAACCCTCCACCAATTAAGAATGTCAAAACTAGGAAATGTCTTCTCACAATTATCAGTTAGGTATCTATCAACCTCATTCTTGTTTTCCAAAGAGTTTTTCGACTCTAACCGTTGCTGAAATATGGTCATTCTTTCTGTTGTCTTATCCTTATGTCTATCACTAAGTCCACTACCACTACCATCTGTAGTATTTACTGCTTCACATGGGAAACTTGTGCGCTGCTGTTGAGCTTGTTGTAGATTAGAATTGTTACCTTCCTCATTCTCAACGTATGCCTTATACATGCGGGTTAAAGCATCTCGAACCTTCCAACTCAAATCAACCGCTTTTGTGGATTCATTGGCATACATCTCTTCCAATGCAAAGTCAAAATATCTAAACTTGTAACGATGATCAAGAATAATTCCAACAAACAACAACATATTCATATTATCCAAGTTACCCCAATATTTTTCAAATTTTTTCTTCATATTTGTGGCTATTAATCCCACTACGGGGCTTCCTTCTTCACACTCTATTGCAATTGCATCGGCTATTTTAACTAACTCCAGAAAAAAAGAGTTGCAAGTCACATATTTATCCCCCGAAAAAGATAGAGTTGCATCATGAAATAGTTGAAGAAATCTTATAAACAACCTTGCCTTCTCCCAATCATTATTATTGGGAGGCCCTAACTTCTTTGATGTTCTTCTATTCACCACATCACCTATTTCGTCATCATCTTCATCATCGTCTCTAACACTAGTAAGGAACCCGGAATCTTCTTCTTCCAACCGTTCAAAAGTTTTTCGAAATTTTAAAGCCCCCTCCAACATAAGATAGGTGGAGTTCCACCTAGTTGGTACATCTAAATAAATGCCACTTTTGTCATTAATTTCTTCCAACCCAATATACTTCGTAAATGTAGTCCACCTTTGAGGCGAGAGCTTAACATATTTAATAACACCTCTCACCTTCACAATAGACTCATCAAATTCTCTTAACCCCTCACGGACGATTAAATTTAGGATGTGGGCACAACACCGAACATGCAAGAATTCATGTTCCAAGATAGTGTCCCTCCTATTCTTGGTTTTTTTCTTCAAATAAGAAATTACTCCGTTATTAGAACTTGCATTATCAATTGTGATTGCAAGTACTTTCGGTCTCCCCCAATCATGCAAGCACATCTCTATAGCCTTACCAAGTGTATCACCCTTGTGATTCTCAACCAAACAAAAAGAAAGAATTCTTTTGTGTAGGTTCCAATTATCATCAATAAAATGTGCAGTGAGACACATATAGTTGAGGTTTTGTACGGATGTCCATGTATCCGTGGTGAGGGAAACTCGTTGCCCTTGAAGAGCACTTATCAACTTTTTTTTTTCTTATATACACACTAAAACAGTCCTTCGCAACGGTAATATGGGATGAAATCCCAACCCACTTAGGGCAAACAATGAGCATAAACTGCTTGAAACCCTCTCCTTCAACGAACCTAAAGGGCAACTCATCAAGAATGATCATTTTTGCTAAACCTTGTCTACAAGCCTCAACACTAAATGCTATGGGCACTAATCCCCCACTACCACTTCCTTCACCCACCTTCCAACCAAGAGTAGTTTGGGACTTATCCGTCTTATTCAACAGACCTTTCTTACATTGGTGTTCAATGTGATATTTCATTGACTTTGTACCGTTGGTCATAGTATGACATGCATATGAAGCACCACAGTAATTACATGCAGCCTTAGATTTATTTGGATCACCTTTTGGTATTATTGTAAAATGATCCCAAACCATTGACCTATGTCTACCACCACCACTCGGTCTAGTATTAGTACTTACATTGGGTGGGAGTGGAGGAATGTCTTGCCCTTGTATAGGTTGTGTTGACTCAACTTCATCTGTAGTAGAGTGTTGTGGAATAAATTCTGGAACAGAGTCCATCTAGCAAAAAAAGAATGGAATAAATTAATAATATTACATTTAGAAATTAGGACAATCCTTTACTGACAATAAAAGAAAATAATTTAAAGAAATAATATTACTTCAAAATAACACATGCAACAATTATTTATGACAAACCATTCGGTCATAAATTTCAAACATCACTAAATTCCTATTCACATCAGTAAATTAGACTAAATTCACTTCAAATTCACATCAAACATCACTAAATTCTTAGAAACATCACTAAATTAGACTAAAATTCACTAGAAACATCACTAAATTCCTAGAAACATTCACTTCAAACATTCACTAGAAACATCACTAAATTCCTAAATTTCGGATTCAGAAACCCCAATAAAACCATCTATCAGATTTGTAATTTATAGTAATTTAAAAAACACAAAAAGATAAAATTACCGTGAGGTGAAGGCCGAAGGGTCTGTACGACTGTGCGTGGTGACTGCCGACTGGTGAGGCCGAGGGTCGGTCACTGTGTGGTAGACTGGAAGAGAAACGGAGACAGAGACGAGAGGCGACTCGCGAGAGACGAGAGGCGAGGGACGAGAGACGAGAGGCTAGAGGCGAGGGACGAGAGAGCTAGCTGCGGCCACTGGCTGAGAGATGAGAGAGTCAGAGACGTAGACGGGTGCAGATGTGCGGGTGCGGGGTGAGAGCCGAGAGTCGAGAGTCGAGAGAGAGTGAGGCACAGAGGGAGTCTGGGAGAGTTAGAAAGTTAGGGTTTATTTTTGATGAAGCAGAGTTGCTGATGCACAGACAAGAACGGCGCCGTTTTCTTCAAATTCATTTATCAAATTTGGTTTTTATTTTTTAAATGATAATTAAATTTTTTTTTAATAGTATTAATATTATACTATTAGTATAGTTATATATTAGTATTAGTTATAAACTTATAGTGATTTAGTATTGCTATATAATATAGTAGACTATATAATAGTATTAATATTATACTATTACTATAGTTATATATTAGACTATTAGTTATAAACTTATAGACTATAGTGATTTCTTTATAATTAGTAATTATAGACTATTTTTTTTTCTTTATAGTGATTTAGTTTAGTTATCAATTCATAATTATAGTGATTTCTACTTAAGTGATTTAGTATTGCTATATAATATAGTAGACTATATAATAGTATTAATATTATACTATTAGTCTATTACTATAGTTATAAACTTATATATTAGACTATAGTGATTTCTTTATAATTAGTAATTATAGACTATTTTTTTTTTCTTTATAGTGATTTAGTTTAGTTATCAATTCATAATTATATTGATTTCTGCTTTAGTGATGAATATTGCTATATAATATAGTAGACTATATAATAGTATTAATATTATACTATTAGTCTATTACTATAGTTATAAACTTATATATTAGACTATAGTGATTTCTTTATAATTAGTAATTATAGACTATTTTTTTTTTCTTTATAGTGATTTAGTTTAGTTATCAATTCATAATTATATTGATTTCTACTTAAGTGATGAATATTGCTATATAATATAGTACACTATATAATAGTATTAATATTATACTATTAGTCTATTACTATAGTTATAAACTTATATATTAGACTATAGTGATTTCTTTATAATTAGTAATTATAGACTATTTTTTTTTTCTTTATAGTGATTTAGTTTAGTTATCAATTCATAATTATATTGATTTCTACTTAAGTGATGAATATTGCTATATAATATAGTAGACTATATAATAGTATTAATATTATACTATTAGTCTATTACTATAGTTATAAACTTATATATTAGACTATTAGTTATAAACTTATAGACTATAGTGATTTATTTATAATTAATATTTATAGACTATTTTTTTTCTTTATAGTGATTTAGTTTAGTTATCAATTCATAATTATATTGATTTCTACTTAAGTGATGAATATTGCTATATAATATAGTAGACTATATAATAGTATTAATATTATACTATTAGTCTATTACTATAGTTATAAACTTATATATTAGACTATTAGTTATAAACTTATAGACTATAGTGATTTATTTATAATTAATATTTATAGACTATTTTTTTTCTTTATAGTGATTTAGTTTAGTTATCAATTCATAATTATATTGATTTCTACTTAAGTGATGAATATTGCTATATAATATAGTAGACTATATAATAGTATTAATATTATACTATTACTATAGTTATATATTAGACTATTAGTTATAAACTTATAGACTATAGTGATTTCTTTATAATTAATATTTATAAACTATTTTTTTCTTTATAGTGATTTAGTTTAGTTATCAATTCATAATTATATTGATGATGTTACATTGTTAATTGTTAATTTGTTACTTGTAAATAGAGATAGGTTAGATGAAAATTACATAATTTATTATATAATTATTATATAAAATAATATATTTATAAAAATAAAAAATATTAATATTTAGTTTCGGTCCGGTCCGGTCCGAGAAGTGCCCAGACCGGGACCGGACCAAAGACCGAATTCCTGGATTTATATGGACCAAAACCGGTCTTCTACTATTTCGGTCTGGTCCGGACCGGACTGAACCGTTCGGTCCGGTTGGTTTATCCGGTCCGGACCGCCAGACTTACACCCCTACTCATATGTTTCTAGCAAGTGGTAGAGATAACTCCATTCAATTAAGTTGGCCTTGCAAAAGAGTAAAGAAACATCCATAAAAAAATAAATGATTAATGTGCAAATGGTTCTTTCTTATAGGTAGGCAAGTGAGGAAGTCATTTTTTTTCAGCTTTATTAAGAAGAGAACTCAGGGTTTTACCACAAACGATGAATAGATAAGGAGATAAGGGATCCCCTTGCCTTAGGCCTTGGGTAGGACAGAAATAAGGTTGAGGCACCCCATTAACAATGAGGGAATAAGTGACTGAGGTGACACAACTCATGATTAGCTCTACCCAAGTTGCTAAGAAGCCCATTTTTTCCATGAAAATTTTCAAAAATTGCAACTCTATCCTGTCATAAGTTTTGCTTATGTCAAGTTTAAGGGCCATATAACCATCCCTGCCTTTTAATCTAGCTTTCATGGTGTGAAGGGCTTTGAAAACTACAATGACATTGTTGGTTATGAGCCTTCCTGGGACAAGGTAGTCTGTGTTAGAGAAATGATCTCAGATAAGATGGTTTTCAGTCTGTTTGCGTCTTAGTAATGATTTTGTAGAATACATTACAAAGACTTATTGGTCTAAAATCTGTAACCTGACATGGCTTGACCTTCTTGGGGATAAGTGCTATGAAGGTTTCATTAAGATTTCTGTCCCAATTACCACCATTCAGAGCCTCCAAAGCAGCCTCACATGCACAAGTTCCAACTGTGTCCCAGTGCTCTTGGAAGAACTTGGTTGGGAAACCATTAGGCCCAGGAGAGCCTAGAGGGTTCATACTAAAGATGGTTGCGTTGATCACTTCTACTATGAAATGTTTAGAAAATGTGGAGTTCATATCCTCTGTGACAACCTGTTCCACTGCTTCTATACATCTCTAAATACCCACTGGGTTGGAAGTTGTAAAAAGTTCTGCAAAAAGCTAGTTGAAAACATGGCATATGCCTTGTGGGTCACATGTTTCTTGGCCTGAATTGTAGTAGATCTTGCTAATGGTATTGACCTTTTTCCTTTGGCTTGCACAGTTGTGGAAGTACTTGGTATTTCGATCTCCATCCTTTAGCCATGCAAATTTTGCTCTTTGTTGCCACTTTAGGTTCTCAACATTCATGATGTCATTGGCCTCTTGTTGCATAACCTTTATTTCATCATATAAACTACCCTGGTTAGCTTCTTTTAGGTGGTTGAGGTACTCAGATCTTTCTTTTAGAAACTTCCCTTGATTCCTGTACTTTTCCCTACTCCATAGTTTCAGTTTCTCCTAGCAAGTTTTAAGCCCTTGTATAGTCCTTTGGAGGGCTCGTGGATTATTAGCTGAGGCTTCCCATGCACTCTTTATGATTCTATCACAGTCCTCCTATTTACTCCATACTGCTTCATACCTAAACATCCTATCTCTTTTCTGCATGGCAGCCTGTCCCTTGGTTTGAACTAGAATAGGTCTATGATCTGATTGGGTACAAGTTAAGTGCGACACTAAATGTTTGTCAAACTTCTCAATCCAGAGAGAGTTGCCACAAGCCCTATCTAGTCTTTCTTTAGTAAATTGGCCCCCTTCTCTGTTGTTGGACCAAGTGAATCTGTCACCTTTGAAGCCCAGGTCACATAGATCACATAAAGACAAAACTTCCTTAAACTTGACCATATGTTTGTGAGGTCTGAGTGAGGCCTCAAATTTCTCCCACTGATGGGTGATTTTGTTGAAATGCCCTAAACAAAGCCAAGGGATGTTGTCATAAGGTTTTAGGACCTTTAACAGGTCCCAACTCTTGTCTTTTGGTTGTTATAGGGTGACTATAGAAACCAGCCATTTGCCACTTGAAGTTATCTAAGGGAAGTTTCAGTATTACAGATATGTGCCAATTGGTGTAGGTAAGCAATTCAACATCTATGGAAGAGTTCCAAAGTAGTGCCAACCCACCACTTCTTCCTCTGTTATCCACACAGAAAAAATTATCAAACCCCAATTTTATTCTTAGCTTTTCCATTTTGACACGGTTGCACTTGGTTTCTAGAAGAAAAACCAAGTTAGGGATCTTAGTTTTCACCAAGAGGTGAAATTCATGAACTGTGTAAGGGTTCCCAAGCCCTCGATAGTTCCAACTCAAGCAGTCATTGGGTTTAGTGGGGCTGCATAACAGCCTCCACCACATTGGTCTGAGTTTTGCTCCTTGCAGACTTAAGCCTTAGTTTTGGTTTCTTGTTTTCATAGTCATTGCCAACATAATTCATCTTCTTTGCAGCCCTCTTAGTATGTGTCACACGGGAAGGGCCAATAATTTTGTTTGTGATATCAGAGAGACGAGCAAGATGCCCTCTTGCCTTTCTTTTCCAGGAGCTAGCTTTAGCACGATTACTAGGGGGTTGGATAACCAAGAAAATGTTAGGCTATCAAGTTAATAAGCGGATAACATCATAACCTCACCCTCAGCAGAATGAACTACTGGAGATAGAGGACTTACCTGAAATTGGGGTCTTTGTAGGGTCCTTGGAAGGACTGTCCTGATGTTCAACAAACATATCATCAAGTGGGTATGTCTTGGGATCCCTGGCAACAGAAAAGCTGCACCCAACCGACTGCACCTATACTTCCTCTACTAAGCTGTTGTTGGCCTAGTGACTTTTGACAGCTTTGGCACCTACAATTCTGGTCAAGTCACTTCTCCTGTTTGTGTTGCTGTCTTTCCAAAAATGGAAGTGCTTCCTCCCTCCTCGATAGGGTTCCATCGCCCGGGGGAGCCATGGTGGTATTGCTCCATGGAACCACTTCACGCGATTCCCTTGAGTAAGTAAAGGAGGCGTTGGCATGAAGCCATTGCCCGTATTGTTCTTTAGCTTGAGGATCCTGAGTCAGCTTAGAGCAGCTACCTCTCCCATGCATCAGTAAGCCGCATTTGAAGGAAAGCATTGGAAGTCTCTCATACTTAAAAGAGAGACAGAATTGTTTGTCTCCAACCTTAAAGAAGCGACCTCTGGGTAGGGACTTAGTGATGTTAACTTCAGCTTTAAGTCTCAGAAAGCTACCCCAGCCATTATCCTTAGTGTCAACCTCAACTTCAAGGACTTTCCCTATACCGAGCCTACCAACCTCCTTGTTCATCCCAGCAAAAGGTAAGTTATGAATCTGTATCAAAAAAGGCTTGTATTGGAATTGCACCTCTGGTGGAGATAAACACCCCATCAAACTCTTGTAAGTAGATCAAGTGTCTGTCAAACAACCATGGCCTCCATCGCATCACTTTACTTATCAAAGTATAGCTGAAATTCCAACAGAAACTTGTTTGTGCCGAGCTCCTTGAAAGTGATCCAACCCTCTGTGTTCCATGCCTTGGCCATTGTTGATTTGAAAGCTTCCCTATTCGTTGTCCTATCGTTGAAAATCATTGCAAGGAGACAATGCTTCCCTTTAGTGTGGGATGATAACACTGCCTAATCTGGGAGAATGTGCTCCTCTTGCTTTTCTTCCATTAGTTTTCAGTGATTCCCAGCCTCGCATAATATTATCTGTCATCTTGTCAATCCTCTACGTAGAGATATAAGCTTTGTCAAGGGACAAAGCAGAGGACCTCACCCTTCAGAGAGGAGAGGAGGGAAAAATCATAATCCTGTGAAATTTCTCTCTCTTCTTGCTTAATCAATTGATCACCCACGCTCATGATTTTATCCTTTTATCTTTTAATTGGAATTTAAAGAGTTTATTTTTGTGGCCAATGGAAATGGTGCCTTTGAGTAAGGAGAGAGTATACGGTATACGTGTCTCGGCTGTGAATATTCGATACGCGATGCCATTCCTATCCACCTTCGCCACTTGAGAAGCAAGAAGTAAATGAGACGTGAGCTGGTGCTCTTTGCAAGCTTGAGAAGAAAGAAACTTGCTAATGACACGGAACAATATGCAAAACATTTGAAACTTATTGCCATGGTCGCATTTGTTCGTCTGCTTTACCAAATATTATTAAATTTTGTAAAGTCCAATGTTATATCTCTTCTATTTACTACTTAAAATTCATTGAAGGCTCAATCAATGCACATGAAAATAGAATAGGATCCGTTAGAATTTTTATAGTTTTGATAAATGGGTAAGACTAATATGCCGCCCAGGCCTTTCTTTTTTTTTTTCTTTTCATATTTTTAAATATTTTAAAAAAATAAAAAAATACACTAATATATTTAAAATCATTTTTTTAATCACTAAGTAAAAAATAAATAAAAAATTTTGACCAACAAGGTTAATTTGAGCGGTCAAAAGTGGAGGGCTTAGAGCATTAGTATTGGTCTATGCATATGTATATGCAAAATTAGCTCTTTTGCATAACTATTTGGCCATTCAAGTAAAACTCCCACATTGGCTTATGCATATTTGAGATCAAATAATAATAAAATATTATTTTTTTATTATTATTAATTTTTTTCTAAAATCAAAATTTTTATATATATTTTGTAATTAACATCCACTATATATATTTGACATTAATAATACAAATGCAATAATAAAAAATATAATTTTTTTTATATATTATATTAAAAATATAATAAAATGAAAAAATATATATAATATATTATAATAATAAAATGAATGTGTATGTGAAGATTTGTTGTGTTATTGAGGGAGGGAGAAGAGGAAAAGATTGAGAGAGAAAGAGTGGAAGGAGAGAGAAATAACAATTAAATATGTTTGATGGAGTAAACAGTTGTTATCCAAATTTGGATAACAACTGTTCACTGTTAGCTAAATTTATGCATATGCATAAGCCAATGTGGACGTCTTTTGAGTCATATTATGCAAATATGGTTTTGCATATAGATATGCATAGACCAATGCTAGTGCTCTTAGAAGTTTTCCCTTTGATAAATATATATGGTCTGTACAATATTAAATACTATTTGCATAGCGTGTGGAATATCAGCGTAGAGTAATGTTAAATATAATTCTATAATGTATAATTTTTTTAAAATAAGTAGGATTTATTATTAAAAATTAATTTTTTTAATGTGAGTTGTAGATATTCACATTTTCAAAATAAGTGTGCGAGATTTATACATTAAGGTTTCATTTATTTTTATAGATAAGATGAGATAAAAGTTGAAAGTTGAGATAAAATATTATTAGAATATATTTTTTTAATATTATTTTTATTTTGTGATTTAAAAAAATTAAATTATTTATTTTATTTTATATAAAAATTTAAAAAACTTATAATAATTAGATAAGATGAGATATGGTCAAAAATTTTGTAAAAATGAGAGAGACATAAATATCATTTCGCTAGTTATAAATATAAAACTTCTTGCTATGTTATTAAAACGACGCGCCCTCTTCTAAACTTGCAAGTATAATTTCTCATTACAATTTACAAAAGGTACGCAACCTTAGTGATCTGGAATTCATTGAACAGTGCTCACACGCGCGCTAATGTTCGCATAATTAGCGAACCATCACACCTTTTAGCGGCATCACTAGATTCGCTACTTCGCCTCCACGACTCAAAAAGCTAGTCCTTTTTTCTATTCCTAATCCTATTAACACGTAAAGTCCTTTCCGTTTCGCTTCTCATTTTTTCTATTGATTCGTTACTCTCTCTCTCTCTCTGCGTTCTAACGGAAATTCACTGAAAGAGCAGCAAGCCATGGGAGTTCGTACGGACGTAGAGCTCTCGATAGACCGTCGTGTGTTGAAGCACGTCCACGACAATGTTCACGGCAACATCTATCTCGAGCCGGTTTGAACGTCTTTCCAACAGCTTCTCTTTTCTTCGCGTTTCAGAGTTATCCGTGAATTAGCTTTCTTGAATTGCTTTTCTTTTTGTCTGCCTTGGAGTTGGACCTTTAGAATAGTGACTGAGTCTGTTCATGTGAAACTACGTAATTTCGATTCGTAAAACGTTTTCTGTTATTTTTAATTGTCTGAGAGAAATGTATTATTCTTGAATGAGTTTTCGAATAATATGTTTTGTAGCTGTGGAACTGTGATTTAGTCAACGTTGTCAGTCATGTATTATGTATACTTTGTCTCCTAAATCGTTCTTTATGCCTGTGATTTCTGCTTTGGCTTTGCTCATAGCCGAGAAATGCATGATATTATTCTTCATTGAGTGAAGTTTTGGTCTCGTTGGTTAATAATTAGATGCAACTTCTCTTCCTAGATCATCTTTTATATTTATGTTATCTGTTTTAATATGGTTTATAAGAGGTATGTTGAACGAGTCAAGTGAATTTTACTTTTGTCTGGTTTGGAGCTTGAAATTGTAACTTACTCGCTTCACTAGTTCTGATCTGATTTGTTCGATCATGATATGATGCGGATTTCATAAGTCAGTTTATAAGCTATATATGTATGAAGACATTCCCAATGAATATCCTCAGATTAATAATTCATTCTCGAGATTTTATTTTAAAAAATTGAACGAATGAGGAAAGAAATTAAACCGAACCTAATTCAGAACAGAATGAAGCTACTGAATTTGCTTAGGTAAAACACTTGGAAAAGGGGAAAAAAGACAGACAAATGGTGAACAGAAGTACTTAAACAGGTAAGTATTTGGAGTTAAAGTACCTAGAATAGTGATCTGGCAGGGAAAATTGCTTCAGAAAGTATTTAGAATCGTTTCCTTCCAGAAATTTAATGGTTATGTGTGTGAATTTAAGTATTGTCTTCGTCGTCAGAGGAAAAGAAAGAATCGATAAAGAAAAAGGGAGAAGAAAACTGCAGGAGATCCTGTATGATTTTGTTCTGTTGTTAACCAATTTTATCATATGCGGTTTGGTAACCTTTCTCTTCTCTATATTGCAGCTCTTTTTAAAGTTTATTGATACTGAACAGTTTCAGAGGCAAGTCCATTTTACCATAAACCCATGAAATGGTTTTTTCTTATTTACTTAATTACTTACATTATTTTGTCATGATTTTACTACTTATTGCAGGCTTCGTGAGCTAAAGCAACTTTGTGAGTCACATTTTCCAGAATTAACTATCGGGATAATGGATATGTAAATATTTTAAAAATTTTGCAAATACCAAAAATTAATACCTGCAGATTCACTGGCATAGTCTATAACCTCTGCAAGGAAATAAATGCAAATTATTTTTCTTATTGGAATTTAAGAAACCTTTTTTTTTTTTGGCATAACTCATCTTCATAAAAGGTTTCTACATCCTCCTCCATACACGTTCACAGCATGGTTGGCGATGATTTTTTTAATCATATTTCCCTTTAACTTTAATCTTACTACACTCAGGTTTCAATCTTTTTTATATGGTTTTTACACATTATATGGAAGTAATGAACCAAGTTGTGGCACCTATTAAAGGTTTCTAATGTGATTATGGTGACAATTGAAAGACAAATTTTGCATTGACTTTTATAGTCACTGAAAATCTTTCATAATCGTAGAGCTCATTAACTGTAAAACCAGGTTCATGGTTCAGATTGCAGCTGAACCATAAGGTTAAAGGCTGTATTAGTTAATGGGTACTAGGTCTATGTTAGGATCAATTTTCAGAAAGTTATTTCCAATGTAGAATTTTTGGGGTCAAGTCTTCTTTAAAAAAAAAAAACAAATTCCGATGTAGAATGTTGAGAAGATAATTCTAACTCCAAAAATTCTGCCCTATTTAAGAATCCAGTATTTAAGTTGACAAATAATATCTGTCTGGTATTTGACTTTGTGTATATCTATGTTGAGTTGACATTGCAGATTCCATCTTATGCTAACTGCGCAAAGGCTTAAAATTTTTTGTCTAGTTTCTCTGAGTACTTTTTTTTGTTTCTGTAATTACTCCCAGCATGTTGTCTCAAATGCAGTTATCAGGAAAAAGACATGTTGAGGCCAATGCATTCTTTTTATTTTCCGTACAGGCGACTAGTTGCTTAAATGCCCTTTTAATTTAATCTGTGTTTTTATCTCAGCTTTAGCACACATGGTTTACCCAGGGGCAGTGCATTCTCGCTTTGAACATTCACTTGGGGTGTACTGGTTGGCCGGAAAAGCTGTTGATACAATTAAAACTTACCAAGTAGGCACACGTCCTTAGGGGCAATTATCATATTCAACGCTGTTATTGAGAATATCATCTTCATCCAAATCCCATCCTTGCAGGGCTTCGAGCTCGATATTGAGCGTTCTGATATACAGACAGTAAAACTTGCAGGTGACTAACTGCATCTATAGTAACAAATCTTTGTTTTTATCACTTGACTTTACGTATCTTTTGTTTTCTTGATTGTCTTTCTAGGACTGCTGCATGATGTTGGCCATGGGCCGTTCAGCCACTCATTTGAGCGCGAGTTTCTTCCTCGGGTTCTTAATGGCTTCACATGGTGACTCTTAATATTCATCCCTAGAAAAAAAAAAAAAAATGACTTCTAATTCTGATAGTAGATAAGTTGGAATCACCATATTTAGAGAAAGTACTGTAGATTCATCGGAAGATTGCTACTTTCATAATTTTAGTGCGAGTTTTTGTAAGCAGCTCAATTATATAGGATTTATTATTAAATTTGAAATTAATGTCTAAAGGACTTTTTTTCATTACCAAAAGTATTTAAACCACATTGGTTTTCCCCTGTGCTCAATTCTGCTCTTTCTTCTTTCCTTGAGATGGAATTTGGCAGTAAATTCCTTTTATGTTGATTCAGTATTACTGATGTTATTGGATAGGTTCAAACAATCTTTTCACGCATGTACAAAATCTTGCAGAATTTATTGTGGTTTTCATCAGTAACTGGCAATTGTTTTCCATTAGAGAATTTAATACTTTTCGTGTCTCTTATTTGGATAATTTCCAGGTGTCATGAGGACATGTCTGTGAAGATGATAGACTACATTGTAGATGAGCACAATATCGAAATTGATTCTGAATGCCTTAAGAAAGTGAAGGTTGAATGTTCTCTACAAATGTTTCTTTCCTTTCTTTAGCATTCAGTTTTCTCCCAGAGTATCACTTTAACGGCTACTCAAGTTCCATCATGAAGTACTAGCTTCATTTACTTTAATACGAAGTATGGGGGATATAGGTAGATCAGTAAAATCCAGCAAGTAAAAACTTGAGATCTTTGAGCCAATGAGGTCTGGTTCATATGATATTTCCTCAACCCCTAATATTGAAGTGGGTGAGGTCTTGAGTTCTGAATCCACTAGGTGTACATGTAACTTACGAAACCAAAGGAAAAATATAGATCTGATGATATCTATGTTCTTGGCAGGAAATGATAACGGCTAGCCATGAACATACTCCAACAAAGGTAAGCTATCTTATATCCCATGGTTCTTGTTTCTCTCTCATTATTCGTTTCAAAATAATTTTTTTCCTGCTCTTCACTTTACTTTTAACTTCTATTGTATATTATGTTGTTATTTACCCTTTTAATGAATATCTTAAATGCAGAGTATGTTTGAAAAGCATTTCTTGTATGATATTGTTGCAAATGGTCGGAATGGAATAGATGTAGATAAGTAAGTCAATTCCATTTGATTTTTTTTTCTTTCCTACTTTCATCCAATAAATGATACTGTTGCAAATGGTTGGAATGGAATAGATGTTGGCAAGTCAATTTCTTTTCTTTTCTTTTCTTTTTTTTTTGTCTTTTCCTACTTTTCTTTTTGGATGATTTCTGATAGTACAGGTATGAAAAATTTCATTCTACTGCAGGTTTGACTACATAGTTCGGGACTCTCGGGCTTGTGGTCTAGGTTGCAATTTTCAATTTGAGAGGTATTCATTGTATTGTGAACTCTGCAGTTGAAGTTGGCTCAAAACTTGTGCAACGTTTGCAAATGTGCAGAAGTTTGAGCTTGGCTTATGTAAAATTGTCCACATACTTTTTATTATCATACTATTCTTTTGTCAAACAATGGCTTTTGAGAGAACCAGGTTTACCATTAAATTTGCAGGTTGATGGAAAGTATGCGAGTCATTGGAGACGAGATATGTTATCGAGCCAAGGATTGTCAGTATAAGTTGGATATTCATTCATTGATTTTTTGTTAGAGGCTGCCATATTCTTCAGTTTGTGATTAATATCTTTGTCAGATCTGACAATCCACAAGTTGTTCGCCACTCGTGCTGATTTGCATAGAACAGTTTATACACATGCAAAAGTAAAGGTGAATATTCCCAACTAAATATTCTACTGTAGAACTTCAAAATAGTATTTGTAACCTGAATGTCACTATTATGTTCTCTTCTTTAAAAACAATGTCTCTAGTAAGCATCTGAAACTAAATGCATTAGATTTAACAGTGTTCATTTGTCAGGCAATAGAACTCATGGTTACTGATGCTCTGTTAAAAGCTAATGATTCTCTAGGCATTTCGTCCTCAATTGATCAACCAGCTGAATTTTGGAAGGTTTGTACTTTCCGCATTAGTAGAGTCTGTTTGGGGGCTTCCAAGTTCTTGGTTATGGTACTGACACCACTTGAAAGTGCAGTTGGATGACTCAATATTAAGACGAATAGAAATTTCTACTGAACGTGAGCTCAAGGAATCAAGAGACTTAATCCTACGCATTCGGAGAAGGGAGCTATATCAGGTATCTTAATATAATGAGGAAAACGGGGAAGAGGCAGTTATGTTTAAATATCTTGATTTGTCAACATCTCAACTTCTCCGAGTAAAACTTTGGTAATATCCACTGCTAAGGCTGGACAATTTTATCGATTTATCATGTTTTGCAGTTCTGCAATGAGTTTTCTGTCCCCAAGGACAAAATGGAGCACTTCAAAAACATCACTCCACAAGATATTGTCTGTTCCCAGGTCTAAAAACTCGTATTACCTTACCATGTTATTTGTTTCTCAATAGTAGATGAACAGCCTCCTAAACTGTGGTTTTTTGAACCAGAAAGCTGGTGGTGTCACACTAAAAGAGGAAGATATTGCCATGAGCAACATAAAGATTGATTTGACACGCGGAAGGAATAATCCTCTTGAATGGTAGTTGACAAAGATTCACATAATGATTATGATGAAGGCAGATTTGTCTTTGTAATTTATTTGATGCATTTTCCACTTCTGATCCAATTTGACAAATGATCTTTCCTCCTCATGCATGCTTCTCCCCCATCCAGCATCAAATTTTTCAAGGTACTGATATCTTCTTCAATCTGGATTTTTTTTTTTTTTTTTATGTTTTTTGTATTCATTGTTCTCTTTAAGCTTGAACAAGGGACCAAGAGAGATTATTTTCATTTTCTGTTATATTTCAACATTGATGCAGCAGGTTAGCCTGAAAATCTGACATTGATTGCATGCAGCATCATATCACATGAAGAATTTGGTGATGCTGCAAATGATTTCCTTGATGAAAATAGCTTATGAGGACCTAAAACCCCTTTATTGAATAAATGAGTAGCATGCTACAGTCGTAGTGAACTACATCCCCAAGATAGAAGGGGTAAAACCCCATGTACAGAAAACCACTTACAATGCAGGCTAGCTACCTGTTAATCAAAGCCATAGCTCTCTCTTACTGGTTGCTTTGCTAAAATTTAAAGATACTGATTTAATCCTTCTTGAAACTGAATTATTGATTGGAGGTAAATTAATGGAGAAACAATCTTTCTTCTAGAGGACAAAACATCACTTGCACATTGGAGAATTAACAGCTTATCCTTTTTCAGGATTATGAGAGCGATGAAACATTCCCAATCGAAGATGACCGCATCAGCCACCTGCTACCTGCATTTTACCAAGATATGATAGTTAGGGTGTACTCGAAGAAGCCGGAACTGGTATGTGCAAAATGACATATATACTGATCATATATATTGCCATGTTATCAATGTGGTAATAATTTGGATATATATTACTTACTAACCGTAGATTATACCTTACATAAATGTTACATACAGGTGGAAGCAGTATCTGAGGCCTTCGAAAATTTTCAGTTGAAGACATATGGAAGGAAAGCACAGGTTCACGCAACTCCTGAAAAGAAGAAACGCCGAACATAATTGCAATAATTGTCATGTCCGGCCTCTACGTACCTTTCCTCAAATAGGTAAATACTCATGTTTATATAGGAACAAAGTTGGAATTAATAAGTAAATACTCTCGTTCTTGAAGAAACATATTAATTACTCCCATCAGCATATTATACATATACTTGTAAACTCTATATACGGAATTATGATATAAATCCATATATCTTGGTGCCGAGTGAAAATGTATAGTAATTCATGTCTTCCGCCTCTCTAATCTCTCTCTCTCGCTCACACACAATTTGTTTCGATATTCACAGGAGCTTAAATTTTTCAAGTTGCACTCATGTACAAGTACAACAGTTATTTATAACTGGCAGGTCATAATTTTGCGGAGCTAACAGTTATTAACAAGCAGGCGATAATTTTGGTGGAACTATCTGAAAAAATCAACTCTAAAATTCATAAAGAATTATATTTGAAAGCCTTTACGTTACGTCCTATCCATGAAGCACAAGTTTGTCATATTAGTTGGGGTTAATTATAATATTATTTAAAAAAAAATTATAATATTATTTTATAGTCGGATCTTTTTATGGAAATGATCATAGTTATTATTCCATTGTTGAGAATGGAATAGCCAGTTGAGGGATTATTTAATCAGAAGAATTTTTTCTATATTTCTTGTGCTCTTTTTTTTTTTTTTTTTCTTTGTAAAATTAGGATTTAGCTTAATATATATGGCCTACACGATCATCGTTACCCTTTTCGTTCTTTACCAGATTCAGGCCTAAAACGCTTCTAATTAAAGACTGGCCACCGTGACTTCATCAGGATCATGTTTATATATATAGATGGCCTGGAAACTGTAAAATAAGATCTAAAAAAATGTATTCTCTAACAATTAATGCAGCCATGAGTATATCTTCATATTCTTATAAAGGAAAAACATGTAATATTGTAGATTGATAATTGTTACAATTATAAAGAGATCTCATAAAAATAAATATAGAAATTAAACTGATATGGTTTCATATAATATTTTAGATCTAATTTATAATAAAAATAATTTTATAATTTAATATATAATATCAAGTTACGTCAATTTACTTTTGTATATAAGATCGCTGTGGTTAAACTATTTCTAAAGAGAACTGATACGCATCCGCCACTTAGCGGTATGCGTTTTTGCACACCTTACGTGGCAGTTTTTTTTTTTTTATCACTCATCCCTCTCGTCTCTCTCAACAGCACCCTCTCTCTCATCTCTCTCTCTCTCTCTCATCCTCGCTCTCTCTCACTCATCTCCGTCTCTCTCTCATCCTCTCAGTCTCTCTCTCTCTCAGTCCGAGCTCTCTCTCTCCTCGACGCGAGCTCGTCCTCTCGATCTCTCTCTCTCCTCGATGCGAGCTCTCTCTCTCCTCAACGCTCTCTCTCGTCCTCGCGAGCTCGTCCTCTCGGTCTCTCTCTCATCCCTCACCGTCTCTCTCTCATCCCTCACTGTCTCTCAGTCTCTCCCTTTCTCTCATCGTCTCTCTCTTGCTTTTGATTCTCTCTCATCCGTTTTAATATTCAGAATTTGAAATGTGAAAAGGAAAGGACATTTGGTTTTATTACAGAGGATATTTTAGTCTTTTTTATAATAGTGTGGGTTGTATGAACTCAAACAGTTGCGGATGCCAATATTAATTCTTTCTAAAAATTACTATACAAATTATAACAAATGTTTAATTGATCACAAGCACGCAAATTTCAAGGAAGTGCATGTGTACATAATTATATATAACAAAAAATATTCAGAATTAAGATTAATTAATAACAGTGAAAACTCAAGGCTTATTATATATCATGATCTTCAATTAATATTGCTGTACACGTACGTTATAATTGTAAATGTAAATGTAAATTTAAATGAAAAATTACTCTACGCGTGATATGTCTGACGTGAAGCGTACTGATCATGTGAATTTAGAATGCTCTTTTTGTCTTTTGGTTTCACGAAATATTCTCGGCCAAAAAACAGAAATCCATAGCGCCACGGGATATTAATATACAGAAGTAAACAAAATTCTAGTATTTGTTATTACAAAAATACCCTTATGAAGAACAAAAAAAAAGTTCGTGTATTTCATGTGTTTAATGACAGCTTTAACCCAGCTGTAGCCTATTTTGACTCAATTGGATGTTGAAATATCTAGAGCTTAATTTCGATCACGTAACAAAATCTCTGCTGGCCGGTGTACGTGGTGTGTATATATATATATATATATATATATGCACGTGCAGTACGGAATTTATTTTACAGATGAAGTACTATTTATTTTTGACGTTGGTTATTGTCTTATATATATATTCTTTTTGAAAAAAAAAATATGGTCCATTAATATTATAAGATGATTTTTTTCATATAAATTTTAAATTTATTTTTTATTTTTTATAAAAAAAAGAGTGTACATATCTAATTGTAAATATCATTTCTAAACTGTATAAAAGTAGAGGACTAATAATGAAAAGGGAAATGCTATACGGAATTGACTAAATATTGGCGGTTCGATTCTTGGAGAATTTTCAGTGTTGGGAATAATTAGAATATTAATTGAATTCTAATTTTGCTATAACTAGCATGCATGCCTGCAGCTTGTTCAAAGGAGACAGATGGCGCCAATTGAATCTTCTAATCATAATTGTGAGCAGAAAAAAAAAAATATATATATATATATATATATATAAATGCAGCCATGCACATATATAAATATATATATTAATGTCACAATATTCCTACTCCAACTCGGACAATTCATTATCTAAACCATATAAAAAGTCGGCCCTTGTTTTCCGTCACGTAAAAGGAAACCTATATATATATATATATTCATCCTCCGAATAACAAAGATATATATACACGAACGACTATTTTGCTAATTGCCTTTTTGTTGATCATACTTTTGATCTGCTGTACAAGAAGAGGAATATATTTCATCGATCGAGTAAGTTGATGTTATTCGCAGCGGCGTGGGGAGATCAGGGAGGATATATAGATCAGACATAGAGATGGAAGGTGGGAGGCTGGACACGCAGCTTGAGAGGCATCTGAACCGAGTTAGGGCCATGCAGGGAATGAAAGTGAAAGTCGCTACCAAAGAAGACTGGGAAATCGATCCCTCGAAGCTTATCATTCTAGAAGTGATTGGTCAGGGTGCCTTCAGTACCGTCCATAGAGGTCTCTACGGTGGCCAAGACGTCGCAGGTTATAATTACGATGATCTGCATCTCTCATCGTCTTTCCTTCTAGTACTTATGTTTCTTTTCCATCTTAATTATTTCTTTCTTTGGTACCTGCATGCATTGGATTTCTTTTCTTTTCTTTTCTTTTCCGCCAAACATTGCTCGCGTACATATATACATACGTGCTGCATGCACATAAGGTTTAATTATCATGAGATCATTATTTGGACAGGAAAATATTATATATATATATATATATATATATATATATATATATATATATTAGTTCTTATATAATTAGTTTCTAGCTAGTTCAGTTTAAAATTATCAAACCAAACGGCATTGGATTCATATTTCAGTACTGACACGTGTTTTGCTTCTTTACGAAAAATTGTCAGTTAAAGTGCTGGACTGGATTCCCGAAGGACAAACAGCAGTTCTAATAGCTTCACTCAGGAACGACATTTTTAAACAAGAGGTTTCTATTTGGCGTAAACTTGATCATCCCAATGTGGCTAAGGTATATATATATATATATATATGATCATCCATCAACGTCTTAATATATATCTTTCTTAATTTTGTATATTAATTTTTTCCTTTAATTTATCCGTATTTTTCTTTGCTAACATGATCAGTTTCATAATTAATCCATTTTATTTTTATATATTCAATATATAAAAATAACGTGACACATGATATTTACTTTCAAACAACAAGTATTTAATTAGTATATAATCTAACGTACGTACCATATCAAAGAATTATATGTATAGATGTAAAATTAGTACTCCAAGAGAAACACAAGTCACATCTGAGTCTATACTCCAAAAATACTGTTCAATGAAATAAATAGATCAACTCCATTAAAATCATTATAAAAAGCAAAAACTTTTCATGGGATCCGATACATGCACCAGTACTTATATATCATTATCATTCAGTTATGTTAAGGATGAATACTCGTATTGATTTGGCTGGCCGGTTGCCTTATTGTTTGATACTTTTGTGCACCTTTTTTATATGTCCTATATATATATATACACCATTGATAGATATTTATAAAAAAAAAAAAAAAAAAAAAAAGAGCGGATAATATTCTGTTTTTGTTTATTTTCATCATCATCAACGTATCTTAATTTCTTGATTCATGTTGCAGGATCATGTCATGTAATGCTTATACCTTGTAAAGCAATATCTTCCTCGCATACATGCACATACATTTCTTCATACAAATATTTATTTATTACTGCGGATCACGCGCATGTATATATATAACGTGTGTGTGTGTATATATATATATATATATATATTTATATAAACCAGTATCATGTCCTGACATGCATGCATGCATTCTAGCTCATGAAGCTTATTTTATTTTTCGATCTTCCTCTTCGTGCCACAGTTCATAGGAGCGACGAAGGGTATACAAATGTATGCCCGTAACGAGCGAATCGACATGAATAATAATGTTGGTTGTATTATCATCGAGTATCTTCCTTTGGGAACTCTGAAATCGTTCCTGTTAAAGAACCGGAAAAGGAAGCTGGCTTTCAAAATGGTCATACGACTCGCACTAGATCTTGCCAGAGGGTAGATCAATTCATTCCTTTCCCACAATATGATCTGTTTCTAATTTTTTTTTTTTCCTTGCTTGATTATATCAGCAGCTATATATATATGTATGTATGCATGTATGTATATAAATAAACGCTAAAGAAATTCTACCCCGTGCCTTGTTTCTTACATGCTGCAGGTTGTGCTACCTACACTCCAAGAAGATTGTCCACAGAGATGTAAAGACAGAAAACGTGGTTATGGACAAGAATCATTCTCTGAAGTTAATTGACTTTGGAATTGCTTGTAATCCGGCTTCAATTCCAACTGAGATGATAGGCCGTGCAGGGACCGCTGGCTACATGGCTCCTGAGGTATAGTACTTTGCTCGACATTTTTGGAATTACAGCTATATATACATATATATTTATATATATAGCCTATATATCTTTGTTTTGTTGTGAAAAATGATGACAATAATATAAAAGTAAACACACACAAGAAGCAATCACACATGACACAATGATTTACGTGGTTCAACAAATTACCTACGTCCACGGGAGCTGTAGAGGATTTTTATTTTTTGAGAAATCACAATACAATAGTTTGGGACGACTACTATTCACTCTGTACGGCCACAAGTCAATAACAAATCATTTTATACTTCATGCGGCAAAAACCCTAATTTAAGCAGAATTAATGATGTTTGCTTAAGCGGCATCTCGAGCGCGCATCGAGCGAACCTATTTCCCGCAATAGCTCAAGCCATGAGTCGAGTGGATTTTCGAGCGACCTTCTTTGACTTCCCTTCACTTGAGTAGTCTGTCGAGTGGACCTCTCTAACTTACCTTCGCTCGAGCAGCTAGAGACTCCGCTCAAGCGGTGGACCAGTTTCCATAATACTCAGCATGTTCGTCATATTATAGTCTCTAAAGTTTCCTAGTAGCTATATAGGGACCAGCTTATAACCTCAGTGATAATTTGGAAGCTGAGGACATTAAATAATTTCCCAAACATATGTTTGCATGTCTTTAATTGCTTTTTTCCATGGGTGACGTGGGGTGGTTCCTGTCATAAAAAAATATATATATACAAAAATTCCAGCTTTGTCAATGCTTTTTTCCATTGATTCCTAAATAACATTAAATCTTTGTCAATGCGGTGCAGGTCTTTGCAAACAAATTACCTTATAGCAGGAAATGTGACGTTTACAGCTTTGGAATTTGCTTGTGGGAGATGTACTGCAGCGATCTGCCATTTCCTAACGTCCAATTCTCACATTTGACACCTTCTGTATATAGGGTACCTGGTTTTCTTCTACTTATCTATATATCCAAACATTATAACCTTACATGTAAACTGAAGGTTGATAAATTGATCTAATAAATATATATATATATAAACACTTGAATTCACAGAATATGAGGCCAGAGATACCCAGTTACTGCCCAAGCTCTCTGACACAAGTTATAACGCGTTGCTGGGATGCAGACCCCAAAAAAAGACCAGAAATGAAAGAGGTGGTAACCATGTTGGAAGGACTTGCCACTTCAAATGGTAGATCAAGAAGGACACCTGAACCCATGACGTTAGAAGGAATTGCCACTTCAAAGGGCAGAATTAGAAGTAAACCTAAATCTCACGGTTTTTTTTCCTTGTGCATGCCTTCGTTGAGGCCTGCAGGGACGTAAAATCAAGATGCATGCATGGCTGGTGATGGTGACGTACATATCTACTAATTATTGTAGCTTATCACTTCGGCTTGAAAGTTTTCGAAGGACTGAATTGTAAATATCAGTACTTGACAAAGCTATCCTAGCTGGCAAATTCATTGGTTAATAGAGATCACGCTTTGATCACATTGTAGTCAGTTATAGTCAACTTGCTGATTAATTATAAATAGACATGTCCAATCTTGTACAGATCAATTCTTAATTCACTGGTCTCTGCAACTCGATCTCTCCTGATCTCGTCTATATATCTCTGTTTCTCTTCTTCTTTCTTCTTCTCTTTTCTTCGTTTTATTAGATATTAATTATTTAGAATTGTGTTTTTCTCTGTGTTTACTTTGTTCCCATAAAACCATTTAGTTATATATTATATATCTATATATAATATAGAATTTCAGAAGCATCCTTTTTGTATTCTATTGAGCCACCTCATTATTTTATGTTTTTTCATTTTTTTTTATTACTTATAGTACTTATCCAAACTCTCCATGCGCTCAAAAAACATTTCATTTTATTGTTTTTATTGCACAATAAACTCACTCGATTTATTGACATGATTAAGATTAGAAAAAAAATGTTTGAAGATTGAATATTTCCTGGCTACCATTTATAATTACTAATTCAATAGAGTGAAAAAGGACTTTTAATACGTAATTATTGATTTCTTATCACTTTTGTCTTTGCCTTTGCCGCCATTTAATTTTTCTATCATTTTATTATTACTTTTCCGATAAATAAAAAGACTTCCTCTCGGTATAAGTGACTTTTTATTATTTATTCATTGAGTAATGATTATGACCAAGAAAACTAATAACCGGAAGTGATGGATTCATGTTTCTTAAAGATGGCATATTTCCATACTCTCTATGGAATGGTAGAACTCTTGTGCATGGATGGATGTTAATTGCTTTCCATAGCATAAAGCACATAACCAACCTGTGTTCTTGTTTCTGACTTGAAGTTGAAATACATTTTCACCAAAAGCGGTGCATAGAAGTCCAACTGAGCTCAGAACTACTACGAGGAAAAAATGAAAAAAAGCCTTGGCATATTCATTGCCCTAAACTTCGCCATAACTGTGTCAGCGGCACCATTCCGTTCCTCTATACATCTAGTAAAAGTAAAACCTAAATGGGCTTCTAACCCATGAAGTGGTCATGACTCCTTGATGACCTAATTCTTCCTGTGATCCACATTTGTACCAATTCTTCAGGCTATACAAAACTAATTTCAAAGATCCTTTACACAGCTGATTTGCTATTTGGTAGAGACTTGTTCATGAAGGCGTAAAGTACTTGCATCAACCTTGTGTGCTATACCTAATGGTTGCAGATTCACTAAATTCAGTCAGAATCCTTGTGGTCGCTGGTTTTCAGAGGAGAAGACTCTACGGCAAGGTTTACCTCGCATGCTTTTCTAAATTCTTGTACGAGTATCTTCCGGATTTTCACCCTCAGACCTGAGGCCTCCTCTGGTTTGAACCACTGCCGACCAAACTGAGAATACAAATATGTTATGCCAAGGAAAATATTTCAAGAAATCTACAATGAGGAAAGAATAAATTCCGCACTCGTTTTTAAGAAAATAAAGAACCATACCATTGCCAAATCTTTCTTTTTCAACCTTTCGGGGGCCTCTTCAATGAAGCGCTCCATGAAGAACAGAACAAAGAGACCACAATCAAAGTCATTCTTTTGTTGGGGAACCTGTGGGAAATAAGAACCGAATACAACAAAATAGGTAAGCTTCTAAAGATTTAGAAATAAAAGTCATCAATGACACGCCATATCACAGCTTTAAATGAAACAAAGAAAAGATCTGACGCCCACAATGCCTAAAAGAGTGAAAATCAGGAGAATGAATCCCACTGGTTTTTCTTATTCAAATTCAGCCCTCATAGTTGACTGACATTCTACTTCGTTGTTTCTTTTCTTTTCTTCATTTCTTGGTCAATTTTCTTTTCTTTATATATTTTTTGGTCAATTCACATGATCTAACACCCTATTTCTAGACAAAATGTTAGCATCACTTGTAAGGTCCTAAGCACGAATCAATTTGTCCAACTGCACATATTAAGTTCCTAAACATCATATTCACAACCTGCCTTCAAACTGCAAACTTTTTCTTCCTGAATACCCAATTGATAAAACTAATTCCACACATGTATTTTGTTCAAATTTAGAGGAATTGTGCTGGATAGAAAGAAGAGAGGGGAGGCTGCAGTTTGATCGGTTTCGCCCGCTTAAAAGCAGGTTGGACGATCAAGCAGGTTGGACATCATCCAACCCGCATCTGATTTTATGCAGGCTGATCGGATCAGTTTTGTCAGGTGGGTCGGGCTTATTGTGTTTTTGCCCAGGCCCTACTCCTTATTGAAACAAGGTCTTGCACTTACCTTAAAATTTTGAAAAACAAAAAAGGCAATCATGCTTCTGCAAAAATTGAAAAAATAAAGGTAATCATTCTTTTGGTAAAAGAGAAGCTCTCACAATTTTTCATGCAGAACTTCAAAGCATTCCAATGGCAGCTTCACTACTCAACACCAAGAAGAAATATGTGGAGGCTTTGGGTAAATGCAAATTGCATCATGCCTTCCAAACGGGTTTTTTTTTCATGTGTTTTTTCGTCCCCACCCCCCAGGGAAACAGGGGCTAAGAAAAAAATTCACATTTTAACTTTTGGTAGCAATGAGATTCAAGCTAAAAAAATTACAATGGGAAATTTGATGCTTCAACACCTTCAATGAAACTACCACCGAAATGTAATAGAAGGCAGAAAAGAACCAGGAAAAATGACTAATTTGATGTTTCAAGGCAGCAGCTTCACATGGTAGAATGAAACGTTGATCTCTCAACATGAAAATGAAACTTAATTTTTGCTCTTTTTTTTTTTGTTTTTTAGTTACCAGCGTTAATAAGTGTTAAACCTAGGAACAATGACAATCTGACTCTGCCACTTGAGTTAAAGTTAAGGCTGACTGAATACTCTGGTAGGTTTAAGCTAGCTAGCTTGTGAAGTCCCTACTCATCATTTAGGAGCCTCAGGATCAAATCCTACTTGAGAGGAAAAAAAATTACCGCAATGGCTTTCTCGTCAATTCTACGAGGGAGATTTTTCCAGATGGTGTCCGCAATCGGAAGATCTGAAGGAGCAACTTCTTGAAATAAGTAGGTCCATTCTTGTTTCATAAAGCTACAGAGCACATTTACACAATTTCTGAGGTTTAAAAATAACATGATGCAGACATTGTAATGAATAGCTTATTCACAAAGCATGCTTTGCCATATCAATATGTAGTTGATGAACTTACTTTCGAGCTATGAAAATATATATCTAAAATGATTTAACCAATAGAGTAAACAAATAACCATTGCCTCATGATGACACTCCAATTAATAGGCGATTCAACAAAATGCCTCCTATTTCATTTTTAAGAAATTAACTTACATTGGTCAAAATATATTTCTAGATGACGATGTCAATAGCAGCAAAATCTTGAGTACGAGTATGCAGCTCTCTCCAACATCCAAATTCTTAAAAAAGAGCTTATTTCTAGGAGTCTCACGTTAGATGACATTGATTCTAATTATAAGCTGAAACACTAAAAAGTCCTTGAGCAATAAAGAACTAAAAATTACCATTCTATAAGAAGAGAAAAAGTAATCATATAAAATAATTTTTTTACACGTGGCATGCCATGTCGTTAAAAAATTAAATTTTTTAAAATACAATAAAAATAAAATATAAAATCATTTTAAAATATAAACAAAACAAATGAAAAACTGAAAAATAAAACCTAAAAAACGGAAATTCAAATAAACAAACTAAATTCAAATACAATATTATAAAACTGAAAAAATTTAATACAAAAATGCCAAATACCACATTTTAAAAAAGCCAAAACTTATATATATATATATATATATATATATATAAATTAAAAAATAAATTAAAACTTGGAAAACAGAAAAAATATTAAAAGAAAAAAATGAAATAAAATAATTCAAGGGGTGGCCATGTCCAAACCCAGGAAGCATGCACCTGGGGCATGGGTTTGGCTAACCCAGGCGGCGTGGCCTGGGTTTAGGTAACCCAAGACAAGCTTGGGTTGGGTAATTGAGGTGGCACCTGGGTTTAGGTAAAACCGCAACAAGGCCTGGGTGGCCAACCCAAGCGGCACCCAGATCAGGCCAAGTTGGGCAGTTTGGGTCTCGTTTTTTGTTTCCAAAAATGTTTTGTTTTTTCAGTTTTAAATTTTTAAATGATTTTTATGTATTATATATATATATATTGCATCATGGCATGCCATGTCCGATTTCCGTGAGATTTTTTATAGAAATCTAATGGAGGATTCTTATTGGAAAAAATTACAAATTTGAGTATTAAAATGATAAATTGAAAATCGAAGGAGCGAAAAGATAAGGGTGTAAAACCCAGGGACTATGTGCCAAGCCCATACATCCATATATATATATGGATGTATATATGTATATATGTATGTATATTTTGGCCCACTGTCATATTAAAAAGAAAACATATTGACTAAAAAAATCTCATTTATATTCTCAACCTATTAACAATTTATGTTTTAACAATTCAATTAGTTATAAAATCACTGCAGGTTGCCATTACTGTGATAGTGGCAACACTTCTCACTCTTAACCTTCAGTAAGATTATGGACAAATGATTGCTTCTTTTAACCTAAAAAACATGCTATGAAAATGAGATTTCCCTCTAACTAACATAAATCAGATTAGTAAGTAAAGGACAAAACCAAGCATATCATCAACAACCAGTGGTTGTCCCGTCTCCGCCTTTCAGGACGGGAATGCTTGGTTGTGGGGTTTCTGTTATCTCAACTAGTGAGGCAGTGTTAATAAGTCGAGGACAAAACTAAACATGTCTCAACAACCCAGTGGGTGTCCGGTCAACACTGTTGGGGGGGGGGGGGTAGGAGTAGTACTGTTCATCCAGTTCCTTGATTTCAAAACCAGGCCGGAACCTGGATTGAAACCTTTTTAAAAACACAGAAACCGGGTTCCGAGTTGCACACGTTTTTTTTTTTTTTTTTTAAATCAAAGCATACATGTTATGAATATTTATTCATGAAAAAAATGTTGATGCAGCATTCAAACTCTATTTATTTAATTTTTTAAATCAAAGCCTACATGTTCCTTGACCACCAATAAAAAGCCACATGGAGAAGATAGTAAAAAAAAACATACAATGGATGATTCATTGGACATAATATGCATTTCCCTTTTGAGTTTCTATCCATTTAGTTGCTAGGAAAAAAAAACCCAGGCACCGGGTTGTACTGGTTTAAAACCCAGTATCCGGACCAGGTGTACCCGGATTTGGAACTCAGTTATATGGGTTCCGGACCGGGCCAGGAAAAAACCCGGCCCCGATGAGCAGGTCTAGGTAGGAGTGCTTGGTCACTAGGGTTCCCTTTTCCTCAACTAATTCAGTTGTCAGTCCAGAGATTGGTATAACATTTTGCAAGACTTAATGACATTAACCACATATGACAGAATATGCATCTTATTTGCCAAACTTACAAAAAGTACACACAATATAAAAAATAACCATTAATTGGTCATCAAAGCTTCTTGCATCTCACCTTTTAATGTTCTCAAAAATCAATCCGCTTGAGTGAAGTCTCAGCGAATCCAAATGAAGAATTATAGGCCCTGATTGATCTTCCTTATCAGGGATACATATAATCACCAAGCTCCAATGAAGACTGAGTACATCAACAAAACATAAAGAAGTCAAACAAGGTGCAACGATTTTAACCAAAAAGGAGAGGGGAGCAGGCAGCATACCATTTATTGTATTTATGGCATACAAATTTTTAAATTTGCATTCCTAGTGAACAATTAAAGTCTAAAAACCTCTAGTTCCATTGACTCAATTTTCTTTGCTAATTTTGCTTTCTTCTAACCTTCCCTTCTTCTTGAAGTTCCAATGATATCCTAGTCGTTTCTAAATCACTCGGATATATCATTTTGAGATGATAAACACTGAAACAATGGTCGATAACATTATAACATATTTTTTTGATAAGTAATAACAATATAACATATTCCATGCATTGTATATAATACTTCGTTCACTTCCAATTTATGCATCTAGAAGCCTAAACAACACATATCAGCCATCCTCATTCTTAGTCAAATAAAATGGGATTCATCTTTGCCCAGGCACTTTTACAACATGGTACCAACTACATGGATCAACAAGCAATGAAACGAAAAACAATTGTTGTTGGACAGGAAAGTAAATTAGCACTCTCTCAAAGGCCAATATTGATCATTCCTACTTAACAAGGCAGGAGCAATTGGCAGGCAAGATCACATCATGCACCTGCTTTATTGGAATTTATGAAGGAACCTAAGCCAAACATATCAGACCAGCCTCATTCTTCATTAAAGAAAGCAGGATTCATCTTAGCCAACGCACTTTTACAACATGCTAACAACTACATAGATCAGCCAGCAATTAAATGAAAAGGCATGATCATTGTACAGGAAAGTAAATCAGCACTCTCTCAAAGGCCTAGTTTTGATCATTCCTACTTAAAAGGCAGGAACAATTTGCTTGCCAGACCATGCCATGTACCTGTTTTCAATGAGTGCAATAACAATGGCACCAGGATTGGGATCATGGCTCAAGTGTCTCATTTTTACAAGTTTACATACCATTTCAGTAACGAAATTTTGCAGGAGAGGAAAAGAAAGAGAACATTTAAGTAGACACAGGATGGGCAGAGACAGTTCCCTTAATCATTACAGAATGTAAGCTGAACTGTTCTGGTCATGGTAACCATAACTCAGGATATGCATCAACTCAGAAGGATGCTTGCTGGAAACAAATATTGTTCAGTCAGTACAAAATGATCTTTCTAATAAGGCCTTTTGACTATATATGGAACATTAACATCTTTAAATGTCACAACGACCGTTAACCATCTTACACATACAAACCATATCAACTCAAAAACTTACTTTTCGTGTATCGGGATAAGTACATATGCCTTCTGAAATATATTGACACCCTTCCACCACCTTTTGAACTTGACAAAAAAAGTCTCCTTGTCACTTCCCTACAAATTACAAGGGAACATCATGTAATGTTAAAGTTATAACAGTCACTATCAAATTGCTCAACCCATGACATATTTAAAGAAAATAAACAGAGTAAGTAACTATCCCAACAAACTAGTTTTACAGTTCTGCATCTGCAAATCCCCAAATGTCAGTCTAATGCATCAAAAGCTAGAAACAATAATTTGATTTATGGAAAATAAATAAACTGAGGGAAACGACTACCTTGTATGATACAGCCTCTTTGAGCTTCTTGTAAAAATATGTATTGAAAAAGTGATAATCGCATATTGCTCTATTTGTTGGAGATGCTTGCTGCTGTAGATATCTAGCCAAATGAACCAGCAAGCAATTCAATATGGAAACTCAAATGCAAATTTTAGTAACCACATGGCAAATTTATTACTAAAAGTAATCCCTGATAAAGTGTGTACAACTTAAGAATGTACAAAGCAAGGTAACTATTATAATTTCCATTAATTTGGTTTGTGTGTGTCTGTGTACATACATAGATGCATTCAGTTTACCACGCCAAAGGCAGCATGCTAAGATCATCATTAATCCTATGTAGGGCTCTATTAACACCTTAGTCCAGTTCTTCCATTATAGCCAAATGACAATACAAGAAAATTCTAATCAAAAAGGGAGAAGAAAAAGGGCCAGGTATGAAAGACTAAAATATTACATTCATCGATGAAAATGAATTACTTCAGAACTAAAGCATGAAAACTCAACATCTAATGAACCAATAGATTCAGTTAAGATAATGCCTAAATATCATTAAAAGAAGACGCATTTCCATTTTCTCCCATAATTTTTTAATTAACACCCATGCATTAACAATCTAAATTAAAGTGGTATAAATCTGATCAAGTACAAATTTTGAATGAAAAGTAAATATCGAATAAAACAAAATAAACCTGCAGCAGAAAACGTTGATTGCCAAGATACATGCAAAGGATGTTTAAAAAATGAGACACTAGTTGTAAGCACTGGGAAAGCCCGAGTTTATAAAAAAGAAACTGCTATAAAAATAAGATTTAATTAAAAAAAAACCACTTTTCCAATTCAGACAAAATTTGCTGGATGAACTATAGCACAAACTAAAGTAAATTCAGGTGTATTCCCAATTACTACAACAAGCTAACCAACCGCATGTAAAAATTCATAATAGTTGAGGTCAAATAGCCTTCAGGGGTCAGGCAGTCTATGTCCGCGTAACAAATTTCAACAGATTCTGGATCATCCCTGGCCAAAAATAAAGTACAATGAAGTATATAATGCAAAAACAATTTTTCTAAATAAATTGAAGTAAAAGGAAGAGATTCCACATTGTTCATAAGAAAAGCTTTTTGGTACCTCGACGGGTAGGTGATCTTTGCATCTTTCATGCTGAAAAGAGTCATTGGAATCAAATTATATCAGACCTCAACATATATTAGGTAAGCTAAGTACAGAACAATAAACTAAAAGCCACAATTGGAAGTCCTATTTACCATTCATCAAGTTTGTCTGCTTGCTCTGTCATCTCTAGAAGATGAGATTCATCCTCATCTATAAGAACAATGGTATCCTCCTATATGAATTATTTTCACATGAAGATCGTCAGTAAAACAGACGTATAAATCCTATCTTGGCTAAAATTCGAAGGATCTTCATGGGTATTAACTACATAACATTGTTCTGTTGCAGCAAAAATGAAATTCAGTTCCCATCCTTCTGGGAACATTTTCAATATTCTACAAAAGTATCAGGAACATAAGATCATGAACCACAACAATACTTTCAAAGCTGATACCGAAGAACACAATGAGACTCAAAAATTACTTTTTTTTAACAGTAGGACAAGTTTTATCAGTGATCAGGAGAAAGGAAAAGGAAAAAACTCAAAAATAACACAGAAGATGTACCTTCTTATGCCTTGAACCGTTTGAATGAAGGACTTCAAAAGTATCCTTTCTACCAGAAAATAAGAAATATCAAAATTGAACATAATAAAACATTGACTTTATTTTCTCAGACCATTCATGATGCAATCATAAGGGTAATGAATAGCCAAAGCTAGATACAACGAAGTTATGCTCTAAAACCAATGCAATGAAATTTCGAAAATAAGCACGAATATATACTCGAACAAATTCAAACATTGATTGATGGAGTTTTTAACATATTAGTCTCCTGAAAGTGTAGTTGCCCACTGTCATTCATTCTTTCTCTTCTTCTCCTTTCTTTATTTTTTTTTTTTTTATAATTAATAAGAGATTATTACCATAAATAGGCATAGCCCGAGTACACAGGGAGTATACAAGAGAAAATACCTACATACAGTGACTAAAAGGAAAGAAAAAACTAGAAAAACTCCAACAATTCATCACCGTTCATTACAATGGCCTTAACCCATAGACGTAGAGTTTTAAAGAAAAATTCCCTAAATTCTTCCATCGATCGTTCTTTGTCTTCAAAAATTCCCTAAATTCATCACATTTCTTTATGTTCTTATTCTTCTTCTTCTTCTTCTTCTTCTTCTTCAAAACACACATACTATTTACAGCCCCTCAACAGCACCAAGTTTCAGCCTCTGCCAGTCTTGATTTCAAATCCAATCCAGGCCCTGTTCCTGCACCTTAAGAAACCCTAAAACCCTACGCATTTTCCACACTCAAGGAGCTGAATTTATCCCTTACTCAAAAACTTATTTTAATGCAGCCAAAAATATGTTTCAGAACCAGGCTGAAACTTATTAATCCCCTTTTTCGTTTAAACCTGCCATTAAACTTATTTATCTGCAGTCCAACCTATTTATCTTCTATCATAAACCCCTAAAATCGTATTCCTGAATTAAGTTACCAAATAAGTTATTACAAACAAATCTCAAGATTTTTTTAAGATCAATTTGTGCAATTACAAAAGATATCCAAAGACCCCAAAGGTCATTTTCATAGGAACTATAAACTAAAAAAAAAACATACATCCAATTCAAAGTGCTAGATGGTACGTGTAATTTTTTGTCGCATGTACGAAGATAGGTAAATAATAGCAGGTTTCTTCCCTTTTTTTGGACTAATAATATTTCTTTTAAACCATCCACTCAAAGAGAACTCGTCCCCTCCCTACTATTTTTATCAACGAAACTGCCAACAAAATTAGCTAGTACACAAGCACCGGCAACAGGGTGATTTCACAAGGAGAGAACAAAGAAAGAATAAGAAACCAATAAAGGACAAAAATTGCAATTTATAAGCTATAAAGCAGAATCAAAAATATCTAGATCTTTAAAAAAATTGTGTTGTCATGTAAAAGTTATGCAATTTTATTAAGAGCGCAGCGAGGCACAACGCAACTACACAGGAAGTATACAAAACAAATCACCCATCTAGCTAGAAGAAGAAAAAAAAGAAGTCTTGGAAATTACAAAATTTAGAGTTGGGAGCTATTATGAGCTGCCATTCATAGAGAGTGCTGAATAATATAACTCTTAACTTTGTTACAATCCTTCTCTCAATCTTCAAGAGTCTCAGCATTACATTCTTGCCCAAAACACCACATTAAACATAAGGGAACCATCCTCCAAGTTTTTGAGTTCCTATGACTTCTAAAAGTTCTGGCCGAATGCCAAAACCTCCACCACTCTCTAAGGTATAACCCACTCAATCCCAAATGTTTTGAATATCTCAACCCATAAGTCCCTAGCCAACTCGCAATGTAGTAGAAGGTAATCAATGCTTTCTCCATTATGTCGGTACATAGAACACCGACCCACTACTACAATATTCATCTTTCTTTTTTTCTTTCTTTTTTTCTTTTCTTTTTTTATTGGCACCCGGTGTCCGAGAACAACGTCCCGACTAATCCCAGGAGTGCACAGGCCTTCAGTAAGGAGTTTATCGCAAGTGCACATCAGGTAATTCAAGGAGAAAATCTCACAATCTGATGGCCACTAGAGATTGTTTGCACTCAGTGGGATACGAACCTTGGACCTTGGAAGCAGCATACCACCAAGGCCAAGGCCTTTACCACTTGAGCCAACCCCTAGGGGTTAATTCATCTTTCTTAAATTATCTAGTGTTAAGATTTTTCCTAAAGTAGCCATCTATATAAAATTTTAATTAATTAAAAGAGATCTTCAAAGGCGCCTTGTTTCCTAAATTGTGTCTTGTTACCTTCTACTGGCAATGTAGTAGATGCTAATTAATGCGTTCTTCAAAATGCCGACACATAGAACACCGATCCACTACTACAATATTCCTCTTTCTTAAATTATCTAGTGTTAAGATCTTCCCTAAAGTGGCCATCCAAATAAAAATAATAATAATTAATTAATTAAAAAAGAGACACCTTCGAAGGTGCCTATTTTCATATATTGTGTCATGTTACCTTCTACTCACAATGTAGTAGAAGGTAAACAATACTTTCTCCATTATGACAGCACATAGAACACCGATCCACTACCAAAGTTAAGATCTCAGATCATCTAGAGTTAAGATCTTCCTAAAGCAACCATCTAGATAAAAAGTTAGTTACAAAAAAAAAAAGATACCTTCGAAGCCACCTTGCTTAGATAACAAAAATTTTCCGCCCCTTAGGTCACCAAACTACAACAAGAGTTTCGCATTCTGAAGCACCAATCGCATAGGGCGACCGGGCCAGGCTGAATCAAAAAGGGTTTGATGAGTAAAGTTTCATATTAGGGAAAAGAGAGTGAAGGGATGAGGGGCAGCCCTTGACCCAATCATCCACTTCACTCCAACAGACCGGCATGGTTCTGTAGTGTGTCTTGTTATGTTGGCTAGAGCATTTTCCATAAAACTTTCAAGCAGCCAGAATAAGACCGTAGCCAAGTCTTGGTAGAACTCCTTGGGTTGGCTCCAATGGTAAGGACCTTGGTCTTATGGGTATGCTCCCCCTCTAAGGTTTGAACCCTGAGTGCAAACAATTCTACATTCCATCAGTGAAAAGCTGATGATTTACCTGATCCGTATGATATGAGCAAGTTACAACGATCTAAGGTTTAACTAGGTAAAAAATATGTTGCATTTTATACAGCCTTCGGGTTTCCTCATCAGAAAAAGCGCCAATAAGCTAAAATTTATGTTAAAGCATTGAGTTTGGCACTTTTTTTTTAAATACATCCCCAGTCCTTTGGTATTGACACAACATTTTCAATATCAATGCACCTCTTTGTACTTCTCATGTATACATCCTGTGTACTTGGGCTATGCCTTCTTTTCTTATGAATAAAACTTCTTGATTACCTATAAAAAAATACCTATGCACCTCTTATTTTGGTCATTTTAGAGCTCATGTTGATAACTGCAACAAAGATAATAGATTTTCAATACTTCTATTGGCTCCACCATTGTGTCCAAAATTAAACCAATGATGAAAAACTCAAACCTCTTTTTTTTTTGTCCTCCAGGAGCTTATGTTTACAACTACAATAAAAATTAACCAGTTTTCAGTACTTGTCCAATGTTACACTGATTTGACAAATACACACGCTGAATAACCTAACAAAGGCTGTATAAGGTTTCAGTATCCCAACCTTCTCACCCATAGTGGCGTATCAATCTAATCCACTCAATCTGTATATGATGCAACTGATACCTATATTATTTTTTATGACTAAAGCTTATTCCTACATAACAAAACATCTGCATGGGGCACATACATATGGTGTGTGAATTCAGTAGTATGTACAAAACCTTGAAACTCAACAACAGCAAGACAACCTCCAATCTGCAACAAACTTAAAAATCCTCTCACGACAATCTTATACTAGTAAAAAGGCAGAAGATGATCTCAATTTAGAGAGAGACAGACACAGAGACAGAGTCGGAAAGAGGGAGCACGAAACCCAGTGAAAGGAAATATGCTTACTTCTTGGCAAAGCAGCTAGACACATTTCCAATTAGACGAAGAGAACGAGTAGTAGGAGCTCTGCCTTTTTTGCTACCATTTGAGAGAACATGGCTAGAATTATTGCTAGGACATTGAACAGACCATTGCCTTGGTGATGATCGACATTTTCGCCTTCCTTTTTGTGGTAACTCTTCCCTATGCATCAATTTTTGGATCTCACAACGACTCAACACTGATAGTTCTTTGTCAAACGCATCAGTTGTCCCACTGTGTGTCTGTTTTATAAATTAAAAGTAGATAAAACGTAATTATGTTTCACAGTTTGAGGGTCCACTAATAATTTATGTGGAAAGCATTAATAGAGCACCATACATCTTCTTCCATCTTTCGATGGAAATGTGAAGCAAATGAGGACTGTGAATGGTCTTCAGGTGATGTGGTCTCCTCCCTCATGCCATTAGAAACACCTATTGGAGACATTTAGATTTGTTAAATAGGATTCTTAAAGATAAAAATAAAAAGTACACAACTGCAGCCTATTTTAACACATTTGTCATGCTAAGTATCAGATATGCTGACTGTAAAATCAACCATTAGCACTTCACAACTTCTTTGACGGGGGCAAAACACCTGCTTTTTCCTATAACAGATTCAGTATTAGCAACAACTTACCAACCAAAGTTTTCCCAAGAAAAAAAGATCAGAAGAAAATCCTATACTGTAATGTAGCAAATGCAAATCCCATTTTAGCTCCTCCTATCCATTTTGACAGGTAAGGTTTTGAATTAAACCTTCAAACAACTGAACACTCTATGCAGAACAAGGCCATGTGATGATAGCAGGGTAACAGAATTTCTTCTTCTTCCGGTTTTTTTTTTTTTTTTTGACAAGTAAGATGAGTGCAGAGTAACCAGAACCTCACCAGCAGAACTTGAGCTTGTTGATTGTGTGGGCTTGTCACATTTATCATTTTCCTGTTAAAAATGAAAAGCAAAAGTAACCAACTGAACTAGCAACACTTCTGCATGTAACAAACGCACAGAAGAAACGTTCTTACCAAGAACCTCACAAGACATTCACAAGTCATATTACCAGTAAGGCACACAGTCAGGATACAAAAGCGCAGTCAGAAATACGCAACAAAAGCTCAGAAACTGGAAATGTGTGGATTTAGCTAATATCATATCCGAGTTCAAGACAAACGAACGTATATTGAAATTATATCCTGATTCCTGATGGTGCATACAACTCGCTCTCATTCAGAACGAACTCACCGCAAGTTACTTGTCACTAACAAACACAATTTCACAACATTAGCAGCGAAGTCATCATATGCATGATTCATCGCACACAACAAGGCGCGCGCGCGCGCATCAACGTCTTATGACTAAATCCAAATATTTTCAATACTAGCAAAAGCAGCATTATATATCAATATAACGCCGCAACTGAGATCTTTAAGTGAACAAATAATCCGTTTGGTTGCTGAGAAAACATTAAGCAATCATAAAAGGCTTCTCAACTTCAAAATCTCGGTTTCATCCGTTGAACTATTTTACTAAAAATTAATTAAGACCAGGAAAAACCATGAAAAGAAATATTCTCGAATTTGCTCGAGAAATCAATTCCGCACACTAGATACCAGTTCCTTAATTTCCCAAATTTGAAGCAGCGTTCTAGGCTTAAAGTGAAACCAATAATTTCATTTTGCTTTCCAACCCTTCCCTCCTTGTTCGTTTTGTGGGCAACCAAACAGACAAATAAAAAAACCAGTGAGAAAATAAAAATCCAAGGGGTAAAGAAAGAGAAAGAGAAGGAAGACCTTGTTGAGCCGTCTAAGTTTCCGCCGCTCCATCTCATCCTCCAATCGCTTGAGAGTGGCCCGGATTTTTTCCCCTTTGTCGGGCAGTTTGGGAGCCATATTCTCGAGGGTGCGAAGCTTGCTCCGAATAGACTCGTTGAGTTCGTGATCGCTGAGGAGGTCGAAGCCCCCGTCTTCTCTCTGCGAATGCGACTGATCGGAGTCCATCGGCGATTCCTTCGGAGGCTGAACGCTGGGCTTGACGACAAGTAGGGGAGGCGGGACGTCATCGTCATGGCTGGGCAAGAGCTTGTCCCAGTCAAGGACTAGGGGTGTTTTCTTGGCTCCCCCTTCCTCCATGCATGTAATGCTCCGAGAGAGCGTCTGTCTGTCTGTCTCCGAACGATTGTGTTTGCTCTGGATATGTACTGTGTCAATTTGGGAAAACCGAGCTGCAATTTCCAATTGGAGTGGGATGCGCTGTAACTCTGTAACGTCTCTTGCTTTTTGTAGTGCTATGCAATTGAATGGTGTGACAAACGAAATGAACGTGGCATATGAACTTTGTTTCCGGTCAAGACTCGAGTACTATCCTTCACATTTTCCCTTTTAAGATATACTACTTAATGCAGAATCTGTAATTTTTTAGGGGCTTGCAACTATGGACACCGTAGTCTGGTTTGTTTTTAAAGATGGGATGAGATGAGATGAGATGAGATGAGATTAAAGTTGAAAAGTTAAATAAAATATTATTAGAATATATTTTTTAATTTTATATTTATTTTAAAATTTGAAAAAATTGAATTATTTATTTTATTTTGTATGAAGATTTGATAAAGTTGTAATGATGAGATGAGAAATTTTCAAAATTTTAAATTTTAGTCTTGAAAACAAACAAGTCCGTAGTGTTTCGGGACAATTTTTCTTAAACTTTTTCATACTACTTCACTATAATTCACAAATTATTTACTACTATTTTATTATTATTCATTAGCTATATTACTATTATTTCCTGATGATTTCAGATACTCTTAACATTCAAATAGCATCTAATTTCTAGAAAAAGCCTGTAAAATAAAAGGACAGATAAATATCACCAAACTATCCAATCTAACACTATTAGGACATGATATCTAACAGAAAAATTATTTGTACAAGCTACAAATAGACAAGTCTCATACAAGCCTTTGTAAAAAAGTGGACCCACCTAAAAAATTATAAAAAAAAAATTTTTATTAGTAAAATCTACTCTTTTACAAAAATAAATTTGTATGAAACTTATCTATTTAAAACTTGTATCTAACATTAATCGACAACATAGTTAATATCCCCAACCCCGATGGCCAATACGTAGGTTAGCTCTAAATTGGCGTCTATTTTAAGTGCTTTGTTAGTATAAGTAGAGAGGGTTTTGGTAGGTGGGATTGAAACTTATAAGAGTTTTCTCTTCTTATTATATGGTATTCAATTCAAAGATAAATACATGTTATTGTTTGTGGGCTTTGCAATATTTAGTATGCATTTAATATTGATTTTAAAGATCCAAGCGTTAATATCCAAATAAGGCATTAGTCTCCTCTCCGACTCTTAGAGTGAGAGCAGAGGTGGCATTTTAGAGAGGGAAAGTTTGTTGAGAGTCTAGTGGAGTGGTAACGATGTTGTGGAGGGAATCTTCTACTAAAAATCGATGGCAATAACGAGAGGAGATACGGAGGAGTTGGAGGATCTATGGGAGAATCTAAGGCTGACGGAGGAGGAGAACTCAATGATTGAGCTAGGCGAGATGGAAGAAAGGATGTGAGAGAAGGGGGGAAAAGTCTTGTTAGTTAAGTATGGCTTGAGCATCCGATAAGGAAGGAAATAATGGAATCCACGATGGCTTAAGTGTGGAGGGTGAGTCTATTTGCTACTATTTTGTATATAATGTTGCACAAAATGATTGGTATGCATTCACTCACTAAGTCAGGGGTTTTAATTTTAGGAACTAAAGCAATGAAAGTATGGTTCATAGGTTTCAACTCACTTCCACTCTATAGAAAGTTTAGTACTGCATCACAAACCTCCTCACCACCTATATGCTAGTATTTTTGAAAGATTTAAGCTCCAGACCCATTAGGGCCAGGTGACTTAAAAGGACCATCTTATGTACTGCATTCTCAATTTCACCCCTAGTGAAGTCTTTAGTTAGATTCTGATTCATCTCCCTAATAACCCTTGAGTCCACAAACTTTAGACATACTCCAACCACTTTCCCTGAAGGTGTGCTCGATGATAGAACATCTTCAAAGTGCAATCTGAAAGCCTTTTCTATATCTCTTTGTTTCTTCATAATTCTGCCTTGTGAATCAGCAACTTGACCAATCTTGATCTTCCTTCTCCTCTGATTTGCATGAGCATGGAAATGCTTAGTGTTTCGATTTCCATGCAGAAACCAGTTCCTTTTAGCCATCTGCCTCAATTTTAAATCTTCTTGCTCCAACAAAAGACCCAACTCCCATTTTAACTCTTTCACTTCCTCACTATTCAGCCCTTCCTCCAGCTTCTTTACTCTATCAGTCTTCCTTCTTAACTCACCATCACAATCTTTGGTCTTCTGTCTACTCCACCTAGTTAGCAGAGCACCACAATTTCTCAGTGAACTATGAATTTTCTCCATAAGGTCACTTCTTCCCTTGACATTGACCCATTCTTTCGATACAATCTCCTCGCAATCATTGTCTTTGATCCAGCAAGCTTCAAATATGAATAGCTTCCTTCTACCCTCACACCTGGTCTGGGTTGTATACATATTAAGCACAAAAGGTTTATGGTCTGACCATCTTGCAGGTAATACTTCCACCCAAACCGCCTTAAAAACATCTCTCCAGCTATTGTTTGCTACACGCATCACCTTTAATATGTATAGCTCACACATGTAACTTTGACAAGTAGTTTTTCAAATCCATCGATATTGCCTATCATTTTTTTTATTCAAACTACTTCTACAATTTGAAAAATGATAGACACAATGTAGAGCCAACTGAATTTAATATTGGGATCCACATTACTCACAAACAATATTTATTTAATATAGTGAGGCTCACATATTGTGTCTATCTCTTTTTGAGTTATAAAAAATGTTTGGATTATAAAATTATAAGAAATCTTGATTATTTTCAAACACGAAGTGCATATTAATCCTACGTCAATAAGTTCTTCAAACAACAAGATATTTGAGGGAGGTATGCCGACCAAGCTTATCATAGTCTCATCCCTTATTGCTCAATGGAAGGATGTGTCATCCTCTCTTTCCCACATCAAATTGTTTGTTTAAGTGTAAGGTTCAAGTTGATGCCAGATCAATTCCAGAACCTCCACACGTTAATCAGAAACAATCAACACCAGAATTGTATGAACAAGATTTCATTAGTAAACCTTGTAGAAAATTTTCGAGGAATTCTCAACCTCCAACAAATTTACAAGTTCTCAAGATTATTCAACCCCGAACCATTACTCCTACCTCTGCTTTTATAGAAGCAGATGGCCAACTAACTGCTTAAACGATCGTATGAATGAAAACGCAAGAATACAAGTGTAACACGCATAAATCAATTACAACATAAAACGCAACGTTTTATTAAGTCTCTAAACGCAACTTCAAAGGAGTAAAACGCAGCACTTCTCTGAAGGACAAAACGATTCGTTCCATTTAAATTCTTCATTCCATCAACTGCCGTAACTAACTTCCCCCAGCACTTCATAACAGATTCCTACAGCTCCACCACTTCAAGGCCACTGCCAAGGCACCCGTGACAATCTCCACCACTTCAAGGCCTTGCCCACAAGGCACCCGTGACAATTACTGCAAGACTGTGCGAACCAGGTGAGGATATAAGGATCTGAGTTTCCAAAGCAGCTCCCAAGAACTATCTTCAATAGGTGCTCCAACCCACTTAATCAAAACTTCAGTAGAAGCATGATTCCCCACCTTTCTCATTCTTCTCTCCAAAATAAGTTCAGGCTCAGGTTGCACATTCCCTTCATGATCAACAGGAGGTAAAGTAGATAATGGAGAAATGTGATCTCCCAGTTTCTTTTTCAAGCAAGATACATGAAAAACAGGATGTATTTTTGCTGAAGTTGGAAGATCCAATTTATATGCCACTTGACCAATCCTTTGAACCACCTGAAAGGGACCATAAAACCGAGGGGCTAACTTCATATTTCTCCTCAATGTTACTGATTTCTGTTGATAAGGCTGCAGTTTAAGGAACACCCAATCACCAACTGCAAAAACCCTCTCAGTCCTCTTCTTATCAGCATATAGCTTCATCCTACTTTGAGCTCTTTCCAAATTCTCCCTCAAAATAGAAAGTATTTCATCACGAGACTTGAGCTGTTGATCTACTGCAGCATTAGCAGTAGTGCTTGGAACATATGTCAGCAGCTTAGGAGGGCAAATGCCATAAAGTGCTTGAAATGGAGTCATGCAAATAGATGAATGTGAGGTAGTGTTGTAACACCACTCGGCCATTGGTAACCAAGCACTCCAATTCTTTGGCTTGGTACCAATGTATGATCTCAAGTAGCCTTCTACACACTTATTCAAAGCTTCTGCTTGGCCATCCGACTGGGGATGATATGCAGAAGTGAAGGCTAAATTGGTTCCCTGCATCTCAAATAATTGCCTCCAAAAATTGCTAGTAAAGACCACATCACGGTCAGAAACAATGGTTTTAGGCAACCCATGGAGCTTAAAAACTCCAGCAAAAAACACTTCAGCTACCTTGCTAGCTGTATAAGGGTGTGCCATAGGAAAAAAGTGACCAAACTTGGTCAGTCTGTCTACTACAGTGAGAATCACAGTCATTCCATTGGAACATGGAAGACCTTCAATAAAATCCATTGCAATATCCAGCCAAGGAGTCTGAGGAATAGGTAATGGTTGCAGCAGACCTACTGGGTGTATTGTTTCATGCTTATTCCTCTGACAGGTTTGACACTCCTTAACTAACTTTCTGATATCCCTCCTCATACCAGGCCAATAAAAATCCAGTCGTGCCTTTTGTAGTATTTTATGATATCCAACATGACCAGCCTCTGGATTGTGATGAATATATTGTAGAATCTTTTGTTGAAAAGAGGAAGAAGGCACTATAACCAGCTTACCCTTCCTCAACAAAAGGCCTTGCTGAATGGAGTAGTCTTTAGAAACTGGATTACCTTGCTGTACAGCCGTGAGAATACTGCAGATATCCTCAGAAAGAGCATAACTTTGCTTAAGCTCATCCACCCAAATAGGTGTAGGAAAGGATATGAGAGCTAATGTAGCTGTCTCATCCATCATTTTCCTTGAAAGAGCATCAGCTACTTTGTTGTCTTTGCCCTGCTTATACTCAATTCTGAAATTATATCCCATGAGCTTGGAAATCCATTTCTGTTGTGCCTCAGTTGCTGCCTTCTGTTCTAATAAATGTTTCAAAGCCTGTTGATCAGTTTTGATTTTAAAAACTTGACCAAGGAGGTATGGTCTCCATCTTGCCACTGCACATACCAATGCTAAGAGTTCTTTCTCATATGTTGAAAGTAACAAGGCCTTGCCCTTTAGAGCTTTGCTGAAGAAAGCTATTGGCTGGCCCTCTTGCATCAAGACAGCCCCCAACCCCACTCCTGAGGCATCACACTCAATGGTGAACTCTTTTGAAAAATCTGGTAGTCTTAAAACAGGAGGCTCAGACACTGCTTTCTTCAATTGTATAAAAGCTGCTTCAGCTTTTTCACTCCAAGAAAAAGAGTTCTTCTTCAACAGTTCAGTAAGTGGTGAAACTATTGAGCCATAATGCTTAATGAACTTCCGATAGTAACCAGTAAGGCCCAAAAATCCCCTCAATGCCTTCACTGTTTTTGGAATTGGCCAATCAATCATTGAGGAAATCTTGACTGGATCTGCTTTCACCCCTTCCCCCGAAATAATATGGCCCAAATAGTCAATTTCAGGCACTGCAAATCTACATTTAGATTTCTTAGCAAATAAAGTGTTCTGCTGTAAAACAGCCAAAACTGACTCTAGGTGTTCCAAATGCTGAGAAAAATCTTGGCTATAAACCAAGATATCATCGAAGAATACCAAAACAAATCTTCTAAGAAAAGGTTTGAAGATATGGTTCATCAATCCTTGAAATGTAGCAGGAGCATTGGTAAGCCCAAAAGGCATTACCAAGAACTCATAATGGCCCTCATGAGTTCTAAATGCAGTTTTTGAAACATCTCTTTCTTTCACCCTTATTTGATGATACCCTGATCTTAAGTCAAGTTTTGAGAAAATCTTGGCTCCATAAAGCTCATCAAGAAGTTCATCAATGACAGGTATAGGAAACTTGTTTCTGATGGTTTCATTATTAAGGGCTCGGTAGTCAATGCACATTCTCCAACTACCATCAGCCTTTTTCACCAACAACACAGGAGAAGAGAATGGACTTTGGCTAGGCCTTATCACACCATTGCTGAGTAAATCTTCTACTATCTTCTCAATCTCAGATTTCTGATAATGAGCATATCGGTAAGGCCTCACTGAAACTGGTTGAGCACCATCCTTCAACAGAATCTGATGATCAAATCTTCTAGGTGGAGGTAAGCCCACTAGTTCTTCAAAAACACCTTTAAACTGGCTTATTAACTCTTCAACCTCACTTTGCAATTGGTCCTCCACGACACCACTTTCCACAGCCTTTATCTGCAGCAACCACCCCTGCTGCCCCACAAAAGAAGATTTCAATAGATTGAGTCTAGGTTGTACTGCAACTGAATCCGAAGTTAAGCCTTGTAAGGAAAGTTGTTTACCATCCAACACAAACTGCATGGTCATCTGAGTAAAATTCCATCGAATGGTTCCCAATGTTTTCAACCATTGTACCCCCAATACAATATCACAACCCCCCAAATTCAATACATGAAAAGGAACCAAAAACTTGGTACCTTGAATACTAATATTTTCTGCACATCTGCCTTGGCTACATATTTTAGCACCATTAGCCACCTTAACATGAAGACCAACATCTTTGGTCACCTTCAATTTTGTTGCCTCTACTACCAATGGATCCAAGAAGTTATGAGTACTTCCTGAATCCACCAAGATTTCCACAGAAAATGAACCAATCTTGCCCAACAACTTCATTGCATTACTGCTCGTACAACCAGAAATTGCATTAATAGAAACCTCAAGCTCTTCAGACTCATCTTCAATCACTGGTTTAACTTCTGGTACTATCTCCCTACTCTCTTTTTGTTCTTCATTCTCTACATTACTATCCCCATCCACCATCACACTGCTATCCCCATGCAACAAATAAACTTCTGGATTTCTACAAATATGGTTGGGATTCCACTTCTCATCACAGTGGTAACAAAGTCCTTTTTTCCTTTTATCATCCATCTGAGCAGAAGTAATCTTTCTTACAGGTACCATGCTTTTCTGCCCTTTATTAGTTAGGTCAACTCCATGATCAATAGGCCACTTATCAGCATAATGCCCCATTTGTTTCCAAGGTTTCCTCGAGGTTAACACATATTCTTCCTGCATCTTAGCTAAGGCAAAAGTTGCGCCCAGATTTAGTGGATTAAACATCTTCACAAGTATTCTTATTTCATCTTTTAATCCACTGACAAAACAACTGAGCCTATGCTTTTCAGATAAACCTTTCAATCTGTTTGACAAAGCTTCAAACTGAGATTTATACAAACCAACCGAAGTAGTTTGCTTCAATCTAGTTAATGCTTCCATTGGATCATCATAACTGGATGGCCCGAACCTAACCAGAATTGCCATGACTAGAGTCTCCCAAGAATTGAACTGTCCCGAGTCTAAGGCATCCTGATACCAGACCAATGCCTCCCCATCCATATGGTAAGAAGACACCATTAATTTTTGATGGAAAGGAACTTGATAAAAATCAAAGTACTGGTTGGCCTTAAAGATCCATCCCGTAGGATCACTACCAGCAAACCTTGGAAAATCTAATCGAAAATTCCTCTGAAATACAGCCCTATCTTTTTGACCTCTAGGCTCATTAAAGCTCTCATTCTCTCCATGAGAATTAGCATTAACAGTTTCAACTAAAGAACGTAACATTTCAGAAAACTATTCTAACCTTTCTGCCATACCAGTGATGGCCTGCTGATGCTGCTCCAACTGCTTCTGAACAAATTCGTTTTGTTGACCTTTCGCCATCACGAACTCTCCAGGATCGACTACTACTGATACCACTTGTAAGGTTCAAGTTGATGCCAGATCAATTCCAGAACCTCCACACGTTAATCAGAAACAATCAACACCAGAATTGTATGAACAAGATTTCATTAGTAAACCTTGTAGAAAATTTTCGAGGAATTCTCAACCTATAACAAACTTACAAGTTCTTAAGATTATTCAACCCCGAACCATTACTCCTACCTCAGCCTTTATAGAAGCAGATGGCCAACTAACTGCTTAAACGATCGTATGAATGAAAACGCAAGAATACAAGTGTAACACGCATCTTCAATTACAACATAAAACGCAACGTTTTATTAAGTCTCTAAACGCAACTTCAAAGGAGTAAAACGCAGCACTTCTCTGAAGGACAAAACGATTCGTTCCATTTAAATTCTTCATTCCATCAACTACCGTAACTAACTTCCCCCAGCACTTCATAACAGATTCCTACAGCTCCACCACTTCAAGGCCACTGCCAAGGCACCCGTGACATTAAGATAATTGCTTCTGACAAGAAAAGCATCTGTTAAGTTTTTGCCTAAATCTAAGAATCTCCGGTGCGAAAAAAAAAAAAATCATACGAAATGCGTCCATAATATTTATTGATGCTTTTGTGAATTTTTTACATAATATTAAATGCTAAATAAATATTTTATGCATTTTACTTTTTAGTTTTTGGCTATACACTCAAAATTTGAATCCTATATTAGATTAGTCATCTCACCCTTAATAATAATAATTTCTTTTTTATATTTGTATCTACTTTTTTAATGCATTTTATTTATTTTTTAAAAAATAAATAAATTTTTTTTCATTTTCATAATTTCCAATAATCTATATGATAGGAAATTCTACATTTTTGTCTCACTATGATGAGATGCTATTACCTATCAACCTTTATTTATTTGTTATTTATCTACATTTTTATTGGGTTGTAAACAAATTAAATTGGTACAAATCAAATTCAATGGATTGTAAACAAATTTAAATCTCAACCCAAATCAATACAACTATAAAATGGTTGTATTAATCTAGAATGAAAACGGCTGTATCAATCTCAAATTTACAAAATGATAAAATTTAGTAACATCATCGGGATTCAGCAACCCAAATCTTTCCAACCCAAGTATATGTAAGATTTTTATTCCTATATTTTTTAAATACAATAAACTATACATCAAAATAATACTATGTTAGCTCTCTGGTCGTGGCCATGAACAGGCCATGATCGTTTCTCATTGAGACCAGTTCGCGGGAATGGGTCTCACCTTTTTCTTGGGAGCTCTTGAAGTGATCCACAACTTCCTTCCGAGTCTCCACCACGTTCATAGAACAGTTGGAACGTTCCTCATGATCAACTGAAGTTGTGGAACACTTGACACGTAGCCACCGAAAGCTTGAAGCTTGACTATAAATACTCCAATTTGGTCTCCAAACTCAATCACTCAACCCCCTTCAGTCTTACACCATCTAAATAGAATGAGCAGAGATTTGTAAGTGCCAAAACGAGAGAAAAACAGTGAGAGAGTGTAAGTAAGCATCAATGGCTAAAGGTACGGTTTCATGGGCATTTCAGTTTTTTTATTCTTATTAAATGTTTAATTTAACATTTTAGAATCGTTATTAAGCTTACATTTGGTTTCAGAGCCCCGTTTTATCTCTGTCTTGGTGTTTATATAGATAGATGCTCAGCTTGTCTTTGTTTTGGCTGAAAATATTTGAAAAATTAAGTTTTGATTTTTGGTCAATTTTGATTCGAAACAAGATTAGAAATAATGTGGAAACTATTTTTCTAAACATTATGTGATTAAAAACATAGTTTTTGGCGTCAAAAACATCATTTTTTAGTCGGGTCTCCAACCGGGTCTTAAACGGGTTGAATCGACCCGGCTAGGGGTTGAAGACGAGCAAACTCTATTTAGAAAAATGATATGTTGTTTATCTGGGCCAGTACTAAAAAAAAAAATCTAAAAATAAGTTTTGGATTTTTTTGAGAACTTTTTTAATTTAGGCATTTATTTGGAAATATATCTAATTTTTGCTCAATTTTTATGCATATAATATTTATTTGGTTTAATTATAAGCAATTTGGATAATTGTTGTGCAAATTTATTAACTATGCTCATATTTAGTTTGCATGAATTGATTATTTATGCTCTAAATTAATGCATGCAATTTTTGGATGAGTATATATAGTTAAAAGCATGAAATTAAATGTTATGTATAATATTTTAGTTTTAATTATGTAATATTTACGCTTAAATTATGAGAATATTTTGTGCATAATAATAACATGTTAGTTTTAGTTAAAATTATGCAAATTATAATTATTCTCATATTAAGTTAATCTTTATGCATGAAAATAATTGTTTTGCATAATATTTTGATTAAATTGTGAAATTTCTTAGTTTAATTATGAGAATTATCAAATGCATAAATATAACGTAATATAAATTCTGATTGTGATTATATTATGCAATATTGGAGTAAAAGAAACAACGGTAATTTTATGCATAAAAGAAATAATATCTAATGATCCATATAATTTTTAATTAATTAGATAATAGCCACAACATCTTTAATTAAATAAAATTATATATTATGATTGATTAGGATCACATAAAGCATATTTAGACATTAATTGTAATTAATTATACTTAATATGATAAATTTTATCCTACATGATTTTTTATTATATTTATATAATTAATTAAGATAAAATATCAAATTATTCATAACTTACCCACATGAATTATCAATTAATTAAATAATTTGATAGTTTTATTATAAAGTTTAATCTAAGATAGAATTTATATCAAATTATAATCATAATATACCCTTTAGAATTATGAATTAAGTAAATAATTTGATAAATTCTATCATAAAGAATAATTGAATTTGCTTGAATTAAAAATTTAGCCCACATGCAATTTTTTAATGTCATTAGATTCAATTTTTAAGCATGATTACATTGGTAAAGCATGAAATTTTATTTAGGCCTCAATTTTAACATAAGCATGTAATTTTTAATTTTATGCAGTTGTACAACCTACAAATTTCTCTTATATTTGTTATGATATCCATGAAATTAAGGAAGATAACTATAAGGTCTAGAAGGAGAGAGTTTTCCTTCATTTAGGATGGATGGATATAGACTATGCAATTAGAAAGACGAACCACCCGCACTCACTGATATCAGCACTGCAGTGGACATCACGCTTTATGAATAATGGAAGAGATCTAATTGCCTCAGCATGATGTTTATTAAGACGAAATTTTTGTTGGTATTCGTGGTTCTGTTGATCAGCATGAAAAGGTCCGAGACTTGCTAAAATCCATTGATGATCAATTCGTCACTTCAAACAAGGCATTAGCAAACACCCTAATCATGAAGTTCTCATCCCTCACAAGTGTGAAAGGTGTGCACTAAAGAAAGTAAAGATAGACCAAATAAAAATGAATATTTTCCTTCATAATCGAGATGTGTACAGTAGGGGTTTATATACCCAAAGTGTTCGTGCAAAGCTTAGGAAAGGAAAGTATAAATTATACAATGCTTTCGGCATGGTCCCATGCGTTTTTCTATTCTCCTTTGTTATGAATTGTCCCATGCGGAATCTTGGGCCTTGTCCCATGCATGTTTTCAGGTGTGAGATGTCTGTTATCACCCCCCCGGGGCGCAAACTGAGCCGCTGTTAGAGGTTCAGTTTGGTTGCAATGTCGATCAGATGAGTGTGAAATAAGAGCTTTGTGAACATATCGGCTAACTAAAGACATGTAGGAACATAGCGTGTCTGAATGAGGCCAACACGTTCTCTTACAAAGTGGTAATCGACGTCGATATGTTTGGTTTGAGAATGATGGACATGATTACAGGTTAGATGAAAGGCGCTAAGGTTATTACAGAGGAGTAAGGGAGTCTTGTCTAAAGGGACGCCTAGTTCACAAAGTAGAGTAGCTAACCAAGTCATATCGGCAGTAGTATAAGCAAAACTTCGGTATTCAGCTTTAGTGCTCGAGCGAGACATGGTATGCTACTTTTGACACTCCCGAAAATACAATTTCGATCGAGAAAAGTGCAAAATCTTGTGGTGGAGCAGCGTGATTCTGGATAGCTTGCCCAATCAACGTTGAAAAAAGCATAGGGGTCAAGTGTAGATTTGGTGAAGAGCTGAAAGTTGAGATTGGTAGTGCCAGGAACATATCGAAGAATCCGCTTGACCATTTGAAAATGAGCCTGAGATGGATTGTGCATGTATTGAGCAACAAGATTGATACTGAAAGCCAAATCGGGACGCATGAGAGTGAGGTATTGTAGGGCCCTAACTAGATTGCGATAGAGCTTAGGATCCCAGAAAGGAGGAGAAGCACCCAAGTCTTTCGATTTGGATGTCATGCGAGTGACAAAAAGTTTATAATCTGTCATCTGAGCCCAACTTAAGATATCTAAGGCATATTGTATTGAGTATATGATAGAAAAAGACCATGAGAATTATGAGTAACCTCTATACCGAGAAAGTAATGCAAGGGTCCTAAGTCTTTCATATCAAATTCACTATGAAGAGCCTAAACAAATTGATTAAGTATTAAAGTATCAGAACCAATAAGAAGAATGTCATCCACATATAAAATGATGCATCAAGAGATTGAAAAGAATATAAAGATGGGTAAGATATACAACAAGAAAAACCAAACTCAAGTAAAAAGGAACTAAAATGATCAAACCAAGCCCTTGGTTTTCAGTCTGTGATAGAGCTTAGGATCCGAGAAAGGAGTAGAAGGATATCTCACCGGATAATTCTTCCAACACCGTAGCATCTCACCAAATGCTTACTCATCTTCAAGCAGGTATTCGAAAACCCAACCCCAAGTATGCCAACTTACACACTACTTTGTCCTTGCCACAGGTACCTAAAAACATCCATACTGCTTTAAGTCATGAAAGATGGCATTGTGAATGCATGAGAAGCTCTTGAACTTGGAGAAAAATAATATTTGGACTTTGGTTTCCCGCACCCCTGGCATGCACATTATCGGCAATAAATGGATTTTTAAACCTAAGCTTAATGCTAATGGTGAACTTGATTGTCTTAAGGCTCGCTTGGTCGCCATTGGCTACCAACAAATCGATGGTGTTGATGTTTTTGAAACCTTTTCTCCAGTTATTAAATTTGGTACTATTAGAACGGTCTTATCCATTGCTCTTGTGCGCAAGTGGAAAATTTGACAATTAGATATTAAAAATGCAATAACGCTTAAGATCCAAGAAAGGAGGAGAAGGATATCTTACCGAATAATTCTTCCAACACTGTAGTATCTCACTGAATGCTCGCTTGTCTTCAAGATTGAACCTCTGAGTAGAGCAACTAACCAAGTCATCTCGACAGTAGTATGAGCAAGACTTTGGTATTCAACTTTAGTGCTTGAGCGAGACACAGTATCTTACTTTTTGGCACTTCGGAAAATACAATTTCGATTGAGAAAAGTTCAAAATCCGGTGGTGGAGTGGTGTGTTTCTAGACAGCCAGACCAATCAGCGTCGGCAAAGGCATAGAGTTCAAGTGTGAATTTGGCGAAGAGCTTAAAGCCAAGATTGGTCGTGCCATGAACACATCGAAAAATTCGCTTGACCATTTGAAAATGAGCCTGAGATGGATTGTGCATGTATTGAGCAACAAGATTGACACTAAAGCCAAATCGAGACACGTGAGAGTGAGGTATTGTAAGGCCCCAACTAGATTGAGATAGAGCTTAGGATCCGAGAAAGGAGTAAAAGGATATCTCACCGAATAATTCTTCCAACACCGTAGCATCTCACCGAATGCTCACTCATTTTCAAGCAGGTATTCGAAATCCCAACCCCAAGTATGCAAACTTACACACTACTTTGTCTTTACCACAGGTACCTAAAAACATCCGTACTGCTTTAAGCCATGAAGGATGGCATCGTGCCATGCATGAGGAGCCCTCTACCTTGAAGAAAAATAATATCTGGACTTTGGTTACCCGCACCCCTGACATGCACATTATCAGCAATAAATGGGTTTTTAAACCTAAGCTTAATTCTAATAGTGAACTTGATCATCGTAAGGCTCGCTTGGTCACCATTGGCTACCAACAAATCGATGGTGTTGATTTTTTTGAAACATTTTCTCCAGTTATTAAATTTGGTATGATTAGAACGGTCTTATCCATTGCTCTTATGCGCAGGTGGAAAATTTGACAGTTAGATGTTAAAAATGCTTTTTTCCATGGCAATCTTCATCCATATACTGGATCCGAATAGGTAATGGGCATCTGCTACCTATCACGCATATTGGTGACACTTATATTGGCATGAAACCTCTTCAACTCACTCTTAATTCTATTTTACTTGTTCCTGATCTTGAACATAATTTATTATATGTGGGACAACTGACTACTGATCAATCTATTAATTGTGATTTTTTTTTGTAAAACGAGCCCTTTTAATCCATATAAGGCACAATTTAATTTGCAAACATGATTGAGGTAGGAAGGGTCGAGAAACCTTGACGGTTGTTTCATAAAAACATATTCTTGAAGATAACCATAGAAAAAAGCATTTTTAACATCTAACTGTTGAATTTCCCACCTGCGCACAAGAGCAATGGATAAGATAGTTCTAATAGTACCAAATTTAATAATTGGAAAAAAGGTTTCAAGAAAATTAACACCATTGAGCATTAAGCTTAGGTTTAAAAACCCATTTATTGCCGATAATGTGCATGTCAGGGGTGCGGGGAACCAAAGTCCAAGTATTATTTTTCTCCAAAACAGAAAGCTCCTCATGCATGGCACGATGCCATCCTTCATGGCTTAAAGCAGTATGGATGTTCTTAGGTATCTGTGGCAAAGACAAAATAGTGTGTAAGTTGGCATACTTGGGGTTGGGTTTTCGAATACCTGCTTAAAGATGAGTGAGCATTTGGTGAGATGCTTCGATGTTGGAAGAATTATCCGGTAAAGATTACTGAGATGCTGCCGTGGGATTTTCAATAGATGGGACAGAAAGAGCTTGTGCTTCTAGGGATGCAACCTGAGGAGGAAAAACATTAGCAAGAGTGAAAGGAAAAAGGAAAATCAGGTGCAAAATTGGAGGTATTTTTAAGGGGAGGCATAGTTGTATGGCATGTAGTAGAAGAATCTAATAATTCTGTAAGAACAGAGATGGTACCCGGGAGGTGTGATTGGACATGAAGGCTAGCAGGATTTTTGAAAGGGAACTGATTTTCATCAAAAGTAATATGTCGTGATACAAACATTCTTCTAGTAGGCAGATAAAAACATTTATAGCCTTTATGTTTGCTAATGTAACACATAAACACACATGGTAAGGATTTAGAATAAAATTTATTAGTTTTATTTGTCTAAAGATAAGGAAAGCATTTGGATCCAAAAACACGTAGAGAGAGATAATCAAGGTGTCGACCATGTAATCTAAAGTAGGGAGAGGCATTACTAAGAGTGAAAGAAGGTGTCCTGTTGATTAATAACACAACAATAGAAAAAGCTTCCGCCCAAAAATATTTAGGCATACCGTTGTGAAAGAGCATTGTAAAACCAAGTTCTTGGATATTTTGGTGACGTCTTTTAGCAACACCATTTTGTTCCAACGTATAAGGACGGCATTTAATGTAGAATACCCTAATCCTTCAGAAAATGAACAAAAATATTGCTAGAAAACTCACCGCCACATCAGATTGAAACACCTTAACTTGTGTAAAGAATTGATAAAAAAACATATGTCACAAAGGCACAAAAAGAATCACAAAAATAAGATTTATTTTTTAAGGGAATAAGCCAAATGAAACGGCTAAAATTATCAATCAAAACAGTGTAGTATAAAAATTTATCCAATGATTATACTAGGGTAGGGCCCCAAAGATCACAATGAACTTTTTCAAGTAAATCATACTGATTGTTGGATGAAGAAAGAAAATGTAAGTGACTAAATTTGCCAATCTAACAACTATCACAAATAGAAGGATTATTTTTGCTAACTACTTTTATTAAACCAAGAGATTTTAAAATATCAATTGTTGCAGGTTGTGTGGGTGGCCAAGCCGTTAATGCCATAAATCTAGATTGGTAGCTTGAAAACGAGTTGAAAATAAGGCTTGATGTGGCGCTTGAATGGTGTAAAGGTTACCCTTTTTGTGGCCCCTCAGCAAGATGTGGTTGGTTGCACAGTCCTTGATAACAAAACCAACACCAAAAAACTTACAATTAACAAGATGATCAGTAGTCAGTTGTCCCACATATCATAAATTGCGTTCAAGATCAGGAACAAGTAAAACCAAATTAAGAGTGAGTTGAATAGGTTTCATACCAATATAAGTGTCACCAATATGCGTGATAAGTAGCAGATGTCCATTACCTATCATTACCTGTTCGAATCTAGTATATGGACGAAGATTGTGTAAAATACCTACATTGGAACTCATATGAGCCGATGCTCCAATGTCACTCATCCATTCATGGTCGGTGGGGTTGTGGATGGTAAGAACTACAAGAGCTTCAGGAATATCAGTGTCTTGAAAAATTTTGTCAAAGTGGTGCCAGCATTTGAGGGCATGATGCCCAAATTTGTTACAAATCTGACATTGTGGAGGGCCATCATTGGCACGATGGTAGCAGTGTGAGAGTTTCCACTAGACTCATGATTATTTTGATGAGGAAAACTTTTGCCTTTGGAGGAGAAGTTCTTATTAGTTTTACGACTGCCTCCTTTGTGGTTGGAGTAATTAGACCCCTTTTGTTTGTTTCCATAGAAAGCCACATGATTACTCAGTTCAGTGGCATGAAGTTTGGGTGAATATCAAAGCTTCGCAATAGAGGCACAACTTCAGCATTGGAGGGCATTGGAGGTTTGAGTATGGTAGTAGTGAAACCTTCATATTGAGCTCCAAGACTATTGAGTAAAGAGAAAACCTTCTCTTTATCTTCCACAGGTTTCCCAATCCTAACAACATTATCACAAATACGCTTAAATTTACATAAGTAGTCCTCTAAGGAGAGGTTAGGAGATTTAGGCATATAGAAGAGTTCATGTTGCAACTAAAATTCACGTTCTTGAGAGGATTATGCATAGGTCTCATGAAGTACTGTCTAGTTTTTTGCAACTGAGTCCATGCCGATGACGAGACCAAGAGCCTCTTCGGTGAGAGTCCCAATAAGCCATCCTCTAAGTAATTGATCAGATTGCTTCCAGTTTGCATGAGCAGGATTTGGCACCTTATGTACATCACCAGAACCTTCAGGATTAGAAAGAAAATGAGCAAGAACTGGGCATGTGCCAGTGAGAACGCCAACAAAATCCTAGCTTTCTGCCAAGATTAAAAATTTCTTACGTCACAAGAGATAATTCTCATGGTTTAAGTGGAGGGTAACAAAGTTTCCAACATTAAAGGAGGAAGAACCTATGTGCTCGAAGAAACCAAAAGGAAAAGAAAAAAAAAATGCAGGAAGTAGCGTTAGCCTTTCCTATCTCTTGATACCATAAAGAAAGTAAAGACAGAACAAATAAAGTGAATATTTTCCTTCATAATTGTGATGTGTATAGCAGGGGTTTATATATCCAAAGTGTTCGTATAAGGCTTAGGAAAGGAAAGTATAAAGTATACAATGCTTTTGGCGTGGTCTCATGCGTTGTCCCATGAGTTTATCTATTTTTCTTTGTTATGCGTTGTCTCATGCGGAATCTTAGGCTTTGTCCCATGCATGTTTTCAAGTGTGGGTTGTCTATTATCATGCACCAGCATATCATGCAAATGATGGACAATTTGGCTCAATTGAAGAAACTTGAGGTTGAAATGTCAGTCCTTCTTGATGCACTACATTTTGAACACCTTTCCACACCAATATGGACCCTTCAAAATCTCATACAACACACAAGGATAAATGGTCAATTAATGAACTCATGACCTGTGTGTTCAAGTGGAAGGGAGACTGGTGATGGAACTGTGAGAAAGTGCAATGTTGGCAATGCGTGGAAATGGCAAATCTCAAGACAATCAGAAAGGGAAAAGTAAAATACCTCCCCAAGCTGATATCAAGAAAGATTCCAAGTGTTTCTTCTATAAAAAGAAGGGACATATGAAGAAAGAATGAGCTAAATTTCAAAAATGACTTGCGGACAAAAGTAATCCAATCTTGTTTGTTTATTATGAATCTAATATGGTTAATGTCAATATTAACATATGGTAAATTAATTATGGATTAACAATCCACATTTCGAATTCCTTGCATGGTTTGCAAAATCTAAGGAAGCTAGTGAGAAGTGAGCAAAGCATTTATCAAGATATAAGATGGGCTCACATGTGGAAGCTATAGGAACATGCTATTTAACTTTAAGTGGTGGCTTTGTTTTCGAATTAGAAAAAATCTTTTATGTTCCAAGTTTTTCTAAAAACTTGATTTCAATTTCGAAACTTGTACTTTTTGGATATTCTTTTAATTTTTCAAAAACATCTTTTAATTTATTTTATAAATTTGATTATGTTGGGAATGATACTTTGTCTGATGATCTTTACTGCATTAATTTACAAAACAATATCACTTATGATTCAATGCATATTCACACTAGCACTAAAAAATGTGTTATTAATGAGGATTCCTCTAAATTATGGCATCGGAGATTAAGTCATATATTCATGGAAATAATTAAAAGATTAGTAAATGAAATGATACTTAATACTTTGAATTTTACTGATTTTAAGACTTGTGTGGACTACATAAAGGAAAATCAGATCAATAAGTCAAAGAAAGGTGCCAATAGGAGTTCGAACTTATTAGAGATCATATATATTGATATATATAGTCCAGACATAGACTCACATGGTCAGAAATATTTCATCTTTTTTATAGATGATCACTCACGATATATGTATCTCTACATACTTCATAACAAAAACGAAGTATTAGATATCTTTAAAATCTTTAAAACCGAAGTAGAGAAACAATGCAGCAAGCAAATTAAGATAGTGAGATCAGATAGAGGTGAAGAATATTATAGTAGATACACAGAGAATGGACAAGCACCTGCGCCGTTCGCAAAGTTTCTTCAAGAGCATGAGATTGTTGCCCAATACACCATGCCTGATTCATCAGAGCAAAATGGTGTAGCTTAGCAACTCCAATCTTCCTAAATCCTTGTAAGCTGAAGCATTTAAGATGACAGATTTTGTGACATATGAGCATTTTGGAATGCCCGTTTGAAGCGAGAATTTATAATCCATAAGAAAAGAAGCTGAACCCAAGGACCATTAGTGGGTATTTTATTAAATATGATGAAAGGTTTAAATGTTACAGATTTTATTTTCCATCTCACAGCACTATGATTGTAGAATCAAAAAATGTAAAGTTTCTTGAAAATGACTTGATCAGTGGGAGTGATCAAATGAGGAATATAGTTTCTGAGAAGGATCATTCAGAATCTCAACCTTCCACCTCAAGTACAAATTGGTGTTGAACAATTAATCGTTGAAGTTCCACACGCTGCTAATGACATTCCAGTAGATCAGGTAGTTCAAGAATTTTTGAACAACGAGTTGAACCACATACTTCTCAGGAAGATGATGGTATAAATTAAGAAGATCTATTAGACCAAAGAGATAAGTAATTCGTGATGATTATGTTATGTATCTGCAAGAATCTGACTACAACATTGGAGCCGAAAATGATCCTGAGTCATTTTCACAAACCATAAGTTGCAAAAAATCAAAATTATGGTACAATACTATGAAAGAATAGATGAATTTTATGAAAAGTAACAGAGTCTGAAATCTTGTTGAGTTGCCTAATGGTGCAAAATTCATTGGATGCAAATGGATCTTTAAAACAAAGAAAAATTCATTGGGCAACATTCAGAGATATATAACGCAAGACTCATTGTTAAGGGATTCACTCAGAAAGAAAGAATTGATTACACGGAGACTTTCTCTCTTGTATCTAAGAAAGATTCATTGCGCATTATTTTGACATAAGTCGCCCATTTTGACTTGGAATTTCAACAAATGGGTGTAAAAATGACATTTCTCAATGGAGATCTAGAAGAGATTTACATGAAACAACCTGAAGGATTCCTTCTAGTGATGGTGAGCAATTGGTTTGCAAGCTTAAGAAATCCATATATGGTTTAGAACAAGCATTCCGCCAATGGTATTTGAAATTCCATAATATAATTTCTTCATTCGGTTTTATAAAAAACATTATGGATCAATGCATATACCAGAAGGTCAGTAGGAGCAAAATCTATTTTCTTGTTTTATATGTGGATGGCATTTTGCTAGCAACCAATGTAAGAATTTGATGCATGAGGTAAAACAATTCCTTTCTAAAAATCTCGATACGAAGGATATGGGTGATACATCTTATGTCATTGGCATTAAAATCCATAGAGATAGATTTCGAGGCATCTTGGGTCTGTCTCAGGAAACCTATATTAATAAAGTTTTAAAGAAATTTTGGATAAATGATTGTTCATCAAGTGTAGCTCCCATTGTGAAGGGTGATAGGTTCAATTTGAACCAATGTCCGAAAAATGACTTTGAAAGGGAAAAAAATGAAGAACATTTTATATGCTTCTGCTGTCAGAAGCTTAATGTATGTTCAGGTCTGCACAATACCTGACATTACATTTGCTGTGGAAATGTTGAGATGATATCATAGTGATCCAGGTTTACACTATTAGAGAGCTGCAAAGAAAGTAATGAGGTACCTTCAAGGAACCAAAGATTACATGCTTATGTATAGACAAATAGACAATCTTGAAGTAATTGGTTACTCAGATTTTGACTTTGCTGGCGGTGTTAATTCATGCAAATCAACATCATGATACATTTTTATGATGGCTGATGGAGCTGTATCATGGAAGAGTGCCCAACAGACCTTGGCTGCTGTAACATCCCTGTTTTTAGTGTATTTTTAATGAAGGTTTATTTTAATTATTTATTGTGTAATTCTCTTGTTTTAATATTTTAAAGATTTTATTTTATTATTTTATTGGACTTTTCTATTTTTATTGATTATTAATTTTGGAGTTTTAGAATCTTATATTAGAATATTTTAAATTGTGAAAATATTATTTTTATTGGGCTTTTTATTGTTAATTATTATTTTGGATTTAAATTGATCTTTAGTTTAAATTGGTTTATTTGTGGGTTTTAAAAATTACTATTGTTTTATTAAAGCATTTCACTGTATTTGATTTATTTTAATTAATGATCTGTAATTTAATTTATCTTTATTTTAAAAGGATGTTTTTGTCAGAGTTTAATATTTTACTGTGGTTAATTTTGAGTTAAATTGATTTATTTCTTTTAATTGTTTTAAAAATTGTTATTGTTTTATTTAAATGAGCTTGTTTTTGGATTTTAATATTTTTACTGTTTTAATTGAGCATTTCAGTAAGTTTGAATTATTTTATTTATCTAGGGGTTTTAAAATCGTTTTCGTTGGATCACTTTCGAAACCCAAGTTGGGAAAGTCTGGATCTCCTTTTTCTTCTTCCTCTTTTTCTTTTTCCTTTTTTCTTTCTTCTTTTTCTTCTTTTTCCCCCCCAGCCCCGATCGGATCTCTCTCTCTCTCCTCACCCACGCGAGCTACGGCCTCTGCCTCGCAGCGCCGCCTTCAGCCGGCGGTGGTCGACACCGCTGGCACCAGCAGCTCCCCCGTGCGCCGGCGACCTTCCACCATCAATATCCGGCCGGCTAACGCCGCCGTTAGCCGCCAGTGGCCGTGCGAAGTCGCGGCGTTCCTTCACCCATTCCGCCGCCGTCCGGCCACCTCCGGCCACCATCTCTCTACCACATCACCACTGGCCCTCAAGCAACCATTTGGACCCAACCCCGGCTCCGATTCGTCGTCGGAGCCGTCCCATTGAACCCCATCTCCGATCCGAACTTCTAGACCTTCTACCACCGTTTCGGCCGCCACCCACGGCCAACCATCACCACTATTAGATTCCCCACCTCCTATAGGCCCTACCCTACCATTCCCAAGTCTTCGTTTGACCCCGGGTGAAATTTGAGATTCACTGTGTATTTCGGCCACAGTGTATTTTTTACACTGTGGTGTTGCTGTTTTGGCGCTTCCAGCTCTCCCGTGATCCTCCATAAATTATTTTAAAGCACTGTAAGTATTTCTCCAAAAGACTTTTAAGATTTAAATATATTTTTGCAATGATCTGTTTTATAAACTGCGAATTGGTTATCCGATAGACTGTGTTGGTATTTGGATAATTGTTGAGAACTGTTGGTTCATGGCATATGCACGCATGATCATGTTTGTAAATTGAAAACTGGGTTTTCGTATATTGCATTCATGTTCATGTGACTTTTATGAAAACTGGGTTTTCATGTGTTGACTGAATTGTGGGTGCGTGTGTATCACGACCCCAAGCCGAGATGGGGCATTATCTCGGTGGAGCTCCTCTGGTCACTCGGGAGCGCAATATACTGAGTGACGTCCCCTGGGTTGTCGCCGGGCGACAACGGGATCGGACGTTGGACGTGCCGACTCCGTGGCCCTTCTGCTGGCGGGGGCTAGAGGATGACCTGGCCACGAACGCACCGGGTGCGGAACTGGGCATCTCTCGTAAAGTAGCCAGGACGTGCGGATGGTCCATAGGGGAGACCATGATGCATATGGTTAATTGGATTAAATGGAAAAGAGCTGTTTTTTGGAAAAATAGCGTGAGTTGATTTTGTGTGCCATTTTCTGGGAAAATGGTGGAACTGATTTTATTGGACATGATTTTTGTGCCAAAGGGATTTTTGGCGTGCGTGGAAAACTGTGATTTTCGAGAAATGGTGTTTTTTTTTCGGGTTTTGCACTTGGGTCATCATATGCATGCATATTGGTCGTTGTATTTATATATTTGTTATCTTGGAGTACTTTTGGGTTTTACTTACTGTAGTACCATTTATTTGGTACTGCAGATTTTGATACAGGTTTTGAGGAGGTTGAGCCCGAGGATGCGGCTCCGCTTGAGGAGTAGGGACATTTGGCTATATTTTTATTTGGTATTTGTATTTTATTTGATGTCGTTTTATGAACAACAAAATTGTATTATGTTGACTTGTGGATTTCTGTATTATTTTTGTATTGTATTAAATTCTGGTACTTAGTTATCTGACTTAACCTTTCCGCTGCATTTTATTTTGTACACGTGTTGCATTTCACACACTCGGCACGTGTCGTTGGGGTGCGTGACCGTGCTGTCATCATCCCGGGTGTCTCGATTTCCGTGCTTGTCCGTACATGGAAGTCGGGGGCGCCACAGCTGCTACTTCCATTATGGAAGCCGAGTTCGTCTCCTGTTTTGAGACTACTTCACATGGTGTATGGCTTAAAATTTTTATTTTTGGGTTTAGAATTATGGATTTTATCTCTAGGCCATTGAAAATGTATTGCGACAAATCAACTGCTAATTTTATGGATAAGAACAAAAAAAGTGGGAGTCGATGTAAACACATCGACATTTAGTATTTAACTATAAGGAAACGTGTTAAAGAAAAGAAAGTAGTCATTGAGCATGTCAACACTGAGTTGATGATTGCTGATCCTTTGACTAAGGGCATGCCACCGTTGAAATTCAAGGATCATGTAGTGAATTTGAGATTTGGTTCTATTATGTAGTTTTTCATTGTATGGACAATGTTATTTTAATGAAATTCTTAATTATTGTGATGTTTTTCCCACATTTATATGCACCTTAATTTAATTTTAAGAAAATTCATTTGTGTAGAACCAAGAATAAACATAGGGTTTATTCATTAAGAAATTATTGCCACATAAATTATAATATTTAAGAAATAAATACATAGTAATACATGGAAGGTAATACTCATCATTAAAAGACTTATCGCCGTGATTGATGTATTTATTACTTAATGCAGATTACCGATGGGTTTAAGATGAGACATTAGATTAGAAGTGTGGACCAAATGAGAGAATGTTAGCTCTTTGGTTGTGGCCATGAACAGGCCACGATTGTTTCTCACGACCTTTTTCTTGGGAGCTCTTGAAGTGGTCCACAACTTCCCTCCGGGTCTCCACCACATTCATAGAGTAGTTGGAACATTCCCCATGATGAACTGAAGTTGTGGAACACTTGACACGTAGCCACCAAAAGCTTGGTTATAAATACTCTGGTTTGGTCCCCAAACTTGATCATTCAATCCTCTTCAGTCTTACACTATCTAAATAGAGTGAGTAGAGATTAAAAGTGCCCAAACAAGAGAGAAATAGTGAGAGAGTATGAGTAAGCGTCAATGGCCAGAGGTACGATTTTTTGGACATTTCAATTTTTTGATTCTTATTGAATGTTTAATTTCGCATTTTAGAATCGTTATTAAGCTTACATACTATAGTCAACAACAAAACATGATATTATCCAAACACATTAAAATTAATGTAGCATTCTTCCTATAGAGAGAGAAAATAAGGAACATTATACATGTTATATGTGATAGAAAGAAAATAATACATACAAAATATGAAATCATCTAATAATAAATCACATTGTTCAACATGAATAATATTAAAATAAGTATGCATAAGATCATGTTATCACTGTATATATATTGAACTACTGCACATATAAAGCATGTCTCATCAATTTCTATTGGTTTTGATTGTACTAGAGCACTTCCTAATGCTACGAGAGAGAAATAATTATCATTTTAGGAATGATATTTGTAGTTATAAAATGTGTAACTGTCGAGTATTTTTTTTTAAAAAAATGAGTAAATATAGAATATACATAAAAAATTAATTCTTTAATGATAAATCTTACATTTTTCTAAAACTTCGTTTGGAACCTAAAAGCAGCTCAACTTAGTTTAAATTTGAACCAAGCCAGCCATCCAAACGCGCGTCTAATCTGCGTTCTCGTTTAACTCGATTTTACTGTAGATAGACAGGTACATCAACTTTGCAAATTCTTACTTCCTCTAACATTGACTTTTATTTTTCAACTTCTTTCTGGCTCTCTCTCTCCCTCCCTCCCTCCTGTTATAACTCAGTTTGACTAATGATTTCGTTGGCCTGCACACCTTTCCAATATTTTTTTTCCTTTCTTGAATTTGGCGCCAACAATTTCAGACAGTTTTGGTAGTACCTGTATCAGGTGAATAGTATTAGTTAATGGTACGATTTATTTCTTTTACAACTTTTCATAGATATATATATATCTAAACTCATTTTAATATCTAAATATAATAAAAACTTATTTTAAATGGATATCACCAAATTCATTTAACAATCTCAACTCATTATTATTTATAAAAAACTCAACTCAGTTCAACTTAATTTAACATTTAAACACAATCTAAAAAAAGTACACATCACTTGCGTAACCTATAATTATATCTTATTACTTTTATCACTTGGGCATAGTCATTTTTTGGGTCCATGGGCCTATATATATTTTTTAGAAAGTGGGCCTATATATTCGATTACTTTGTGTTAGATTGTACCAGTGGCCTACTACTAATAGTTTTGATTTGATGTTTCCTTTTTTTTTTTGTTTTAAATATTTAATTTAACTTACGTTTTTTTTTTAAGAAAAAACGAAACGGTATCATAATCGGGACAACTTGTTCCTCGACGAAAGTCCTGAGCTTTCCTTCTTCCTTTTCTGGCTCACAAAGTTACAAAGCAAAGAGCCAACGACACCGTCTCCACTGCTCCCAGTCTAGAGTCTAGACTCTGTACATTCATAGGCGAACAATTTTTACCATTAACGTTCCCGAAGTCGCAGATCCTTTTTTGTTTCTTGCCCCCGAATTTCTACTATGGCTGACCAGCCTCGAACCCTAAACTCCAATCCTTCTCTTTCCGAACCCGACACCCTCAATCCCCAATCAAACCAACCCGATCCCATACCACCACCACCACCACCACCACCGCAATCGTCGATGTCGACTCCATTGTCTACCCCTTTCCCTGTTAACCCTACTTCAAACGCTTCACCTCTTGCATCTGTGCCGCCGCCGCCACCGCCTCCACAAGCGCCTCAGGTGTCCTACGCGCCGCCGCAGGTATCCGTCGGATCCGCGTTACCTCCAGCGCCGCCTTCGTTCCGCCCAGTCCCTCAGTTCTCGCCGATGCCGAATCCTGGCTTGACGAATTTCAATTACCAAAACCCTGGTGGGGTTCAGCCACCTGGTGTGAGCGTGGCTCCTGGTGCTGTTAGTGGCGGCATTGGGGCCTCCCCTGTGCCGCAGCCGATGCTACCTTATCAGTTGCCGCCGGGCCAGCCTCCGAGACCTTACCCGTCGCCTATGCCAAATGGGTACCCTGGGGTTCCTCATCATGGGACTATACCTCCTCCCGGTGGGTTATTCCATTGCCTTATGTCTTTATACGTACATTTTCTTACCTCCTCGACCAAAATGCTTTCATTTTGATTGCCATGTTCTTTATATATAATATATATGCATGTATGTGTATTTATGTATGTATGTGTGCGTACGCTTTTGAAATTAATGTTAATCTTGAAGTTCTTGTTGATGGCTGTTGTTTTATAAGCTATTATCTTTGCTGAATAAAAGACGAATATCCAATATTGCTAATTTTTAATAGAAGTTTTAAGAGGTGAAATTTTTTTATATGCAATTTATATTCTTCTCATATGTCTTGGCTATATAGTTTCTTTTTTCAATATGATGCTTGCCTAGCTGTTAAAATATGTTAAGGTTAGTGGTATCATATAGTTTCTTAGAGATGAGTGGGAAAGATTTACAGAATAAGAAGGGTTGGTAAAGGGGTATCGATAACAGAGTGTTTTCTCCTACAGTGTCTTGATTGAATATGGTGGGAAAGGTTGGAAGGCTTCCTATTGCTTAGAGACCTCCCTCTACAACTCCTTTTTTGGTATGGGCATATTTTTGCTTGGTTTCCTTGTTTGTATTTTGAATAAACATTTTTTAATCAGTTGTCAAGAAACAAACATTGTTTTAATGGGAAAACAAAGCCTTGGAGTTTCACGTTAAGCATCAGAAAGTTATATTGTCCCATTTGTCATGTTACATTTTTGTTTTAGAAGGCTACTTTCTGGTAGTTATGAGGACACTTTCCCTTCCATGGGTTTATGATTTGCCAGAAGCAGACCATGTTTGCAACTGAATGCTCGTTGGCTTGTGTTCTAAGGTATTGAAATTCTTTCAATTTCAGCTTCCTCTCTGTTCTTTTATGATGCACCATGTGCTGCCACACTTGTGCTTGATAAATTTGGCAAATTTTACATAATAATTTTGTGCTATCAATTCTCCTTTGTGCATGAGATGCTTGAAGTCTCATGATAATTAAATGTCAAATTTTTGCAATTGGTGGATGGGATATTGTGAGAAGGTTGGTATGTTGCAAATGGATTCATAAGGTAAGCCACTTTACATATCCGTGGTTTATGAGCTGGATGCTACTTTTTAATGTTTCCTTCAGGTAATCTGTTCAGCTGGTGATAGTTGCCATGCCTGTGCTGCCATCTCTTATATGCTTTTGATGTGTGGTAACAAAGTTCAATTATTCGTCACATTCTTTTTCATATATATATATATGTATGTATATATAGACTAGTGACGGGATGAATAGTTGTCATTGTATTTTGTTTGTTAACTTGCTCTGATGTATCTGCATAGATATTTGTTTCCATTTGCAGGACTTCCTCGTTATCCATCTCCATACACACCTATGGTTCGGCCTCCATTTCCTCCACGCTTACCAGGAGCGATTGGCATGCTTCCAGCAATGTCACGTCCCCCAATTCCAGGGGTTCCTGGAGTTCGCCCCATTATACCCCCTATTGTTAGGCCAATTATTCCTACTGTTACTCCAGCTGAAAAACAACAAACCACAGTATACGTTGGTAAGATTGCATCATCAGTGGAAAACGATTTCATTCTGTCCCTCCTTCAGGTAGGTTCTTGAGTTTTTGTGGTCTGTGTCCTCTTATATACAAAAGAAACTCTGTATTATTTCATATTAAGATTATAGTTCTTCAAGGCTTTCATTTGAAGGATTACTTCTTGATCTCTCTACATTTTCTGAAGCTTTGTGGACCTGTGAAAAGTTGGAAACGTGCTCAAGATCCCACAGACGGGACTCCTAAAGGCTTTGGGTTCTGTGAATTTGAGTCTGCTGAGGGGGTTCTTCGTGCATTGCGTCTACTTAGTAAATTTAATATTGATGGGCAAGAATTGGTGGTATGTGTGGATTTCCTCCTTTCTTTTTTCTTGGTCAGATACCATTTTGAATGATGTGTATCTGAGATTGAAGGTTGTTATTCTGGAAGTCTATTTGCCTGCGAAGCATTAATACTAAATGCTAGTTTCCTCCTCGGAATTTTGAACTTTTTAGTATGTTGGCAAGAATATAAATTGGGATGCCTGCTGTGGATTGGACCTCATACCTCCACGTGCAACTTATAAATTTGACTTGCAGGCAGGGGATCCAAACCCTGTACCTTCGTGTGCAAACCTGGGTAGGAAAGAAAAAGTAGAAATAGTTAAGTAATTTCCATATCTATGGTTAACATGAGAATAATGGATACAATAACTTTCTTTCTTGTTCTAGGAGGTTTCAGGGCTTGAAATATCCTTTGATGAATGTAAAATGTAAGTGCCACTATAAATGGTTGTGGCAGGTGGACACTTGTTTATAATTAACAAGTGCATTTATAATGGTTGCATTTGCCATTTAGTTTGCTATTTGTCATTAGTTTGATGGTGCATTCTCATGTATACATTCTGTGTACTTGAGTTATGCCTATTTTTTATTAAGATTTTTTTTTTACATTGAAAACAAATTTATGGAATTGCATGGAGGCAGGAGGCCTCAATTGCAGACCTTCTGAACTTATCTTGTGGCCATCTTCAGTGGAATGTCACCTTCCTTAGAGCTGCACAAGATTGGGAAATTGACTCATTTACGGATTTATACAATCTTGTGTATACTAGCAGACTGAATGGGGGAGAGGTTGATCCTTTGGCGTCCATCTAAGAAGGGGAAATTTCGTGTTTGTTCATTCTTCAAGTCTGTCATTATACAAAATACAAGTCCATTCCCATGGAAGAACATATGGAAGACCAAGACCCCCCCCCCCCCCCCCCCACCCAAAAGCTTCCTTCGTATAGACAGCTTCATTAGGGAAGATCCTCACCTTAGGTAACCAAAGGAAACAATGAATCATTATGATGGATTGGTGTTGCTTGTGCAAAAAAATGTGGAGTCCATTGACCACTTATTATTGCATTGTGATATGGCCATGAGCTTATGGAATGATATCTTTGCTAGAGTGGGGCAACTTTGGGTGATGCCGTGAAGGGTGGTTGACTTGCTAGCAAGTTGGAGAGACATATGGAAATTCTCGAATGGCAGCTATGTGGAAGATGGTTTCGATTTGTTTATGGTGGTGCATATGGATGGAGAGGAATGGAAAGAGCATCGAGGATCGTGAACAGACAATGGACGAGCTTAGAATGTTTTTTCTTAATGCTTTACAACATTGGTTGATTGTAATAAATTTTAATGGCATGAACATTCATGACTTTCCTGTACAATCATGCTTAGGTGTTGCTCTTGTATACGTCCCATGTACTTGGGCTATGCCTACTTTTCTCATTAATAAAGCTCTTCTTTACAGATCAAAAAATAAAAATAAAATTATGGGTTTTTTTATCAGTAAAAAAAATGGCCGTAAAAAAATTTGGGCTTAACATCCATTATTGCATCTCATCTCATCTTTCTTTCTTTTTTTAAACCTAAAAAGGAAATTTGATGACCTAGCAACCAAATTACTCATCGAATCATTTACCACTTGAATAAAGTAGATCGGTGGGGGCATTTGATTATCCGAGGTACTCCTGGATTTCTCTTTTCTTTTTTCCTAACGCTGATGTATACCTTCATATAATGTTTATTTTTGAGATTTATTGGTGAGATTTAAAGTTGTATCCCTTGGCCCTTCAAAGACTTTGTACTGCTTGGTACATTGATTTGAACTAAAAGCTTTTATGGTTGTAGTTTGTACTACTTGGTACATTGATTTGAACTAATTCAAACTAGATAACTTGTTTGTACTGCAATACTTTTGTTGGAATCTAATTTTGTTTATTAGAAATACCCATCTTATAGGTTACCTTTATACTTATCTCATTAAAGCTTGAGTTTGTGGCGAAGCATATGGGTTATGGATATGAAATTGTTACACTGGACCTGGGTTTTCACCTCCCCAAAGCATGAACCTGAGCAGATCCTTTTGTGTATTCCAAAATATGGATGTGGTTTTTTGGTGGTGTTGTTATTGTTCCTTCTGTTGTTCTTTATTCCCTGTTTTTACATACAGAAAGTAATGAGTTTGTTGGGTTTTTTAGTGTTTGACGTTTGTATCTCTTGATATTTGATTGACAGTTAAATGTTAATCAAGCAACAAAAGAATATCTGGAACGGTATGTTGATAAAAAAACTGAAAACTCGAAGAAACTTAAAGATGCGGAAGCTGCAGAGACTGAGAAAGAGGATGAAACTGCAGCAGATGTTGAGAGTAATGAACATCTAAAGTCCTCTGTGGAGGACTCGAATAAAGAGGAAAATGTTTTGGGGAGCAAGGAAAATAATGATTTTGCTAATTTTGGAATCGTTACCAATGAGGACAAGGAAGTTGACCGAGAGGCTTTGGAGAAGCTCACAAGCATGGTAGAAGAGAGACTTAAGACCAGGCCCCTGCCTCCGCCCCCACCACAAGCAACTGGTGATGGCTCTGGGAATTCAAACTCTGAAGTGCCTGCTAAATCGAGAGACGGGGACTCTGAAATGAGAAATGGTGAGTCTTTATAGTGGAAATAGAAATGGGTTTTTTTTGGTAATGTAGTGTTCTTCCTGGCCTTTTCATTTTCAATATTCTATGCTTATTCATATTTTTTCAGATGCAGCTGAAGATAAAAATGATGATGAGACAACTAGTGAAACCAAACCTGCAAATGAGCATGACAGGCCTGAAACAAGTTCACCTGATAGGAGTAGGAGGTATGATAGGAGAAGCAGAGACAGAGACCGAGAGCGGGATATGAAAAGGGAGAAGGAGCGGGAGATTGAAAGATATGAAAGAGAAACAGAACGAGAGCGGGTTAGGAAAGAAAGGGAGCAAAGAAGAAAGATCGAGGATGCTGAGCATCAGTATGAAGCGTGTCTTAAAGAATGGGAGTATAGAGAAAGAGAAAAAGAGAAACAGCGGCAGTATGAGAAGGAGAGGGAAAAAGAGAGGGAACGCAAACGGAAGAAGGAGATAAAATATGATGAAGATGATGAGGATGATGATTCGAGAAGAAGGTGGCGTCGAAGTATGTTAGAAGACAAGAGAAAGAAGAGGCTGCGAGAAAAGGAAGATGACTTGGCTGACAGGCATAAAGAAGAAGAAGAAATTGTTGAGGCAAAGAGAAGAGATGAGGAGGAACAGAAACAGAAGCAACAAATAGATGCATTGAGGGTCTCATACAATAATTTATTGAATGGAAGTGCAAAAACTGTTTTGTCTGAAGCATCCAGTGCCGAAATAAAAGATAATCTTGTTGAACATGGCTATGAAGGTGATTCTGCCTGTGAGAGCCATATAGGTAACTTTAGTTCATATTTTCTTTATGGAGTTTTGTTTTTATTTCCCCTCAAATCACTTCTTTGAAATGGGTCATGACTCAAAATGATAGGTGAAAGGATTGTACAAAATGGTATTGGTGAAGAATCAACCATATTGTCAATTGCTGCATCAGAAACACGGCACACTGGTAATGCCCCAGCGAAAAAGTTAGGCTTCGGTTTAGTTGGATCTGGAAAACGAACTGCTGTCCCTTCTGTTTTCCATGAGGAGGAGGATGATGATGCACATAAGGACAAAAAGATGAGGCCCCTTGTCCCGATTGATTACTCGACTGAAGAACTGCAGGTTGTCCAACCTACTGTATCTGGGGCACCATCACCAAATTTGGCTGCAGCAGCAGAATTTGCAAAGCGCATATCCAATTTCAATCCCAAAGACGATAAGCCGGATGCAGAAAGGGAAAGAAGTAGACGTTCTAATGAGAAGTCAAGCCAGCGGGATAGGGACCGGGGTGATGAGAATGTGAATCGCACCAAAGATGAGAACAGAGAGAAGAATCTTGACCGGGATAGGGATCGGGACCAGGGGCTGGATAGATCGAAGACACCAGATAACAAGAAGCTTTTGAGTTTAAAGCAATTGATAGACATGATACCAAAGACCAAGGAGGAGTTGTTCTCATATGAGATCAATTGGGCTGTGTATGACAAGGTATGCAACCTTACTCAGGTCATGCTTCAGTATATTAACTATTTAAATTGTGGAACATTTGGTGCTCAATATCACATGCTGGTTTAGTGGATTCTCCTTTTTTTTTTTTAGAGGGGGGGGGGGGGGGTTTCGTACTCTTCATGAGTAGTATCTGAAATCCCAGTCTCATGGCTTGGGAACTTGGGGATTGGACACAATTATCTTGCTCTACTTGGACTTACTAAACCATACCATTCATGTGAGACCTTTTGCTTGCTTGTATGAAAATGAGGCATTTTAACCCACCCGTGGGTAGCCCAAGTGGTAAGGGCGAATTTGTGTACATGAGTCCCATATCACAGGTTCGATTCCCCCTGGGATCAAACTGCAATTTAAGTGGGAGGCCATGGCGGGGGGTTGTTGTGCTAGTCTCCCCTGGGGTTTAGGTTCCATGGGTGAGTTTTGGCTATGTTTGGATGCTAAGATGATCTCAGATGATCTGAGTTGATCTGTGAATAGTAATATTTTGTGGGTTCTATTGAGATGTGTTTGAATGTAAATAAGTTGAGATGTGTATTTAAATGTATGAAGTAGGCTGATATGTGTTTAACTTTTTTATGGGAAGTTGAAAAAGTAGTTGGTCCCATCTATGATTGGTTTGAGATGGGTTGAAGTGAGGTTATGTTCCAAACGTAGCCTTAAGGGCTCTACCGTAGGGTGGTTCCCCCATCATAAAAAAAAAAAATGAACAGGCATTCTTTGTTACCTGCCCTAATTATTTTTAGCCTGCATAAGTTTAAATAAGCTGGTCTTGGTTGTTTAGATAGTATGGTTTGATAGTGTTATATTAATTTTTATTTTTATTTTTTGGATTGGCATTGAGTGCCCGGAAATTTTTTTTGACTAATCCCGAGTGCACAGACTCTTGGTAAGGAGTTTTCTACGAGTGTAGTAGTGCACATTGGGGGGTAATTCTAGGGGAAATTCGCCTAGTCTGATGGCTCTTAGAAATTGTTTGTACCTGGATTTAAACCTTAGACTTGAAGGGAGCATACTATCAAAACCAATGCTCTTACCACTTAAGCCAACCCCTAGGGCTTGTGTTATATTAATTAATATTTTAATATAGAATTATGAATACAGGTGTAGTTCCTAATCATCTGGTTAGGGTCGATCCAAACCAATTCATTGTGTATATGCGCCAACATGCCAATTATCAAACTACTGATTAGAAACACACGACAACTAGTCGGAGATGTCACGAAAGAGTAATGTTATTCATCATCCTTTGATTTATTATCCTACCATTATCCTATGATGTGACATCAAATGATTGGAAAACTATCTTTTATGTTTCACTTGTCTACCAATCATTTGATACCAAATCAAGAGATGTTGAGAGGATGATAGTTTAAAGGATAATGAATAAGATTTTTCCTCATGAAATCCCCAACACTTTTTGGGGTGGCCCTCAACAATGGGGAACACATATACTAGGCTTTGTGTGATTCGTTCATAGCATTATGATCTGGTTTTGGGTGTATAATATTGTTTCTATAGGCTTTAACTATCTCTAAAATGTTTTGAACTGTTATGTTGCTATCTAAATGTAACAGCATGAGCTGCATGAAAGAATGAGACCTTGGATTTCAAAAAAGATAACAGAGTTTTTAGGAGAGGAAGAAACAACCCTGGTAGATTACATTGTATCCAGTACTCAAGAACATATGAAGGCATCTCAAATGCTGGAGCTATTACAATCCATTTTAGACGAGGAAGCTGAAATGTTTGTTCTCAAAATGTGGAGGATGCTCATCTATGAAATTAAGAGGGTGGAGATGGGCGTCGCCTCAAAGTGAGAAATTCAATAAGATTTTGTTATTTGATTGCTCCTTTTTTGCTGCAGGACCAATATGTTTTCATCTAATCTTTTGTCTTGCCTTGTTATCCAAAAATATGAGATGCTGGATTTTGTATTGCTTATAAATTTTAGCAGTAACCGAACCCTCTTTTTGTACTGAATGCTTCCCGTGCTCGTAGCAGAGAGCAATGGAAAACAGACATCCACTAGTTGTTTTCTCGAGAAAAAAAGCTTATTTGATTTCTTTTGACTTGCAGTAGTAGCAGAAGATGTTTTATTTTTTTAAAACTGAGGATGTTAGTTAGAGAGATAGATCCTTGTATCACATGTATAAGAACAAAAAAAAAAAAGGATGTTGCGAGAGGGATATTGATCTGGTTATATTTGGGCGATTGTGGTTTGTTATCTCAACAAAGTAGATGATGTGAATCCTGAACTGCCATATGATATTCGAGCTATCAAGTTCAACATTTGTACTTCAATGCAAATATAAAATACAATAGGGATGATGGTTCTGTCTAGGGGGAGAGGGTGAGTGAGTGTGATTTTGTCATGAGAAAATATATAGTAATCTTGATGTCTTTTTAATTGGGGCGCCCTAGGTGATAAGAACACAAGCGTGACGAATACCCCCTCCTCTCTCTTCCTCTCTCTCTCTGCGCTGACAGAATCACAATGCTCTATCAGTACGTGTAGGGTCCTTTCGGTTGCAGTAATATAAAAGTTAAATTTTTTTTTTTATAAAAATAAATTTATAAACTGAAGCTATTTCATGCTATATATTAGATTTATTTTATAATAAAAATATTTTTATAATTTAACATATTACCTTGAGTTACAGTATTTTGTGAGTTTATTTTTATAAAATATTATATATATTTATTTGTTCTTGATGATGTAGGGCTGGCACTGGTCTAAATTAGAAAAAATTAATCGCATTTCTTTTTCTCTTTTTTTTAAATTGATTTATTAAAATGGTATATTCAAAGAATTTCTTTATTTTTTGTTTTTTCCCTAATAAAGGTAGCTTGCGACTAAAATAAGAGTGCTTTCAAGTAAAGTAACAGTAGTCTACAAGTAATTTCTATTTTACGATTCTTTTATTTATCGTATGCAAGGATTTGTAGCTTCCACAAGTACAAAGTGAAACTTACCTTATCATTTCATCATGGAGTAACTGCGATCATTCATGTCCTAATAAAATAGTTTTCTCTTGTATTTTAAGAATATAAGGAAAGTTCTCGCAGGTTTCTAGTAAAACAATCTGGTATGGATATCATATTCTCCACACTGTTGATGACATGTAAAAGAAGTTTAAACATAAATTAATTTACAAATTAAATCGTATTTTGTGAAAAATGAGTTCACATCAGCTTGTAAATATAATTTTTCTTAAAGCAATTCAAGAAAAATGAGAAAGATCGAATCATATTTTATAGCTCACCTCCTCCTGTACTCTGCATTTCCCAAAGTTTCCCCATCTGAATAACTTGACTTTCCTCAACTAGTACACCAAAGAACGAGAGATTTTAAAGAGGTTGGACGACTGATTTCACGGATAGGCAAGCAAAATATTTGGCGATGAAGAGAGTAATTGGGAGGGTATGAATTGATGTCTCTTTGTGAGGGGTAGACTATTCTTAACAAATGGTAAGCCGAAAGGGAATTTCTGCCAAGTGAATGAGGGTGAAAACTAACAGTAAACCTATTAGTACAACTTGCGATAATATAGTTTACAACACACGCAGCAGAAAAGAAGAAAAATACCATCATCAACATAGTTTACAAGGCTTTACAGAATGCAAACACCGAAAGGCAATCCATTCCAACTCCCATTGCCGGGAGCTGGCAATAATAGTAAAGTTCTAGGTCTCGCTGCTGTTAATACCATGCAAATTGCTTTAGAATCAAATGACCCAAAACCAAGATACAACTGAACCAATAGCCAGACCAACAACTAAAAACAATACAATCACAATCCCAGCAGTCTCTGAATGTTGTAATTGGACAACTTTGGGAGCCAATATCAACAACACGCTTGTCAAGTAGCCATTAGTTAGCCCCAAAAGACAAGTCAGAATCGTCACCGGAATCTCCGTACGGAAGAATTTGGGACCATGCAAGCACCCCAAGAAGAGAGGAAAGAACAGCAACCTTATAACACAGCCCCAAATTGCAACTTTTGCATTTTCGAGGAGATATACTGCAGTCAGAGACTTTCCAACCAGATCAAACACATTGTAGCCAGTAATGAGGAGAAGTGAGTACCAATCCTTGAAAATTTGTGAGTGCACATCCTCTGTGATATATCCCGGAAATATTGCCAAAGTCACAATATAAATGAGGACAACGCCAAATCCATACCACTTGACCATTCCAACTATGTGCCATAAAGTTGCTCTCCATACAGGCCCAGTCAGGGGACCCTTCTCTTCTTTCTGCTCATTTACAGCCTGAACTTTCAACTCATTGTAGTACTTAATAACTGGAAGTCTGTGAGCTACATTGTGAAAACCAATGCATATTACCATAACCACGATACTAACAGAAAAATAGAGGTTTGCACTGCCTCTCAGGCCATCTGAATCTTGTGAGTATACAGCTTTGGTTATGATCCGCAGAAAAGAAACAAGGACCCCTGGAAATCAACAATTTGCAAAAGCTGTGTAACTAAACTCTCTCAGATGAAATTGTTTGAACTTGTAGATTAGGCAACGAACATCTCCTCAAGTTTAACCGTTATAAATAGCACAGATTACTCTGCTTTAAACCCTTAGAGGCCAAGACTCCTGTACTGACCTTCTAGTTCTATATTATTACATCAAGATCGAAATTGGAGATAGTCGAAATGATTTTTTGTAATACTCGGATCAATTTTCTGGAAAATGACCACACAGTGAATAATGATATTTGATAGACTGTTCTAATCCGAGAATACACTAAATTAGGGTAATAAAAAAGATATTTTTTTATTTTTATATATCAACAAATACATCTACTTGACCAGTGTAAAATGTCATAAAAAGGGTTCTAAGAAAAACATATTTCGCTTTCCTTTTGATATTTAGAATTTGGTACATAAGAAATTGAAATTAGTAGTATTAAAGAGTGTCTAATCACCTGAAGCGGCTGTGCCGGCAACAACAGCCTGCATGTAGCGCTCGGGCAACTCACCAGCGGCGCCAATGACCCCACCCTGGACCAACGCATCGGCCAGACCACAGAGCGCTACCGCCCCGACAGTGACGTAGAAGCCGTCGTACAACCCGACCTGGCCCTTGATGTAGGCGACGTCCATTACGGGGACGACGAGCAGGCCGAGGACGAAGATGCCGAGGCCAACGTTGATCCGTACAAAGGCGTCGGACTTGTGGGCGTAGAGGATGATGATGAGGAGGCTGAAGAGGCCGACGAGCATGTAGGCGACGGCGAAGATGCGATCGACGCTGGCATCCGGGTAGAGGTAGGAGAAGTAATCGACGGCGGTGATGAAGGCGTTCCATGGGAGGAGGTAGCCGCAACCGAGGGTGAAGTAGATTATATAGGCCAAGTGGAATGCGTCTTTGGTGGCCGTGGTGGTTGTGGCTATGGTGGTGGCTGTGGCCGGGGCGTCGGACGATAGGAGGAGGATTGATTCGGAATCGCCATCGGTGGTTTTACCGGAGAAACCCATCGGAGATCCAAAATAACGTAGATCTTTGAATCTCGCGAATCACGTGGGATCAACCGAGGGTTCGATCTGCCCACTGGATCTTACGGCTGCAACTGCCTGGATATCTGGTTGCTGTGGTTGAGACTGGCACGCCTAATAAACGACGTCGTCCTTGCTTGGGACCAATGTATGCTCGAGACTTTGAAAGATATGCGCTTAATTCTTTTTTGAAGTAATTAATGTTCATATTCATTCTGCCACCTGTTGATAGTGAGACATACATTAGATTTTTATGTCGCTCCATATATATTATTTATTTAAATAAATAATTATAAAATATTTCATTATCGCAATTATTATTAAGAATACAAAAAATTTAAACCTTATTATAATAGTACTTCTTAATTATAACTTTCATATTTTTATAACAATACCAAGTTATAAACAAGAAGTTATTTTACAATTTTATAATAAAACATTAACTTTTCAAAAATATTGAGAAAGCAAGCTCAAAATTTGTATAAGTTTCGTGCAAGTCTTATAAAAAAGTAGACTCTATTTTAAAAAATAATAATAAAATTATATTTTTTAGTAATAAAACCTACATTTTATAAAAAAACTTATATGTAACGAAATTAAGACCGAGTATTACTGGTAGATAAAAATAAGCGTGGAATAGCAAAAGTGTGTATGGCCGGCTATGTAGATGTGGGAGATGCTACCTAACCGCTCCACAGATGCTTCGTAGCACTCAACACGTGTGGTTGAATGTCTGGCATTGAAGTTTAGTTTAAGAATAAATCTACTTACAACCGGTTTGGGGAACCGGCGCGCAACCGTATCCTACGCGGCAACAAAATGGCATCGTCTGGATTTTGAAATCAAAAGTCCCGAAACTCGTTCGCCTCTTCCACTTTCACATTTCACATTTCACTTTCACCAATTTTCCCACTCGATTCAGACCCTTCTCCTCTCCCCATTCCCATCATCTTCCCCTTCGTGGCTCTGGTTCAGCGTCTTCTAGGTTAGTCTTCTCCACCAAATCCTGCCCTCTTCTCCCCATTCCCATCGTCTTCCCCAGGAAGGCATCGCATCCAACGTCGCAAATAAACCCCAGCCTTTGTCTTCGTCTTTCTCCCCCATCGAAACCCCCATCCCTACGAAGACAGAAGCCTTTGTCTTTGTCTTCTCCATCCCCACGAAGCCCCTATCGTCTTCTCCACAGTCAGTCTTTGACTTCTCCACAAACTGACGAACCCACGAAGCCACAATCACAGTCTTCGTCTTCAGACTTAAGCCATAGAACCACAGCCCCCTTCGTCTTCTCCACGAACCCATCGAATGGCCCCTTCGTCTTCTCCACGAAGCCCCCCTTCGTCTTCTCCACCCAGATTTGAAATCCCCTTCACACAAAGCCCCAAATCCCTAACCCTAACCCTAAACCTCATGTCAATATGCGCTTTTGATTTTGCATTCTTGATCCAGCTTATTATTTGGTTAAAAGGGAATGAAAGATTTTGTGTGTGCATATGAGAATGTATTCATTTTGCCGGCCTCTCTCGTAGTTGGCTATTTCTTTCATGAGCTTGTGTTAGTGCTACTGCGTTGTGTTGATATTGGTTTTAGCAGTACTACAAGGACTGGTCATGAATTTTTGAGTTTTCAAATTTATGTAATGGAGTTTGTTTTTATTCTCTAGTCTTTCAATTATTAACATAGTCGTTTTAATTGGGACTTTTTGCAGGGTTAAATGTCTTTAATTATCAGGAAAACTTGTTCCTTTAAAAGCCATGATTTGGATGTGATATGCATACCACTATGAGGTGAGAATTGAGATAATTTTTTCTGGCGTAAACACTATACTTGTTGTGACTATGTATGTAAATGAAAATTCTTTTGGTAGGAAAATACATCTGTCTTCATGTTAGATAAGAGGTTAATACCATTTTGTAAGAAATGTGAGGGGGTCTTAATCAAAGGGTTGTAAAATGACCTCAAATTTTAGATTACAGATTTGATTGAGTGTATGGTTCTTTTTTATCATGGCCCCGTTCAAGACGTTGACTAAAGAGTAAGCACATTATGTGGTATATCCATACTTAATGGAATTCAACCCGGTTAACACTTATGTTAGGTCGACTTCTTAATTTACATGCCTTTTGCTTAATGACTAGCTTTGTTTCTAGGAATATGGTTCAGGAACACTCTCTAGGAATGTGAGTCCAGTATTTGTTTCTGATGGTAAGGCTTTTTAGTTATGTGACTTGGGATTTGTCTCTCTCTGTTCATAAGCTAAGATACAATTTTCTTTTTCCACATAATCTCTAGTTTCCTTACCAGTTTTTGGGTGAAGCATATTGTCTGTATCAAATACTGTGTTTCCTTTCAGTATAACTTACACTGCAAGTTCGATGAATTGCATTATAGATACAACTTGGGGTGGATGGAACACAACCGGAGCTGTAGTAGGAGATTTTGGTTTTGTTATTATTTGTATGTATCCTTAAAAATGTACTTAAAATGTATATGTTCATTTAAGTTAGTATTGATTTATTTAGTCATCCCATTTTGCTAATTGCAATATCTTAACCCTGCAGATTAAGGTACAAGCGTTGGTGAAATTATAAGTGCAACAACCAAGAGTCGAGCGAAGCATTTAGGGATATAGAATTATTAGTTTTTGTAAAAATCCTTCATGGGCTGTAAAAAATATTTATGGGTTCATTTTAATAGATATGGGTTTGATTTTATTAGTATCAGGTTGACAGATGTGGATGTGCTTTTTGTATTTGACAGCTTCTAATTGTAAAGTGCTATCAAGTTAGTAGATGTTCCTTCATTAGCTGTAAAAAATATTTATGGGTTCATTTTAATAGATATGGGTTTGATTTTTTAGTATCAGGTTGATAGATGTGGATGTGCTTTTTGTATTTGACAGCTTCTAATTGTAAAGTGCTATCAAGTTAGCAGATGTCGGTTTGGAATGATATAAACCTGGAATGAGATGGTCATTTTGATTGCATATTCTTCATCTCCTGAACGTTGATTCAGTATATCTTTTCCATTTAGTGGATACAAACTTTTGAGAGAGTGCAATTTTCTATGTGAGATAGTGCTGAAAACCAAAAGGACCCCTTGCTTCATACATAGCAATATGTTGCAACAAAGATTTCCCTATGCATCAAACATGGATATCCAATAACTCAGTTAAAATGTAAAGTTTCACTCATTCAAAATTTGATCAATTACAAAGATGCTCACATCAAAACATAATTACAACAACTAGAATTCATCATCAAAAGTTGTTGGAGGGAGCGGCTGCAACTATAATTCATCATCAAAATTTCCCCATGACTTGCTTTCGATTGGCTTGGAGGGAGCAGCTACTACTGAGTCGTTTGTTTGGTATTGATACAGTGCTCTTGTTGTGACCCTGTTAAAAATGCCATAAAAAGAACATAATAGAGATTAATCATTGAAACACCATTATAATGTCACTGTTATTCAGTTTGCTTAAATGGAGTTACAGTAGCAGAGATGACACAAAGAAACATTAATTTGATAAGAAAATTCTCCTTCACTTTTTGATATAATACGAGGATGGAAAATACCAATCTCATCAAGGAAGACTTATAAAACCTAAACCTACACAAACCCCACCCCACCCAGGTATATACTAATTCAAAACTTGTTGGTGACAATCAAGGATGTGTCAATCCCGCCACTAATAATTGAAAGAATAAAATTTTTGTGTGTATATATATATATATGTAAAGGACTCCAATAACCAATACAACTAGTGAACTAGTTTCTTTGATACATCTGCAGCTAAATTTAGCTGAACATATGGGGACAAGGAATTCTTCTAAAATGATGTTCAACATAGTGATCTAAACATTCCTTCTTTTGTACCAAGAAACACTTAGTAATCACAAGAAATAATTACCACTAGTAAGGAGTTCAAGGTCAAATCCAAGTAAATATGTACAAATTCACCAGGAAAAAAACACCAATGTCCTTGGATCAAGATTAAGAACCAAGAAATGAAGACAATAGAAAGAGGCACTGGTCCTACCACTATTAAAAATGTATGCTATAAAGTTCTAACTACAAGTTCTCCATATGATGCAAAGAGGTGGATGAGCCTAAAGCAAATGGCATCCATGGCCATTGACCCTGTAATATTTTGGGGCTGAAGGCTTCTGAGATTGACACACCAGCTAATTGTTGCATTGCCAGATGGCAAGGTGGTTTTTTTGGTACCATTCAATTGCTTGAGGTTGGCATTGTACAATTGAATCACTTTTACCTCATTCTATGTAAAGAGATTTAATGATTTTTTTTCATTACAGGCCATCATTCACTCAAACTACTGGAAATTTTCAACTGGAAAATCTGAATTCGAAATTTTCACATGTTTTAAAACTGGAACAGGCAATGATGATGATCGATAAAAGCTTGGACAGAAAAACAAATCAAATCATAACAGATTGCCCCCTTGGGGAAGGTTTCAATTCCTCAATAGTCAACTGACGATCAAGATGCTTGTTACCACGCACCACAAGAGTATACTTCGTCTCCAAAAAAGAGAAAAAAAAATGGTGTTGCTACTAACCATTCATGAGAGCATCTTCCTCTCTCAGTTTATTGGAAGCCTTGCTGTGAAAAATTGCACAATGCTGTGGTTGTTCCAGTTAAGAACAGAATGGTCAAAAGGACATAATGGCAAACAAAAAATATACTCCAAATGCCTTGCTATGATCCTTTTTTTTTTTTTTTTTTAAGTTTCTTTATGGCTTCATACTTGCAAAAAGGAGAAGTTTTGTGTGGGGTGATACGTAAAAGAAAAATAAAAAGAGAAAACTAGAGAAAATGTTGGGTGCTCTTGGATGTGTACTTTGATAACAAGACTGAAATCTGGTTTGCGACCCACATAATTGGGTGTTTGAAAGTTTTTATGAAAGGAACTTACCCACGATTGAAATTCCTTATACAGATGGAATTCCTAACCCATTCCCCTTCACCCCACACGAACTACAAAGTTTCATTGAGAAAAATGTTGGAAAATGTTCTCTCTCTGTTTTTTTTTTTATATTCACAGTTAAGTTAACCCAAATTTCCTCTTTACAGTTTACACACAAATAAATACATTCTAAGACAAATTTAAAACTAGATGGACGAGATCTACCATTCTATAACAAAAAGAATTGAGTTAAAAAATTTTCGAAGCAGAAGATCTACCATTTGTTCATGGAAACACCCATGGAGATGGACGAGACACTTACGGAGACACCAACGAAGATGGAAAAGACACTAGAGGAGACACTGGAGGAGACACCCACTCGAAGACACCCACACCAAGACGACGCAGAGCACCACCTGACCCGAAGACGACGACGGCAAAACAGATCTTCAATCTAGACCCAGACGTGAACGCGATCTCCTTTTCTGAGGATTTTCCCTCCCTCCTTCTGTCTATTCAGAAATCTGAGGAAACGAAACTATGATTCACACACGGGAGACCCAAAGACGACGATAATGCAGAGAGCAAATGAGATTGGTAGATTCCCAGTTTTCTACGAGTGGGTGAAACGAAAATCCAAATTCTTCCCTCCCATTTGTTTTTTTTTTTAAATATATCGACTGACGTGGCATAAGCTAGGATTGAAATACTATATATTTTTAGTACTATTTCATTTTTCAAATATAATTTTTTTATAATCTTTATAAGATTGTCATTTATTTGAAAATATAAATGAAAGATTATTCAATGTTGATAATTGATATGGTTACATACCCTCTGGCTTTTTTTTTTTTTTCTTCTTCACTCTTCCTGCTACCCACGCTCTGGATCTCCTTCCTAAATCCTCAATTTTCATTTTTTCTCTGCCTCGTTCTTCCTGTTGTCCACCCTCTAGCTCTTTTTTTTTTCCTTCACTCTTCCCGTTGCCCGCCCTTTGGATCTCTCTCCTCAGTCCTCCATTTCCGTTCCAAGAAAAAGAAATGTCCCTGTCGTTGTTTGTAGTTTTTTTTGAAGGAATTGTTTCATTATTTGAGATGGGCTATGCCCATCTAAAAGTGGAAGAATACTCTTAAAGATGGGTTTAACGATCCCGGGTGGTAAATATTCTGAAAAGTGTAACGATCAAGTAAAGAAAATAAAGCTATTTCATAATTTTAGAATTTTTTCAATATGTCCGTCTCAGTAATATTCATTTTTTCAGACGGTCAACTTGTGTATACCTACAGGTGAGGAGGGCTACAAAGTTGGGGATTGGTAATTTCGGCAACGACGACGACAGGGACGAAGCCAGCGACAACTGCTAACAGCCAAGAAAAAATTTCAAGTGGAGAAAATTGTAGGTAAATGGCAAAGTTATACACGAATGGCAGCTTAGAGGAAGAAGGAAGGACAGAGTTACATGAACGGCAGCTTTAGGGGAAGAAGGAATGGTAGAGTTTCTGAGTGGAATCTTACGGGATGGACGGGAATGGCAGAGTTTTGGAGTGGTCTGGGAAGTTTTGGAACAAGATTCTTGGGAAGAAGGAACGAGAATGGCAGGTGATTATGCCGAAGACTAATGCAATAGTTGTAGCATAATTTTAGAGTATCGATTTTCTAGGAAGACAGATTAAAGAAGTATAAAAAGAACAAGAAAATTAAAAAAATATATTTAATAATCAATAAGAATGAATTAGTTTTAAATGTAATTTAACAACTAAAACTACAATGATAAAAATAAGGATTACTCAAATTACTAATAGTAAAGTATTAGGAATTCCTTACTCAAATTAGGTATTTTTGTTCATTTTTAATTCATTAAATTATATAATTGGAAATTTAACTCCAAAATCCCAAATTAGAAGATATATAACTACAAACCACAATAATCTAGAGATAACTCTTTGAGAAGTCATTCACCACTTTTAAACCTAGTGACTTATCATTCTTATTGACAAAATCCAACAATGAAAGTATATTCAGTAGACAATATTGCAACAGAGAATTAAATTAATAAAGATAATAAATTAATATAAATATAATCATGGATCTTATCATTCTATAGAAAAAAACATGACTGAATCTATGAAAGGAATCAATTTCAAGATTATTTAAAAATGAGAAAATACTATTGATAACTAGAGAATGATAAATGAGAGTTTGCATCAGTAAAAAACAATCACATGAATACAAAATAAACTGAAAATAATCTCAATTGTACAAATTCATCTCTAATCTTGTTTAAAGATTTAGCTGTCCATTTTAACAAAAATAACAAAAACTCTCCAAAAAATAACCCAGCCAAGAAACAAAAACATAATAAAATAAAAACTCCCAATATAAGCTGCCCTTGTAAGTGCTGTACTCCCCACTTTTTCAATTTAAAATTGTTATTATTTCAAAAGAGACCCCACCAATTAAAGAGTTTCTCCCAGGTTTGAGTTTTTGTTCAAATTTGGAGTATCCAATAACCAACCATCATAATCATCATCTTTGAAATTTGAAAAGTCTATATTTAAAAAGATTCTTATGAATGAAGTCATATTTGTTGAAAGTGGAGTCTTGGGCTGGAATTAAAGTGATTCTTCTCACATATGAAATTCAACTTGAAAAGTCGTGTACGTGTCTCACCTCATATCTCGTGCCTCACAAAACAATCCATCCATATCTGATAATTTATCTTCCATCCGCCAACTAAATCGTGTCTTTAAAAATTCTCCACACGTTGAGTCCTACTTATGTTAAAAAGAGCGTCGCTTTACTTAAAGTCTTGCACACGAATGATATAATTAAAAATCAGTCCAATTTAAAAATTTTATTGAATTTAACTGGGCTTTGGCCTCTATTTTATAGACTTTGAAATTAAACATAAAAATATGCTTAAAAATATCTCAAAGTAAATAAAAATTAAATTCAAAAATATAAATTATATCCTATGATTTCTATTCACATTTTAAAATTTTAATTCAATAATAAAATATTTAGAATGCACTTTCATGCACTCATCAGAAAATTTCTGAGAGAGAGAAAAAAAACTAATGTTACATTATGCCACGTCTGTGTGGGATCCCATAGCAGGACTCCGCTCCACACTTTCTACAAATACATGTGTTGCACCGCGTGACTCCATTCATTTTATATATTAGATCATCTCGAACAACCTTCCCACGCTACCGCATGAGCCCCAAAGTTGTTTCCACCGCAAGTGACGTTCTATAGTAGTTATATATCTGATTCATTTTATTCAAGCTATCTTACTTACTATACTCCAACTTCCATAAATATGAAACTAAAGGTTATAAACATGGAAAGCTCTATTAAATGCGTCACAACAATTAATTAAATGCAGCTAGTTCTATTAATTGTGGCTCCTACACCACAACTTGTCCACTATTTAGATGCAAGCAAACCGTCTCTTTTCAAGGCCCCCTCTTGGTTTATAAATGAATAAGCCCAAACTTTTGGTCTATTATCTTTTTTTTTTTTAATGCATTGTAATGATTGCATTGTGTGCAAGCCACATGTAGCGACAACAAACAAATATGAATTTGCTAAAGTGATGCACGTGACTTGCAAGATTATTTGAGGATCAAAAGCAAAATAAAATAAGGACAAAACTATTGAGTATGAAAAATAAATAAAATAAATAAAAGAATAGTAAAAATGGATAACCCTGAGATGCCACTCGACCAGAAGTAGAGGATGTCACTCCACTCTACTAATCGCAGACGTCATTTGATAGGACCAAGCCACGAGCTTAATTTTCAAGAGAAAGCATTCAACTCCAATAAAAGCAACATATATGATCTATATTGTTTAAACGAAAAGTAATCTCTCTCTATTCTTTTCATTCCATGGTCCTTCTATGGTATTACATGATTTTTGCTAACCAATACCCTATTAATATTTTAGCCAACTTCCAACAACCTAATTAATATGTAAAACAGTTTTGTAAAATTTGAAACAAAACAAGTTTCTATGCAGAGCATTTATTGAAATGTATCTGGACAACTAAATGATAGCCACATGTCGCTTATGCAGATGCCATGTCAGCTTGTCACACCAAATTAGATGAAATGACATGTATGATTTTGATTGTGCAGTTGCATCATTCTTCTTTTTTTCAAAAATCAACTTGACCTCAAGTTGAAACTTGCGTCCTCTCAAAATGGTTTGCCGATCAGACTTACTCTTTGCTGCAACCACAAAGAATGAAACATCTCCCTTTTATAACTTGGCTCGTACTTCTTGAAGAACAAGAGGCTAGTCTTGGCTCTTTGAGAAATCAAGTCTTCCACATAAGTCTCACAATGTTTCTATTCTTGGTTTCTTTCTACTTCTTAATCTAAGATCGGTAAAAAGTCATTGTAGATTGGTTCCTCCTCCTCTTCTAGATACTCTTCATAGATTGGAAGTTGTGATCAATCAACCACAACTTCATATGCACTTTTATGAGCATCGAAAGTGAAATATATAAGATAATTTGTTGTTTGATCCATTCCAAACTAAAAGCTCTAATACCAATTTGATGCAGGCCACTACCAACAACAATAAAAGAATATGGATTCGCTAAAGTAATGAATGTGACTTACAAGATTATGTGAGGATCAAGGCAAAATAAATAAGATTTCTTATTACTGAGTATGGAAAAGAAAAAAATGAACAAAAGAACAGTAAAAATGGATAATCTTGAGATGCCACTTAACTAGGGGTAGAGGATGCCACTCGATTCTACTAATCACGAATGTCACTCAACATGACCAAGCTATGAGCTTGATTTCAGGAGGAATAGCTCAACTCCAATAGAAGCTACATATATGATTTATATTGTTTAAACCAAAAGTAATCTCCCTCTATTCTTTTCATTTCATGATCCTTATATAGGAGTACATAGTTTTGGCTAATTATAGCCTACAATAAATGAAAAGCAGCTTCCAATACCCTATTAATGTTTTAGCCAACTTCCAACAACCTAATTACTATGTAAATAAATTTCAAAGTAAAATTAAAAAAACAAGTTTCTATGCAGAACATTTATTGAAATATATTTGAACAACTAAATGACAGCCACCAAAATGAATGCCACATGTCGCCCATGCAGATGCCATATCAGCTTGACACGTTAGCTTCAATGAAATGATATGTAGGATTTTGATTGCGCAGTTGCACGCATCATTGGATAGTAGCTATATATCTGATTCATTTTATTCCAGATATCGTACTATGCTCCAACTTCCATAAATGTGAATCTAAAGGTTGTAAATATAGAAATGATTATAATACACTTACCACCAACTACTACGGGTTTACTATGCGTCTAATGTGGCTTACTTATTTTTTCTTTCTTTGTTGCTGAGAGTCTTTCTAATAGCTTCTGATGCCTTTGACTTAACTTTTTGATAGCTTATGCTTCTAGCCTGTCGAAAGTATGAAAAGAAATTTTCAAAGTGGCGCCAAAACAACCGAGCCCCTCTTTCTCTACATTACACACACACACACACACTCTCTCTCTCTCTCTCTCTCCCGTTGCATTCGTTCCTTACGACTTGAATGATGTTCGTTTCCCATTTATTTTTTGTGGATTGCCACTGTCGAGCCCACCACTCGAGCCCAGACATGTAGAGCCCAAACAACATTGAGCCCACCCTTGAAGCCCAGACACATCTAGCCCAAACAACATTGAGCCCACCCCTAAAGCCTAGACGATGTCGAGCCCAGACGACAAGCCCAACTCTCGAGCCTACCTCCGCGACGCATCTCCTGCGATGAGGATAGCTGTCTCACCTCCGTCGTGCCTCTGCAAGATGCCTCCTGGGGTCATTACATAATAAATTTAATTTGATTCCTTAACAAGTAAATTTAATGCTTGTGTAATTAGTTGAATATTTACAAGAAAATTTAATTTGTTATTATGTAACGACCCAATTCAATATTTTTAGAGATAAATTATGGATAATTTTATTAGGCCTAAAATTAGGTTAATGGGCCAATTATTATAGAAGCCAAATTGAGTGTTCGAGTATTTTTTAAAATAGACTACAGGCCTAAGATTTTTATTTTGGCGGATATCGATTTTGTTATAGGGCTTACCATGTTATAATATTTTTAAGGTGGAAATTTTTATGTACGGAGAATTTTTGTGAAACATATTAGATTATTTTAGAGGTTGAGTCGAATGCCAAAAACTCAAACAAAAACCCTTTGCACACGTCTCCCACTCAACGGATTATTTTAGAGTTCAATCACCGGTTAGACTCCAAACACTTTTACCCTTCTTATTTCATTTTCATAATAAAACTCCTAGCCAGCTACCGGATTTCCTTCCACAACTTTCAACCCTGCACGAAACTAGTTCCACGACTGATACCATGCACGTACGTCTCTATTTCTTCATTTTCCATTGGTCTATATATACAGCCCTATTCACGTTCTTAAACCAATAGTATACCTACTGATCCTTTGTGAGAATATTTTAAGCCACTAGCAATCAGCACCTACACACCTCCTCGTCCAGGAAAAAGCAACCAAGAGCCACTCACCATTCCCTCCACCATAAACCACCGAAAATAACTTCATTGTCGAGTTGGTCCACATCTTTTCCTCGACGCACAAAACCACTGCATGCCACCGGGAACCCATTGCATCACCTTGCTGAAGCCGAGAAAACCATGCCGCAGCTCCTCCCTTTGACCACCTCGTTGCCCAGATAGTGGAAACACTATGCGACTGCCCTTGGAAGAGCCAACGAGCCACTGCCATCTTGCCCTGTTTTTAGCCCCCCAAAATAGAGCATTTTACTCAACTAACCCACCGTCCGTTAGCCACCACCCCACACGTTGCCGCAGCCACAAACTACACTACTGAAAGCAGACGACGCCGGAGGACAAGCCTCCACCACCTGCCGCTGCCCAACCACCTTATTGCCACCGCGTTGCTGCCCTCTTAGTGAGTATCCCGTGTAGTCTCCCTCACTCTCACGGCTTACTCTCATTCTCTCTCACTCATTCTCTCTCTTGTGCTGCACCACTGCCTAGAGAAACCCTGCACGACGCCGGCCACTCCTAGCCACTGTGAACTCGCCCAGCGCCACCGCTCATTGTCCCTCTCGATAAGTTTTCATAATAGGAATGTATTTCTCATGTGAAGCTCTTACATAGAAAGTAGAATAAAATTTGAGAGGATATTATAGTTTTGCCCTTTTAGTTCTAAGCCATCCAAACATATTGTGTTCTAAACATGTACTTTTGGTTGGTCTTGATTGTAATGGTGGGCTTCATTTACGTATCGGGCTGCTTATTATTTTGAATTAGGTTTAAGTGATTATTAAGTGGATACCAATGAATTTGGAAAGCGACGATATTTTAGGTATATGATAATTTTAGAATTTTAAGAAAATAGGTTATTTCAAGTTTAAGTATTGGAATACACCTTCGACTGAAAATTTATGGAAATTACATGCTCATTGTATAGGTGATCGATTACGTGTCAACAATAGTGGATTAACGCTACAAGGTAAGTAGCATGATCATACCCTTTATATGGTAAACTATTGTCTTTTATAAAAATATTATGCATGTACGTGTTTCATTGGAAGCTCCTTTTTACGTACCCAAGACATGATAAAATAATGAAAATCTGTGATTTTATATGAAGAATTATGCATTAAATTATTTAAAAAAATTCATGATTTTATGAAAAGAGTTAAGCATAAAAAGATTTATGAAAAGTCATGATTTTATATTAGAGTTACGCATTAAAATAATTTATGAAAGTCATGCATGACTTTATATGAAGATTTATGCATCAAAATATTTATAAAAAAATCATGATTTTATGTGAGGAGTCATGTATCACGACATGTTACGAAAGAATCCGATTTCATTTGAAATCTATGATATGATATGACAAGTATGTATGCGATTTTTTTTGAAATCTATGATATGATAAGTATGCAAGTATGAGTATGATGAAATATGGATGATAAGATACGTAACGACCTATGTTATGATATGAAGACGGTACTTATGTTATAGGCATATTGCATTGCTAGGTTGTACATGTTGGTAGTCCACCCAGTATGTTTTCCTTATGTATGGATTCCAAAACCTGCGGCCACGGGCGGAATCAGAATCTACTTATATTCACTAATCTTAACTCACGGGGGTCAACAGTGGGTAACGACCTATGACAAGTGAAAGATAAGTTCATATTTATGTTATTTACGTATGTATTTATGAGTATGCATGTTTTTCAAGAAACTTTATGTTTATTATGTTTACTGTATAATGTGTTGTTTATTGAGTATTCGACTTATTTTAATTTGTTTTCATGTTTTTAAACCACCCAAAGTGATGACATTTATGAGGATGAGATTGCAGGACATGACTTGACCCCGGGAGGCGAGGCAGAGGGTTAGACAGATTATACTATGATTAGTTTTATGGTTTAAGATTTAAATAAATTATTCTGATAAGCACATGTGACTTTTGTATTTTTTTAAGTGCTTCCGCAGACTCTATATTAGATTTTTAGTATTTAATAAAATTTGTTTGATTTGTGAAATCTTTAGCATCTGGTGCCTTGTTAAAAAGAAAACCTTTTTAAGATCAAGTTTAGTTGTAGCACACTGGCTCTCCGAAAATTCTAAAATGTCTTTATTGGGAAGTGGGTGTTACATATTATAATTCTAATCAGTTGAATATTTTTACACAATGAACCAGATGTGTATTTGCCACCAATACAAGTGAATGTTGTATAAGAAAATACAAGCCTAATTAAAGTTAAATCAAAATTAATACAAATGTTAAATTAAGTATGGGTCAAAAAATACACATCAGGTTCACTTGTCAGTTAAATAGAACATTTTTATGTAAGTACAAGTGAAACCAAATAGAGTTAACTTTAATACATATGCTAATTAAATAATACGATAATTATGCTTACAAACATATTTTTTAATACATATTTATCTCAGAAACCAAGTATGTGTATTTAACTTACAAGTGAAACCAAATAGAGTTAAATAGGATTTTTTTAACTTCGCACAATGAATTACCAGATGTTTTGACCCATTATTAAAGTTAAAAAAAAATTAATACAAATGATAAATTCACAACTTCAAATTTGCCCCCATGAAATTGAATGATGATATATATGAAAATGCATTGGATGTGTGATGTGTGTATATTTGCTGTGTGTATGCCGTATTTAATGTATCATTGACTTTTTTTACATGCTTAATTGATTTTTTTTTTCTTTGCAAGCTTATTAATTTTTTTTGTCTTTATTTGTTATGTTATGTCAATGTAGGGATGGAACAAAATGTTGAAAATAAGGATGCTGTTGAAGAGCCAAGAGCGGGAATGTCATTTTCATCAGTTGAGGAAGTAAGGACACACTACACGAATTATGCAAACTAAGTTGGTTTCGGAGTGACAAAACGAAGTTCTAAAATCAGAGATGATGGAAAGATAAGGTATTTCACCCTTGCTTGTGTCCATCAAGATACTTCTGTGAGCACAATGTTGAATATTCTTAAACTAAGGCCGATAGAACATAACAGGTGCAAGACAAAAATCAATGTCGTATTAGGTTTCGAGGGAGAGTTTTGCTTGATCCATGTTGTCCTTGAGTACAATCATGCTCTTAGTCCTGGAAAATTAAGATATGTTAGATGTCATAAGAGGTTGGATGAGTCAAGCAAGAGAAGATTAGAATACAATGATTTGGCCGGCATTCAATTGAGCAAGGACCAGTTCTTGTGTCGTTGAGGCAGGAGGATATGAGAATCTCATATTTGGAGAGAGAGATGCACGTAATTACATACGTGAGGTGAGATTACTTCGGCTTGGGTTAGGAGGTATTGAAGCACTATAAAATTACTTCACTCATATGCAGTCGCAAAATGATGGTTTCTATTATATCATGGACGTTGATAATGAAACCAGATTAAGGAATGTGTTTTGGGCAGATGCCCGTAGTAGAGCTGCGTATGAATCATTCGGAGATGTAATAACTTTCAACATGTCGTACTTGACCAATGCATACAAAATTCCATTTGCTCCTTTTGTGAGAGTTAATCATCATGGTTAATCAATTTTATTTAGATGTGGCTTGATGTCTGGAGAGGATACAGATACGTTCGTTTGGTTATTTGAATCATGGCTTAATTGCATTAATGGCCGCGCACCATGAGTCATAATAACAGACCAAGATAAAGCTATACAAAATGCAATTGCAAAGGTGTTTCCGAAATCTCGACATCGATTTTGTTTGTAGCATATAATGAAAAAAGTTTTCAAGAAATTTGGAGCGTACAGTCAATACAATGATATCAAAAGTCAACCGCACATGTATTTGTTTTCCTCGATTATTTCTTAAATGCTGTGTTATCTCCTTGTGGCATATTATGGGTAATTCAACAACTGATCTTTGGATTGTTCACATAGGTGTGTTTATGGTGCGTTGAGTCCTGATGAATTTGACAAGTGTTGGTAGTGACTTTTTGATAGTTTTAATTTGTATGATCATTCATGGCTTGAGTGGTTATATTCTGAGCATCATCTGTGGGTGCCAACATACATCAGGAATGACTTTTGGGCAAGAATGTCATCTACTCAGAAAAGCAAGGGTATGAATGCATTTTTTGATGATTATGTAAATTTAAAGACAACTTTAAAGCAGTTTGTAGATCAATATAACAATACACTTAGACGCAAGAATGAGAATGAACTTACAGCTAACTTTAGTTCATTCCACACTTAAATTTCGTGCATTACTTTTATGGCATTGAGAGGCAGTTCCAAGTAATTTATACAAATGCAAAATTTAAAGAAGTTCAAGAAGAGTTAAGAGGTTTGATTTATTGTTGCTCATCAATAGTTCAAAGTGAATGAGAGATTTTTACATATCATGAGGCTGATCAAGTCCAAGTTATGGATGAGTTTAGAAAAAGTACAAAATATGTTGCTGAGTTTAATGAGGAAGAGTGTGAAGTAAGTTGCACATGTCAGTTGTTTGCTTTTAAAGGCATTTTGTGTAGACATGCCATCCGTGTGTTGACACTCCATGACAAGGAAGAGGTACCTGCAAAATACATACTTGATAGGTGGAGGAAGGACCTAAAATGAGATTATACAATTGTCCAAAGTAGTTGCGATGATCTGAGTTATTGTCCAAACGCATACCAAATGAATAAATTGAACAAGGATTTTTATAAGATTTCTTCAATTGCAAGCACCTCAGATGAAGGTTGTGCAAGGATAACGACTCAATTAAGTAAGCTAAAGTTGGAGTGGGTTGAGGTCTAGCCAATGTGTGATAACTGTTCTACTGAGTCATTAGGGGTGACAAAGGGGTCTGAAAAATTAAAAAGTCTTGTTACTGCTCATAGTAAAGGTAGGCTAGTTTCTAAGAGGAAACAATCATCGGTTGAGAAGGCAGTGAGTCGGTTGAAAGTAAGGAAGACTCAAAGGCTAAGTCAGGTAATGTTTGTAGTTTGTGTTTCTAATAATATTTTGTAATCTATCGACATTAACAATATGTCTTGAAAATTTTAACTGAAGAATAGGCCATGCCTAGATAGAACCGTTGTCGCAGATGTTGGCTTGCCTAGCTTGCCTGAGCATGATTTTCCTGTAGCCTCTACTGCTCAATCAATTGTGGTATTGTTCATTTCTTTTCTAATTATATAATATTGATTCTTTGAGGATATTAATTGTGGGTATCTTGTCTTCTCTTAATAGGTATGATCGTCTTTCCAACTCTTGGACGATGTTAACTCTTGTGCTACTCCTACATATCAAGATTTAGACGTCGATATCTGTACTTATATTAAATTAATTATGCTGAAATTAAATTTTACTCAAGATAATACAATCACTAGTGTAACATTATACTGTAGGTTTCGGATTATAGATCTATTCTTTAGCGTCATTTTGCTAGGAAGCTGTTAAATTAAAGTAGCCAATAGTGTAATTGTTTAAGATGAAAGGTAGATATATATTAAGATATTTGATACCTTAATTAAGCTGAGCAATGCCTTAAGTTTACTGTATTGATGAGTGTGTTGATGTCTATGTGTAGGCTTTAGTTATTTATGTTCATTTTGCTGATTTTGGTCTTCAGGCTAGTTGTATTGTTTGCGATGTGGTAGTTTTGTGCTCACCCTCGAAGATTCTTGAATTTAGTTACTTCATACCCACTGTTCATATTCAAATAAAGAAATTTAGATCTTTAGCATAATTGTGAGGTAAATAAATTGTTGTTGGGATTTATATCATCTTTCACTGTCTATTATCTTATTGTGACGCCATCAATCCCTCTTGGGATGGAACGGAGACTTAGAGTATCGGGACATACAACACAAGGTTACATACTCCCGTTCATGACAGTTAATATGCAATGCATCCTAGTATGCAACTAGTAGTATGCAATAATCACAGTGGAAATAAAAGGTTAAAATGTAAGATATGCCAGAATAACTAAAAACATCCCAATTTCATTAGAAAATTATTGTGTTCAAAATACCAATGTAGCATAGACGTATATACAAAATCATATTATTCTCTTCATGCGATATATATCATGAATGACTCGGGCTATAAACATTAGCATTAAATCTAGTTTCCTCAAAAAATCTAGCTCCTCTTCAAACATGCAGATCCAGTGCTCTATCAATCTTTTCCTGGTTGATTCCAGACATAACTTCTATCATTTTGTGTGGAATGATAGTGGTCCTATAAAAGGGTGAGATTTACTTCAAATTTCAGTAAGTTAAACAACTAACTAACACAAAGATAAATCAATCATGAAAAATAATAAATATGCAATGCATGAGATACAAAAGATCCGTATGCATGTCTCCTATCCAGATTCCTCAACATCTTTTAAAAATATGGAGACACAGGTTTTTACTCAGTAAATAATTTTGTCATCATTTTTTATAAAAACATAAATTTTTCATAAAAATTTCATCATAAACTTTCATCATCATAGACTTACATTATTATCTTAATTAATAACATAGCGTGTGGTAATGTCACAGTTCCCCATATGCATTGTGAGTACCTGCCGGTGATCATAGTACAACTTTCGTTGAAACTACGTTGTCTATAGACTCGTTCTCAATGCATTGGTAAATATAATATAACATCATAAAATTCATAACGTGTACACCCACCAGCGTTAGGTGTTATAACATGTTGACTGTTCTTCATCAACCCAGGGGTTACCACTCCATTATTTAACATTCCAGAGTGGACAGAGGAGTTCTACTAGGATAATTCCCCATCTTGGCCGTTGGGGTCGTGACAAAATGATTTTCATGCTATGCTTTGGAAAATGTTTCTTATGACATGTGCATATGTAGTAAATTTCATGCAAAAATGACATTTATAAATTTAATGTGTAAAAATGATAAAAATGTCACATGTCATGTAGGTATGCACTCAATGTATCATATAAAATGATAATTTATGCTAAATATAATAATTGAAATATGAAATAAGCATTTATCAATAATTCATGAATAATCTATCAAGGTGTAAATTAGATGCCAACTTACAAATTTCTGAGAAAATTTGAAATTAGCATCGTAACTGCGTAAATCATGTGCATACTAAGTTAGGTTTAATACTCTCATGGATAGGTTCAAAATCAAAGGCTCCAAAAAATGGTACAAAAATATCCCTAGACTTTCAAAAATTGTCATTTAAGCCCTAAATTTTCACTAATTGCAAATGAATTTCAAATTTTACCAAATTTTGTGGACTACATATTTTTGGCATTCTAAAACCATCTATAGCGTTGGATTTTCAAAATTCAAAGTGAAACTTGTCCAATTAGTCCCAACCCAATGCCTATTTTTATTTTCAACTATTGATCCCTATGAATGCATGCATATGAGATTTTCTTTAATTACTAATGATCACTAACATCTTTAGAGACATTATTAAGCCTAATCCTTTAGTAATCGAGTTCATCCCAACACTTAATCAAAACTAAGAAATTCTTAATCACCAATATGGTTAAAACCGATCCAAGCTTGAAGATCAAAATAAAATAGATTTAAAACCTATCATGGCATGCTTCTAACCACAAATTTAACCTTCCATAACCATGTTAGGATAATGATAGATCATATAAAATCATGCTTAGTACATGCCATAGCCAAATTTCTATCTAAAACATCCAATCATTCAAACATTCCTTTAATTGACTCGGTTTCGCATTAAGCATCATAACCTTCTCAAAACTCAATCAAATTTCATACCAACACTTGGAAATAAAGCCTGAAATGCTAGCTAAAATCAAAAAGAAGAAAACTTACAAATGTCGTGGCCTTCTAAGCACTCTAGACTGCCTTACACAAGAACTCACCAACATTCACTTGGTTTGCACTCTTTGATCACTAAGAGGGGGAAATGCTCTCAAGACTCAAGAGAATGTTTGGAGCTATGGTGTGAGTGAAATGATAAGGGGAGGGAATTATTTATAGGAGGCCAAGGGATGAGGGGCGTTGGCTTGAATGCTTGGTGATTGGGTAAAGTGAGAGGTGCTCAAATCTGGAAAATTTCCAGATTTGCTTGCATGAGCTTAGGTCAGCTTGTGCAGGGGGAATAGTGGCCTAAAACCACCATAATTTCCTCTCCACAGTTGCTACATTGATCCTAGAAGGCAGGTCTAGTCGTGGGGCATCATTTGGGTGGCAAAAAAACCATCAAACAACCTTTGAAAACAGGTGGATGGAGGTGGTTTTGTGGTGGCAGAAAATCAATTTGGTTTTGGATGTTTTTGGGCAGCAAAAATGAGTCAAAATCCTTCATGATATTCATGAGACTTCTTTTTTATTGGGTGGAGAAGGAGGTGGTGTGGGGTGATGGTGCAAACCATGGCAGGAGGCTGGTTCAAACTTGACTCAATCGGTTACAACACAAACTAAACCAAGGTGCACCCAGTTTGGTTCAAAGAATTTGTTTGTGCAAGTAATTTCGTTCAAGGCTTAAACTGACTTTGGGAGGGCCTCATGAGGTGTATAAGGTACATATTAAAACCTTGAGGAAAAACCACAAAAGAATATTGGGCCCAAGGGCAAAACAATCCAAGCATTACAAATGATAATGCACAAAACCGATTGAAGCATGGTTTGGGCTTGTTATGAAATTTTTCTTAATGACATGTGGGTTGATTTAGCTAGGTCATTAATAGAGTCTTAGTCAAGGTTTAAGGGAGTACTAATTCAAGAAAATTTGAATTAAAAAGTTTAAGAAAAGATTAAGCACAATTAAGCTTCAAAGTATGGCTTAAAGTGCACTAACCTCAAGCATGATGGTTAATGGCCTTAGCCAATTTTCAAAACTTAATTTGGATACTTTGAGTGTGATTTGAGCTTAAGGAAACCATTGCAATGGTGCATTGGAATTTTGGTCTTGAAAGGTGAAACAAGCTCAAACATGGTTTTGGGTCATGTGGTCTTAAAAGGGCCAAATGTATGGGCTTATGGTTTAAGGGCTCTTGGATTTTGAATGAGAGAGTCTCATTTTATAGATTTGTAGGGTTAAAAAGGAATCTCAAGATCCACTAAATTGGGCTTGAAAATATTTGACTTGGCCTAATTGGGCCATGGGTCCATTCTATACCAAATTTGGCTCAAATGCCTTATGCCTTCCTTATAGTTGGGTTATAACTAGTCTTGAATTCCTTAAGGTTTGATTCAAAGTTTTCTTGGGCTTGGACCATGGATGCTCTAAAGTCCTAAAAAGCCTCCTCAAAATTGTTAATAGGCTTGCCTCTCTAATCCTTAACTCATTAACACTAAGTACCGTGATTAACGATAATCTCACTATCAACCTTAATGTAAGTAATTAACCCATAATTAAGAGTATAATACCTCCACTCTTACTAAGTTAGGCCCAATAGTCTTAAATCCTTTTCATTGAGCCCATTTTCTAGAGTCCTCTAAGAAAGGTTTAAAACTTTATGTCTCCCAAGTTGAGCCTATGGTCTTTTTAATAACTTTCGCCCATCGCATCTTTAGTGCATTAGAGGCCTAAAGTCTTATGTCCATCAAGTTAGGCCTAGTGTCCATCAAGTTGGGCCTAATGCCTTAATATCTCTCTAAACCTTTATATTCAAAAAGTTTGGGCCCTTAATAAACCAATCTCTTGGGCCTTCCTAAGTCCATCAAGAATTTTACCCAAATTACTTAGCCCATTGTTGTGGCAACCATCCAATGTGCAATGTGCCATTCCCTTATGGGCCTTTTGGCTTTTTATCCTCAAAATTAATAAATCACTAAAAATTCAATATTACACTAGAATCTCCTAATAATTCTTCTAAACCCAAAGTATACGTCTTTTTTGCCAAATCAAATATTCAAAATGTTCTTATTCTCAAATAGCTCAACTCCTAATTAACTAAGATTAAGGCTACTAAGGTCAAGGCCTAATGGCATTTTTAGGCGGGCTGTTACACTTATAAACTACAAATGATATGAATTCATAAAAATTATAGCAAAAATTGTTGATAGTGCTAACTATAAAGATTTGATAGCCCCCTTTGTATATTGCCCTAAGTCTAAATCTGTTTATTGTTCTGACATGTTGGTTTGGCCACACATTATTTATTTATTCATTGTGTTTGTGCAACAAAGATAAGGTGCATGAATATTATTTATTTTGGCTTTTACTTATTATTTAGTCATTTTAATAATTAGTTTAGAACTTAATCAAATCCACCATAGATTGTGTGAAGTTTTAAAACCAACATATATATTTATTCTTGCCAAAAAGAAAGATGGAAATAAACGTTGGACATTTTACAGATCGATGACAATGGTTTTGACACAAATGAAGGGAATAGAAATATGGATTTCAAAGTATCAAAGGACGGACTGACTTTTTCATCGGAAGAAGAAAAAAGAAAAGGGGATGAAGTAGATTGTGCATTTATCATTCAGGACACCTATTGGATATATGTGAGTGTGATGGACTAGCAAGGATAATCAGATCGTAATGGATGCAAAATAGGTTTTTTTTTTGTTGTCAAATTGTAATAGTGCTAATGTACCTGTCATGAATTACGTATTTGAGAGCTTGAGAAATATATTTGTTAAGTTTTAATTCAATCAGTGATGTGCCGGTCTTGACAGATTGAAATGACGCAACTATATCGCTTGCTTATTGATATACCAGTCTTGACATATTATATTTGTGTTGATGTATCTGTAAGATGGTAAGAGTTTTGGCTTAAGAAAATGGTAGCATCCTTGATGCTAGTCAGCAATGTTCCGAAAAATATCCTACCCTTCTAAACTGATCGCAACGATGCCACGATGACATGCAATAATTTACTTTGAAGCCCAAACAAAAGATTTCATTACAAACAGGCAAGGTATTAATATCATAACATTTTAGGCCCAAGATTCTTGGCTATGTTCATATATCTATGGTGACAACCATACCCAAGTTTGTTGCAATCAAACACAACGATGACTAAAACGAAAGCCATGGAAAAAAAAGGACAAGTCACCCACACATAATGCCATATGGACTATGATGCCATTGTTAACATAGCATGATTACAGCTACCCATGTTTGAACATTTGCAATCTAAATACACAAATTCAAATCCATACACAAAAACACAATTTTCGATTTGACTACCATCAACTTCAACTTTACAAAATAACTCACATTACAGTATGATATATTTTGGTAGCATTAATCGATCGCCATTGTCACTTTATACCTACATACCTCTTGCTCATACATTAAATGACTCCATGTAGCTTCTGCATCCGTTTATTTAACTCCCATAGTCATTCTCCTATAGCCATACCATATTTGTAGATTTCTAGATCAACCCAACAACAAAAATTGCTCAACTGCCCAAGCTACAAAACAAAATTAGACCAAACCATTAGTTGAACATTGTTCATATCAACCTTCTTCACATAAACTTGCAAAAAATATTGAAAATACAAAACCAAACAACCAAAGAACCTTCTCCTCAGCAATATCAAACAACTATGAATTAACACAAAAAAGAACAAACCTGTAAGGAGATAGAATATGCATAATGCAAAAACATTAGATGAAAGACTTTTTTTTTTTTTAAATGTAGAAAGAGTTTTTATAGTTCCTTCTATTTGGTGTAGTTTAAAAATTTAGTGGTAATAATAATTTTCATAATCAATGAAGGATTATAATGAAATTAGGAGCAAAAGGAAAATAAGAACAAATTTTCTAAATTATTTATAAAGCTTCCATAGTGAATCAACATACTTTTTAATGTGTATAAATCAATTTATTCTCTCTTCAACAAGCAAGTAATTTCATTTACCTTATAATCATGCTGAAGATTCAAATTCCTTTGTTTGAATATGAACATCATGTAGTAATTGAATTCAAGAGTTTGCACCAAAACTAGAAGAGTCAAAATGTAAAGAGGATACAACCCAGCTATAAAACCAAACAAAAAAGAAAAATGTTGGAAAATAAAAAGTACTTGAAAACCTAAAAATATTACAGAGAAGGCTTGGATATTTGTAGAGTTTAATGGCCAGAAACGTAATAAATTCAAAAGCCACTTTATTCCAATTCTACTAAGCTGGTTTGCACATTTGTTCAACTACTGGTAGCATGTTGTTGTCTTCCTAGCCCTCAATAGGCATATTCTTTTGTCTTTTGTTTTTTTTGTTTTTCTTTTTAATTTAAATCTCAAGTGACTGTTGAAAATATATAGAATCCTGAATTTCACATGTAATGACCATTCTGAGCAAACAAACTTCCAAATACAAGAAGCAGAATCCTCATCTTGTTTTTGTCAAATACCATACAACATTAAAGCATGGCAACAAGAGAATAAGTACTAATTTTTCTGGTGAGACACATCAAGCTAAAACAAGGCCATATAGCCATCAATAATCAAAGTCCAACATCATATACAAACATGTTGGCCAGGTTTACTTTCCAACCACTATGACATGGTTGAAATATGGTAGCTTACCTGCCAATTTTTACAAGTAAAAAATCGTCTGCCATAATTTTCACCCTTACGACAAGTCTTTAGGCTTGCTTTCAGACCAAACCGACATATTGGATCGACAGATGTTGATCTAGAAGTTGAGCTTGAAATGGAATTTGTGGACATTTCACACTAACAAAGCTGTCACAAAGCAAACGAAGTCATGCTGGTAAAAAAACTAAGAAACTGTGACTTTTTGGCAGGAATGTGAACCACTCTTGGTTCTATCTGCCCAAGTACTGTAGTTGGTTCCTCCAGTACAATTGCAAGTTGCCTTAAGTATGAACAAGACAAAACCTCCACCAGGTTTTGATGAATCATGTCATTATAGACTATGCTAATTAGCTCTATACTAAGTACATAGGGAATGAATCATGTCATTTACATTCTGGGTTAATTTGTCTATTATCAAGGGCATGTTTGGTTTCACAATTTCTAAGAATTTTTTCTTTATTTTTTTTTATTGGATTTTGTAAAAGAATAGATAGAATTTTAAATACTAATTTTTTGAAAATATGTTTTGTATTGAAGTTTGTGATAGTGAAAAACCAAACATGCCCCCAAAAGAATCTTTATCATTTAAATTTGTCATTAAGTTACTAGTATTGGATTAGGAAAAACTAAGTTAATTTGAAAGTCTGGCTTAAGAGGATGGCGTCCAAAAGCTTATATACACCTGGTTAAAGTTACACTCAAACAATGTGAAACACTTTAAATTGCAAATATAGTATTCAATAACTTAGCACCACCTAATACATAATACAAAAAATATCTTAAATCCTATATAATTTCATACTCATAATCAAACTTGAACCAAATGTACAAATAATGACATTTACTCTGAAGAACTAGCTTGTTGGTGAAGGATTTCCAAAAGCTCATATCCTAGGTTAAAAAAAGAAAGTAACTTTCTAAAATGAAGTAAAAGGTAATTCAGAACCCAAAAAGGATATAGGGAAATGTCTCACAAATAAAGCATAAGTTGCACAACCAGAAAAGATAAGCATTTTTTTGAAAAATTATATTTTTCCTTCCCTTCTATTTCTATTTGTTTCTTAATTTTTGTGGTGAATTTGCAATTTTTCAATCAAATTTTAGATAAAATAAAATTGGACTGACTTTTATTAAGGTTTCACTCTAAGGCTAATCTTGTTCATGTAAAACAATGGCATGCCTCATGGTGAGTGAGATTTACACCTCTAGTGTGACAACCTCATGATACACACACCTTCATAAAGGGCGGGCAATGGCCAAAGCTAAATATTAAAAAAAAAAAAAAACTAATTATTCACTTACAAAAAAGGAGATTCCTTAATCTTACTCGGTACTATGAATTAAGGTGTTTGAGCAAAGAGAAACGCTTTAGAACGGAGACATCTAAAATGTGGGTTTATCGGAAACCAATCAATAGGTGACACGTAAGCCTTCCATGTCATGTTAATGTGGAGACGCATGCAGGGTCATCTTCTTTGTCCTTCCCGATCTACTCTCTTTCTCTCTCCTTCATTCTTGATTTTCTCTCTCTCATTCGGTAATTGCTCCCGAACCACTCTCGATCGACTCTCTCTCCTTCGATTTCAGAAACGCTTCGATCGACTCTCCCAATCTCTCCTTCGATCTCTCACGGCAAAAGTACAAATGCGGCATCAGTAACTACCAAATGGGAAACGTTTGATTCAGGCGTGGGAAGACTGCACGCCCCAACTCTGATTTGGTTAAGTTTGTCACAATTTAATTAACCCCCATCAACCACTATTTTGTTTGAGAGCCATTTTCAAGGAGGTGGGCTCATTCATGTCTTTCTTATTGAGGTAATCTCTCCCTTTCTCTCTAACATCCCCCAATAACTGTATCTTCAGTCTAATCATAACTTCCCTAATTAAAACAAATAAAAAAAGAAAGACTTTTACCCACCAAATATGCAGAAGAACAGCAAAGAAATTAAAGGAAGATACTTAGCTTGGGACTCGATGAAGTTACTGAATGTCAATGGGGAGAAACCAGATGACAAAAATAGATTTTTCCAAGCTGGTGTTCTATCAGGAGAACGGTGCCGACCCAGCACAATTTTCTCAATGCCCGGTTGAAGTAAATGCCTTTCTATCTTTTGCAAGGTATCATGGTTCACATTGATTGCATCGAGCGATTCGAGCAGGCTGGAATAAGATTGAATGGCATGAACAATGTGGTGGGGCAATGGAACATCTGTTCGATCATAGCCTCTAGCCAAGGAGACCATGATTTGGGGCGAGAGCTGCTTTACAAAGCAGAGGACTGAAGGAAGGGATGATGGGTAATTTGAAAAGGAAGCAATTGGCAAATTTACTGCAAATGCCTCAGTCTCCGAGACCCGAAGGGGCAATGGCCAAGAACTGGAGTTCAACAAATCAAGGCTCAAAATTTTGAACTCGAATGCAATATTAATTTCACTGGCAAAATGTTTCAGATTTTATTGAGTGAAATTGAGCTCGAGTTCATCATGTGTGGATGGGGATGAAAATGCAGTGATTTTAAGACCCGGAGAACCGCCATTTCTCAAGGCGAGCTCTTGGGTCACGAAATCGAATTTGAGTTGGTCACGAAATCTGAGAGAGCTAGCGTGAGAGATGGAGATGGAGTTTTCTGATGGAGAGAGCCAGCGTGACCGAAAGTGAGGGCTTGGTGGCTTTGATGAGAGGCAGTAAGGGTTTTCTCTTTCGGATCCAGTGAGAGAGCAGAGAGAGAGGGAGCATAGTTTTCTTTCGACAGAGAGAGATCGAGAGCAGAGAGAGAGAAGGGGAGGGGAGAATTGAATCCAGTGAGAGAGCAGAGAGAGAGGGGGAGAGGGGAGGTTATGTGCGCTCACTTATGTGTCTATTTTTTATTGGTCTCCGATATTCTAACTTTATAGGAGACTCCGGCCTGAAGTTATTCCCAAATCTTTCTTGTTCATTCAATCATCATATATATATGCAGGTCAAACCTCTTACTTGACTCATTCATTCAAGTTTATGACAAATGTAGCTTCTTTGAAATACAAAAAATGCTGTAACAACCCGATCATAAGATTAGGCCATAGATACGTTTTATATATTTTTCTTATTATTATTATTATTATTATTATTTTTTTTTTTTTTATTATCGTAAGATTTTATAGGATTATTATTTTAGAGTTCTATCTCCATTAATATTCCTAAACCTATACACACGGTTCCACTCACATTCACATGCATGTATGCCTCTTTTCCTCTCAGTATGTATATCGATCCTCTCAGTGTTTATATCCCCGTAGGAATGGTTTTCTAAGTGCAGCCAACTCCCAACTCCAAACTCTCCGGAAGGCTCACGTTATTTCCCTCCCCCTCACCTATAAAACTACCCCGAGACCCTAGAATTAAATATAAGAAAATCCAGTTCACGTAGGGAAAGAAAACTCACTCTCCAGCAGCCACCGCGGCGACCCCACTGCCCAGACCACCCATGATCGTGAAGGCCCTCCAATAACTATCACACGTACACGAAGACCGTGGCATCTTGCACCCGCAACAAGAGCACCATTAGCATGCAGCAACCGGGACCGCGACTCGATTTGGAAACCACCGTAGTTGCTTCAACTGTCTAGACCATGCACAACCGGGCACGCCACTGTGAAGAGTGTTCCACCACCGTGACCTCACTTCGAACCACCAAGACGAAGCCCAGCCGTGACCCGGCCACCAGTATGCAAACATGCTCTTTTTTTCACCACCGAAATAGAGAAAAGCTTTTACATTCCCACCGGTTGATTCGGGCTCCAGACCCAGGACGAAACAGTCGTGAACCAGCAGTGTAATCAGAGCACGCCGACCACCCTAGGTCACCAGACCACCACCCACGGTGCCAGAAACAGCCAACCAACCCAACCTCGGCGATCCCACTCCTCTCGGTAAGCCACGATTGCCTCTAGCCTCCTTTCTCTCTTCCTCTGGTTTCAGCTTGACAGTACTCTCTCTCCCTCTCTCGGCGTCGCACGACCCTTGCCCATAGAACCCGTCTCGTCGTCGGTCTTTCCCCAGCCACCCAGAGCCATCGTCGTCTTGTCCAGCCCATCCCCATCGCATGCCCCTCTCTCGGCGACAAGCTACTAAGTGAGATTCAAGAAGAAGCGCAGTAAGGTCAGTAATTTGATCACAACTTAGAATTATCACAGTCAGTTTATATTTAAGTATTATTCAAGCTAATTCATTGACAGCCTTTGTTTATGTACCACTCATGTCATATGCAAACATGTCATCCAACATAGCACACGATCATGTCATTCCGCATCATACTCAGATTCAGAAATTATAATTATGTATGTATTATGTCATGCATCTTATGGGCATAAGACACGTAAGCTATCTTAAATTCAAGTGCAAGATAAGATAAGATCAGTTAATTAGATGATCATTCGGATGCATGGTACCAATGCAATTCAGTTTCAGGGTAGATGTGCAAGCCACGGACTCAAGCATGGTCCACCATAGTATACCAGAATACTATCAGCGGCTCCTCTTGCTGCAGCAGAACGTGGGGGCGGTGGACAACCTCGCACACAGAGTTAAGTGTGTTGGCCAGTCAGAACATTCAGTTAAATCAGATAAGTCGGTTATGTCAGATCAATCAGTTAATTCAGATAAATCAGTCATGTATAGCATAAATATCAGTATGAACATTCATGAATTTTAAGCTCTCAGTATGAAAACTTTTATGAAAATCTTATGTTTAGTATGTTAACGTTGTGATGGATTTCTTACTGAGTATTCGACTCATTTTAATTTATTTTTATGTTTTTAACCACCCAGGTGAGAATGATGAATATGAGCAGGCAGGCTAGGATTAGAAGGAGCAGATGATTTAGTTTCAGACCTTCTAAAATAAAAGTGCTTTTATGACATAAATTTATTCAGTTATTCTTTTAAGTTTTTTTTTAAGACATTTTTATTAGACAAAGTTTTTATGAAGTAAATCCTAATTTCATGCTTTTTTAAAACATGAGATTTCTTGCCTGGTTTATTTTATGAAAAACACGTAACACTCCTAACCTATGGGAAGGGGGGTTACAATTTGGTATCAGAGCCGGTCGAGAGATTCTGTAGACTTTTTTGAAAGAAAAAAAAATATTTTTCATTAATTCTAGGATAAGGTCACCTAGGATGCTTCTGGCTTGCTTGAGAGATGTTGGAATATTTCAAATTTAGATAAGTCACGTATTAGCTTTCTGTAGTACTATATGATATTGTTACTATTATCATAGTTATTGTTATTGTTATTGTTTTTTTTTTTTTTTTAATTTTCAAAACAGTAGTTATTGGTTAACTTAGAATATGACACTTGGCACCAGAAAATTTATGTAGCATAGATATTTAGAATTTTATAGATATTATGTGTACTAGAGTTACGTGTCAATTTGGTTATGACAGTGTAATTGATTGAAGGAAGGTGAAGTTGGGAAACTTTTATTTTAAGATTGATAGTGTATCTTGTTCATGAGAATGGATGGAGATGACTTACATTTGATGGAGTCTTATTTAAGGAAATTAGGGAATGTTGTTAGTAGATTTTGGAGTTATGACATAGATTTACATATGGTGATTGGTATTTCATGACTATTGATGGAAAGTATATTATGTAATGTGATTCTTTTGCTTAGTATGAATGGTGAACAAAAGATCTTTCGAAAATGTTGTATTGCAAAATTATTTAGCAATGGAGCTATTGAAAGAAATTGTGGAGTCAATATATTTTTGAGGTACGAGAATTTAAGGTTTACGACTAGAAGATGATTTAAGTACATGTATGCCTTAGACATGCACATTAAAGTTGTAATGATTAGGTTGGTATTATTAGAGAATAGCACGAGAAGTCGAGGTTTGATATGGAAGTTTAATTGATGTTGCTATGCTTATAATTGAGGTACTTATAATTGGAGATGTAGGCTATAACCACAGGCACATGATCATTGTGGAATTTCATTTTTTTTTTTAGAATTTTAGAATGGAGATATTTTATAGACTTTGAACTTTGGAGAATTTTAAATTGCTATTTATCTGAGGTTATTAATATATGAGGAGATTTATTTATCATTTTATGCGAATAGTTATTTATTATTTTATGAGGAGACTTATTCATCATTTTATGTGGAAAGTTTATTTATTATTTTATGTGAAGATAGTTACTCACTATTATTTGGAGAAAGATAATAGTTTAAGTGATATTATTAATAGGTTTTTGATCAATCTTGTTGTCGAGGTATACACTTTAGGCTTATATTGTATTTCTAAAGCATATGATCATTGATAGTAAGTGCACACGTAAAAGGATTAGGAAAATATGAGAGATTGAGGAAATAAATTATTGAGGTTTAAAATTTTAAAATGTTAGGCTCGACTAAATGATCGAAGATCTAAAATAGAAACATGAAAATAATGCGATGGACAAGTGTGTAGGTTGCTTGAGGTACTAGCAAATTTCGAGGACGGAATTTTTATAAGGAGGAGAGTTAGTAACAACCCAATCCTAAGATTAGGCCATAGATACGTCTTATGTATTTTTCTTATTATTATTATTATTATTATTATTATTTTTATTATCATAAGATTTTATAGGATTATTATTTTAGAGTTTTATCTCCATTAATAAACCTAAACCTATACCCACGGTTCCACTCACATTCACATGCACATGCATGTACGCCTCTCTTCCTCTTAGTATGTATTTCGATCCTCTCAGTGTTTGTATTCTCGTATGAATGGTTTTCTAAGTGCAGCCAACTCCCAACTCCAAACTCTCCGGAAGGCTCACGTTATTTCCCTCCCCCTCACCTATAAAACTACCCAGAGACCCTAGAATTAAATACAAGAAAATCCAGTTCACGTAGGGAAAGAAAACTCACTCTCCAGCAGCCACCGCAGCGACTCCACTGCCCAGACCATGCATGACCGTGAAGGCCCTCCAATAACTATCACACGCATACCAAGACTGTGGCATCTTGCACCCGCAACAAGAGCACCATCAGCATGCAGCAACCGGGACCGTGACTTGACGTGGAAACCACCGTAGTCGCTTCAACCGTCCAGACCATGCACAACCGGGCACGCCACTGTGAAGAGTGTTCCACCACCGTGACCTCAGTTCAACCACCAAGATGAAGCCCAGCCGTGACCCGGCCACTAGTATGTGAACATGCTCTGTTTTTCACCACCGAAACAGAGAAAAGCTTTTACATTGCCACTGGTTGATTCGGGCTCCAGACCCAGGACGGAACAGTCATGAACCAACAGTGTAATCAGAGCACGCCGACCACCCTAGGTCACTGGACCACCACCCACGACGCCAGAAACCGCCGACCAACCCAACCCCGGCGATCCCACTCCTCTCGGTAAGCCACGACCGCCTCCAGCCTCCTCTCTCTCTTCCTTTGGTTTCGGCTTGACAATACTCTCTCTCCCTCTCTCGGCGTCGCACAACCCCTGCACAGAGAACGCGTCGTGTTGCCAGTCTTTCCCCAGACACCCAGAGCCACTGTTGTCTCGTCCAGCCCATCCTCGTCGCATGCCTCTCTCTCGGTGACGAGCTACGAAGTGAGATTCAAGAAGAAGCGCAGCAAGATAAGTAATTTGATCACAAATTAGGATCATCACAGTCAGCTTATATTTAAGTATTATTCAAGCCAATTCATTGACAGCCTTTTTTCATGTACCACTCATGTCATATGCAAACATGTCATCCAACATAGTACACGATCATATCATTCCGCATCATGTTCAGATTCAGATATTATAATTATGTATGTATTATGTCATGCATCTCATGGGTATAAGACACGTAAGCTATCTTAAGTTCAAGTGCAAGATAAGATAATATCAGTTAATTAGATGTCCATTCAGATGCATGGTACCAATGCAGTTCAGTTTCAAGGTGGATGTGCAAGCCACGGACTCAAGCGTGGTCCACAATAGTATGCCAGAATACTATCAGCGGCTCTCCTTTCTGCAACGGGACATGGGGCCGGTGCACAACCTCGCACATAGGGTTAAGTGTGTTGGCCAGTCAGAACAGTCACTTAATTCAAATAAATCAGTCATGCATAGCATAAATATCAGTATGAACAATCATGAATTTTAAGCTCTCAGCATGAAAACTTTTACGAAAACTTTATATTTAGTATGTTAACGTTGTGATGGATTTCTTACTGAGTATTCGACTTATTTTAATTTATTTTTATGTTTTTAACCACCCAAATGAGAATGATGAATATGAGCAGACATGCAATAATTAGAAAGAGCAGATGATTTAGTTTCAGACCTTCTAGAATAAAAGTACTTTTATAACATAAATTTATTCAGTTATTCTTTTAAGTTTTTTTAAGACATTTTTATTAGACAAAATTTTTATGAAGTAAATCCTAATTTTATGTTTTTTTAAAATATAAGATCTTTTGTCGAGTTTATTTTATAAAAAACACATAACACTCCTAACCTACAGGAATGTGGGTTACAAATGCAGCTTCTCTAAAATACTTGACTTAAATTCATTCAAGCTTAACGATCATATGACTTCCTTTTATTTACTCTTGGAACAATTTTAAGCTTGTTTTTTAGCAGATTTTCTGATTATGATAATTTTCTATTTGACGATGCGGGGAGGTTGGTTTGCTCTTCTGACACCGACGGTGGGAGATGTTTGGAGGCCCTTCGATGACGCCGGAGAGGTTCGTTCGCCCTTCGGACACGGATGCTAGGAGGTCCGTTCTCTGTCTGCGACAATGAGAGGAAGACAACCCATATGAAAATGAAAGCAACCGGATAGGGATTTGAATTTCAAAATGAAAAAGCGAAGTTCTATGTAGACGTACATCATTCTGACACTATAGAAGTAAATCACATCACATTGCAGAGAAGCTGTCAGCAGTAGAGAAAAGAAAAAAAAAAGTGTCCGATATAGTAAACCCGTAGTAGTTGGCGGTAAGTGTATCATAATCCATATGAAAAACTCTATTAAATGCGTCACAACAATTAATTACAATGCAGCTAGTTCTATTGTGGCAATGTGGCTCCTACACCGCAACCTGTCCCCTGTTTGGATGCTGGAAAACCATCTCCTTTGAAGGTCCCCTCTTGGTTTAGAAATGAACAAGTGCCCAAACTTTTGGTCTATTGCCTTTTTTTTTTCTTTTAATGCATTGTAATGATTGCATTGGGGTTATTGTTTGGGGCATTCTACCTCTCCTATTGCATTATTGAATTTTAATTTCCTGGATCAATGCTTGAAAAATGAGTAATCAACTTGGTGATATTTTGAAGTTTGTGGGTAGCGAGAATTGTTGAGAAGTATTGTGAATAGTTGTGAATAGAGATTGAAGTGAGTTTGTAGGTTCTATTGAGAGTAGTTTGAGTTGTTTGGATGTATGAAATATGTTGAGTTGTTGACTTTTAAGTAAGTAATTGAAAAAGGTGTAAGTCCAATCAATGATTGATTTTTTTTTAATGATGATTTTATTTATATATAATAGTAATAAATATTATAGTGATTTTATTTTTTTATTTTTATATAATAGTGATAAATATTATAATTTTTTTATATATATTTTCATGACAATAAAGAAGTATATATATTATATATATATATATATAAATATATATTATATATATATTTCAGTATTGTATATAGATAATGGAGTGGTCAGGCTGCTACGCCCATGTGAGCATATTGGTGTGGCTATGTGCAGGTGCTTTTCGCAAACAGTAATTAGACATGATTCCTGACATGTAAACAGTTTACATGTAAGAAGAGTGTTGAATGGTTTGAAAATAGTTTATTTGGATGGGAAGATATCTTCAACCGTGCAAAGAGTATCTCAATGTAGCTAGAACTCTTCAATGCCCAAACACGGCCTAAGTCAACTCTAAAAAATTATTGGAAAGAGAATGAAAAGAATCGACAACAGCAAGCACAACATGGATTGGATTGTAAGACAATACGGTATATAGGTCGAAGCTCGAGACAAAGTGCGGATTCAAAGTGCAGATCATCGAATAGAAACCAAATTGATACCATTAAGTGTATTTGGAGAGGAATAATAAAGCCCAACACTAACAATGACTGCTTGGAAAAACCTGACTACGGAGAAAACATATGAAATATTTCCATGCATACAGACCGGGTCCATGACGAGGAGCAGACCCACCAAGAAATAAATAAATAAAGCGATAATCAAAGTAAGTAGCAGAAATTAATAACGTTTGCGTTCATCTTATCTGTTTGTCCCTTGCTTTTGAGCATTGCTCAACCGTAAACTGACACTTGTGCTCTTATTCATAGAAAATTGCATGTTCGGCAATCTTCAATTCTTTAAGTAAATGTGACAATGACGAACAAAAAGACATCCACAAATTCATTAATTACTGAGTCTACTTCCGATCATGCATTGACCTGATTAGCCTGCATGAGCATTAAGACATGACAAAAGACATCACTGTCTAGCACTCCAAATACTTTTACCCCGTACAGAAAAGATCTATGTTCTTTCATTGCCATTTGGCTCCTGTGCACATCTCGAGCTGAAGTTCCCCTGCATTAGATAGAAGAAGATATATGATGTTTTATGCCGTAATGCCATTTACCTCCTGTACACCTCAAGCTTAAATAACTCACAAGGAACTCTCTCTCTCTCTCTCTCTCTCTCTCTCCATGTATATTAGATTTCCAAAGCTCGTTACAATAGGTCTCGTTGTTCAGAGTCACTGAGTGGGAATTGATATTTCTAATCCATACTTGAAGAAAAAAGGTAACCTTAGTCACTAACCCTTTTCTTCATTCTTAAAGCATTCGAGTTTGCAAGAACCTATACTGAACGTTTGGACATCCTTTCTTTATAAAGATAGGATTTCCCGGTCATCCCAATTGAAGCATGCCTAATATATCCAATCCATTTATTATCAGTGGTCATGATCTAATGCCAAAGGTTGCATACTTATCGTAATGCAGTTTTTTGTTTCATAATCTTTCGTTCGATAGTTCTTACTAAAGAGCGCCATCCATGGCTACGCACAGTTTGGGTGTCCCTTTTTGTGATCAAACCAATCCTCGAAAGCCACACTCCTCCGTATTAGTTTTTCTTCTTTTGATCATTACCGTAAATTTTGAGTTTTCTCAAACTTCAGAGACTGATTGCATCCTCAATATTCAATCCTCAACATCTCCGAATAGCTCAAAGGGTGAAGCAAGCAATTGGGGTGGGTTCATCAACAACAGTTGTCGGGCAGTTTTTTATGAGTACCTGCATGCATTAGGGAGGCTAGCCAACCAAACCGGACAGATATATTTAAATTTTACAGAGCAGGGCAACTGCTTAGGTTCGATGAAGAGTACAGATGAAAATATTATGGGCTGCGGCATGGAAAAGCTAACTAGTGGAGCCGGCGGGTGCTCTGACTATGCGGTCAAAGATGTAAATATTAAGCTACGAAATAGGTTGAAAAATTTAGGTGAAGGCTGTGAAGATTTGGATTTGGATGGAAAATCTGGTCAGGCTTGCAGTGAATGTTTTAGAAGGTGGAAAGAAATCGGCGCAGCATCAGATAATGGAAGAGAATCAGTAAAGGTTGAAACCGATGTTTGCAGGTTTGCAGTTTTGGTAACATTAACAAGCAGAAGGATAGATGATGAGAAATGGGTCAACACGACCTATGATTGCCTCGGAGGGCAGGATGTTTCCATAGGTGAAGTGGTTCGAAAATTGATGCCTAAAACTCTGATTCCTTTCTCTTTTCCAATTCATTAAAGAACCATCAATGTATCGTCACACCCTTCTTGCTCAACTCCACCTAATCTCACTCTTTTCTTCTGCAGATGGAGAGGAAGGCACGGCTAGCAGTGGTATCAAGTCCAGCATAGGTGACTCTCCATTGACAATTGCCCTATTTAACTTAGAGTTTCTGTGGAGTTCATTAATTTCAAATCATTTTCATACTGATAAACAGGTCTCTCAATCCTAGTAGTTGGCATAGTGGGAATCACAGTAATAGTTCTCGTAGCAACATTCACCTGGTTTAGATTGAGGACTAGAGAAAGTTGCGCACCAGGAAAAGATTGTGCATCCCCAAGCTCGATGACAATTCACTTGAAATGTATGGCATCCACAAATTGTTCACCTTCTTGCGTTTTCTTCTCGTCTTTTTTTTTTCTCTCTCTCTTTACGGGATAAGAGTTCATGACCATCTTGATTTACTTGGCAGCATCAAATGATTCACTCTCTGAGGAGTCCGTCTGTCTTAAGTTGCCTGTTAAGGAAATTTATTCAGCAACAAACAATCTATGTGCATCAAATTTTATTGGCCAAGGCATAGCTGGTGAGAAGTTATCTTTACTTGTGTATCTGGGTCTCTTTGTTATTCATGATATACTGCGGAAAAGGTAGTTTTGGAAGAGAAAATGTTATTGGCAAGGGAGAGGTTAAGAGACTGAAAAAAAAAGTACATAACAGGACAGAAGGGAACCTGATTACATGTTCCAGTGTCTAGAGTGGTTAGCAACAAGGCAGGATGACATTACCAAGTGAGTGCTCATGTTCATGCATCTGTCATGCATGTGTTCATGTGCTGGTGTGCATGATAAAATTCAATCATCTCGTGCAAGACTGCTGCATCATCACAAATTTCAGTGGGAATTGGGGGGATTCAAGGATCCAAAAGAATCCGTGAAATCGGTATCACAGCTAATTACCAGAAATTTTGTAACTTACTTGCGAAATCCTTGACTGGAAGCCAGAGAGGCATAATTCACAATTCCAACAATGCAAAGGAAAGAGAAATAACCATGAAATGAAAAATAGCATTTTACTCCTCTGGTCCTGACTTGTTTATTTATAAGGTCCATGGTGCAAATGCAAACAAACCATAGGAGAACACAGATTAGGAAACAACACAAGGAGCATGAGGAGAGAATCTCTCTCTATTCTAGAAGATTCAAACCATAGCTGAACACAGATTAGGAAACAACACAAGGAGCGCGAAGAGAGAATCTATCTCTATTCTACAAGATTGGATTTTGAAATAACACTGTTTTATACCAGGAAAAGTATACAAAGGTATTCTCTCAAACGGTCAGCATGTAGCAGTCAAGCACATAATCAATGACGGGTATATGGATACATTCGTTCGGGAAGTCACAAGCCTTTCTCATGTCAGACATCCAAACCTTGTAGCATTGCTCGGCTGTTGTGAGAATGAAGATGAATGCTTCCTAGTTTATGAGCTGTGCCACAATGGGAACCTCTCAGAGTGGCTATTTGGTACGTTATTATATTCCATCAATAGAATCATTTTCCCTTCTTTTTCTCATTACATAAGTAGCCAAGCAGTGGAACTGATGAACTGCAGGTAAAACAAAGGTCCTCTCATGGATGCAAAGAGTTGAGATCGCCATTGATAGTGCTAGGGGTCTCTGGTTTCTCCACACTTATCCAGAAGGCTGCATTGTTCACCGTGATATCAAGGTAGGTTTAGTCGATTGGAATCTCTGTTGACACCTCCCAATGCTCCCATTCCCCATCCTTCTGCTTAAACGTCCCCTCATTGACTTGATATTTTCGTCATATGCTGTAATGGCAGCCAGCGAACATTCTCCTCAATGCTAACTATGAAGCAAGACTCTCAGATTTTGGGTTATCTAAAGTTATGGACGTGGATCAGTCCCATGTGAGCTCAGAAGTGAGAGGGACATTCGGTTATGTCGATCCTGAATACCGTAAAAACCACCATGTAAATGCTTCAGGTGATGTTTACAGTTTTGGGATAGTGCTACTGCAGCTTCTCTCAGGGAAGAGGGTCATTAATCTAGATTTAACCAGACCAATGCCTCTATATAAAATGGTGAGAAACAACATTCTATCAACTTAGATTTCCAAATCTTTTTGACTCGTCAGAAGACGGATCATCCTGTTGTCCTTCCCGGATTGTCATATAGTAACAACCAATGTTGCTCTTGACCACTCAAAACCTTTGGCCTTGTTTTTCCAACCACTAATTTACTCTACACCATTTGCATGTCTTTGGTTCGCAGGCTAGATCCCTCACAAGAGGTGGTGACATAATAGAATTTGCTGATCCCAAGCTTAATGGGGAGTACTCAGAGGAAGCCTTTGGGCTTATACTGAAGCTAGCATTGTCGTGCACAGGGCTTAAGCAGAAAAGACCATCAATAGAGCAAGTGGTTTCAGGACTTGAAGAGGCACTCGAAATCTCAAAGCAAGTCAAGTTACTTACATCTCGTCCAATACTGTAGTTATGCATTTAATTGTATCTGAGTTCTGTTTTTTGTTTAGTCTTACAAACATAACTTGCTCAGATTGCAAATAATAGTGAATTAAAAAGAGACTGAAGCTAATATTGAATAATGTTCACAAAAACTGAACACAATATTATTGTACCAACCATACAACATTACTTTTGTACTAAGCTTCATTAAAAATACACAGATCATACGGTTATTAGCCCTTTAAAAGCCGAGCTAATAGCTTATGACCAAACCCGAAAGAAAAGCAATCACTCACTGTTACAAAGGAGCATGTATTTACAGGTTACAGAAGCCTATAAAGAATGATGAAAGAATACCCGGAAAAAGTTGGGTTTTCTTCAGGTAACTGAAAAGGAAAAGAAAAAAAGAACTTGATTACCATGCGTGAACAAATTGTTCTTGCGGAAGAATGCTACTCGTTGAGCCAGAGGGTCTCCTTTCGAAAAAAGTATGGAGGACCCTGATGAGAGTGCTGGCTTTCTTGCTTGCTCGAGATGTGCCTTCGCTGAGTAGGGAATACAATGATCCCATGAGACCAGGGATCTTTACCAAAAGAGCAACCACATCTGCCCCACCGTTTATGCACAGAGCCAGCAACAAAGCCACACTGTTCTCCTTGCTTGCCCTTGAAGTAGCAGAGGAATTAAGAACCTCCAGAATCGACTGCAAGGCACTGCCAAGTTGCATAATTGCTATTGTTCCTTCAGGTTTCACTGCCAGAGTTTCGAGTATTGCTAGGGAATCCACGACAAGATCTTCTCTATCACTGGAAGACTCCAAAAGATTGACCAGCACAGGGATCGCCTCAGCAACAAGCACCCTGGAATGATTTTCAGGGTGCATAAGAAGCCCGAAGATCGCAACCAGTGCGTTCTTTTTCCCTCGATCGGTTCCATCTTTAATCAGCGTTATCAAACCCGGAATTGCCTCCGGAGTTTCCCCGATCAACTCCCGGTACTCCTCGATCGAAGCAAGGTAAAACAGAGTACCAGCAGCGTGCTGCCTAGCTTGTAGGTTCAGTCCCTTGTTTAGTATGCCTACAACAACTTCCAATCCCCCATTTTCAACTATAATAGCTTTGCTTTTCTGATGCTTCGAAAGATTCAACAGGGCCGCCATAGAATTCTCCTGGGTCGAGGACCGTTTCGAGGACGACAACAGCATCAACAGATGAGGTACGGCACCGGCTTCCACCAAACAAGACCGGTTATAAGCGCTTGTTTTCGATAGAACCCGGACCTCATATGCAGCCTTGTTTCCGTCCATTTCCTCCTCCCCTGTCCCAGTCTCGAGCCTACTAGCGAGGAAGGTGGCCACCATTTTGATTGCTCTCTCGGCCGCCAAACTCCCCGCTGAAACCGAAACTGCCCTTCCCGTGTCCCGAGTCCTGCGACCCGATTCAGCAATTGGAATACCATTTTCGAAGCAGTACTGCTGAATCAGCTTGAGCAGCGCCAAGTTCGGAACCAGTTCAGTATTGGGTAGCTTCTGACCTGTTTTTGGACAGGTCTTATTTCCCGCCCTGAACCATTTGAGAATTGAAGAGCGATCGTAGGTGTGCCCCGTCGATACCGTCACCGGATCGACCATAAACTCGAGAGAGATCGGACACCGAAAATCGTCCGGGTTAAGACAATTGGGCAGCATCACCTCGCTTTTACTTCTTCCGGTTCTACTATCGGAGGGTTGGCTATCGATCACATCAAACAAAACGCAGCGGCAGTAGCACATGAACCCCATTAGGCTACTTAAAAATCCTACCTCTCTCTTTTCCTCCTTCATTGACTCCAATGCAATTTCAGATTCCAAGAACTTAACCTCCTTATGACACTCGCTCCAGCTTCTAATTCCCAGATAAGTAACAACTCGATTCAAGTCACTCCTATCCGGAACAATCCCATTCTCGAATAGACTCAGAACCGAGAATACACAGCTCATGGCAGCTTTATCGTCCGGCTCAATCTCGAACCTTGATTTTCGTGCTTGCCTTATTACCAACTCAACGTGCTCCTTGACTTCGACCGAGACCTCTATCGCGTCCAATGGAAGAACATCTAGAGCTACTGAGATCGCTCGGGTCAGGACCCGAAACTGGTTCGCCACGCTCTCCGACTTCATTAGAATACACAGCCGAGCACCTTCGCGCGTACAGTCCTCCAACAGGTACTGAAGCTTCTGGAAGTTCAGGTGGAGCTCCGAGAAACCCAGGACCACGGAATCCGGAAGAGCAGGATGCGCGTTTCGGGCCTCCTCGAGAAAAACCCGCAGGACTCCCATTTGGCGGATCGAGTGGAACACGTCTCGCTTATTGCTGGCGAAGAACCTGCATCGATAATCGGAAATGGTGCGCGCAAGATCAATTAACGAATTGAGGAGCGTCGCTGGAGCTATAGCCTGGCAGGGATGAACAGCCGGAGACGTAAGAATCCGGCGATCCGGCCCATTAGATATATGTGTCATCGAACGAAGAAAGAAGAATCAGCTCGTAGAAAGAGATTGGAGAAATTTTTGGAATTGTTTTTCTTTTTTGATCTCGTCTTACAAGTTTTGTGTATAAGCGTGTGTTGGGTTTTAGATTTGGCGGTTAGAGGTGGATATATATGGATGAAGATTGGATGACACGCGTCGGCAGATTGGAAGATATTAGTGGGTGCGTAAGATCCGACGGCAGATTTGGACGCATAGTGGACACGTGGGTTGTAAAATGGTGGCTAAGCGGCTTCGTAGAGAGTTTCAGAGGGGGGCGTGGATTAATGAGAGGGCGACACGTAGGGCATGGAGTAAGGAAGCCAAGGGGTACGTGCAGGTGAAGGTACGTGAGAAGAGGTAGCTGACAGTGAGTTCGAGACACGTGTCATTATTGGCAACAAATTTTTTCTAAGGAGGGAGGGGTGTCGGTCAAATCCTGTGGGGAAAAAGTCGAGTTTGTACGAAGCAAGAAAATAGAGGTGCATGCATGTGTGTCTTTGCCATTAGTCCAATATATCTTTATCTACATTTATTATAGCAATTATTTCATATGGATATCATTTTTTAATTAATCTGAAAATACTTTTCTGCCCTTTTATATAATGCGGCTTTGACTTTGACGTCCCTCTCCGTGTTTAAGCATAGTAAAATATCTCTTATTTTCTTTGAGCAAGAGAAAGGTGATTGAAAGTCAACCGCACATGATTACCCAAAAAGCCTGTAAAGGACACCTCTAGAAGACTGTCGTAGGATCTTACTGGCTCGTTTATCTTCGCAAATGAGGTAGGATAAGATTAATATTAAAAATTAAATAAAATATTATTAAGATATATATTTTTAATATTATTTTTATTTTAATATTTAAAATATTTGAATTATTTATTTTATTTTATATTAAAATTAAAAAAAATTATAATAATTAAATATGATGAGTTGATAAGAGTTTATAACAATATATGAGATAAGAGCACTTCTAATAAATATTGTAAAATTTAGTTGCCTTTAAAATATAAAAAAATTTGTGCAAAAGTGACATCTAATGGATCTTTTATATCATATTTACTTTACACTTTGCTACAGTAATTTCGCTACATATAGAAGACATTGTTCGTGATGTAAACATTTTAAATTAATTTTTCTCTCTCCAGTGGCTAATTTTCTCCATTTCTTCCAAAGTTTCATATTTTCATTTTAGGCCCTCTCTCTCTCTCTCATTCCCACACTTTTCCCTGTATTGGCTGAGGTGACTCCAATATTCAGTCTATATATATAAAAGCAAACATATCACTCCAATCGGTTTGTATATCCTTGTAAACATTCATGAATTCCATTGTATATACTTGGAGAATATTTTTATTACATAATATTTTTTTTATATTTTAAATTAATTTATATTTTGGTTTAGTTTATAAATTTAGATTAATTTAAAATAAGATATAATTATATGATATTGTATATGAGAAGATATTGAAAATATCAAAAGATATGAAAATATTATTGGTAATTAAAGAACATATTTGAAATGAATAAAAAATATTAAAAAATATAACATTTAAATGATATAAAAAAAATAGATAAGTTAGTAGATGACATATTATAAAAGTCAGTATGTAAAATAAAAAAAGTGAATTTTAGTGATAAATTTTTAAAGATAAGATGAAAAATCCATTTAGAGTGTTTTTTTTTATAAGGGAGAGTGCTCTTAAGTAAACAAATATACACAAATATACAATAAAACTAGTCTATTCAATCTAAAGGTCCACTCCCATGCATGTCTTCTAATATTAGACTCTTGGCAAAATAATAGCAACTTGATTGATGTCAATTCCTTAATTTTTAGGTGCATGTTACTCATACACATGGGCCGATACAAGGGGAGGCCGGTCGATGACAAATATATAGCCATATAGGTAGCTCGAAAGGGCGGGATAGCATCATACCGGGTGGTAGATGGACAGTTATGAGGCTACATGTCAACTTCTTGTTTGTATTTTTTAATTAATAATATTTATTAATAAAGTTTTCTTTAAGAGATCATTACCGTTGCTTCATTATTTTTTCTTGAATTTGGATGTACGTACGTACAAGGTCAGCTTCAAGCCGTTTAGACTTTCAAAAGAAATTTATGTGAAGTTATTTTTATGTATTTTTATACACTTCATAATATAATTGGTTGCATCATTGTTTTAATAAAAAATAATTAATTTGATTAATTATATCAGTAGAATATATAAAAAATTTATAAAAATGACTGTATATAGATAACTAACTTTTAGTGCTTATTAAAATGAGAGTTGGTTGGCTGCTTTAATTTTCGGTTTAGAGGATTAATGTTGGCTGCTTCTCATTCAATTGTCCAGTTGCCAAATTTTCTTGGAATAACGTCTACTTTTCAAATTGAATTGTTTTTTTACTATTTTGAGGGTGTGTCTAATGTTGGTGATTTTTTGTAACATGGTGTTTTTTGTCTCACGTACATAGAAATAGTGTGAAGTTTTTGAAAAGAAAAAAAAAAGCAAACAGCGTAGATAATATTTTTTAGACTATTTTCACACAAAAGAGATGTGTTTTTCTTTTTTGTAGAGATTTGAGGTTAACCACTTGTGTAAAGTTGGTTCGAGTTATACGATGATCAGTTAAACTGTTGTATCTTGGAAGAGTCAAATCAATAAGAGTTATGTTGCATCGGTTAAATTGAAATTTTGTATACCGCAGAGGGTTTGAATCTCTTTAAAAAAAATAAAATTTTCGTGCCTCAATCCAAATTAATTTCGTTTGAATGTTAATTTTATTGTAAGTTTTTATTATATTATTGTGTATTTCACTAACATGGACAAAATATTGCATTGGGTTAAGTGTGAGACCTCTAAATATTTCATTTCTTACCTCATAACAATATAGGAAACTTACAACATAAGCTGTAAAATGCCTAAATTAATAATAATAACATATTTTAAACAATGGAATATCATATAAACATGCTAAAAAATATGTCAGAAAAAAAATTATTTAGGCTGAATAAAGTACCAAAGAATACAAGATTAAGTAAACGATATTTGCTATACGTCAGTCACTATTCATCCTACATCTCACACTTGACAATTTTTTTTTTCCATATGGTGTGGGGTGTGAGGTGAATAGAGATTGATGAAAATAATTATTTTAAGCAAACACATAGCATGAGCTTCAACCTACCCAGGGCATGTTGCCTCATGAATACATTTTTGTATTATTTAATTAATTGAGCAAATAGTTATGACATGAATACTTTTATTCTGAAATATTTATTTAGCAAATAGTCATGCCACATCAAAACACGAGAATTGCATGCATGATTGATAATTTGATGGTGTACAATGTTTGATCAATATTTCAGCTAAGGGTAAGCCTTTTTTTTTCCAATGCCATTTCCATTTTCCCCTGTCATGACATACTGTGTCTAATTTTTCCTTAACTTTTGGTCCCCGGCCGGCAATCACTAAAACTCATTCCTCGAATAATGTAATCAAAAGGATTGCGAGCAGCTTGCTTTTCACAAAATATATACAAAAATACTATGCTTCCAATAATTTTGAGGGTAGAAAAAATAACTATAAAATATTTTATTTGACTAAGCTGTTTCTTTTTCTGAATTAAGTATATATATATAATATATATTTATATTATAAGTTAGGAAGGGACTCTTCCTTAAAAGGCTCATCAGGCCTTTTCCAGGGGTTGTAAAGTAGTAAAGAAGGGCCCACAAAGTTGTGGGCCAAAATATTAATAGATCCCAATCAGCCCCGAACAAGAGGAGTAAATTTAAAAGCCGCACAATCACTCCATAGCTTCAAAGTTTCAAACCCAATAGGACATGTTTGGTTATAGAAACTTCTGAGAATTCTTGAAAACAAAATTGAAAAATTATTTTTAATTGAAAAAATTATGTTTGATTATGTACACGAACCCCGAGTACATAACAAAACTCACACAATAGTGGGAACTGATGCGTGCCTGACAATTATTATTAATTTTTTAATAGAAAAATAGATTAATAAAATGAAAAAGTATAATAAGAGGAGTTTGGGATCTCCATAAATACTCGAAAAAAGATATTACAGTCCAATAATCAAAACATATGGGTTTTTTTTTTTTCCTAAGTAGGCAAATATTTCATGAAGAGGGGGTCGAGTTCGCCAACAAATATCTCATTACAACAACCAGAATGCTAAAGTGAAAAAGAAATCGAGTTTTAGGTCTAAAAACTTGGTCTCCACTCATACCATGCAAAGAGGTCTTAAATGATGATTTTTTACAATTCGCACAGCTGTGCGAACTATGATACCACCGTTGGAGGTGGTGGATGCTGAAGATGCACTACGGTTTGTTGTCCTGAGATATTTCCTGAAAAGACTCGTATTCCTTTTTTCAAGATCATCAGTTAAAAAAAGTGGAAACAAAGTAGGATGACCGGCGTCGAATGGGATGGATTGCGGCGGATCAATTTTCTTCACGCTAGCCTATGGCGACGCGTTGAGGCCACGCGCTAGTGATTGTGAGATGGGGTGGGTTAGATCTGAAAGATCTTGAGGTGGTGAATCTACTTGTATGGCATATGTAGCTGTCGAACGCATTTTAGCATGACGACATATGACGGCCACACGGGGAAAAAGCAGCGCGCGTCACTGTCACAGGCTGAGATTTTCACGGCAGTTTCGCTTCGTCCCTGTAGACCGGCAGCTAGGGGTTGCAAGGTGGGGCGCATGTAGGCAGCCTGTCATCGGAGTGCGGTAGATTTGACTAAAGCTGAGCCAATGGAGAGGAGGGAATACAAATACTAGCAAAAAAGCTTATACACATATAGATACTATAAGCCAAGCTATTTTTTGAGTGGGTTGAGAGATGACATAAGGCTACCTGTCAGGATGTTTAACCTTGATAATTTGTTGACTGCCTACAGTTTGGCGAAAATTCAAGAGGAACATGTGGGAGTGACCAAGAGAAGTTACAAGGGGATTTTACCACTCCCTGACCAAGTGGCCTCTGAGCAGCCACTAACTAACCACACAATAGCCCTAAGAGGACCCTCGAAGGCCTTGGTTCCAGGCCAAAAGATTAACCAAAGTCAGTTGAAAGATAGAAGAGACAAAGGCCTCTATAACCATTATGATTCCAAGTGGAATCTTAGCCATAAATGCCCTAACCCTAAACTGTTGGGTTATGATATCAAAGTTGAGTATAAGAAAGGGTGGAAAACCATGTGGCAGATGTATTATCTAGAAGGGATGAGCCTTCTAAACAGGAAATGGGTTTGAGTCTTGCAACCCTATCTATTCCTACTGTTGACTGGTGGGATGAGATCAAGGAAGGTTACAAGCAGGATGCCTATAAAACAAAGTTATTTGGTCAGTTTAGGGCAGGGTAGTTACCCTAGAATTTCTCAGTGAAGGTAGGCCTAATCTTCTACAAAAACATATTGTTTGTGTCTGAGAAAGGGGACTCAAGACAGAAGTTGCTACAAATTCTGCACAGTGGACCTCTAGGAGTGACTCTGGGTATGACAAAACCCTGCATAGGGTGAAGAAGGAATGTTTTTGGCCTGGACTGAGGTCTAACTTGAAGAAGGTCATAAGAGAATGTGAGATATGTCAAAGGGTGAAGTCAGACCAATCTAAACCAAGTGGGCTGTTGTAGCTACTACCAATTCTCTCTCAACCTTGGCTGCAGATTTTGTGGAAGGCTTGCCTAAATCCCAGGGGTTTGACAGTGTTTGGGTGGTTGTGGATTGCCTCACTAAGTATGCCCATTTTACTCTCTTAACTCACCCCTTATCAGCCAAAATAATAGCACAACTCTTTGTTAAACATAACCTTAGACTACATGGGATGCCCCAATCTATTATTTCTAACAGAGGAAGTGCTTTTAAAAGCTTGTTTTGGCAAGAACTTTTTCAGGCTACAGGAGATACAACTAGCCCTCAGTACCTCCTACCATCCTCAAACTGATGGTCAAAGTGAGACTGTGAATAAGTGCCAAGAGAATTACTTAAGATGCTTTGTGGGTGACGAAACTAAAACTTAGGCTCACTAGATCCCTTTAGTTGAGTGGTGGTACAACACCACCTATCACTCTTCTACACGTATCACCCCTGTTGAAGCCTTATACTGTTATACTCCTTATAGACTACTTCCTTACACACCAGGAAACACTAAAGTAAAGGCTGTGGATGAGGACTTGAGATCTCGGGATCATATCCTGCAACTGCTAAGACATAATCTCCAAAGGGCCCAAGATCAAATGAAGAGGTATGTTGACCTAAGGAGGAAGGAACAAAAGTTTGAGGAAGGGAATTGGGTCTACTTAAGGCTTCAACCCTATCGGTAGCACTCAATGACCAGTCGACAAAATCACAAGTTGTCTCCTAAGTTTTATGGACCCTATTGGATTTTACATGGGATCGGCGAGGTAGCCTACAAATTGGAATTATCTCCATCATCAACTATTCATCCAGTATTCCATATTTCACAGAAATTGGGGCAAGGTATAACAACACTACAAACCCTACACTAGTTGACTCACAGGGAACAATCAAGCCAAAACCAGAGGAAGTATTAGCAAGAAGAATGAAGAAGTTGAAGAATTTACCAATGGTGGAGCTGTTAATCTGCTAACAAGGGTAGTAGACCGAGGAGGCGACATGGGAGCCCTACATCGAGCTGAAGAAAGTCTACCCACACCTTGTGGGTAAGGTGTTATAGCGGAAGGGTTTTGTCACACGCTTTGAGCTGACCGTGGGCTAGGATGCGGATGGGCTCGAGATGAAGGATTGCAGTTGTGATAATGGGCCAGTGGGCCTGGAACTTACGTAGTTTTTAATTAATATTTCCCTTTTATTAGTTGTAAGGCCTTGCATGGCCCGTTGGATTTTATGCACGTTGTGATATTTTATCTTTTCCCAATCTCTTATTAGTGGATTTCAGGAAGGAGGACACTTTGTGGAAACCTTTAGGGATGTTCCACCTTTTATTTGAGGGCTAATCCTAGTAGGGTTTTTTGAACAATTATTTGAATATAAATTCCAGAATTCTCTCATCTTATCTCTTTTTCGGGAGGTCACTCACCCTCCAAGTGAGTTGCTTATCTTCTATCAATTTTTACAGTTTCATTTATGTAAGTGTGATATCACGCACTAGTCAAAATATGAAGGTTGTATCATCTAGATATTGAAAGACTGCCAGTGAGGCACAATACATAGCAACGAGCAGTTGTTAAGGGCTCTTCTAAATATTTAGAATATTTTAAAATTGTATAAAAAATAACAAAAGAGTTTAAATTAAAATGTTTTACTAAATTTTAAAAAATGAGTGAGCAGTGGTGTAACACCCCCTTCCCGTAGGCTAGGAGTGTCACGTGTTTTTCATAAAATAAATCCGGCAAAAGATCTCATTTTTAAGAGATGAAATTATGATTTATTTCATAAAACTTTGTTTGAAAAAAAAATGCATTCAAAAACTTAAAAGAATAAAATGAATAAATTTATATCATAAAAAAATCAATTTTATTCTAGAAGATCTGAAACTAAAATAACTGCTCCTTCTAATCCTGACATGCCTGCTCGTATTCATTTTCCTCACCAATGTGGTTAAAAATATAAAAATAAACTAAAATGAGTCGAATACTCAGTAAGAAATCCATCACAACGTTAACATACTAAACATAAAGTTTTTATAAAAGTTTTCATGCTGAAATCTTAAAATTCATGACTGTTCATACTGATGTTTATGCTATGCATGACTGATTTATTTGCATTAACTGACTGATCCGTTTTAACTGACTGAATTGACTGGCCAACATACTTAACCCTGTGTACGAGGTTGTGCACCAGCCTCACGTCCCGCGGCCGCGAGGAGAGCCGCTGATAGTATTCTGGCATACTATGGTAGACCATGCTTAAGTCTGTGGCTTGCAGATCCATTATGATCTGAACTGTATTAGTACCATGCATCTGAATGACCATCTGATTAACTAATCTGATCTTATCTTGCACTTGAAATTAAGATAGCTTAAGTGTCTTATGCCTATGAGATGCATGACATAATACATACATAATTATAATTTCTGAATCTGAACATGATGCGGAATGACATGATTGTATGCTATGTTGGATGACATATTTGCATATGACATGAGTAGTACATAAAAATGGCTGTCAAAGAACTGACACTAATAATAACATATATAAGCTGAACTGTGATGATCTTAATTTGTGATCAAATTACTTACCTCGTTACGCTTATTCTTGAATCTCACTTCATAGCTTGTCGCCTATACAAAGTATTAAATATTACTAAATTTATTCTAGGAACAACTTGTACTAATAATATCCTACTTAATTAAATTTATAATTTAGAAGATAGAAGATAGTTAAATAAATTGTCTGTTTAACACTATAATCAATAAATCTTGATATTTTACATATATTATAATTTAGTAAAATATTTGGGCTATTTTAAATAAGTCATAAAAACTCCAATTCTTGAAATAGGATTCCTTTCTTAACATAATTATTCAATCTTATAAGAAATCTAATAAATATTAATATTATTTAAATATTCTTAACATATTTCTTAATTTTATATATATAAAAAAAAATTGGCTAACTAGATAAAGGAAAATATTAACTAAAAATATGCTCAATAGTATATTTTAAAATACATTTCAAATTCTTTAAGCATTTTCTTATAAAAATGAGCTTATGACCAATATATTTATTTAATAAAAATAAACTCAACCTTGAAATATTGAGTCCAATAAAAATCACTAAAACAATTATTGAAGCATAAGTCCAATTTAAAAACACAAAACTTAAAATAATGATACATGTCTAATTAACCTCAAACTTTAGCCCACAAGGAAATTAGCCCACCAGATATAAACACCAAAAAAGTTAAAACTAAGCCCAATATACTTTTTAAAACACAAGCTTATCAAATAATGCCCAGCATTCACAGGGCCCAAGGGCCCGTTTGTGAAACAAAAGTTCAGGTGATCTTAAACATTCGGAACAGGCAAGGAAGAAGTGTTGTGCGAGAGAAACAGAGTGCCGTGCGAGAGAAATAAAGGGCTCACCGAGAGGGGTACGCAACGGGGATGGGTTGTGGCGGCTCTAGGTGGCCGGGAGTGAAGGCGACGCGGCTAGGTTTGTTTTACCAAGAGAAAAATGGAGGTGAGGGTGGCGGACGGCAGTGGGCTTACCGGAAATAAGTGGGCTCGACAGGGCAGAGTTGGTCGGCAGTTTCTGTGGCCATTTTCGACTAGGTGGCTGACTTGGATGAGGGAGGTGGGTTCTCGGTTTGTAGAAGCTTACTACAGTGGCTATGTGTATAAGGTTTCTTGTGTTTATTTCAGGAAGTCTCGGGATGGATTTTATAGGTAAGGAGAAGAGGTATCATGGATCATAAGGAGTTTGGATAGAGTTCGGAGTTGAGAGTTTGATTTCCTATTAAGAAATTTTTTCAACTAGGAGATAAACATGGTGCTAACGGGTGAAGTAGGAAGAAATAAGGTAGAAGAACTCTACCGGCTAATGTACAAATCCGATCATTAAAAATGAAAATGATAATAATCTTATTAAACTGAAAAATGTAAAATCTGATAAAATAATAGTAATAATAAAATAATAATAATAATAATAATAGAAATAACTAAAGGATTTATTTATGTAAGGATTGGCATGTTACAAATGGTTAAATGCATATCCCATATTAGGAGTCCCCCTCCCCAACAAACATAACGAAAAAATCTGATAAAAAAAAAAAAAGGAGAGTACAAAATCACGAAGCCAGTTGGCCATTTTGTAGACAAATCTTGCTAAAGATTTTATTTTCGATCTGCTTGTGGATTTGGCTAGACTTTAAGGAACTCGATCCAAACCAAGGGGTGCAAGCTTTGTTCTTTGGAGTTTGGGCACATGTTGATGTTCTGATTCCATTTTCCATTATTCAGATTGATTGATACAATATACCCCATTTTCCAGCTCCTCAACCACAATCATGTGACATATCGGTGTCTTTAAGGTTCTAAGAAACCTGAAATTTGAAAGTCATGCCAGTTAGAGATGTCCACTTATGGGCCGAGAGAGTTAATTTGTGCAACTCAAACCATTATAAGTTTTCTGTAACCGTTGAATTTTGATCACTTTGGTATGAAAGATTCAGATTTCAACCATTTTTCTTGAACAGTAACAATATACATACAAATATTTATTATAACTATTTTGGTAAATTCTGTTTTAAAATGATAGTAGGGTATTCAAAACTTGAGATTTAAATAAAAAATATATATAATATTTTTTATGAAAGAGAAATATCATTCCAATTCTCATCATCCTCTCATCATTTCATATTGTGATATTAGATAATTGGAGACTATTTATTATATTTTATTTGTGAACCTATTATCTAATGCAATATCATAAAATGATAAAAGAATGATGTGAAAATAAATAATCAATATATATTTTTTAAATTTAAAACTGTTCATTCGAGTTCTCACTTAAAAACTCGGGTTTATAACTACGTTGTACTTTTTAAATCTAAACACGAAATTCAAAGAAAAAATGAAACGGAATAAATACGAGAACCTATTGGTTTGAAGGTAGGCTGCGAATATGGCAGGAAAGCTTATGCATGGCAGCATGCAGTTCAGTATTTTGGCTATGAACCTATGGTGGAGAAACAGCAGTTCAGTACTTTGGCTATGGACCTATGGTGGAGGACCTGCTGGTTTAATTGAAGGTAGTCTGCAACTTGCGAGTATGGCACTTGGCAGGAAAGCTTTATGCATGGCAACATGCGGTTCAGTACTTTTGTGACCTATGGTGGAGAACCAGCAAGTTAACTTTGGCTATGAACCAGCATGCATGCCTATGGACCAGCAGTATTTATTCCCTTTTTTTTTTTTTTGTATTGCCTTTGAATTTTGTATTTAGATTTAAAAAGTACAATGAAGTTGGCAAAGCAGATCATATAGTCCGGATTGAAAAAAAAAATTCCAGATTTAAAATTCGGTATCCGGATCAGATATATCCAAATTCTGGCTTGGATAGAACTCAGAACCAGAATCTGATTTTTAACATTTTAGACCGAACTGAAAAAAAAAATCAATTCAAATGAAGAGTCCTATTTAAATCTGCAAAATTGCAAATGTAGCGCACTCATTTCTATATCATAACTGTAATCAGCTTATTGATATTACAATTAGCCAATTTGTAAGTGAAAAATCAAAATGCGGGTCATGCAGAAATTTGGCAGGTGGAACCACTAGTGCGGTACAAATTAAAGAAAGTTGAAGGGCTTCCATGGACTTTCCTTGCATTAAATGGCAGGCACCATCGTTAGCAGTCATATCAAGCAACTTTCAGAGCCAGCTAAAAAGATGCTGGCAGATTGGCCACTACCACGAAACAGACATTTTGTGGGAGGGAACAGAACAAAAAATAAAAGAGGAAGGAGACAGTTTGTAGTCAGCGCCAGGTCTTTTTTTTTTTTTTTTTGTGTGTGGTGTGAACTTTTCTTTCTTTATAGACAAAAAAAGATTCTCGGACAGATGAGTCGGTTTCAGGTGTTTTCACAACCCGTTTCCGTTCAATCAGGATTGGCATATATCCCTCCCACTCAAAATACCCAGAGTCCCAGACGGCAATGGTGGTGGATGCTTTGCATATATAAAGCCAACGATATTGGCATATAGGCTCTATCCATTACAGACAAAACAACTGTTCTCCTTTTGGTCCATGCCAAACCCATCTCATACGTAATCTGCAGCTTTGAGTTATACATATGGACCCCCCATTCGGTACTAACTTACTACTAGTTAAGGTCCATATTTAGAGGAGGTAGAATGTATATTAGTACCATCCATTTAAATGGGTATATATTCTCTTCTATGCAATTTGAGAATAATTTTGTGTAAATCTGCAGTAAGTTAGGAGAAAAAAGGAGACATAACTTACCCTTTTTTTTTTTAATGAGAGAAGCTATAGTAATAAAAAAAATCTTATAAAAATAAATTTACAGACTAATATGACTTTATTTAATACATTAAATTTACTTTATAATAAAAATAGATTTACAATCAAATGTATAGCGTACCATATCAATTATTGTCAGTTTGTAAATTTAATTTTATAAAATATCTTTGTGATTAAATATTTCTCTTTACTTTTATTTAAAAAAAAAAAAAAAAAAAACTTAAACTTGTACTGCTTAAACTTATACCTATCATTACTTACATTTTTAAAATATAGACATCACATAAATATTTAATATTATATCTATTTCTCTCGGAACTGAATCGCCTAATTTGATGAATCAGATCAATCTCAATTTCATTTAATTAATTGTTCTGTTCATGCCACTGGCTAGCTAATAGGCAGCCCCACTGGCCCTGCCATACTTTTCAGAATCATACCCACATGAATGTTCTCAATTTTCCTTGTCTTTTAAGATCCAAAGTTGATCAACGCGGAAAAAGATAATACATATATATTATAGGACAGAGATCAGAGCCAGCTAGTAACAACTAAGCAAGATCATGAACCAACCCAAATCCTCCCAATAAATAACCACTCTGTTCCACTTTTTCCTTTCATCCATCTACCAAAATTAAAGCATGGCATTTTTGCAAGAGAAAATGCTCTTCATGGGCCTCTTAATCTTTTGCATGGCTTTAGTGGTCTCCTCGCTTAAGAGACCTTACACGCCTCCGACTGTCCCGCATTTGACGGATAACTTCCCTCCTGTCTCCATCGATAAAGGGTTTTCTAACTTCTTTGGAGGCTCAAATATCCGGCTGCTCAATAATGCCTCCATGGCCAGCCTTGCTCTCGACAAATCCTCTGGTAAAATTACATGACCTTTACAAGGATGGGACTTTGACATATATATTTTCGCATTTAAAATTGGAATTTTCTGTAATGTCCATCGATCTGTTTATATTTTTACAGGATCCGGATTGGTCTCGAAAAACAAATATTACTATGGATTCTTCAGTGCTGCAATTAAGCTGCCATCCGGCCTCTCTCCTGGAGTTGTAGTAGCCTTCTATGTAAGCCTTTTCATCCATGGTTGAATGGTATAATTAAAATGCATGAATTTTTAGCTCATGTGGATATCGTACGTGTATCCAAATATATAGATAGACTGACTGACTGACAAAAAAGGGGAATTTGAAGTTGTCAAATGTAGATACTTCCCCTCACAACCATGATGAAATTGACATCGAGTTGCTTGGTCATGACAAAAGAAATGACTGGGTCCTCCAAACAAATATCTACGCTAATGGAAGTGTCAGCACCGGAAGAGAAGAGAAATTCTATTTCTGGTTTGACCCTACAGAGCAGCACCATCAATACAGCATCATCTGGAATAATCATCATATAGTGTAAGGCAGAACAAAATGCACAAACACACGCAGAGAAATTGAGAGTTTGATTACCAATTAATCTTTACAGTCCCAAATATATATAAAATGAATGCAGGTTTTTGGTGGACAACATACCTGTAAGAGAGTTTCCACGCAACAGCGGCTTCTCTTCCGCTTATCCATCAAAACCAATGTCGATTTACGCAACGATTTGGGATGGATCGGAGTGGGCGACTCATGGAGGAAAATACCCAGTTAACTATAAATATGCTCCCTTTGTGGTTTCATTTGCAGATATGAAACTGAGTGGGTGCATTTTGAATCCAGAGCAAGGTTCTTCATGTTCAAAGGCCGGTACTGTTTCTAGCTCCGACCCAGTTGAGGGAGCTGAGTTTGTAAGGCTATCGGAGAAGCAGCTTGAGGCAATGAACTGGGCTAGACGGAAGCTTATGTTCTACTCGTATTGTAACGATAGATCCAGATTCAAAGTCCTCCCACCAGAGTGCAAGTGAAAGGAATCAATCTTTTGGGTATTTTATCTTACTTTGATTCATTTTCTACCCCCTCCCCGGACCCCTCCACAGGGTGGAAGTAAATAACAACAGTAAAGGCATTTTCACTTCAAGAGAAAGAACACCATCGCAAGCAGATCAAATAAATCAAAAAAAAAAAAAAACAACGTTATGCAGGGAGTGTAGCTTCATATATGAAAATCCTGTATAACATTTGTATCATTTTTTTTACTATTAAAATAGATACAAATAATACGAGAATTCATAATGTTTAATGTTGATGTCACAATTTTCACAAGATTTATATGATGTATCTATTTTTTTTTTAATTCATAATATATTTCTTTTATTTTTCTACCGACACAACAAATTTCAGGCGACATCACAATGATTATTTATTGCATGGTAAATCTTATTTATAAGCATGGGTGAATAACCTATTTAATAAAAGTAATTACACGATACAATTTGATTTAGAAAAATAAATTAAAAATCTAATGTTAAAAATTAAATTTTATTATATAAATCATGTGTCTAATATATTATATACATTGATTTAAAAATAGAATAACTATTAATTACTAAAAAAATAGAATTACTATTATTTATTTAAGCATGATATCTTGATACTTTTAGGTCCCGTTTGGTTTTACAAACGGATTTTGCTACACAACCTCCTACTATTCATCTACACTCCACACTCCACATTTTTTAATATTTTTTTAAAATTTTTTTGAATTTATTTTTTTTAAACTATTTCAAATTTTTTATTCACTATTCATATAAAAATATATTTGATAAAAAAAATTAAAAAAAAAGTGGAGTGTGGAGTGTGGTGTGAATAGTAGGAGGTTGTGAATATTTTTTGTTTATAAATATTCTCAATCTATCTCATCTCAATATTTAAATATCATTTAAATATAAAAATATTTTTAGTTTTTAATTTTTTTTTCTAATTATGACTTGATAATATAATTATTTTAAATTTTGAAACAAAGTATAAAAATAATTTAATTTTTTTAAATTTTAAAATAAAAATTATATTCTGACATAAATTATTTAATTGTTATTTATAATTTATAATTTTATCTCATTTTATCTGCCTCACTGATTAAAGAATATCTTAATATGACAATATAGGACTTCATATTTTTATTTGAAAACACCATACCCACGGAACATTTCTATCGAAATTTTATAATCATTTTTTATTTTTATTTTTTATACTTATTTTTTATTTAATAATTAAGTAAGTGTTTTTAAATAAATATGTGATTTTTTTTCTTTTTAAAAAATATCTAAATAGTTTAAAAAAATGATGAAAGAAAAAGTAAAAAAAAATAGTGTTTTCCAATAGGACGTTGTTACGTATATAGAGAATTTTTACAAAAGATTATATATAATTCTAAGCGCATAATCGTTTTGAAAAATAATATAATTAATTATTAAAAATTAATTTTTTTATATAAATTTTATATTTTATAATTTTTTTTAAAATATGTACGTAAATCGAATATGTTTGGATGTTATATTAAATTGAATTGAATTGAGTTTAGATGATAAAATATTATTAGAATATTATGTTTTAGAATTATTATTATTTAAAAATTAAAAAAAATTAAATTATTTATTATATTTTATATTAAAATTTTAAAAACTTATAATAATAAGGGAGATGAATTAAAATTGGTACTATAAAAAAAACGCAGAAATTAATGAAAAATATCTTTTCTCTTTTGTACGAATCTCTACCGAACGCGTAAACTCTGCAGCGTCCTTTTTATCTTATTTCTCTCCCTCGTAATAAATGGGAACAGAAGTGAGTAGACAGTAATTATGCGATCCAGATGCCCCTTGAAAAGTCCACAGAAGTGACTGGCCCATCAGTACAGCATGTAAATAAAGACAAGTAGAGAGCATCTTCCCCGAATACAAATCATCAAAATTTAATTTAATGGCTTAACCTTTTTTGTTCCAAATAATTCTTATGAAATACTTTAATTTTAAGAATAATACTATTCTTACTATTTTTCTCTATTCCTTCACTCTATCATTTTGAGTTTTTAATTTTTTTTATTTAGTAATTAAAGATGTATTTTTTAATAATATTCTAATTTTTTTTAAAAATATTTAAAAGTATTAAAAAATATATATATTAAAAAATAAAAAAAATAAAAACACATCTTATAACTAACGATAGCTCTCAGTGATAACTGGGAGCAGTGACTGTAACAGAGCTCTTAATTTTAAATAATGAAATAGGATTACCTAGATGTTTAAGCAATGATAAAATATATCGAAAGTTTTACCTATTTGATTTTTTATTTATTTAATAATTAAGAAAATATTTTTAATGAGTTTGTTATTTTGTAAAAAAATATTTAAAGTGATTTAAAAATACTTCAAAAAAATATAAAAAATTAACAAGTACATTTTAAACCAGCAGTTCCCTGTATAAATAGGCCTCTGAATTTTATTCGAAAATCTTTTTACTTCTTCAATTTCAGTGTTATCATTTTACTCACTGTATTTATAAATATGATGATGTGATGCGCTAAGAGCTCACACGTGAATAAAAAACAATAAGAACATAGAAATAATTTAGAAAGTTCAAAATATAAGATAAAAATCTCAAATCATTTTAGAAAACTAAAATAAATATAAATAAAAAGAACTTAAAAATATAAATTGAAAAACTAAATTCTTATGTTAAAAAGACTAAAAAAGTGATTGGAGTTGTAAAGAGAATTTTTCCCCTACATGACCTCGGCCTAGAAACCCAATCTAATGAGATTTTTATCCAAACAAGAAACGAGCTGTCAATCAGGGAGAGACGCTATCTAGTCGACAAGACAGCTCGACCTAATACAACAGCGGCCTCCCTCGGGAATAGAATGTGCACAGGATACACGGAAAACACAGAGTACTCTCGATTCATCGACATCAGAGTATCAACGATTCACATAAACCGGATTAAAGCTCAGGGAGTCACCCAACATTAAAAGTGTTGTTAATCAAGTCACACTCCATAATTACGAAATTGACATAGAGTCACGCTGCATTTAAAATATTCTGACAAAATAAACAATAAGAGAGACCTAGACTTCATGAGAGCATGCATGATCTACTCTTTAAACCTGCAGTATAAATAGCTGATCTTAGGTACGAAGAACCTCTCTCTCTCTGATCCTTAGACTTGACTACACTCTAAGAGCATTTATTAACTTTGGCATAAGAGGTTTCCCGACTCCAAAGCCGCGTTATATTCTTATCTGTGCAAGGCCCGTTTACGAAGACCTAAGTTGTTGGAGCTTGGCCCAAGGGTGTGCGAAACACGACATTAATAGTGGTGCCATCTGTGATATCGAGTTAGATCTTGCGTGTCCTTCGTATATTTGAGGCAACCCGTTCCAGGTAACTCAGAGGATCGCTGAAGCTACTTGAGATAGGGAGGTAGATCAAATGGAGAACCAGGCGTGCAGGAAAGAAAAAATGAGACAGAAGAAGACCAGGCAGGCGTAAACAAAGCGCAGGGAGTGACGGAGGAGGCCAGCATTCAGCCTCCGGTCCCCAATCGCATGGAAGTTGCGAGTGAAGTTCGAGACGAGCGGGAGCTCCAAAAGGCTAAGCCAATCGGACCACTCAAGCTTGTTATCCGCCACCCAGGCCGACTAGAAGCTACGGTGATGACCAGAGGTGAGATGACGTAGGAAACTCGAGAAGCCATGTGACAACTCTTCGCTGAACACCTGGATGTATTTGCATGGAATCATGAGGACATGCTTAGGATAGCACCCGAGTCATACATCACAGTTTAAGCGTGGACCAGAAAGTTCGAGGGGTGTGGCAGAAACGTCAAAGTGTCAGTGCAGAAAAGAACGCCACCATAGTCGAAGAGGTGGATCGACTGCTGAAGGCGTGGTTCATCCGAGAAGCTCACTACCTAGAGTGGTCATTGAATGTAGTACTAGTTAAAAGGCCGAGCGGAAAATGAGAATGTGCGTTGACTTCACTAACCTCAACAAAACTTGCCCAAAAGACAGCTATCCGCTTCCCCGCATTGACCTTATTGTCGACTCTACAACAGGTTATCGCATGCTCAGTTTTATGGATGCCTACTCTGGGTACAACCAAATCCGTATGAAGCTTGAAGACGAGGAGAAGACCTCGTTCATCAAGACTGAGGTCTATACTGCTATAAGGTGATGCCATTTGGACTAAAAAATATGGAGGTCATCTACCAATGGCATGTTAACCGAATGTTGAAAGATTAGATAGGAATAAATATGAAAGTCTATGTAGAAGACCTATTGGTCAAAAGCGGGACTTTAGAACAGCATCTGGAAGACTTGAAGGAAGGCTTTTGCGATATTATAACAATATCAAATGAAGCTGAACTTGGTAAAGTGCGCCTTCGACATTGGGTCAAGAAAGTTCTTGGGGTTCATGGTGTCTGAACGAGGTATTGAAGTCAATCCTGAGAAGGTAGAGGCCATCCTCAGTATGGTCCCACTTCGAAACATAAACGAAGTACAAAGGTTAGCTGGGTGAGTTGCTGTGCTCAATAGGTTTTTCTCAAGATCAACCAACAATACCTGCCATTTTTCAAAGTCTTGCGGAAAGCAAAAACATGAAATGACGAGTACGACCAGGCATCTGAAGCCCTCAAAAAATACCTCACAAGCCCGCCACTACTTAGCCAACCCAGGTGCGGAGAATCGCTGACCTTATACTTGGTCATCTCCCCCCAAAAGACTTCCTTAGTACTGGTACGCGAGGAAGAAGGGATCCAAATGCCAGTTTATTACGTTAACCGGGCGTACTGAGGGGCCGAGGCCTGCTACCCCCGCATAGAGCAATTAGCCCTTGCATTGGTAGCAACCACGCGAAAGCTAGACCCATAATTTCAGGCTCACCCCGTACAAGTCCTCATAGAGACCCCTTTGAAGAAGGTGTTACAGTAGCCAGACGCTTCAGGATGCCTCATGAACTGGGTAGTGGAATTGAGTGAATTCGTTATCGACTACACTTCTGAAAATACGTTGAAGGGGCAAGTGTTGGTGGACTTTGTCACCGAGTTTACTGGATTCCTGGTGGTGGACGAGATATTCATCCTATGAAGTCATGTCAAGTATTTGTCAACGGCTCATCTTGCGGGACAAGAGGGGGAGTAGGGGTGCACATCGTGACCTCTGAAGGAGAAGAGCACAATTACGCCATTAAATTGGATTTTAAGATGATGAATAATGAAGCAGAGTACGAAGCGTTGCTCTCGAGATTACAGGTGGCTAGAGCCTTTGGAGTAGCCGTGATCGAAATATGGGCTGACTCTTAAGTGGTAATAAACCAAGTACAGGGAGAGTTTGCTGTTAAGAGTAAAAAGCTAAGTAGATACCTCGCATTGGTAGAAGCTGAGCGGCCTTACTTCAAGTATTTCTAAATTTAGCAAATACTGAGGATGGAAAATCAAAAATCAGATAAACTAGCACACACGACGTCTGGGCAGAAAGACTCTACCTTGCCGGATAACATGGTGGTTAAGATAATGGAAGTACCCGCTGTCGGGATTGAAGTAATGGCAATACAACTTGGGACTTCACACTAGGCAGCAAGCATAGTCAAATATTTGGAAACTGGCGAAATTCTTGAAGATAGGCAGAAGGCAAGAAAATTCAGGAATAGAGCGGTGTGTTACACCATGATCAAGGGAGTCCTTTACCCGCGGGGTCACTCGGCTCCTCTCTTAATATGTATCTCCACAGAGGAGCCGCAGTATGTGTTAGCAGAAGTACATGAGGAAATTTGCGGGAACCATTCAAGAGGACGGACACTAGTTGGGAAAGTGATGAGGGCGGGTTACAACTGGCCCCAAGCTCTTCGAGATGCCAAAAGCTACACATGAAAGTGTTGAAAATGCCAATAGTACGCCCAAATCTCCCATTGCTCGCCAGAGAAGCTGACGTTGATCACCTTGCCTTGACCACTCATCCAAAGGGGGGTTAAGTTTGTAGTGGTGGCCGTCGACTATTTCACCAAGTGGATCGAGGCTAAAGCCTTAGCCACCATCACTGTGAGCAATATCATGTGATTCCTGTGGAAATCGATAGTTTGCAGGTTCGGCGTCCCGGACACTATCATCTCTGACAACGGGAGGCAATTTGACTCCAACCATTATTGAAATTGGTGTTGAGACTTGGGGATTGAGTTTCAATACTCGTCCTCGGGACACCCACAGTCCAATGGACAAGTCAAGGCAACTAACAAGATGCTAATGGGAATACTCAAAGAGCCACTTGACTACAGAAAAGGTGTATGGGGTGAGGAACTCCCCGCTGTGCTCTGGGCCTACCAGGTCACAGTGAAGACATCGACCAGGGAAACCCCCTTCACTCTCACCTATGGACATAAGGCAATGCCGTTAGTAGAAATCGGACTTCCCACATACAGAGTTTAACACTTTGAACAAGAGTCCAATAATAGATGATTGGAGGAACAACTAGACCTGCTAGAAGAAGTCCAGCTAGGAGCAGAGATAAAGACTGCATCCTACAAAAGAAGGGCTGAGAGGTGTTTCAACAAGCTCGTACGACCGAGGACATTCCAAGTAGGGGAACTGGTGCTCAAAGAAACGAAAACAACGACGTAGAACGAAGGAAAGTTGGGCCCCCGTTGGGAAGGTCCCTACGTGGTCATCACCAAAAATCAACCAGGTTCCTATCACCTTAAATAAATCCAAGGAAATGAGCTACCACATCCTTGAAATGTCGAGCACCTGCGAAAATATTACTGCTAAGCCACCTCCCTTGTCATAATTTCTATACCTTCATGTGAAAGTTACCAGATGTAATAAAAATATATACATTGTCTTATCTCAATTATTGATTTCAAGAGCATAATGCAATGAGGAAATCGGTCTGCACATTGGCAAGGTCAACTTCACCAAATGAAAACTTCAAAAACTTATCTTCCCGTGAGGCAAAAAGGAATTAGCATGTAAATGCATTCTTGCGCTATGTCGATGAGTTTAATTCAAAATGTGATGATGTAATATTTGGGTTGAAATTTGAATCAACAAAGGACCGAACGTAGTTGTGCGTAAGGGTGGAAAGATATTAAGGCCCCATGTGGTCCGAGGGAAAGAGAGACCCTCAAGTAAGAGAAATGTTCTGCCCGTGGAGAATATGGCAAAAAAGAGAAATAGTGCAATTGTTGAAATTTCAGTTAATAGTTAGTATTCTGATTCTAATATATGTCTATTTTTATTTTGGAACTTAGACTTGCAGGAAAATAATGGATGATTTCACACAATTGGTTGACACCCCGAAATCTCAACACCATCAATTTGATGATGGGATTGGTGTTGGAACACAAAACAACATTATCACACAGTCGATGCCATCAGGAAATGGGGAGGTCTTCAACTATTGGTTAACTGTGTCTTTTCAAAAAAAATTTCAATTACATATTGCATGCATACTTGAATAGGTGTAATTGTAGTTGTTTTCTTTCAGATGTTTGACCATATTGATGCACATTTGTAACTCTATGGTGATACTATTTACATTTTTGTGGCTGTTGGAGAGGGTATGGTGTAGTTTGTGGAGATATAGGGTTTCATTTTTGTTCTTCTTGGAGAGGGTAGGGTGTAGTTTATGAATATGCAAAGGTAGAATTTTTGTACCTCTTTGAGAGGAAATGTAGTAGTTTATAAATATGGTTATGGTTTAGTTTTTGTAACTCTCTGAGAGGGTTTAAGCGACTTCCCGTTGTGGGAAATGGATAGGAGCCATTGGCTTTAGATCTCCTTTTTTTTTTTCTTTTCTCGTGTTGTATTAGCTACTTTGGAGATGATCATTGAGACCCCATAACCTTTAGTCTCTTGTATTTTCTAATTGTTTAATAAATAAAGAAAAAAAAAGGAATATTGAGCTTTTCTCTATATATATATATAAAAAAGACGAAGAAAAGAAAAACAGAAAAGTTGTGTTTTAACTCCTCTTTGCAAATTTTCAATTCCATTTTCCTTCTCCCTCCTTGAAATACCACCTCTCCACCAATCCTCACTTCTCCTCCTTGAGATCTTCCTCATTCATTGGCTAGTTTGGATATGTAGTTGGTCTCATCTCATCTTATCTTAAAATTTAAACATTATTCTGTAACACCCCATTCCCGTAGGCTAGGAGTGTCACGTATTTTTTATAAAATAAACCCGATAAGAGATCTCATGTTTAATAAAAAAACAATTTAGGATTTATTTCATAAAAACATTGTCTGATAAAAATGTCTTCAAAAACTTAAAAGAATAAACTGAATAATTTATGTCATAAAAGCAATAAAATAAATTTCATTCTAGAAGGTCTGAAACCAAAATAACTGCTCCTTCTAATCCTGGCCTATCTGCTCGTAAGCATCATCCTCACCTTGCTGAGCTTCTTCTTGAATCTCACTTCGTAGCTTGTCACTGAAGGAGATGGACGCGTGATGGACCTGGGGTGATGGAAAGGAATCGGTAGCAAATTTTCGTACGAGGTGATGGGTTCCTGGGTAGGGTGGTGCCCTGGGTGATGCTTGGTGTTGTGGTAATTCACGGCAGAGGGAGGGGCTCTCGATGGGTTTTATAGAGAAGGAAATGGAGGGTTTATGATAGGATTTCAGAGTTGGTTTTCTATTAGGATTTGGATTTATCAATTAGGGGATAAAGATGAGTATGAGGTTAGGATTATAAAATCAAGAGATAGGGATGAGGTTTACCGGTGAAAATAGGAAGAAACAAAAAGAAATCTAGTGATTATTGCAAAAAAAATCTGATGTGTCTTACATATAAAATACCAAAGACAATATGATAATAATTCTATTAAAATTTAATAATGTAAAATCGGATAATAATAATAATAATAATAATAATAATAATAATAATGATTCTATTAAAACTAATAACTGTAAAATCTGATAAAATAAGAAATAATAAAAATCTGATAAGTTATATATATATATAAAAAAAATGCATAACACTTATCTTATGATATACACTTATCAGGCTCAATAAATAAGTTAAAGCCCATAAAAGAATTTATCGAATAGATTATTTCAATTTGAATCTAGAGTTAAGCCTCTATTATTATTATTATTATTATTATTATTATTATTATTATTATTATTATTATCTCTAAACTCCTTAGTGTTAGACTCCAAACAATTCTAGATAAAACACCTAACTGATTTCCTTCATAAACCACTGCCATGCACGTCTTTAATTTAATTATCAAATTTATCCACTCACATGCACATACACGTTCCTTGCCCGTCTACGACTTCATTCTTGGCGTTATCGCGACCGTTGCCTCCGCATGCACGTTTGTCACTAGGGTTTTATCAGTTTTTTTTCTATATATATCGGCTCGTTACGTAGAACCACACATAGCACCCTTCATTTTTACGCTTCTCAAACCAGCCTCTTCCTCAAGCCGAAACCAGCCCCTCACGTCCCCAGTCTATCACTTCGTTTTCTCTCCACCGTGAATGCTACAAAAAAAACAACCGTGGTTCCTAGCTCAGTCCTCCACCGTGACTTCCAGCCAACCACTCAGACCTCACCACCAAAGTCAGCCGCGAACCCACGTTGAAAATCAACACAGAATCGCAGCCTCACCAACGCCGAAGGACCTCTATTTTGATCCATTAAAACAGAGCAATTTCGGAGCCACCGTAGAGCCAACTTTCCACCTTGTCAGCCACCGCTCACCACCTCATCACATGTAAATCCACACCACTACAAACCACATTAAGACAGCCTCCGTTCTACGTAACCAACCACTAGGAAGCTCCAGCTCCACACACGGCAACCACTGAAATTTGCATTGCCAAGTACTCTGTTTTGCACCCCCGAAAACAGAGGATTTTCTCCCCACCGTGAGCCATAGCCCAACCACCCCACGGCACCAACTCCCTCCACGTCGTTACCACTGGCACAGAGAACTCCGACGGGCACTCCGCGACACCCCAGGTCCGTTGTGTCTCTCCCGGTAAGTCACGTCACCCTCCCTCACGCAGTACGCATTTTCCTCCCGTAATCTCTCTCTCTCATCACATTGTCCCTCTCTCATCACTCTCAGTTGCACAGTGATCGCCCAGCTCGCCGTGAAACACCACCACGCCCCTCCCACTTCCAGTCGCTGCTCAGCCCCAGCTTCATCGCGTGCTTCCTCTCTCGGTAAGGATCTATCTCACGGCTTGTGTTTTTCTCAAGAAAATACCGCTGCTGTCTTCAAAGTTGAAAAGAAATCCTAAGCCTTCAGTCAGCTACTATTGTAGAAGGGTAGACTTTTAATTCAATTACATATTTGTCCCTTAGTTATACGCCATACAACACACGTGTTGAACTTATATGTTATATTTAGCTTTGATTTTACGTGGGCTCTTATTTACGGGCTTAAGGCTTATTTGTTAGAAAGATTAGCAGTTAAGACAATAATTTATTGTTTGGAAGATTTTAGGTTTAGAAAAAATAAGATATTTTAGTAATTTAGATTTTAAATAAAATTACATATTTAATTAGAAATTTATGGAAATTATGTGTTTATTTTTATAGGTGACCGATTACATGCCGAAAATAGTGGATTAGCATTTCAAGATAAGTAGCATGATCATACCCTTACACATATTTACGGTAAACGGCATTTCTTTTATAAAAATATTATGCATGTATGCCCTCTATTGGAAGTCCCTTTTTACGTACTCAAGACATGATAAAAATATGAAAAGTCATGATTTTATGTAAATAATTATGCATCAAGTTATTTATGAAAATTCATGATTTTATGCATCAAAAGATTTATGAAAAGTTATGATTTTATATGAGAGTTATGCATTAAAATAATTTATGAAAAGCCCCGCATGATTTTATATGAAGATTTATGCATTAAAGTATTTATGAAAAATCATGATTTTATGTGAGAAGTCATGCATCACGACATGTTATGAAAGAATGTGATTTGATTTGAAATCTATGATATGATATGACAAGATATGACAAGTATGTATGTGATTTCTTCTGAAATCTATGATATGACAAGTATGCAAGTATGATTATGATGAAATAAGAATGATAAGATACGTAACGACCTATGTTATGATATGAAGACGGTACCTATGTTATGGGCATATTGCATTACCAGGTCGTACATGCTAGTAGTGCACCCAGTATGTCTTCCTTATGTATGGATTCCACAACCCGCGGCCACGGGTGGAATCAGAATCTATTTAGATTCGCTAACTCTAACTCATGGGGTCAACAGTGGGTATCGGCCTATAACAAGTGAAAGATAAGCTCATGTTCATGTTCATATTCATGTTATTTACGTATGTATTTATGAGTAAGCACGTTTTTCAAGAAACCTTATGTTTATTATGTTTACTGTATGATGTGTGCTTATTAAGTATTCGACTCATTTTAGTTTGTTTTCATGTTTTTAAACCACCCAGGTGATGACATTTATGAGGATGAGACTGTGGGACAGGACTTGACCCCGGGAGGCAAGGCAGAGGCCTAGACAGATTTTGCTATGCTTAGTTTTATGGTTTAATATTTAAGTAAATTATTTTGATAAGCAAATGAGATTTCCATATTTTTTTAAAATAAGTTTTTTCGTAGACTCTATGTTAGATTTTAAGTATTAATTAAATTTTATTTATAGAATCTTTTGCATCTGGCTCGTTATTAAAATGAAAAGTTTTAATCAAGTTCAGTAGTAGCATACTAGCTCCCCGAAAATTCTAAAATGTCTTTATTGGGGAGCGGGGTGTTACATATTCAGATACAAACATTTTTCAATTTCTTTTTTATACTTTTTTATCTAATTATTACAAATTTTCCAAACTTCTATATAAAACATAAAAAAAAATTCAACATTTTTAAATCTAAAAAAAATCATATTAAAAAATTATATTAAATTATAATAATATTTTAATTTTATAATATTTTTATTTAATTTTTTCTCTCTCCTTTCTCAAAACTCAATAAAAATATTAACTCAAATTATTTCACCACTATTTATAAATCATCTTACTATTATTCACAAATTTTATCTCTTACATATCTATCCAAACGAGGTCATGAGAACCCATTCTTTTCCTTGTTTTCTCTCACACACACAGAATAAAGATAGTTTTTCCTTCTCTCCATCTCCCCCAACCTACCACTCCCCTCCCTTTATTTTTGTTCCTGAATCTACTCAAGAAGACCTTTTCCTAATTCCACCACCATTCCTCCTCTCTCTTTCTACTACTTCTATGCTATTATTACCACTATCAACCTTCATATTTGTTACTTACACGTCTCCTAAAAAATATAAGAGAAATTCGATACTTTTCAAATCCAGATCTATAATCTTCTAATCCACATTTCTTATAATCCGCAATATTGTTGCAATCCTAAGATAAAGGTAGTTCAAATCTACCTTTTGTTTTTAATCAAATATGGGCAAAGATAGTATTACAGGTTGCAAATTAGATAGGCAATTACAGGGATGTGTCAGGGGTCCTTTCCTCTATGGAATAAGATGAGGATAGAATTGGCAAGTTGATGGGAGTGCATCAACTATTTCCGAAAGGAAAATAGGCATTAGATTTGCAAGTGTTGTATACCATTGGAAAAAAGTGAGACCCGTTCATAAGTCCCATTTTTTTCAAATAGCTTATGCGAGACCTCAAGATTATATCTAGCATGAGTCATGCTAAGCTGTTGCCTATCGCTGAGCGCCTAGAACAAATTTGCATTTTTATTTTTTCTTCTTTTTCTCTTCATATTTTTTTTAACATAGTTAAATATTTAAAAAAAAAAAAAGACATTAATACACTAAAAGTCACTTCCTTAATTATTAAGTAAAAAGAATTAAATACACGAACGGTTAAAGTGAGGGGCAAACTCAGGTAACAAACTAGCATTTTCAATGTAGCAGTAGTCTCGATCAACCTATTTTGCCCAATCATGCACAGTTGAGTTTGCACTAAAGAAGCACAAGCATGTTGGTGTTTTCTTGCATGATGGTTGCGTATGCTTTGATGATTGGTGCAATTTGCCATATCTCTATTGAATCTTTTTGGGTTAGAACTTTGTAGACGGTTTCAAAATTGCCTTCGATGGTAACTCCTTTCAGATAAAGCTTTCTTGCTTTTGAGTCATCAAGGAGTGCTCGAGTGCTTCTCCTATTGTTGGGTCAGTGATTAAGCATCTTTTTTGTCCAATTATGAACAATTTTTCCTTAGGAGTCATGGCATTAAGGTTGTAATGATGCAATAGTCATTTCTTATTTCCTCATTGTAGTTTATCTTTAGATGGTCTAGGAGTGGTGGTTTGCCTGCGTGTGGGGGTGTTTTTGGTGGAATGCAACTCTATGCTTGAGTATTTTCTCTAGACAATCTGCCACTAGGAAAATTACAGCTCTTGGGTTTTGGTGATTTCCTCTGTGCATTTTTTGTTTCTTTCAGCCCAAATGGTGCCTAGTATTATAGTGGCAAATAGTTTGAAATCCAGTTTATGATACTCAAATGAGAGAGTTTTGATATGATTCATGGCCATGGGCTTTCTCTCCATAATATTTGGTTGAAAGGGCATTTTATGTTGCGTTGGGAGGCTAATTTGATGGAGAACTTTCTAGTGGGATCCTTCAACGAATTTTTGGTCTTCATCTTTATTAAGGTGTGATGTTATTTTCAAAGGAACTTTTCATGTTCCTATTTTTGCTTTATTAAGTTTCCTTTTATTGTTCTGTTTTGGAAGTTGTATTTCTGCATTAATGTATTTCACAAGTCTCTATGTAAGTCTTTATAAGCATGATTAATAGAAGAAGATGAATGGTAGAACCTTTAGAATCAATTCGTGAAGAGTAGGATTGAGGTTTCTCAGAAAATACCTTATATTTCCTCTGTTTTCTTTATTTTTCTACTGCTGGTCTGCTTTTTTTTTTTTGCTTTATTGCTTAATCCAACAACCAGCATCAGAGCAAACCAGGTTCATCTGAGGGTTGAAAATGGCTACTTTTGAAGCATCAACACCAATTATTGTATTCAGTGGTGAAGGATATGAGTATTGGAGCATTAAAATGAAGACCTACTTCATCTCTCAAGATTTGTGGGATGTAGTTGAGAAGGGGGTGACAGTTCCAGCAGAAGGAGCCTCGGCTTCAACTCAATTCAAGTAAAAACCACTAAGGATGCTAAAGCATTGTTCATCCTTCAACAGACAGTGTCTAAATCAATCTTTCCAAGATTGATGAGGGCTGAAACTTTAAAGGCAGCATGGATATTCTTCAGCCAGAGTTTCAAGGAAATAGTAAGGTAAATCATCAAACTTCAAAACTTTAGAAGGGAGTTTGAAAACTTGAAAATGAAAGAATCTGAAGTAGTAAAAGAGTATGGTTCCAGATTAATTGATCTAGTAAATCCGATGCGTGCTCTAGGTGAATAAGTGACTGATCAAAAGATCATTCAAAAGATTTTGATTAGTTTACCTGAGAAGTATGATCATGTAGTAGTAGCCATTGAAGAGTCAAAAAGACTTGCAAACACTTTCAGTTATTGAATTAATGGGATCTCTCCAAGCCTATGAACAAAGGTTGGCTAGAAGGAATGATGATACTTTAGAGCATGCATTTCAATCCAAAGTGAATCTGAAGAACAAGAAAGTAAAAGATTATAAAAGGAAGCCTCAAAAGGATTACAAAAATTTGGATCAAGCTCAAAAGGAAAGCAAGTTAAAAGGAAAGATGGGAGAGTTTCCACCGTGTGGTATTTGCAAAAAAACAAACCACTTGGAGAAAATTTGTTACCATGCCGGGAAACCACAATGCTAGAATTGTAAAAAATTTGGGCATGTGGAAAAGGATTGTAGGTTCAAGAAAAATCAGCAAGCTAATTACTCAGAAGAGAAGGAGGAAAATGAACATTTATTCTTTGCTTGTCAAGCTCTCAGTCAAGAAGAGAAGATCTGGTTCATTGATAGTGGCTGCAGCAATCACATGGCTTCTGATAAAGGCATTTTTACTAACATGGATACTTCAGTCAAAACCAATTTATCCAGATTGGTCAGCATATAGCCATATGCATGGTTATCATGGGATGATGCCACCTACATTTTTCCCACCATTTGCTCCTTGTCCAAATGCCGACCCTTATTCATGGAAAAATGAGGTGATAAACTTTATGATTCGGAAGTTTCTATGTTTAAATCTATTTTGTGAAGGCTGCATTTATGTTTTTTTATTGTAAATTGTAGCAGCCAACGGGAGTACCATTTAGACCACCAATTGCTTATCCTTATGCTCTTCCAATTCCCTATCCTGGATGTTCAAGTAATTCTAAAGACATGACAATGGGAACCTCGTCTACTAGGCCATCGTTGTTTTCTTCTAAAAGCAATACTTATCAGGATAGCTCAAACGTAGGCAACGAGTTCATTGAACAATAATAGATATACACTTTATATATTGAATTTGGGTTTATACCTTCCTTGCCTTGATATGTATTATGGGTTAATGCAGGAGACTGATAATTCAGTAGCTGAGGAAGTACCATCGATGGTTGAGGAAGTACCATCAAGTAGCCATGGAAATGATGATGATGATGGTGTTATAGAGCCAAGGTCAGGGATGTCATTTAAAACTGAGCATGAGTTTTGGACTACTATAAGAAATATGGAAAACAGGTTGGGTTTGGCGTAATGACCTAAAGAAGTAAAAGGGAAGACGATGAGAGTGTTAGATATTTAACACTTGGTTGTGCTCGTGGTGGTAAGGCAAGGAACCATATTTCAAATGTTTCTAAACCACACCCGACAATGAAGACGGATTGTAAGGCTAAGATTAATGCAATTATGCTTGATGGGGGTGTTGAGTATAACTACCATTGATAATGTACACAACCATGGCTTAGTGCTCGATGCACGTAACACTATGTTGTGGCTGCCAATGGTTTCTACCATGTTGAATCCCGATCTCCATTTAGTTTCTTGGTTTATGGGCATTTGTTTCACATCAAGTTTTTATAAATTCCCTCTAAATTAGAAAAACAGAAGGCAAAAAACTGCTTCATGGCTCCGGGAGTGTACATGTGCTGCAGCTTGGTCCAACATTTATTAAACTCGAGCAGTTTTCTACAACAAGGTCAGATCTATTTTCGTCCAATTGCTGCTACTAGTCTTGGTCAGGTGTTTGATCTATGTATTTTCTTCTACCTTATAAGTCAACCCTTACAATTTGTTTGAAGTTTCTTAATAGTTTCACTTTACGTAGTTGGAAGTATGGCATACTGCAACTCTCTTCTTGTTCTATTGATCAGAAGCATATAACAGCACATTAAGAAGCACAGTGCTCTTAAATGTGCATTTTTTAGTCTACTACGCCTATGGCGCACAACACTAAAAAAGTTCATCTTGTTAAGAAACCATTTCAACGGTCTAGTTTTACATGCAAGAAATGATAACATAAAAAATGCAGGAAATTAAAACATAAAAAATGATCTAGTTTTACATGCAGGAAATTATAATATTACAAATGCAAGAAATTAAAACATAAAAAATGATCTACTTTTACATGCATTGGCTGATCAGGAAGCATGGCTTCAAAGTCTATTCTGAAAGAGATCTTGCTTAAAGTATCAATAAACCCGTGGATTGGCAAAAACCAGAGATCATTACATCTATTTATTCTAAGTCACTCTCACACATTTTCTCAAACGCAAGAATGATCGCACGAATTTTCCAATAACAACTGAACACTGAATTTCCAACAAAAGATCTATTCTGACAAAAATGCCTCAATTTCTAGAATTACCAACTACCTTAATTTCAAATACGAACTCAAACACAAAATTACCATTACCGAATGCCTTAATTTCTAACAAAAATCAGAAAGCATACCAAATGCAGTAATTAAAGATCTATTCTTATTTGAATTGCTCAACTGGAAAACTACATTGCAAAAACAGAGAAACATTGCCATAAAAAATTGTCAGAAATCAACCTAACTCACGAACGGAGTGAAGTTAGGGCTGGGCTCAAAAGAAATTAGGGCTCAGATGGGGCGTTTTTAGGGCTGGGCTCAGGTGGAATCAGGTCCTCGATCACCTCGCACGACGACGTTAGGGTTTGGACAGAATCAGCTATTCCGGACAACGCGAATCTCCACCACCAACAGAGTGAAGTTAGGGCTACTCTTCTAGGCAAACGGTTTGGTCTCAGGGAGGAAGGAAGCAATCTCTCATGAAGAGAAGACCACCCAAACGAGGAAGGGAGGGAGAGTTTTTTGGGCAGAGCTTAGGTCTTGGAGAGGAAGGAATCCCTTTCTCAATTCGTTGGGCGTGCGAGGAAGCTGGTAACATCTCGGAGAGGAAGGAAAGGAAACTTAGTAAAATGGGGCATTTTTGCCATGTTGGGCATGCGCAGCCAGTCCTCTGATACGGGACTGCATAAAGACTTTCTCTATTCACAAAGGCACTTTCAAGAGACAAGTTTTAGTTTCTTAGATCACAGCTTGGTGTGATTGGAAATCACATCAAGGAGGAGTATTAGAGTGTGATGTTATTTCCAAAGAGACTTTTCATGTTCCTATTTATGCTTTATTAAGTTTCCTTTTATTGTTCTGTTTTAGAAGTTGTATTTCTGCATTAATGTATTTCGTATGTCTCTATGTAAGTCTTTATAAGCATAATTAATGGAAGATGATTGATAGAACCTTTAGAATCAATCTGTGAATAATAAGATTGAGGTTTATCAAAAAATACCTTATATTTCTTCTGTTTTTTTTGTTTTTCTGCTGCTAGTCTGCTTTTATTTTTTCTTTATTGCTTAATCCAACAATCTTCATCTTCATTCACGGGGAATGAGATTTGGAGGATGTTGGCCCAAGGTATCTTGGATTTGGATATTCCATCTTTCCAGGTTTGGGAGAATGTAATCACTCACTTTGGCCTCTGTATTGGCATCTGATTTGCTGCAGATAGTGGGGAGTGGGATTCATTGGTCAGCCTAGACCTTTTGAACAAAGGCAATAAAGTTTTGAAAAAGTCAATTTGCATTCCTATTTTTTGACAAACTAAATATACTATGCAAGCAGATCTCACTATGTAAAAGAAAAATGTTGGTATTTTAATTCTTTTTATCATTCTAGTGCGTCGCATACATCTGACATACCAAGCTTACGATTAAGATCTAATCCCGAGGCCACAGTTAGATCAGACTAAGTTTGAATAACAAATTATCTCAACTCATCATTATAATTTTTTTAAATTTTAATATAAAATATAATAAATAATTTAATTTTTTTAATTTTCAAAATAATAACAATATAAAAAAATAATATTCTAACAATATTTCATCATCTCAATTTAATTCAACTCAATTCAACATCTAAACACAACTTATACGATGAAGTCCGAGTACATGCATGCTATTGGATGGATCATTTCAGTTCAGTAAACTAAAACAAAAAATGAGGAAAGAGTGAATTTGATGTAAATATAGACTTTTGATCATTAAATTCAAACATCCACAAATTCCCAGATCTCAGTCGATAAATAAATAAAAATAAAAATAAAAATAAAAATAAAAACAAGGATTTTATCATCATCACCACCTTCACGCAATCATATCTTACAGCCTAGAAATTGGAGGTGGTATTATTTTGGCAAACAACATGAAGTAAGAGAAGCAAGTTGAACTAATTTAGAGCCATGCTGGGTTCTTCAGTGGAGTGACAACGGCCTTCACTTGCAAGTAGTTTTCCAAACTGTATATTCCTTTTTCTCTGCCATGGCCACTCATCTTGTACCCACCCATAGGAATTGCAGCATCAAATATGTTGAAGCAGTTCACCCACACTGACCCAGCTCGTAATGCTCGAGTCAAAGTGTTAGCAGTGTCTAAGTTCCCTGTGAAGACCCCAGCAACAAGCCCGTACTGAGTGGCGTTTGCTCTTTTTATCACCTCGTCAAGGTCCCTGAAATCAGCCAAAAACATTAGTGCTCCTAATGAAGTTCAGGGAGACCATGATGTGTTTGGAAATTGTCAGGGTTTCTCACTTGTATTTAAAGATGGACTGAACTGGGCCAAATATCTCTTCCTTAGCAATCAAGATGTCATCCTGATACAAATTACTGTTAGTTTCATTGTATCCATATCTCAATCTCTGTGGAAAGATGCATGATGTTATAACCAAAAGAAATACCTTAACATTTGAGAAAACTGTTGGCTTAATGTAGTAACCCTTATTGCCAAGTCTCTCTCCCCCAGCCTCAAGGGTAGCTCCACTTTCAATACCAGATTTTATGTACTCTAGGATCTTCTCAAATTGCGCATTGCTAACCTGGTTTATTTGAAAAAGCAACATTCGATATCACTAACAACAGACAACCAACTAATACTTGTAGTACCTAACTCGCAACGCACATTTTAAGAGAGCAATGCTACTCTTAAAATGTCAGCGAGTATGACCGGAGATAATAAAATTCAAGACGAAGAGCAAATTTACAATTTATTAAAAAGTATTGTGTTAGGAAAAACAATGATAATAACGTAAAAACAAACACACACAAGAAGCAATCACACACGACACAATGATTTACGTGGTTCGGCAAATTGCCTACGTCCACGGGAGCTGTAGAGGATTTTTATTACTTGAGGAATCACAATACAATGTTTTGGGCGACTACTGTTCACTCACTGTACGGCCACAAGTCAGAACATGACATATTTATATGTCATGCGGCGAAAACCCTAATATTTTCAGAATTAGCAATGTTCGCTCGAGCGGAGTGTCGAGCGCGCATCGAGCGAACCTGTTTCCCGCAATCGCTCGAGCCATGAGTCGAGCGGATCTTCGAGCGGACCACTCTGCCTAACTTCGCTCGAGCTGTCTGTCGAGCGATGTTCGAGCGGACCAATCTGTCTGACTTCGCTCGAGCTGTCTGTCGAGCAGTGTTCGAGCGGACCAATCTGTCTGACTTCGCTCGAGCGGCTAGATACTTCGCTCGAGCGGTGGACCAGTTTCCACAATGCTCAACAATTCTCCCACTTGGAGACTGGTACACCCATAGTATCGCCCTCTGCCTCAAACATGATATCCTCCACCTCTACAACTCACTGCCTCTGTCTTCATGCTAGAAGACCAACTGAAGTTGCGCACAACTTCAGTTTCTCAAGTGTAACACCCTTTGTCAACATATCAGCAGAGTTCTTACTTCCACAAATTTTCTCAAGCAACAACTGTCTGTCATCCAATAATGATCGTATAAAGTGATACCTGATTTGAATGTGCGTAATCCTGGAATGAAACGCTGGGTTCTTGGCAAGGAATATGGCACTCTGACTGTCACTGTAGAGAGTACCCTTCTGATTCTTTTTACCCAATTCCTCCAAGAAGCCCTGTAGCCAAATCATTTCCTTTGCAGCTTCTGAAACTGCAATGTACTCAGCTTCTGTCGTCGACAAAGAAACTGTCTTCTGTAGGTTAGAACCCCATGAAACTGCAGTACCACCCAGAGTGTAAACAAACCCTGTGGTACTCTTTCTGCTATCAACATCTCCAGCTAAATCAGCATCAACATAGCCCTGCACCTCTAAGCCCTCTCCTGAGAAACACAAGCACGTTTCTGAGGAGCCTTTTAGGTACCTCAAAATCCACTTCACTGCTTCCCAATGTTGTCTGCCTGGGTTACTCATGTATCTACTCACAACTCCCACTGCATGGGCAATATCTGGTCTTGTACAAACCATAGCATACATAAGTGAACCAATAGCTGAGGCGTAAGGAACCTTACTCATGTAGTCTTGTTCCTCTTCTGACTTTGGTGACTGATCCTTGCTGAGTCTGAAGTTACTGCCCAAGGGTGTGCCAACTGGTTTGGCCTTGTCCATATTGAACCTGCTGAGTACCTTTTTCACATACTCAGCCTGAGAGAGTCTCAACGTGCCTCTGACTCTGTCTCTGACAATTCTCATGCCAAGGATTTGCTTTGCAGCTCCCAAATCCTTCATTGCAAAGTGCTCTGACATCTGTTTCTTCAGATTATTGATCTCATCAATATTAGCCCCTGCAATAAGCATGTCATCCACATACAACAACAAAATGATATAAGAATTGTCAAACTGCCTGACATAGCAGCAGTGATCTGCCTGACATCTGATGTACCCTGCACTGCACATAAAACTGTCAAACTTCTTATACCACTGTCTAGGAGCTTGCTTCAGACCATACAAGCTCTTCTTCAGTCTGCAAACTGAATCTTCTTTTCCCTGTACTACAAACCCCTCAGGTTGGTGCATGTAAATGTCTTCTTCAAGGTCTCCATGAAGAAAAGCTGTCTTCACATCTAGCTGCTCAAGATATAGATCTTCAGTAGCAACCATAGCCAACACTAACCTGATGGTAGTGATCTTTACCACAGGAGAAAAAATCTCAGAGTAATCAATACCCTGCTTCTGCTGAAAGCCTTTTACAACAAGTCTAGCCTTGTACCTCTTACTACCATCATGCTCAGTTTTCACCCGGTACACCCACTTGTTGTGCAATGCCTTCTTCCCTGATGGAAGTTTTGTCAACTCCCATGTCTGATTCCCTAACAAGGAATCCATCTCATCTTTCATGGCCAGCTCCCACTTGCTAGAATGTTCATCTTGCAAAGTTTCCTGGTAGCTCTGCGGTTCTCCACCATCTGTCAACAGAATATAATTCAAAGTAGGTGAGAAACGCTGTGGGGGACGAATAGTCCTAACTGACCTGCGAACTGCAGCTATAGGAGTGGACGGCCCTGGATCTAACTGCGGAATAATGGGAGTAGGTGTACTGGACCCACTCTCCCCGTCACTCACATCTCTGCACTGCACTGTGACCTCTGGTAGGCCTTCCAGTCTAACAAAGTCAGACTCCTGAGGAACTTCTTCAGCAACTGTACTAGCCTTGTTCTTGTACACAATCTTCTTATTGAAAATCACATTCCTGCTTCTTATAATCTTTCGACCCTGATCATCCCAGAAACGATAACCAAATGCATCGTCTCCATAGCCAATGAAATAACACTTCCTTGACTTAGCCTCAAGTTTACTACGAGCATCAGAATCAATAAGAACATAAGAAAGACAGCCAAAAGTTTTAAGGTGAGAAAATTTGACCTCTTTCCCGCTCCAAACCTCAGGCAATCCACAATCCAACGGAATTGACGGCCCTCTGTTTATCAGGTAGACGGCAGTGCTGACTGCATCTGGCCAGAAAGTGGGTGGTAACCCAGCGTGCAGCCTCATGCTTCAAGCGCGCTCATTAATGTTTCTGTTCATGCGTTCAGCAACTCCATTTTGCTGTGGTGTCCCAGGAATGGTCTTCTCCATTCTGATACCCTGAGTCGCACAGTACTCCTTGAACCCACCATCAATGTACTCACCACCATTATCATACCTCAAACATTTCAGCTTTAAGTCCGTCTCTGTCTCAACCATGGCCTTCCAAATTTTGAATACATTAAATACATCAGATTTATGCTTCAAAAAATAAACCCATACCTTCCTGCTGTGATCATCAATGAACATGACATAATAACGAGAACCACCAAGGGATGCCACTGGGGAAGGTCCCCACACATCTGTGTGCACAAGATCCAGTTTTTCTGTCTTCAGTGTTCTACCACTTTTCAAGAAACTGACCTTCTTCTGTTTCCCCATAATGCAACTCTCACACATACTGAGATCAACTGACTTCAGTTCTGGTAGCTTGCCTCTAGACAAAAGTTCTTTCATGCCCTTCTGACTCATATGGCCAAGCCTGCAATGCCACAAATCTGCTATGCTTTCTGCAACAGTAGTAGCAATAGTGTTATCCAAACCAGTAGTCATATAGAGTGTACCAGTTCTTACCCCTAGCCAGTACCAATGCCCCTTTGGTGACCTTCCAGGTGCCATTTGAGAACACCACTGAATGGCCACAATCATCAAGCTGTCCAACAGATATGAGGTTCTTCTTCAACTCAGGAATGTGTCTGACCTTCTGTAAGGTCCATATGTTCTTGTTGGGGAGTGTAATGTCAACATCTCCCATCCCCACCACGTTCAAAGCCTCCCCATCAGCCAAGTACACCTTCCCAAAATCACCTGCAACATAGTTTTGCATTAACTCCCGGTGGGAAGATGTATGGAAAGAAGCCCCTGAATCCAGTACCCAATCTTCAACTGAGCTATGAACTGCAAGCAATAGCGCATCCTGTACTTCTTCAGTTACCACATTAGTACTATCATTCTCGGTCTTCTTGGGGTTTTTGCAGTTCCTTTTAATGTGGTCAGTCTTGCCACAATTCCAACAAGTTGCCTGCTGACCAGGCCTTGACTTGCTCTTACCCCTTGATTTTGATCTGCCTCTGTTTGAGTTCCTGTTTTGTGCTCTTCCCCGAGAGTCAACATTCAATGCTGAACTCGAACCTGAGGTCTCGACTGAATCTCTCCTGCGCACCTCTTCAGCCAAAATCAAATCACGAATATCATCATAATTCAACTTTGATTTACCAGCAGAATTACTAACAGCCATTCTCATGGCTTCCCAACTATTTGGTAATGATGCCAATAGTATTAGTGCACGTATCTCATCATCAAAATCAATTTCAACAGACGACAATTGATTTGTGATAGTATTAAAATCATTCAGATGTTGTGCAACAGACGTATCGTCCGCCATCTTCAAATTGAATAACTTTTTCATCAAATGTACCTTGTTATTCGCTGACGGCTTTTCATACATACCTGAAAAAGCCGCTATGAGATCCGCAGTCGTCTTCTCCTTGATGACGTTGTGAGCAACGGATCTGGACAGGGTTAGTCGAATAACCCCCAGAACCTGTCGAACCAACAGGTTCCAATCAACAGCTGACATGCTGTCCGATTTCGTCCCCAACAATGGAAGATGAAGTTTCTTCCCATAGAGGTAATCCTCTATCTGCATCCTCCAATATCCAAAATCCGTGCCATCGAACTTCTCGATTCCTGATGCCTTCACGTCTGCTCCAGCCATCGTCTTTCCTCAGACCCAAACCTTGGCTCTTGATACCAATTGTTAGGAAAAACAATGACAATAACGTAAAAACAAACACACACAAGAAGCAATCACACACGACACAATGATTTACGTGGTTCGGCAAATTGTCTACGTCCACGGGAGCTGTAGAGGATTTTTATTACTTGAGGAATCACAATACAATGTTTTGGGCGACTACTGTTCACTCACTGTACGGCCACAAGTCAGAACATGACATATTTATATGTCATGTGGCGGAAACCCTAATATTTTCAGAATTAGCAATGTTCGCTCGAGCGGAGTGTCGAGCGCGCATCGAGCGAACCTGTTTCCCGCAATCGCTCGAGCCATGAGTCGAGCGGATCTTCGAGCGGACCACTCTGCCTAACTTCGCTCGAGCTGTCTGTCGAGCGATGTTCGAGCGGACCAATCTGTCTGACTTCGCTCGAGCTGTCTGTCGAGCGGTGTTCAAGCGGACCAATCTGTCTGACTTCACTCGAGCGGCTAGATACTTCGCTCGAGCGGTGGACCAGTTTCCACAATGCACAACATATTGCACCAAAAACCCATGCATGCACATAGAAAGCCGTTGTTGTAAATGCAGATCAAGCTTGTAGAACATCTTTCAACAATGTGATCATTGAACATACAGAAATGCGACATTTATGATGAATTCATGCAAGGAGTTATTGCTAACTCACCAGAGGACCTTGTTCAATCCCTTTAAGGAATGGGTCACCAACAGCACGTTTCAAAGCACGTGCCTTTGATTTCTCTACAAACTCATCATATACACGCTCATGCATAAAAGTACGAGAGCCAGAACAGCAGCATTGTCCCTGCATTTTGCACAAAATCATGATCAATAAAAATGAAATGTAACTTCCTTTGAACCCATCAATGTATCAGAACAGTTTCTTTAACAAACCTGATTAAAGAACAAGGCAAAGTGCGCTAGTTCAACTGCCTTATCTATATCAGCATCCTCACATACGATAAAGGGGGATTTCCCTCCAAGTTCCGAAGTCACTGGCTTAAGATTGCTTCTTGATGCCAATTCGTGAACAAATTGTCCTGTTTTTGTCGATCCAGTGAAAGCAAACTGCATAGAAATTACTACGCGGTGAGATCAGGGCATGTAAGCAAGGATGAGTACAACGTGAGAATGTGTCCTAAACTTTTTGTATCCCCGCTCATCATTCAAGACTTCTAAAGGAATACCACATAAATGCCATAGTTGATCTGATAAAAATGCAGTTACAAAGATCTTAAATCACCTTATCCACATCCATATGACTAGCAAGAGCTGCACCAGCAGTTGCACCAAAATCAAAAATAACATTTAGAACGCCAGGAGGAAGTCCGGCCTATCACAAAGATCAACAATCACGACAAAATATAAAGAGACCTGTATGAAATTTGCACATTTTATTGTTGTGTCGGTTCCCTCCTATATGGAGGATGGCCCATGTGAGTTCATTAAGCCCACATGGAGAGAGGCCTTTGGCCCAACTTAGTTAGGTTTTAGTAAAATCCTAAGACCTACCTCCATCAGCAGAAATAAGTGTGTGAGAAAAGAGAGGAAAAATCGTGAGAGAAGAAGAAGAAGAAGAAGAAGAGGAGGCTGTCAAAACAGAGCAGTCCGTACAGTTTCCATCAAACTCTCCGATCGGAATCTTCTGTGCTCCGATTGAGCAGTAATTTTTCAAGTACATTCACAACTCAAGGCTCTATAATCTGAACGGTGGAGATCCGATTTCGAGTAGTTTTTATGTTGTTCGAGATCGTGAACAGTAACTCAGTTTTGGGTGAAATCTCTTTTATCACCTTGTTTGGTTGCCAAGAAAGTTTTTCTTGAGATCATTGTTGATTGTATGCCTCTAGCGTTATCTAGAGAGAACACTTGTGTACCTATTATTGTTGATAGTGGAAGATTTAACTGGACTAAGTCCCATGATTTTTCCCTTTGCTTTGAAGGGTTTTCCACGTAAAAAGTTCTTGGCTCTTTGTGTGTGTGTGATATTATTATAGATTATTCTCTATTAAATTACTTCCTAACAGATTCACACAAAGTGGGAGGAAATTATTTCCGTTGTTTGATAGTTGATTTGGTTATTCCAAGTCACTGTTAGTATTCCTCCCAACAAAGTGGTATCAGAGCGGGGTTATAGCCGCTCAATACTTTGTGTTGAATAATGGAAGCTAATTTGAGTAGAATGGTTACTTTGAATGGTTCTAATTATAACACATGGAAAGGAAAAATGGAAGACCTTTTATTTGTGAAGCAGTTTCATTTACTGGTGTTTGCTAATGAGAAGCTTGAAAATAAATCTGATGAAGAATGGACTTTGCAACATAGACAAGTTTGTGGGTACATCAAACAATGGGTAGATAATAATGTTTTGAATCATATTAGTGGGAAGACACATGCACGTACACTCTGGAATAAACTTGAACAGTTATATGCTCGAAAAATTGGAAACAATAAAATGTATCTGATCAAGCATTTGATGTCTTTGAGATATCAAGATGGAACTCCGTTGACATATCACTTGAATACATTCCAAGGAATAATTAATCAGTTGGCTGGAATGGGTATCAAGTTCGATGATGAGGTACAGGGTTTGTGTTTGCTTGTTACATTGCCGGACTCCTAGGAGACATTCAGAATGTCATTATCTAACTCAGCCCCAGATGGTGTAATCAATATGGATCTGGCTAAAAGCAGTATTCTGAATGAAGATATGAGAAGAAAATCACAGGGTTCTTTTTCGCAATCAGAGGTCTTGATTACAGAAAAGAGGGGGAGAAGTAAAAGCAGAGGTCCTAAGAATAGAGATAAAGGCAGAAGTAAGCCAAACAAGTTTGTTAATATTGAGTGTTATCATTGTGGCATGAAAGGGCATATCAAAAAATATTGCAGAAAAGTGAAGAGAGAATACAAGGAGAAAGGGAATAAGAAGAAGGACGTTGATGAAAAGAATGATGATCAAGTTGCCACCACTACTACTGGAGACTTCTTCATTGTTTATAATGATAATGATGTTGTAAACATTGTTTCTCATGAAACTAGCTGGGTGATTGATAGTGGTGCCTCAATTCATGCTACATTCCGAAAGGATTTCTTCACAAACTATGTACCCGGTGGTTTTGGCACAGTAAAGATGTGCAATGGTGGCTTGGCTAAAATTACTGGCATTGGATATGTGTCTGGAAACTAATAACGGCACGGTGCTTGTTCTTAGAGATATAAAGCACATTCCTGATATTCGTTTCAATTTGATTTCTACAAGTAAACTTGATGATGAAGGGTATTGCAACACCTTTTGTAATGGGCAATGGAAGCTTACAAGGGGTGCTATGGTTATAGCTCGAGGCAAGAAGGTTTCAAATCTGTACATGCTACAAGCAAGGCTCTCTAGTAGCATTATTAATGTTATGGAGAATGAGCTCACAGTACAATTGTGGCATAAAAGACTTGGCCACATGAGTGAGAAAGGCTTGGCAATATTGTTTAAAAAGAACTTCCTGTCTGGAATGAAGAATGCATCGTTGAAAAAGTGTACTCACTGTTTGGCAGGGAAGCAAAATAGAGTCTCCTTCAAAAGTTCTCCTCCTTTAAGAAAGTCAGGTATACTTAATCTAGTTCATTCAGAGGTTTGTGGTCCTATGAAGACAAGAACACTTGGCGGTTCTTTGTATTTTGTGACTTTCATAGATGATCATTCAAGAAAGTCTTGGGTTTATACTTTGAAAAGAAAGGATCAAGTATTGGAAATGTTTAAACAATTTCAGGCCTTAGTTGAGAGGCAGACTGAAAAGAAGCTGAAATACATCCTAACTGATAACGGGGGAGAGTATTCAGGCCCATTTGATGATTATTGCAGACATCAAGGTATTCGGCATCAAAAGACACCTCCGAAGACTCCTCAGTTGAATGGTTTAGCTGAGAGGATGAATAGAACACTGATTGAGAGAGTGAGATGTTTGCTTTCACATGCACAATTGCCTGGATCTTTTTGGGGGTGAGGTTTTGAATACAGCTGTACATGTTCTTAATATGACACCATGTGTTCCACTTCAGTTTGATGTACGAGACAGAGTTTGGACTGGTAAGAATGTTACCTATGATTACTTACGTGTCTTTGGTTGTAAAACATTTGTGCATATTCTAAAGGATGAGAGGTCTAAGCTCGATGTGAAGACCCGACAGTGTATCTTTCTAGTTTATGGCCTAGATGAGTTTGGGTATAGATTATATGATCCAGTTGATAAGAAACTAGTGAGAAGCCGAGACGTTGTGTTTATTGAAGATCAAACCAGACAAGATATTGAGAAGACATATAAAGTAGTGATCAGGTGCAATGATGGTTCGATTGACTTGGAGCCGGTGCCATTGACAGATTTGCTAGCGCAGGTTGAACATGCTACTCAAGATGACCAACAGAGTCCTAGTGATGCAGATGTTCCTTTACATAATGAGACCCTTGATCAATTGCCAGAATCAAAGATGCTACCAGATGTTCCACTCAGGAGGTCTATTAGAGACCGACATTCTTCCACTCGGTATTCTACAGAAGAGTATGTGTTAATGACAGACGGGGGAGAGCCCGAGTGTTATGCAGAAGCCATGGAAGACGAACCCAAGGCAGAGTGGGTTGATGTCATGCAAGATGAGATGCAGTCATTGTATGACTATCATACTTTTGAACTGGTAGAGTTGCCCAAAGGCAAAAGAGTTTTGAAGAACAAGTGGGTTTATAGATTGAAACAAGATGAACACACTTCCCGACCACGATACAAAGCTAGACTTGTTGTTAAGGGATTTAGTCAACGAAAAGGAAGATATGGAAAGAGTCCTATATGCCTCGGCAGTGGGTAGTTTGATGTACGCAATGGTATGCACTAGGCCAGATATAGCTCATGCAGTTGGAGTAGTCAGTCGCTTTCTCTCAAATCCAGGGAAAGAGCATTGGAATGCAGTTAAGTGGATTTTGAGATACCTCAGAGGTACTTCTAAGGTATGTTTGTGCTTTGGAAATGGTAAACCTATACTTGAAGGGTTTACAGATGCAGATATGGCTGGTGACATTGATTCCAGAAAGTCCACTTCAGGGTATTTGATTACTTATTCAAGGGGAGCTGTGTCATGGCAATCCAAACTACAGAAATGTGTTGCTTTGTCTACCACAGAAGCTGAGTATATTGCCATAACTGAAGCAAGCAAAGAGTTGATATGGATGAAGAAGTTCTTAGAAGAACTGGGTCAGAAACAAGAGAAGTATATTCTCTATTGTGACAGTCAGAGTGTCATCCATCTCGGTAAAAACTCAACCTTTCATTCAAGATCCAAGCATATTGATGTGAGGTATCACTGGATTCGTAATGCATTGGATATGAAGTTGTTACAGATTGACAAAATCCATACTGATGGGAATGGGTTAGATATGATGACAAAACCACTACCTATGCAAAAACTCGAAGTATGCAAAACAAAAGCAGGTATGATGAGTCCCTCCACATAGTTGGGAAGGGGAGATTTGTTGTGTGGGTTCCTTCCTATATGGAGGATGGCCCATGTGGGTTCATTAAGCCCACATGGAGGGAGGCCTTTGGCCCAACTTAGTTAGGTTTTAGTAAAACCCTAAGACCTGCCCCCATCAGCAGAAATAAGTGTGTGAGAAAAGAAAGGAAAAATCGTGAGAAGAAGAAGAAGAAGAGGAGGCTGTCAAAACAGAGCAGTCTGTATAGTTTCCATCAAAACCTCCGATCGGCATCTTCTGTGGTCCGATTGAGCTGAAATTTTGTAGTTATGTGCACAACTCAAGGCTCTATAATCTGAACGGTGGAGATCGGATTTGGAGTAGTTTTTATATTATTCGAGATCGTGAACAGTAACTAGGTTTTGGGTGAAATCTCTTTTATCACCTTGTTTGGTTGCCAAGAAAGTTTTTCTTGAGATCATTGTTGATTGTATGCCTCTAGTGTTATCTAGAGAGAACACTTGTGTACCCATTATTGTTGATAGTGGAAGATTAACTGGACTAGGTCCTGTGGTTTTTCCCTTTGCTTTGAAGGGTTTTTCACGTAAAAAATGCTTGGCTCTTTGTGTGTGTGTGATATTATTATAGATTATTCTCTATTAAATTACTTCCTAACAGATTCACACAAAGTGGGAGGAAATTATTTCCGCTGTTTGGTAGTTGATTTGGTTATTCCAAGTCACTGTTAGTATTTCTCCCAACATTTATCTTGTCCAAAGTTTCAACTAGGGCATCTGACAGCTTTATAATCAGTTCAAATAATTATGAGATGCTGGAGGCTCTGTATCTCCAATCAAGAAGCTTCGGGTCTAGTTCTCACAAAAGGTCACTTCAAAGAAACTCTCCATGCACTCAAGCGCTCACAATCTTGTAAAAGATTTTATCACCTTTAGTATTATTTTATATTAGAAGGTATAAATTTTACTTTTTTCAGCTAAAGAATGACACTTTATTTTGAAAACAGTGTTGGGAGATATACTAACAATGACTTGGAATAACCAAATCAACTACCAAACAGCGGAAATAATTTCCTCCCACTTTGTGTGAATATGTTAGGAAGTAATTTAATAGAGAATAATCTATAATAATATCACACACACACAAAGAGTGTGTGATCTCCACCGTTCTACCAGAAATACTATTTTAAATCTGATCTCCACCGTTCAGATTATAGACCCTTGCGTTGTGAACGTACCTGTAAAATTTCAGCTCAATCGGACCACAGACGACTCCAATCCAAGCAGTTTATTGAAACTGGACGAACCTCTTTGTTTTTGGCTATCTCTTTCTCTCCCTAGTTTTCACTTGTTTTTTTTTTCATTCATCTGATGGAGGCAGCTGCAATTAGGGTTTCAGTAAACCTAATTAGGTTGGGCCAAAGGCCTCTCTCCATGTGGGTTTAATGAACCCACATGGGCCATCCTCCATATAGGAGGGAACCCACACAATAAATCTCCCTCTTCCCAACTATGTGGAGGGACTCACCATACCTGCTTTTGCTTTGCATACTTCGAGTTTTTGCATAGGTAGTGGTTTTGTCATCATATCTAACCCATTCTCATCAGTATGGATTTTGTCAATCTGTAACAACTTCATTTCCAATGTATTACGAATCCAGTGATACCTCACATCAATATGCTTGGATCTTGAATGAAAGGTTGAGTTCTTACTGAGATGGATGGCACTCTGACTGTCACAATGGAGAATATACTTCTCTTGTTTCTGACCCAGTTCTTCTAAGAACTTCTTCATCCATATCAACTCTTTGCTTGCTTCAGTTATGGCAATATACTCAGCTTCTGTGGTAGACAAAGCAACACATTTCTGTAGTTTGGATTGCCATGACACAGCTCCCCTTGAATAAGTAATCAAATACCATAAAGTGGACTTTCTGGAATCAATGTCACCAGCCATATCTGCATCTGTAAACCCTTCAAGTATAAGTTTACCATTTCCAAAGCACAAATATACCTTGGAAGTACCTCTGAGGTATCTCAAAATCCACTTAACTGCATTCCAATGCTCTTTCCCTGGATTTGAGAAAAAGCAACTGACTACTCCAACTGCATGAGCTATATCTGGCCTAGTGTATACCATTGCGTACATCAAACTACCCACTGCTGAGGCATATGGGACTCTTGCCATATCTTCCTTCTCTCTTGCTGTGGAAGGGCTTTGTTTCGTACTCTGCTTGAAATGAGTAGCAAGAGGAGAGCTAACTATCTTAGCTTTATTCATATTGAATCTGTTGTGTACTTTTTTAATATATCGCTCCTGTGACATGCGCAACTTCTTCTCTTTTCTATCCCGGTAAATTCGAATACCAAGAATTTGCCTTGCTTGCCCTAAATCCTTCATAGCAAAGGACTGATTTAACTGTTTCTTCAGATTTTCAATTCTTGAATAATTCCTATCAACAATCAACATGTCATCAACATAAAGCAATAATATTATGAAGTCATCATCACAAAATTTCTGTACAAATACACAATGGTCAGAAGTGGTCTTCTTGTTGCCTTGCTCTTCCATGACTGACTCAAATTTCTTATACCATTGTCTGGGCGCCTGCTTTAAACGATATAAACTTTTCTTTAGTCGACACACACAATCTTCTTTGTCTTTCACCCTAAAACCCTCTGGTTGTTCTATATAAATCTCTTCCTCTAAATCACCATGTAGGAAGGCAGTTTTCACATTCATCTGTTCAATTTCTAAGTCTAGGCTAGCTGCTAAACCAAGAACCACACGGATGGAGGACATCTTCAATACTGGAGAGAATATCTCATCAAAGTCGATACCTTTCTGTTGACTAAATCCCTTAACAACAAGTCTAGCTTTGTATCGTGTTCGTGAAGTGTGATCATCTTGCTTCAATCTATAAAACCACTTGTTCTTCAAAACTCTTTTGCCTTTGGACAACTCTACCAGTTCAAAAGTGTGATTGTCATGCAATGACTGCATCTCATCTTGCATGGCATCAACCCACTTTGCCTTGTGTTCGTCTTCCATAGCTTCTGCATAACACTCGGGCTCTCCCCCATCTGTCATTAACACATACTCTTCTGTAGAATACCGAGTGGAATGATGTCGGTCTCTGATAGACCTCCTGAGTGGAACATCTGGTAGCATCTCTGATTCTGGCAACTGATCAAGGGTCTCATTCTGTAAAGGAGCATCTGCATCACTAGGACTCTGTTGGTCATCTTGAGTAGCATGTTCAACCTGCGCTGGCAAATCTGTCAATGGCACCAGCTCCAAGTTAATCGAACCATCATTGCACCTGATCACTGCTTTATCTGTCTTCTCAATATCTTGTATGGTTTGATCTTCAATAAACACAACGTCTCGGCGTCTCACTAGTTTCTTATCAATTGGATCATATAATCTGTACCCAAACTCATCCAGGCCATAACCTAGAAAGATACATTGTCGGGTCTTCACATCAAGCTTAGACCTCTCATCCTTTGGAATATGCACAAATGCTTTACAACCAAAGACACGTAAGTAATCATAGGTAACATTCTTACCAGTCCAAACTCTGTCTCGTACATCAAACTGAAGTGGAACACATGGTGTCATATTAAGAACATGTACGACTGTATTCAAAGCCTCACCCCAAAAAGATCCAGGCAATTGTGCCTGTTAAAGCAAACATCTCACTCTTTCAATCAGTGTTCTATTCATCCTCTCAACTAAACCATTCAACTGAGGAGTCTTCGGAGGTGTCTTTTGATGCCGAATACCTTGTTGTCTGCAATAATCATCAAATGGGTCTGAATACTCTCCCCCGTTATCAGTTCGGATGCATTTCAGTTTCTTTCCAGTCTGCCTCTCAACTAAGGCCTGAAACGGTTTAAACATTTCCAATACTTGATTCTTTCTTTTCAAGGTATAAACTCAAGACTTTCTTGAATGATCATCTATAAAAGTCATAAAATACAAAGAACCGCCAAGTATTCTTGTCTTTATAGGACCACAAACATCTGAATGAACTAGATCAAGTATACCTGACTTTCTTGAAGGAGGAGAACTTTTGAAGGAGTCTCTATTTTGCTTCCCTGCCAAACAGTGAGTACACTTTTTCAAAGATGCATTCTTCATTCCAGACAGGAAGTTCTTTTTAAACAATATTGACAAGCCTTTCTCACTCATGTGGCCAAATCTTTTATGCCACAATTGTACTGTGAGCTCATTCTCCATAACATTAATAATGCTACTATAGAGCCTTGCTTGTAGTATGTACAGATTTGAAACCTTCTTGCCTCGAGCTATAACCATAGCACTCCTTGTAAGCTTCCATTGCCCATTACAAAAGGTGTTGCAATACCCTTCATCATCAAGTTTATTTGTAGAAATCAAATTCAAACGAATATCAAGAATGTGCTTTACATCTCTAAGAACAAGCACCGTGATGTTATTAGTTTCCAAGCACACATCTCCAATGCCAGTAATTTTAGCCAAGCCACCATTGTCCATCTTTACTGTGCCAAAATCACCGGGTACATAGTTTGTGAAGAAATCCGTTCGAGATGTACAATGAATTGAGGCACCACTATCAATCACCCAACTAGTTTCATGAGAAACAATGTTTACAACATCATTATCATTATAAACAATGAAGAAGTCTCCAGTAGTAGTGGTGGCAACTTGATCATCCTTCTTTTCATCAACGTCCTTCTTCTCATTCCCTTTCTCCTTGTTTTCTATCTTCAATTTTCTGCAATATTTCTTTATATGCCCTTTCATGCCAAGCACTCAATATTAGCAAACTTGTTTGACTTGCTTCTGCCTTTATCTCTATTCTTTGGACCTCTGCTTTTACTTCTCTCCCTCTTTTCTGTAACCAAGACCTCTGACTGCGAAGAAGAACCCTGTGATTTTCTTCTCATCTCTTCATTCAGAACACTGCTTTTAGCTAGATCCATATTGATTACACCATCTGAGGCTGAGTTAGATAATGACATTCTGAATGTCTCCCAAGAGTCCGGCAATGTACCAAGCAAACACAAACTCTGTACCTCATCATCAAACTTGATACCCATTCAAGCCAACTAATTAATTATTCCTTGGGATGTATTCAAGTGATCTATCAACGGAGTTCCATCTTGATATCTCAAAGACATCAAATGCTTGATCAGATACATTTTATTGTTTCCAGTCTTTCTAGCATATAACTGTTCAAGTTTATTCCAGAGTGTACGTGCATGTGTCTCCCTACTAATATGGTTCAAAACATTATCATCTACCCACTGTCTAATGTACCCACAAACTTGTCTATGTTGCAAAGTTCATTCTTCATCAGATTTATTTTCAGGTTTCTCATTAGCAAACATCGGTAGATGAAACTGCTTCACAAATAAAAGGTCTTCCATTTTTCCTTTCCATGTATGATAATTAGAACCATTCAAAGTAACCATTCTACTCAAATTAGCTTCCATTATTCAACACAAAGTATTGAGCGGCTATAACCCCGCTCTGATACCACTTTGTTGGGAGAAATACTAATAATGACTTGGAATAACCAAATCAACTACCAAACAGCGGAAATAATTTCCTCCCACTTTGTGTGAATCTGTTAGGAAGTAATTTAATAGAGAATAATCTATAATAATATCACACACACACAAAAAGCCATGAATTTTTACATGGAAAACCCTTCAAAGCAAAGGGAAAAACCACAGGACCTAGTTCAGTTAAATCTTCCACTATCAACAATAATGAGTATACAAGTGTTCTCTCTAGATAACACTAGAGGCATACAATCAACAATGATCTCAAGAAAAACTTTCTTGGCAACCAAACAATGTGATAAAAGAGATTTCTCCCAAAAATACGTTATTGTTCACGACCTAGGAATACCAGAAATACTGCTCTAAATCCGATCTCCACCGTTCAGATTATAGAGCTCTGAGTTGTCAATGTACCTATAAAAGTTCAGCACAATCGGACCACAAACGACTCCGATCAAAGCACTTGATTGAAACTGGACGAACCTCTCTATTTTTGGCTATTTCTTTCTCTCCCTAGTTTTCACTCGTTTTTTTTTCATGCATCTGATGGAGGCAGCTGCAATTAGGATTTTAGTAAACCTAATTAGGTTGGGCCAAAGGCCTCTCTCCATGTGAGCTTAATGAACCCACATGGGCCATCCTCCATATAGGAGGGAACCCACGCAACAAACAGGAGGTAGAATCTTGCATATGGTATGGATAAAACATTAATGAGGTGTTTCCCAGATGTTATTCATGAGATTTGGCGAATGAAACAGCCTTCGAATCACAATACATTACATCGAAACCCCAATATGAAAATTGAAATAGAAGAGAACAAAAGTTTCGTTCATTATCTACCTCATGCAATAGATTTGCTGCAAAGATAGCGGATAACGGTGTCTGCTCTACTGTTTTCAGAACAATTGTGTTGCCACATGCTAATGTTGGCCCGACCTTCCAGGCAAACATGAGAAGAGGAAAATTCCATGGAATAACCTGACCCGTAACACCAATAGGTTCATGCAAGGTTTGCACATGGTATGGTCCATCAGCTTGAACTGTGAGACCATGAATCTTATCCGCCCAACCTGAAAGTTTTGCCATAGATCAAATCTCAGAAATATTGATAAAATGCAGAGAACACTCAAAATCTAAATAGAAAAAGATGAACTATATTCTTTGGATTTACATACTAGCATAGTATTGCATTAGACGTGTCAACATTTGAACTTCGAGTTTAGCAGACTGTTCATATGGTTTCCCATTGTCCCAAGTCTCAAGTGCTGCAACTTCATCATTGTGCTTTTCAATCAAATCAGCAAAGCGCAGGAGTATCCTTTGTCTTTCCTGGAGATATAAATAAAGAAATCAATTGTACCAACTCGGAGACATCGAATTGCAGATGAAAAATTATAAGCACAAAAAAGAAAATTTACGTATGCAATCATCTTTGGCCATGGTCCTTCATCAAAAGCCTTGCGAGCAGCAGCAATTGCTCTATTTATATCTTTAGCATCACCTTCTGCAACATGGGCAATCACATCCCCTGTCCTGGGATCCAATGCCGGGAAACTTTTTCCTGAGGCCGAAGGAAGCCACAGCAGAAGATTCAATACATGTCAATCGAAAAAAAAAAAGTGTCTTAGGATGCCCCATTTCATAAAAGTTGAGGTTGCAAATAAGTAGCACATATCTAGCAAATATGTGTATGAATGCTGGGAAATCTCACCTGATGCAGCATCAACAAGTTTTCCATTAATCAAAAGCTGAGTATGCTTTACTTCAACGGATGGATCGACGGGATTCTCGATTGCAACAGCAGTGCTATATTTCGATATTCCTCTGCTTGGGCTAGTAATATTCCTACCTGAAGAAAGTAATATTTAACCAATGAAGAAAGAAATATTTTACCTACATACTACAAATCAAACAGGCATAGTACACCGTTACCATTATCCTGTGAAGATTAGCAAAACTAGACCGACAGATCATGCTAGTGGAAGTAGTTTGTCGTAAGTCGCAAATGCAAGAAGGAAATGAATATAATATAAAAATATAAAACTTGTTGGATGTTTGAAACATAATTCTCAAATTGGTCACGACGACTTCACCTATATACAGTTTCTCCATCCAAACACACGAAAATATATTTTAGTACTTCTCGGGTCATCAGCAGGTCAGTCGCCATGCATGAAATATTCTTACGGAAAGATCAACAGGTCTTTCCAACTAGGCCGACGTGGAGTGTTTCGACAATACTTTTGATAAAAGAAAACTTCCCTGTGGTTCTTTGATCGTGTCGTCTTTGGAACGACATTCGAATGAGAGGTCCATCGACATGAACGAAGCGTTAAGCATCACAACCCACATAAACAACCAAAAACAAATCCAAACAAACTAAAGCAAAAGAGAAAATGACAGGAAATAAAAAATAAAAAATCAACTAGTCGAGAGGTAAGTACCAATACTACCTCTAGAAAACAAAGCAGCAGAAGAAGTAGGAGAAGTTAAAAGAGCGAGAGAGAAGAGAACACATCCTCCGAGTAGCCATGGTAAACAATAGCTCTGTGTGTCTGTTGTGTGTGTGTGGTCGTATGCATATATATATATATAGGGTTATGGCACTAGAAACGTAACGGCAACAGGTGGGGAATTAATGAACCTTTGGTGGAGCTCTGCAAATCAGGGAGAGTTGGCGTTGACAAATAGAGAAGAAGATTAATTATACACTTGAAGCTGGTTTTAAAGCATGTATAATTAGAGAGATTACATACTTGGGAGTAGGATTTAATGCATGGACAATTAAAGAGTTGGTGAGGAATGCATGGGCAATTTGGAGTTGATGTGGGTTATTAATGTCGGGATTTTGTGAAGTTAATTAAAACATTTAATGCTTTTGTTTATTAGAGTATTAGCATAGGATTAGTTATTAAGCAGTTTCAAGATATATTAAGTAGTTTTCGAAAAGAAAATTCTATACACCGCACCATTATTCTACTTCCATACCAATGTGACATATTTATCACTATTGAATTTTCTTTATTAGATGATTATTTATTATTTAATAGTGATAAATATGTCATTTCTTATATAGTGGTATGAAAGAGAGATAGTGGTATAGTGTATAGCATTACTCGATATCTTGTAATTTAATAGCTCCTTCAAGGATGAGAGAAAACCACGTTAAATTAAAATTACACGCCATAACATTTAAGGAATATAAAAAGAGTCTCTAAAATTCTTCAATTTACAAGTTCATTTGAAAATATAATAAAAAAGATATAGAATTTTTTTATAAAATGAACAAATTAGGGCCTGAGTGTTTAATAAAATATGAACAATAATCGGCTTATATAATTAAGGCGCTCTTTTACAAGTTTATATTAAATGGAAGATAGTTTTGTAAAATTAAAAGTTAAATTGAGTGGCATGTTTGTATTGATTAATTATAAAATAGGTCATTAAAGAGAGTTGAAAACGTATATCATTATACATGAAATCTAATCTCTCACGTTGAAAAGATTGACTCCAAATAGTTTCTAAAGTCAAAAGAAGAATTTTTCTAAAACCATTAATTAACAGCATTTTTCTTAAATTTTTTCTATTTGTTATCTCTTATTCCCTTCAATGTTTTTTATTTGCATCTCCGCAATCTTAAATTTCCAACGGAGATATCTAGTTTTCCACTGCAGAGAGAATCAGAATTAGTAACTTACAATCTATTGGAATCATAATTTGCTTGAAATATTTTCAAGTTGGTAAATGTTTTTACATCTTCTATTGTATTTTGAGTTTTTTTTTTTAAGCTAACCAGTGACCACGTCATGAGTTCAAGTCATGGAGGGCACGACTTATAGGTTGATTAAAATGTTTTAGTACTATATAAGTTATTGAATACTAACGAATGAGTGAAGTCTCTAAAAGGGAAAGAGTTACCATTGTGTTAGTATTAATAAAGTGGGCCGTCGTAAACGTCGGATTTGAAAACATGATGGAATGTTGTGATTCCTATAGTTAAAAATTTAATCAAATTAGTATTCAATATAGTCTTAGAACTTTTGGATCAATGATTGAGTCTTTATTAACTCTTAAGGATAAATTGATAATAATAGTAGTAAAAGTAATAGAAAGATAGGAGAGAATGGTTATTGAGTAAGGGGAAGGCCTTGGTAGGTAAGTAGGAGAAAATAAAGAGAGAGAGAGAGAGAGAGAGAGAGGGGGGAGGGGGAGGGGGAGGGGGAAGAATTAGAGAATGTTTAAGGAATGATAAGATATGAGAATTTTGTTAATAGTAGTAAGATGGTTTATGAATAGTTTTGAGATAGTTTAAATTAAATATTTACTGAGTTTTGGAAAAAGAGAAAAAAAATTGAATAAAAAATATTATAAATTTAAAATACTATTAGAATATAATTTTTGTTTTGGTATTTAAAAAAGTTGAATTGTTAAAAAGTTTGAAAGTTTGGGAAAGTTACAATGATTAGTTTGAAAAAATTGTAATGATTATTTTGAAAGTGTGTTTGAATGATATTTAGAAAGGAAAGAAAATTAGATGAAATGAAATTAGATGAAATGAGTATTTTCAAACATTCTCTTAAAACACAATATTTTCTTTTCTTTGGGAAAGGGATACAAATTATAAAAGATTTTTTTGAATTTTTTCTGTTGATGAATAATCTCACATTGCATGTGGATAAGATCTTGGGCTTTATAAGGAATGAGCTATCATCTCTTGTAAAATCGATTTTATGATATGAGTTAAATCCATAAATTTTTTCATAGTATCAGAGTCTACTATAGGACGAATGAGAGCCCACACTACTTACCTCGTGACAATAATTAGAAAACAAATACTAGCATGCACGGGAGAGTGTTGAGAAATAATCTCACATTACCTGTAGACAAAGTCTTGGGCATGTTTATAAGAAATGAGCTATCATCTATTGTATAATCGGTTTTATGAGATGAGTTAGGCCCAGAAATTTCTTCATCTAAGACTTTGAGAACTGCTACAGATACAAAAAATTACACAAAAGTAAATCCACAAACTAACATGGATTCATATGATATATTAAATCTATTTTATATTAAAAATAATTTTATAATCATATATTGTATCAAATTATATCAATTTATAAATTTACTATTATATAATTCTTTTGGGACTAAAATATTTCTCAAAATACAACTACGCACGTTTGGAAAGAAAAATTATTATTCATTTTGTTTAAAAAAAGATTATTTTGTTATTTGATCGAAAGGAATAAATTTTTAGTACGGAGGACACGGTTGAATAATATTAGTCAAGGCAAAGCTACGTGACAGGATGCTGTAATTTTTAAGGAATAATATATATTTACAATTTTTTTTAATATCTATTTTACAACTTATTTTTAAATAATTAATAAAATAATATTATTTTATTAAAAATAAATTTTAATAACTGAGACGACTACCGTAAAGTTGTAAAAAAGTTATAAAATAGTTTTAAGATTATGATGTTCCATTTTCAAGACGGTAGATTTCTTCTTCTCTGCCCTGCTCACTCATCTTGTATCCACCCATGGGAATTGCAGCATCAAAAGCCTTGACAGCAGCAACAACTACTCGATTTATATCTTCAGCATCATCTTCTGCAGCACGAGCAATCCCCTGTCCTGGGACCCAATGTCGACAAAGCTTTTTTCCCCGTGGCCAAAGGAAACCAGGCAGCCACGGGAGAAGATTCCATACATGTAAGAAAAAAAAAAAAAACTAACTAAAAAAGTGCTGGGAAATCTCACCTGACTCAGCATCAAATATTGTCCATTAGTGAAATGCTCGTGTCAAAGTGTTAGCAGTGTATATGTAACTAACAGTAACTGATCATCAGGATGCTTGACATGTTTTTTCTTTTTTGAATAAAAAGGGTAAGAGGGAGCAACCGGATGCGGCTTCTTTACCTAAGTGTGATCACAGTAGTACTCTATTCGCTAGAAATCGGACTGTAGAAACTAGACGGCGAAAAGCTTCATGTGCTCCCTCAAGTCGAGTTTAAGTACCGATATTTTAAGGTGAATCCATATTCAAATTCGAATGGAGGATCTAGTACATGCCAAACCACTTGAAAAAATAAATCTAGTACATGCAAAACATTGAACAACCACCCGTGACATAGAATGAGAATATAGACACTGCTAACACCTTGACAGGAGCATTAACTAGAAGTTTGGACGGTGCGGGTGAACTGCTTTTGACATATTTGATCCTAGGGCTGGGTACGAGATGAGTGAGTAGAGCATAGAAGAACACCCCCTGCATGTTGTCACTTCTTTTGAATATTCTAAAGTTCAACATGCTTCTGTCTTTTTATAGCGTTTTCAAAAACACGACCTCAAATTTAAAGGCTCTGAGGCTGTGATTGCATGAAGATGATGGTGACGATCAAATCCTGATCCACTGCGATCTGGGAATTTATGGATGTGAATGAAGAGGAGGTGTATTACGTGTACCATAAGAAATCTCCAGAAGAAGTTATATAAAGCTGTACAAAATATATCACAACTATTAATAGTCGGTTGGGCAGTCCTAGATGGACATTGCTGCAGTACTTTTTTTCTTTTGTTCTCGGATGAAGATAATTTGGATATAAACACATTTATTAATAATGGAGGCCCATAATTTTGACATGTAACGAGAGATTTTTAAGGAAGTTTTCTTGCAGCAGAAGCACTGCTTAATTACTAAATACATAAAAGCTATGGTGGATAATGACTCCTAACTAAAATGTGTATTGATCAGTATTCATTCATGAATGTTGTTTGACTCCTCCTCCCCTCTTTCTTTTCAGTAGTACTTTTCGATAGGAGTGACAATATATAACACGATCTATTAACCCGATACGAATATGATACGATAATAACATGTTTGAGTTTAGTTTTAATGGGTTTGGATCAAAACGAGTTAACTCGTTAAGATACGATTACTTAATTAGTTGATAACAGGTCAACTCATTTTAACCCGTTAAGACAATTAAAGTTACCGTTATACCCTTATATCTAAAAGTAAAATTGTTCGAATTTTAATTTCGATATTTTTTTGTTTGGATTGTAATTTTAAACTTGTAGTTAGTTTTATATTTTTTTTTATAGATATTGTGATTTTAACATTTATATAAATTATGTTAAATTTAATCAGGTCAAATAGGTTAATTTCGGATCTATTCAACCCATTTACATAAACGGGTCAAGTTGGGCCAACCTATTTCGTAGTATTTACTAATCGGTCAAAACGGGTTTATACGACATGAAACTTTATGTTAATAGATCATGTTAGGGTTTGAGATTTTGATACGATAAGCTTAAAAGGTTGTGTTCGGGTTGACCCATATAATATAATATACATGCATTGAGACGACACCAACATGACCCATTAACACAATTTGACACTCCTAGTTTTCGATGTTGTCTGTTGATTTTTGTTAGGCTTTTTTTTTTTTTCAAAAATAGCATGTAGATAAGCCAATCTACTAATGTTTGACCACCTTTGACTGTCACGCGTGACTCCACAAGACTCCTCAACTGCCAATCTATTGGCTTCTAGAAGAACTGCGCTCGTTCGATTAGCACGTAAGTCTCACGCTATGCCACGCGTGAGATCCACTCTTTACAATGTGTTCTCCCGCCACGTGCGGCTAAAATGGGATCAATAACCTTGTTCTTGCAGATCCCACAAACGTCTTCTCTCCAAAGATTGTCAGGAAAAGGAAGTGAACGTTTCAACCAAATTGGACCAGCAAAGTGCAGCACAACACAATCTACTACGACTTACTATGTCGCAGTCCGTTTATCGGACTGAGAAAAACCGCTTTAAGCAACTTCTCGTTGTGGGAAATGGGTAGGAGCCATTGACTTCAGATCTTGTTTTTTTCTTTTCTCGTGTTGTATTAGCTACTTTGGAGATGATTGTTAAGACCTCCCACCCTTTAGTCTCTTGTATTTTCTAATTGTTTAATATATAAAGAAAAAAAAAATGTTGAGCTTCTCTCTATCTCTCTCTATATATACATATATATAAGAGAAAAACATAAAAGTTTTTGTTTTAACTCCTCTTTGCTAATTTTCAATTCCATTTCCCTTCTTCCTCTCCACCAGTCCTCACTTCTCCTCCTTGAGATCTTCCTCATTCATTGGCTAGTAGTTGGTCTCATCTCATCTTATCTTAAAATCTAAACATTATTCAAATAAAAATACATTTCAATTTCTCTTTCATGCTTTTTCATCCAATTATTATAATTTTTCCAAACTTCTATATAAAACATTAAAAAAAAAATCAATTAAAAAATCATATTATAACAATATTTTAACTTTATAATATTTTTATTTAATTTTTTCTCTCTCATTTCTCAAAACTCAATAAAAACATTAACTCAAATTATTTCATCACTATTTATATATCATCTTACTATTATTCATAGACTTCATCTATTTCACCTGTCTATCCAAACGAGGTCATGAGAACCCATTCTTTTCCTTGTTCTCTCTCACACACACAGAATAAAGATAGTTTTTCCTTCTCTCCATCTCCCCTAACCTACCGCTCCTCTCCCTTTATTTTTGTTCCCAAATCTACTCAAGAAGACCTTTTCCTAATTCCACCACCATTCCTCCCCTCTCTTTCTACTACTTCTATGCTATTATTACCACTATCAACCTTCATATCTGTTACTTACATGTCTCCTAAAAAATATAAGAGAAATTCGATACTTTTCAAAGCCAGATCTATAATCTTCTAATCCACACTTCTTATAATCCGCAATATTGTTGCAATCCTAAGATAAAGGTAGTTCAAATCTACCTTTTGTTTTTAATCAAATATGGGCAAAGACAGTATTACAGGCTGCAATTAGATAGGCAATTACAGGGATGTGTCAGGGGTCCTTTTCTCTATGGAATAAGATGAGGATAGAATTGGCAAGCTGATGGGAGTGCATGAACTATTTCCGAAAGGAAAATAGCTAGGCATTAGACTTGCAAGTCTTGCATACCATTGAAAAAAAGTGAGACCAGTTCATAGGTCCCATTTTTTTTCAAATAGCTTATGCGAGACCCCAAGATTATATCTAGCATGCATCATGCTAAGTTGCCGCCCAACAATGATCACTGGGCATGCCGTTTAACACAAATTTACATTTTTATTTTTATCTTCATATTTTTTTAACATATTTAAATATTTATAAAAAAAATCAATACACTAAAAGCCACTTTCTTAATTATTAAGTAAAAAAATTAAATACAAGAGCGATCAAAATAAGGGGGCAAACTCAGGTAGTAAACTTGTATTTTCCATCTAGCATTACTCTCGATCAACCTATTTGGCCCAGTCATGCACAGTTGAGTTTGCACTAAAGAAGCACAAGCAATGTTCAAGTTGGTGTTTTCTTGCACGATGGTTGCGTATGCTTTGATGATTGGTGCAATTTGCCAGATCTTTATTGAATCTTTATGGGTTAGAACTTTGTAGACAGTTTCAAAATTGCCTTAGATGGTTACTCCTTTCAAATGAACCTTTCTTGCTTTTGAGGCATCTAGGAGTGCTCGAGTGCTTCTCCTGTTGTTGGGTCAGTGATTAAGCATCTTTTTGTCCAATTATGAACAGTTTTTCCTTTGGAGTCATGGCATAAGGCTGTAATGATGCAATAGTCATTTCTTATTTCCTCATTGTAGTTTATCTTTAGATGGTCTAGCAGTGGTGGTTTGCCTGTGTGTGGGGGTGTTTTTGGTGGAATGCAGCTCTAAGCTTGAGTATTTTCTCCGGACAATCTGCCACTCGGAAAATTGTAGCTCTTGGGTTTTGATGATTTCTTCTGTGCATTTTTTGTTTCTTTCAGCCCAAATGGTAGTATTATAGTGGCAAATAGTTTGAAATCCAGTTTATGATACTCAAATGAGAGAGTTTTGATATGATTCATGGCCATGGGCTCTCTCTCCATACTATTTGGTAGAAAGGGCATTTTATGTTGTGCTGGGAGGCTGATTTGATGGAGAACTTTCTAGTGGGGTCCTTGGGCTAGAATTTTTGGTTTTCATCTTCATTTACGGGCAATGAGATTTGGATGATGTTGGCCCAAGGTCTCTTGGATTTGGATATTCCATCTTTCCAGATTTGGGAGAATGACATACCAAGCTTAAGATTAAGATCTAATCCCGAGGCCACAGCTGGATCAGACTGAAACGGTGAAAGTCTAAGTACAGGCATGCTATTGGGTGGATCATTTAAGTTCAATAAACTAAAACAAAAATGAGGAAAGAGTGCATTTGATATAAATATAAACTGTTGATTATTAAATTCAAACACCCACAAATTCCCAGATCTCCGTCGATAAAAAAAAAAAAAAAAAACAAGGATTCTATCATCATCATCATCACCTTCACGCAATCATATACACTAGAGCCTAGAAATTGGAGGTGGTATTATTTTTTGGCAAACGACATAACTTGGAGAGAAGCATGTTGAACTTAATTAGAGCCATGCTGGGTTCTTCAAAGGAGTGACAACAGCCTTCACTTGCAAGTAATTCTCCAGACTGTAGATTCCTTTTTCCCTGCCATTCCCACTCATCTTGTATCCACCCATAGGAATTGCAGCATCAAATACGTTGAAGCAGTTCACCCACACTGACCCAACTCTTAATGCTCGAGTCAAAGTGTTAGCAGTGTCTAAGTTCTCTGTGAAGACTCCAGCAGCAAGCCCGTACTGAGTGGCGTTTGCTCTTCTTATCACCTCGTCAAGGTCCCTGAAATCAGCCAAAAACATTAGTGCTCCTAATAAGTTCAGGGAGACCATGATGTGTTTGGAAATTGTCAGGGTTTCTCACTTGTATTTAAAGATGGACTGAACTGGGCCAAATATCTCTTCCTTAGCAATCAAGATGTCATCCTGATACAAATTACTGTTAGTTTCATTGAATCCATATCTCAATCTCTGTGTAAAGATGCATGATGTTATAACCAAAAGATATACCTTAACATTTGAGAAGACTGTGGGCTTAATGTAGTAACCCTTATTGCCAAGTCTCTCTCCCCCAGCCTCAAGGGTAGCTCCACTTTCGATACCAGATTTTATGTACTCAAGGATCTTCTCAAATTGCGCATTGCTAACCTGGTTTATTTGAAAAAGCAACATTCGATATCACTAACAACTGACAGCCAACTAATACTTGTAGAACCTAACTCGCAACGTACTTTTTAAGAGAGCAATGCAACTCTTATAATGTCAGTGAGTATGAGCGCAGATAATAAAATTCAAGATGAAGTACATTTTATTAAAAACTATTGCACCAAAAACACATGCACATAGAAAGCCGTTGTTGTAAATGCAGATCAAGCTTGAAGAACATCTTTCAACAATGTGATCATTGAACATACAGAAATGCGCCATTTAAGATGAATTCATGCAAGGAATTATTGCTAACTCACCTGAGGACCTTGTTCAATCCCTTTAAGGAATGGGTCACCAACAGCACGTTTCAAAGCACGTGCCTTTGATTTCTCTACAAACTCATCATATACACGCTCATGCACAAATGTACGAGAGCCAGAACAGCAGCATTGTCCCTGCATTTTGCACAAAATCATGATCAATAAAAATGAAATGTAACTTCCTTTGAACCCATCATTGTATCAGAACAGTTTCTTTACCAAACCTGATTAAAGAACAGGGCAAAGTGCGCTAGCTCAACTGCCTTATCTATATCAGCATCCTCACATACGATAAAGGGGGATTTCCCTCCAAGTTCCATAGTTACTGGCTTAAGATTGCTTCTTGATGCCAATTCGTGAACAAATTGTCCTGTTTTTGTCGATCCAGTGAAAGCAAACTGCATAGAAATTACTACGCGTTGAGATCAGGGCATGTAAGCAAGGATCAGTACAACGTGAGAATGTTTCCTAAATTTTTTGTATCCCCGCTTATCATTGAAATGCCATAGTTGATCTGATAAAAATGCAGTTACAAAGATCTTAAATCACCTTATCCACATCCATATGACTAGCAAGAGCTGCACCAGCAGTTGCACCAAAACCAGAAATAACATTTAGAACGCCAGGAGGAAGTCCAGCCTGTCACAAAGATCAACAATCAGCACAAAATATAAAGAGACCTGTACGAAATTTGCGCATTTTATCTTGTCCAAAGTTTCAACTAGAGCATCGGACAGCTTTATAATCAGTTCAAATAATTATGAGATGCTGGATGCTTTGTATCTCCAATCAATCCAGTTCTCACAAAAGGTCACTTCAAAGAAATTCCCCATGCACTCAAGCGCTCACAATCATGTAAAAGAATTTATCACCTTTAGTATTATTTTATATTAGAAAGTATAAATTTTACTTTTTTCAGCCAAAGAATGACACTTTATTTTGAAAACAGGAGGTAGAATCTTGCATATGGTATGGATAAAACATTAATGAGGTGTTTCCCAGATGTTATTCAGAGCTTTGGCGAATGCTACAGCCTTCGAATCACAATACATAAAACATCAAAACCCCAATATGAAAATTGAAATAGAAGAGAACAAAAGTTTCGTTCATTATCTACCTCATGCAATAGATTTGCCGCAAAGAGAGCGGATAACGGTGTCTGCTCTGCTGTTTTCAGAACAATTGTGTTGCCACATGCTAATGCTGGCCCGACCTTCCAAGCAAACATGAGAAGAGGAAAATTCCATGGAATAACCTGACCCGCAACACCAATAGGTTCATGCAAGGTTTGCACATGGTATGGTCCATCAGCTTGAACTGTGAGACCATGAATCTTATCCGCCCAACCTGAAAGTTTTGCCATAGAAATCCTATAAATCTCAGAAATATTGATAAAATGCAGAGAACACTCAAAATCTATATAGCAAAAGATGAACTATATTCTTTGGATTTACATACCAGCATAGTATCGCATTAGACGTGTCAACATTGGAACTTCGATTTTAGCAGACTGTTCATATGGTTTCCCATTGTCCCAAGTCTCAAGTGCTGCAAGTTCATCATTGTGCTTTTCAATCAAATCAGCAAAGCGCAAGAGTATCCTTTGTCTTTCCTGGAGATATAAATAAAGAAATCAATTGTACAAGCTCGGAGACATCGAATTACAGATGAAAAATTAGAAGCACAATAAAGAAAATTTACGTATGCAGTCATCTTTGGCCATGGTCCTTCATCAAAAGCCTTGCGAGCAGCGGCAACTGCTCTATTTATATCTTCAGCATCACCTTCTGCAACATGGGCAATCACATCCCCTGTCCTGGGATCCAATGTCGGGAAACTTTTTCCTGAGGCCGAAGGAAGCCACAGCATAAGATTCTATTAAATTGTAAAGTAATTAGATTTATTGTAATTAGTTGTATATACTTACGTTATTTAATATTTTGTATTGTATAGTTTTTATTTAGGGCATTTTAGTCTTTCTCATTCCTTTAGGATATTTTAGTCTTTTACTTGTAATTAGGTCAGATTATTTAGCTTGTATAAATACTTGTACAGTGTTACTTTTTAGGATAAACTTTTCAGCCTCTCTTGAATACGAAATCGATTGATTCCTTTCTAGGGTTTCTTTATTCTTGTTATTGGTATATACATGTCAAACGAAAAAAAACAAAAAAAGTGTCTTAGGATGCCCCATCTCATAAAGGTTGAGGTTGCAAATAAGTAGCACATATCTAGCAAAGATGTGTATGAATGCTGGGAAATCTCACCTGATGCAGCATCAACAAATTTTCCATTAATCAAAAGCTGAGTATGCTTTACTTCAACAGGTGGATCGACTGGATTCTCGATTGCAACAACAGTGCTATATTTCGATATTCCTCTGCATGGGCTAGCAATATTCCTACCTGAAGAAAGTAATAGTTAACCAATGAAGAAAGAAATATTTTACCTACATACTACAAATCAAATAGGCATAGTATACCATTATCATTCGAATAAAAAAAAAACCCTAGTCGAGAGGTAAGTAGCAATATTACCTCTAGAAAACAAAGCAGCAGAAGAAGTAAGAGAAGTTAAAGAGCGAGAGAGAAGAGAACACATCCTCCGACTAGCCATGGTAAACAATAGCTCTGTGTGTCGGTTGTGTGTGTGGTCGTATGCATATTATAGTACTAGAAACGTAACGGCAACAGGTGGGAAATTAATGAACCTTTGGTGTAGCTCTGCAAAGCAGGGAGAGTTGGCGTTGACAAATAGAGAAAAAGACTAATTAAACACTTGGAAGCAGGATTTAATGCATGTATAATTAGAGAGATTACCTACTTGGGAGTAGGATTCAATGCATGGACAATTAAAGTGTTGGTGAGGAATGCATGGCCAATTTGGAGTTGATGTGGGTAATTAATGTCGGGATTTTGTTAAGTTAATTAAAACATTTAATGCTTTTATTTATTAGAGTCTTAGCATATGAATAGTTATTAAGCAGTTTCGAGATATATTAAGTAGTTTCCGAAAAGAAAATTCTATACACCACACCACTATTCTACTTCCATATCAATATGACATATTTATTACCATTGAATTCCTTTATTGAATGATTATTTATCATTCAATGGTGATAAATGTGCTGCATCTTGCATAATAAAATGAAAAATGGATAGTTGTGTAGTGTATAGCATTACTCGATATCCTGTAATTTAAAAGCTCATTCAAGGATGAGAGAAAACCACATTAAATTAAAATTACACGCCATGACATTTAAGGAATATAAGATATTCCCTAACAAGATATTAATACTTATTTTCTAGTACAGTAATTTATTCTCCTTGTTTAAAATAGGTAACAGCTTTAAAATGTCATTTATTTCTTACCATTTATATATTGTGCATGGCATTAATATAGTTCATGTCAAATATCAAACATTTTCATGAATATAGTTTGACTGGGTCAAGTTCCAGCCGAAATGGAATATGTTGAATTTGTGTCGTGTCGCATAATTTGTTTATCTCGAGCCAATTTCAACTAGAAATAGACCTAAATTTTAGTGTATGTCTCATTTAATGAATAAGATGAATAATAATTTTATTAAAAAAAAGAGTACTATCCTATTTATTTTGATGGATAAAGTTGGTTATAATATAAAATAATTCTACTTAGATTCTCACACACTACACTTTTTTAATTTTTTTTTTCCATAACAAATATATAGTTTATAGATAATAAGTAGAATAATTCAATTAATTTAGCAGAAAAAAAAATTAAAATATATATAATGTGTGGTATGAGATGACAAGTAGCATAATCCTATATAATATATGAGTTAATTTACATATAGTCCTCAAATGGAGATGACTAATGCAAGCTTATACAATTATGTTTAGAAAAAAATTAAGATTATAATAATATCATTTTTAAAATGATTTTTTTTTCCTTTTACTCTCATTCATCAATGAGACTACACACGCAATCTCTCACTCAAGACTGCAAATAGAATTTCTTATAATATATGTCTCAATAAAATTACTTACAAATAGATATGTTTTTTTTATAAGTAAATTACTTTTAAATGGATATGTTATGTCTAGTCCTGCTTGAATCTAATTCTAGCTGAAATTGATTCGCTAGCTGTCCCATTTGGAGATCATCTCAGATTCTCAAGTTCGAGAATAGAGAACAGTAAATGCAATGAAAAGCAGTCTTACCAAGTCAAATAGTGTATATGAGGCAAACATCTTTTTAACTACTTCCCAAGTTTAAATTATCAATGTTCAAGTTGTGGGGTGCCCATTTGACAAAAATTCTCCTTTTGTGTCATGTGGAAGAAATTAGTGCTTAACTGTTGTATACAAGAGCCTGAACGCCTGTGACCCAATTCTCCAAATGAAAAACTTGGATTCGAAACCCTCACCCTCTTTATAAAATAAAATAAACAAAAACAAAAAAACTGTTGTATACAAGCAATCTTAATAGCAATCTTAACTGTTGTATTCATGATTGACGAGCTCTAATTAGTAATTTTTATATCAAAGTATTACAAGTATTCCCTCTCCTTTCCTACTCTAATATGTAGCAATGCCAAGTCAAGTGCATATTTCGGAATCGGAACAGACCAATTACCACCCCCTTCATTCGCTTCACATGAGCCGAGTAACGCCCCTTGCCTTAGTACTCATTTATGGCTCCTGGGACAGCCGCTTCCAAGCCCACCTCCTGGTTGTCATTACTCAATCTCGCCAAACGGGGGAAAAAAAATCCATGCAATTCAAGATTCATAATCAATGCCATTTCAGGTTAAATGCCAACTAATGCTTAAATGCGATATGGGTCTAAGGATCTTACAACAAGAGTTCCTTATACAGATATAAGTTGAACACTTTCAGGGTCCCTCAAATTAGCATCATTCAATGTACTCAGACTGGCAAGGAGGGATGAACACATGAAGATTCAGATCCGCTTGATCTTTGAAAATGTTCCTGTCTCGGAAAAGTACGTGCTTTGAGTTCCACTGCCAAGTTGGTGTGCATGAGCCTGTGGATTTGAGAGTTCTATCCCCTGTAGAGAAAATATTGATATCATTGAAATGTTTATGAGTTCGAGTTCTATCACCTGTAGAGGATCCCCATCCCTCTAATTCAACCGGATAGAGATCCCCTGAGAAATTTTCTAGGGCAGCTATAAATGTTATGAGATCCACTTCATGTTTCTCCACAGAGTTCGGTTAGGAAATCTAGAGATCCAAATCCAATTCAATCACAAACCATTACCATCTTTGAAAATAGAACTTTAATGGGAGACAATGAAAGGAAGCATGTCAAGGAACACTATCATGAGGTATGATCAATTTGAGCTTCGAAAATGTTCAAGGTCAAGAAACTTGTACACTTCATAGACAGGGTTCATGGAGAGGTAAGAAGTAATACCAACCTGCACAGGGGTAAATGCTAAACTTGATGTCAATCCAGAGGAAGCGCCACTGCTTCCGTACTGCTTTTCCTTAAACCTGATAGCATTAGGTAGCCCATAGAGATTAAGGGGCAAAATTGATGTTGAGATTTAGCTGATAGAATGCTCAACTGAAATAGAAATGATAATCCGAGACATACTACATCTACAAAAGGAAGAAATTACTAATAAACTTGTCAGGCTAGCAGCAGGGCCAGAGAACAAACACATAATGCAATTCAGAGCAGCAGTTGAAAACTTACTTCTTGGCAACTTTTGCAGCAAGTTTGCTCTGACCAACTGATACACGTAGCTTGCCACTCCCAGCCTGACCGAGCATTCCGTAACCCTCTCCCAGTCCATCCCCTACCATTGAAGAGCATAATATTAAGAAAGGAATATAAAAAGGATATTGATAAACAGCAAAATTACCTCTGGTGTTACAAATGCAGACAGTATTTACGGATACCAAATGAAAACGATATAACAGTAGATACTCCAGGAAATATGCTAACAAGTAGAGATAATATGTCTTCACCCTCAAAAACGCTTTTAAAATACATAAATAAGAGGTACAGAATTCAGGAACATAACTTGAAAATGAACAATCCATATAAAAACAACAGGCATTTGTAGGGCTTGCATGCCATAAATATATTTTTGGGTTTAATTAGAGCAATTGTACATACTATAAACCAAAAATGATAACATTGTGCATATTAGAAAATAATCTAATTTCAAATCAGCAATTACTTAACATTCAAATAGACAACACCATACCTAAAGAACTCTCTTCAGGTACACCAAATTGCATCCTATTTGCAAGTTTCCTCATGTCTGTTATTGCATATCTGGAGCATGAAATGTGTGAAAAGGTATTACATCAAGTTTGATTTGTTTTAAAATCAGAAAAATAAATTAAGCTGAAGAAAGGAATTAAAGAACTGCAATACCTTTCCTTCATCTTCCTCAGTCGACGACCACCTCTCTTCTTTTTAGGCTCAGAATCAGGCACTGGAAGTGGTTTGGGTTGCTTTGCAGGAGGTGGCTCTTGCCACTTCTCAATTTTCTTACGGATCTCTTCCCGTAAGGCTCTTCCATTGTTCCCTGATGGATCTCCTCTCGTGGAATCTACTCTTGCCGCAAGTGTTGACTTGGAAGCCAAGAGCCGGCAAGCACGCATCCTCAAAGAAGGGGGTGTTGATTGAAATATCTCTGTTTGCTCAATATATCCTACACGAAATTGTGATGTTGCAGTGGAAAACCCAGCAAGGTTCTTTTTCTTAGCACCAAGAAGCTGAACATTACATGCAGGCATCTTAGCTAATGCAGCAAGACCACCAGCAGTCCCCATAAGTTTAGCTGCAACAGCACTCCCAACAATAGTAGAAAGATTTGGTGCAATATATCCCATTCGACTTTCTACAAAGTCAAGGACTTTTTTCTTTGCTGCATCTAGAGTAAGAGCTCGATCACATGCATCAATGGTCTTATCAAGAATTTCTTCAGGAAGAGGCTTGCCACTTGTAGTCGATGCTGTAACTGACACGACCATAATGATAGCTGACGGTAATAGCCCTTCCAGATCAACCAGGGTCAAGTCCATTTCATTCCCAATTTTCTTAACAACACGGGCATAATCAATTGGGTGATGCACAAGTGATTCAAGCTCTGGAAATTTCAACCTGTACTTGTCACGAATAAAATTGTGGATAATAATGATTTCATTCTCAATATCAACTGACAAAGCATTACAGTCCACAATCAACTGATATTCAGGATCATCTTCCAAAACCATTCCAAGATTTGAGATATCAGAGCCTTTTTGGAGCGCATCTTCCACTTTCTGCAAATCAAACACACTATTAACCATTACATCAACCACAATACGCATATCTACTGCAATGATCGAAGCATAGAGAACAGTAAAATTATAAACCTAACCATTCAAGAAAACTTAGCAAGGCACAAAGAGAAGAACAAGATCAAAAAGAAAAAACAAAACAAAACAGAAGAGGAAGAAGAAAAAGACCACACTGGATCTCCCAAAGAAGAGAAATCTAAAACAAACCTGTTCCTCCATAGAACTGATCATATTAAATTGATTAAGGAAAGATAAAGGTAGAACAAACTCTGAAACATAAACATAAAAGCGCATGGCACATGCCATTGTCAAAATAGAAGCGGATGCAAGATAAGGATTAACCTGCATAATATCAACATATCTCTGGGTTTTCTGCAATTTTGAAACACTATCCAGATCATCATAGTTAAGATTTTCTATGTCTGCCATTTCCCCATCAACATCTTCTTCCATATTTCCAGCATCAACATCTTCTTCCTCCTGCAAGATAAGAGCACATTTACACATGATGCCTAGGCTGAAAAATATTAACAAAAAACCTTCACAAAGTCAATGATATGTAATTTACACAACAAAAATACTCACAATAACATCAGCTTCATTGTCAGATAGTTCATCAAGGTCTGCAAGGAAAGAATCAGCCAGAGTTGCCTGCAATCAACCAACAATAAGTAAAAGATTGAAACTAAAATTAACAATTTTAAGTATCTGGGAATAAAACTGATAATTTTCAAAAGGAAAAACTATTCAAGTTCAACGAGTCCCCCTGCATATTTATATGAGATTCTATGATAAAAACCCAGAAAAAAGAGATCATCAATAGTCCTGTCTAATCACAACCAACTGATTTGTGACAAACCATGGTGAATGACATTACCATATCAGCAGCACTCCCTAACTCCACACCCCATAAAAGAAAAGAGAAAAAAACCCAACCCACAAAAGAAAAATTAACATGCCATGCAATTGAAACATTGAACCTTTTATAAGCATTTCACTAACCACCTTGTTTCGTACAAACAAGAAACAACCTTGTCAATCACACAACATGGTACGCATGTTATTAGCAGTGAAAAAAACTATCTGAAGTGCACTGCCATTGTATTCTTTCAAAGAAAAATACCAACCACAGAGTGACAGATTTCTTGGTAAAGAACCCAAGGATATCCAGAAATCTATGTGAAAAGGCATGGACAATAAGGGATAAAATAGCTTTAAAAGGTTTCTACCGTATAAACTGCACACTTGGGCAAGAAAATGGCATATACTCTGTCCAATCATATGCTTATATCCCCACTCTTCAATTTCCCCATGGAATACCTTCTTTTTTTATCCGTAAAATAAAATTTTATTAATATTAAAACATGGTGTAGCCCAGGAAGTATACAAAGAATACACCTAACAACTAGGAACTAAAAATGGATACAAGTAAACTACAAAAAACTAGTCCGTTACAATCAATGATAGAAGCACACCCAAGATAATAGCATGTTGAAAATGAATCTCTTCCGTTCATCCAAAAAGTGCTCCCAATTTTCAAAACACCAACCATTTCTCACCATCCACATTCCACAAACACCGCATAGTACAAAGAGGAATCATTTTCCACACAGTAGGGATTTAGATAATACCCCTAAGACCTCTCCAACACCCAAAAATATCCATCCCCCTTCTAGGCATAATCCATGCCAAAGATATCATCCCACAAGAACCTGGCCACCTTGCAATGTAATAACAAATGATTGAATATAACTAAAAGAGAGGTCATCGCTTCCATCTCTTAAGCGCAGCTAGTGTACATAAGTTTACATATTGACACATATCCCAATTTCATGGTTCTGGGCTAGTAAAATAGGACATAAGTAAAAATTATAGCCATACACCACAAAAGAACTTGAAATGGCTTAAAACATGTTCTATTGTGAAGCATAAGAACAAGGCCCTAAGAATGCCAAAAAAATGGCAAAACAGACTAAATCAAACGAGCTATGATAAACAAAATGGTCATGAAGTTCACCTCATAGTAACTTATTCTACAACACCCCAAGTCTGAAACCCTAATAAGCAAAACATCAGAATTTTTGTCTCATCCTGTGAAAATTGACAACTTAATTTTTCCAAACTACGATGAGCTCTGAAGTTCTTAAAATCCTAGTTATCAAAAGTGGCTGTTGTATAAAATACGTAAGATAGATTAAAAGAACAATTTTTAAGTACAGGAAAAACAGAACAATGAAGTATATGATTAGGCACAATGAATTCAAAGATTAAAATAACAAAAAATCACTAACCATTCTTTCAAACTCCAAGTGAAGAAGCTCAAGTGGAACGAAATATTCAAGGCTTTTCCCTGACATTAAAAAAAAAAAAATTCAAATAAGAGAGAAACTTGTTAAAAATATAAATCCCTAAACTTAGTGGAAAACCTAATGGAATAGAACTGGAAGAGAGATTGGTACATCTAAGAGCATCCTCATTGGATTATCTATAGCTAAAGTCAAAGTTTGGCTAATATGTCACTTTTTGGCTTTTGGCTAATCACTCAAAACTTGAACTCCATGTTGGATTAGCCATTGCAGTCTCTATAATAATAAAATATTATTATTTTTTACTTTTTATCTATTTTTAATGCATTTTTTATTAGTTAAAATACTTTTTTATTTTCATTTTCATAATCTCCAACAATCTCCAACAAAATTTTCATTTTCATTTTCACAATCCAACAATCTATAAATTTAGCATCTCCAGTTGAGTAACAAATTGTGTTACTTTCTACTTGCACAGAAGTTGTAACTTCTTCATTTTGGAAGAAGTCAGCTGACTTCTCACAATAGAATGCTCAATGTTCTGTTCAGTAAACAAGACTTCTCAAAAGTAAACAATAAACTGCAGTCCCACTATCACCACATTATCACAAAATATAACAGCAGCATATATGCAGTCAAAAATTTCACCCAACACAATACGCTCAAGGTAGAGTAAAAATGGTAAGAGAGCTTTTTAAAGCCATACATCCAGCAAACTAATGCCTTTTCAAATTCAGATCCACACTTCCAGCAGCAAACTAATGCTTCTCACATGGTCAGTCCACAATATCACAAACTTTTTTTTTTTTGATAAGTAAACAACAATATCACAAACTAATCCTGTGTACATGGGCTTTGCCTAGTTTCATTAAATAAAGCTTTTCTTACTTATAAAGAAAAACAATATCACAAACTAATGATTCCAAACATATGAATTTTGTGAACTAATGCTTTTTCAGCAGCAAACTTAGACGCCCAAATACATATTCCAGCAGCAAACTAATGTTTTTTCAAATTCGTAAGTCCTTTTGTTTCTGTTAAATGTGAATTTTAGTTTTAAATCTCTTATTGGTCATGCTTTTATTCTGGCATCCAAGATTAGAGGCTGAGCTGGTAGGGAGAAATCACATTTAGAAAGACAGTGACATAGTTTTTTCTCGGATAAGTAGCAAACATACTATAATAGTGATATAAATAAATAAGAGAATGAAAACAAAAGACATGAAACATCTCAAAATAAATAAATAAAAAAAAAGAATTCTTAAGAAAACCCATGAATCAAACATCTTACAACATCATAAAAGTAAATCTGACAAAGGGTACAAAGAGAAATATTTTGAAACCAAACACGGGCCAAAACAACACACTAAGCACTGGATTCAATGTTCTAAAGTAGATTTTCTCAACCCGGATGCTAAGTTCAATCATTTTCTATAAGTAAAAGAAAAACCAAAACAAAATCACAACAAAGAGGTTGTAAAAGAATAACAAAATACAGGCAATGTAGCATCAAAGTAGCATGTGATAACTTCAGAGTAGCTCTCTAACAATGGATAATTCAACACGATACTATGCAAGAAACAGGCCAAAATTTAAAAATTATGAAACTGTAATAAAAATACAAAATTATGAAACAGAGCATCCATGAGTGTTGAAACAGACCAAAAACGGGCCTAAGAAAACAAAATAAAAATACAACTACCACGGGAGAAGAAAAATCTTCAATTACGAAGCTGTAATAATCAAACTAGAAATTGAAAAAAAAAAATGAAAACATCTACAAAATTACGAAACAGAGCATCGATGAGTGTTACCTCAAACCTCAAGAGATCAACAACAGAAAATAACCCAAATCACAAATCCTTCACACTATAACAAACCCATAAACGAAAACTACTTGTTCAGTTGTTCAAGGCAAGAACAAAAGGCGAAAACCAGAACAAGAAAGAAAGAAAGGAAGGAAGAGCAAACCCTTGCAATAATCTGTGAAGGATAACTATAACGAACCTTGCAATAATCTGTGAGAGATGCGAGAAAGGCACTGTGGAAGCCGAATCTGCGAGAGAGAAATAGCTAGAATTAGAGCACGAAACATTTGAGAAAGAGAGGGAGAGAACACGCGGGAAAGGAAATACCACTGGGGAAGAGAAAATACCAGGTCACCGAAGGGGCTTCGATTTCGAGTTTATTTTGCAACCGACGGAACAGCAGCGAGCGATGGAGGAAGCAGAACCGAGAGAGAAGAAGGAAACAAAATAAGAAAAGAAGAGAGATGGAGAGTAACCGAGAAGGGAAGAGAAAAACAAGCAGAGGAAAAGAAGAAGAACTGGAAGAGAGTGGAAAACCTAAGGAGATTTGAAACTCCAGAGAGAACCCGGTGAAGAACCGACTCGCCGCGATGAGAATTTTTTTTTTTTTTATGGTTTTTTAGCTCCAGGCTTAAGATTTAACTTTTTAGCCCAATACCATGGGCCGGCCCAGGTGCTACTCATGTGCAAGCTTTCGAATTAATTCTCTCTGTGTTTTGACATAGCCCAAGTTCAATTTCGTGAATTATCAAATATAATGTTTCAAAATACAAATGACTTGATGCTTATTTTAACAGAAAATACTTCAACAACTCTTATTTCATTTGTATAAATTATTCCAATGCATTTTTTTTTAATAATTATTCCAAAAAAAAATGTAATTTTGTAGTGCAACTCTTCAGGTTTTTCTAAGTTTTAGACAAATGTATTTTTGCATAATATAACATCTTTTTTTGCTTAATCTTGTCATGCTCTTTTGCCTCTCTATCTCTGAGAATCTCCCTGTGCTTCCCTTTCCTGTTTTTTTGTTCTTCTTTTCCTTTTATTTTTCTACATTTTCTAATAGTTTTACAAGTAATCATGAGGCGCTTCAGTCCCTTCTATTTAATATTTTTTTTTAAAATTATTTATAAGTCTATTTGTTAACATATTAAAATGTGGAAGCGTTCAGTATAAATTATATTAAAATATATTGATATATTTTTTAATTATAATAGGCTTTAGTGTTTTTTGCATCAACCTGTATTTGGCAAAATTCTTTCAAAAATTAATATTTTCAAGTGAGCGGCACAATGGAACACGTGATCACTTTTGAATGCTATAGTTACCGTCGGGGGCTCCGCAGGATTCTTTGTGTTTTATTTTTTATTTTATAGATTTTTTAATACTTTTAAATGTTTTTAAAAAATAAAAAAAATTCAAATTATCATTAAAAAATATCATTAAAAAATATTTTTTTATTAATGTACTAATCATTAAAAAACACATTAATAAAAAAATATTCTTTAATGATATTATGAATTTTTTATATTTTTTAAAAATATTTAAAAGTATTAAAAAAATCTACTTAAAAAAATGAAAAAAAAAAAAAAAACACAGATTTTAAACACAAAGAGACCCCAGCGTGGCTCCAGCATTATCCATCACTTTTATTCAATATAATAAATATTCTCAACCTCTCAACACTCCCATCACTGCAGAATGTTGAAAAGTTCTCTGTCCTATATATAACCGTTGGAACCTGAACAGCCAGCGCGGTTGTAGCATTACAGAGAAGGGCACGATTCTTACCCTACACTTCACTACCAAATTCCAAATGGCCCTCTACTACTCCTCTCTTTTCTTCAACCCTCCAGTCACTCCCACCATCCAACCCTCTAACACTCCTCTCTTGCTCACCCCAATCCGTATCCTACGCCTCCGCCATTCGAAACCCTTCTCCCAATTCACCTTAGCAAAACCTCCCCGAGCCTCGCCGCCACACAAGTACACGTACCCGGACCCCATTCCGGAATTCTCTGTAGCTGTACGTACCTATATGTCTCGGGTGTATATTTATGTGGGTCTTATTGTTTCTTACGTGTTGTGTATTGTTGCAGGAGACACAGAAGTTCAGGTCTGAGCTTATAAGGAAGCTTTTGAAGGACAAGGAAACATTCGGGGATGACCTTGATGAGGTCATAGATGTCTGTACTGAGGTACTGATCTTCTACTTTATGTGCCCAAATATTCAGGTTATTATTGTGAGTGGGTGTCTGTTATTTTTAGCAATTGATTGCTTTGGTCCTTCTAACTTTCTAAGTATCAATCAGTGCTGGCCGTTAATCAGATTGCAATGATATTATGAGTTAAGATCGGTCTCTTTGGAGAATTGAATGCTCCCCTGGCGTTTTCTGGTTATCTGAGATAAATTAGAAGTGGGTGCCTGTTGCATTAATACACATGCGAGTATGATCATGTTTTTGGGAGATCATGCTTCTCTTGAATTTAGAAGTACTTAAGCACTAACTACTTGAAAAAACATCTGAATGAAGGACATTGTCGATAATTGATTTTGCTACGAGACTCCTGAAAATGATCTCAAGAAATAAGTCGCAAAAAGTTCTATATGACTCAACCGGAGCATATAATTATGGAAGTATAACTGAGATATCTTTCCAAGTCTATGTAAACACATCATCAATGGTTTCATCATCATAATGGAATCGTTCCAAAATGTTAACTTTTCCTGCAAATGATGATGAAATTTGAAGCTCTCGCATTCCAAGATGATATTGTAGAAAATAAAATATAATAGAAAAGGAGATGGAGAAGAGAGAACGAGAGGGAGAGAGACTTTGAGGGTTACATATTTGCTATTGTAAATTATCTTTGAATACATAACATATGTCCCTATTTATAGGTGAATGAGACCAAAGAAAGAATGAAAATATAATAAAGCAATGATACTAATTGATTTATACAATAAACTAAATATGGTAGAGAATAAGTCATACTACCATACATACTAGAATATTATGAATATATTCTATAATAAGTAAGGCAATATTCTAACATCCCCTCAAACTCAGTGGATGAGACCTGGGGATCTAACTGACAACCCGACAAAAGGTGTCTATATGGTGCGTGGGGCAAGTGGATGGTGGGCAGAAACAAAACCAATGTATGAGATTGATGATGAAAATGAAGACAGCCAATGAGATTTATCACAAATTGTGATATGTTAAGTGCGTAGGAAGCCTCTGGAAGACATGTGGTGAACAGGAAAAATACAAAATAACACGTTAAATATGAGACTTATCACGAACGGGAAAAAAAGGCTATGAGAGACACTAGGAAATCAGTGACTCTTATGTCAAAATGCCAAAGACAACTCATACAGTCGGTTGGTGGTCTGATATAGAAAAATCAGATTGAAAAAGGGACGTAACTGGCATGTAAAGAACCGTACCTATCAAGTGCTAAAAGACTAAACTGAACGTTGTGTGATATGTAAATAGTTTGTGAAGGAACGTGTTTGCTAACAAAAAGATGGAGCACAGACACAAACGATTCTATGAGAGATACCAAGATCGGATATTCTCTGATACCATATAGAATATAAAAATAAAAAAGGAGAATGAGAAGAGAGACTTTAAGAGCTATTTTGCAATAGTCACTTGTCCTTAAATACATACTATATGTCCCTATTTATAGGTGAATGAGGCTAGAGAACGAATGGAAATATAATAAGTCAATGATGCTGATTGATTTAATTAACTAAATATGGTAGAGGATAAGTCATATTACCATACATGGTAAAATATTATGAATATATTCTAGAATAAGTATGGTAATATTCTAACAGATATAAAATAGATACTACATCGGGCGATACACAGCTTGAAGTGAAAAAAAAAACTAAGTCATAATCTAGTGCACATTTAACCATATTTGCGCTTATTACTCTTTTTATTACTTCAGCAATATGCTATCCTCTCCTCGATGATCAAGATCATTTCATATAGAGCCAAGTAAAGACTGTTCAAGCTTGACAAATATATGTGTGTTTTGGCTCAAGCTCAACTCGATTCAGATTCCAGTTTCAAATTATTCCAAATAACAAAACAAAAGGCAAACATTATAAAATGACTTTATTTAGCTGATTCATTATACTTTGGCTGATAAAAAATACATTACACTGATAGATTTATTGTGTTTCACGTAACCCTAAATCTGTAATTTTTTTTAGAGTATTAAATCTCTAATATTTATGCTGCTACTGGGATATACATATATGTATATATTTTGATGAGCTCAAAAAAACCAAGCTAAGTTAGGATTCGAGCAGGCTCATGAGCTTAGATGATTCCAGTGAATTTGTATGAGTGGGCTCATTTATTAGTCTAAACTTTATATTCAAAATCAGATTGTTTAATAAATGATGTCCCAGATTCAAGTTGAGTGTCTACCAGTCGGCCAAGTTGTTTGGGAACTGGTTGGTGATTGAGAATTAAGTACTAACATGAGGATATGGTTCTGGAAGTGACAATATCTTGTGACCTTCCACTGAGTCTAAAGTATCTCTTGATTTTGTTAAAATTCAAAACAGGAGAGATTGAGGAAATTTCTAGTTTTCTGATCTTTATTGTAAGCATCTTCTGGGATAAAAGATTATATACATAAGCTGGCAGCTCTGAGCAAAGATACTCTGCAGCATATGGTAGTGATGTGAACCCGTAGGAATGAAATCCCTTGAACCCACAATCAATTTGAAAACTCACCTATGAAAGTCAAAATCAAGTCAATGGATGGAGAATTTAGACTCGTTGAGAACTCATTTCAAGAACCTAAATTATATTAAAATCTAGACCCTTTGAAAAACCTGTCTCAAAAACTCAGATTACAAGGAGGAACGTCACAAAGGGCGTAATTTACCTTTGATAAGTTCAAAAGTTCAATCAAGAACAAAAGGAGAGAAACTCAACTTATAATGCATAAATTCATCAAATTTCATAAACTAATTAAAATGAGGCTACAAAGAGTATTTAAAACAAAACCTAATTAAAACTCTAACCAAAATAAACCTCCATCTTCCAAAAATACCCCTAAGTGAATAGTTCCACGGCTACAGTAACACTGCTATAGTAACTCGGCTACAGTACTTGAAACCCTAATTCAACAAAATAATTACTTTCCCAATATGCCCTTGAATAGGCACCCCCCTTAAGTCTTTCTCATAATAAACTTAATTATTCTAAACTAATAAAATAAGTCCTTTAATTGAATTAAACAAGTTGAAAGCCTTCAAGTGCCCAAAGCCTTTAAGTCATGTTGTTGCCCTCTTCCATAACTTGTAACTAATTAATAAAAATTGGATCTTCATCTTTCAAACCCATCTTGAATGTTGAGTTCTTGCTAGACTCGTCCCAAATGGATTGCACCAATCCTTGCATTGCCTCCTTGATTTTCTTGGCTCTTGACCTTGTAATTGGCCCATCTGGAACTTGCAAAGGATCTTTAAGACTAGGTCCATGTTGGTGCCCATCAAGTGGATCCTATTTTTAAGCCGGTTATTACCTTACGGGTTTCATAGTAGTTCATGTAACATGATGTTTGTTTGGGTGTTAGTGTATTGCTAAGGCAAATGGTTAAGCACATCCTACAAACATGAGTCCTAAAATAGTTGGATCAGTCTACTTAAGAAAAAAAAATTTAGACTCGATACTAATTCCCTATAATGTGCAACCTGGTCGTGCTTTATGGGAAGAAAGCAATGGGTTTCCCGTCATTAACAGCAAATAGTAAATCACTTATAAAAAAAAAAAAAGGTTAACAGCAAATAGTAAATTGAGATTTTAAATTGACACGAGTTTAAATTTGGTTGGTTGCACTGTCGAGGAAAAAAAGAGTAAATTTTGTATGTTCCTTTTGTCATTTCAATCCCAGGATGTTGTCTAAAGATATTTCTTATGCTAATGGAAACTTCTGGTCATTATCAGCATCTGAGCCATAATTAAACGTAAAGTCATCTCAGCTTGCTTAAATCACATTGCTCAAAACCTTAGTTGGGATAATAGTTCTCGTGGTACTGATTCTGCTGAAATAAGCAGACATTTGTTCCCTTTCTTTTCTCTTAGCGAGCCTGGCTTTTGCTTCAGTTGAAATTAGTTCAAAGCATTTCCAATAGGCATATTACCAATTTTTAAATTGACTTTAGTTTTAAATTTGGTTGGATTAGAAAAAAGTAGATTTTGTATCTTTTTGTCATTTCAATCACAGGATTTTATTTCCAGTTATATGTGATCTCTATGGCTGTTTTGCTGGTTGCATCACCATCTGTCCCATAATCCAAGTCTTGTAGTCATTGCAGCTTGTTTAAATCACACTGCACTTGTGACTGTTTGACAGCACTGATTCTGCTGACATAAACTAGCATTTGTTCCCTTTCTTTTGGGAGCGTGGCATTTGCTTGACTTGAAAACAGTTCAATCAATTATTGACCCCAAAAAGAAATATGTTGTTAACTAACTACAAATCAATACCATATTCTTGACAGCTTGCATCAGATTTTCCAACTTTTTGTGTGTGTTTGGCCCAAATGAATTATTCTGAGATACTATATATGTATTGTGCGATGCTTTGAGCTACGAGTGAAACATTCTAATTCAATTTGAATTTATCATGAGTTTATTCACGTAACTAGCGCATAATTGGATGCCAGATATTTAGTGAATTCTTGCACAAGGAGTATGGAGGACCAGGGACATTATTGGTGGAGCCTTTCACAAATATGTTGGTTGCTCTCAAGCAGAAACAGTTACCTGGAGCACCTTTGGCTGCAAGGGCATCCCTGTTATGGGCACAAAACTACGTCGATCAGGACTGGGAAGTTTGGAACTCCAACCTACCGAATTGATTTCTTTTCGTAATTTTATATTTCTAAAAGTCAAAATTCCATGTTGTAATTAAACTCGTGGTCATTGGGACGAACTCACAGGAAAAGGACGAGGGAAGTTCCGTATATTTTTCAAAATATCACTTTCAATACAGTAAGCGCCCCTTTTGTATCCACAGTGAGATGTTGTCCCACTAGAAATTATTTGAATTTGGAGCTGTGGTTGATGATGGATTGAAACCTTGGTACCTTCATGGATTTGAGGAATCCTTCTGCTCATCTTGGGAGTCCATCTATGTGGATCATCAGGGTATGAAAGTGGCAATCCATTACTTTATCCAACACATCTGACACACGCCATTATACAATTGAATGGTGAAATTACCAGTCAGCTTCCTGCCTCAGAGATGCTCTGCAATGAGGGGCGCCAAGATTTTGATCTCATTACTGCAGAGTTCGTTGATGGTGTCCTTACTCGCTGTCTTTCATGTTTCATCACCTGAAAGTTTTGGCATGTTTATAGGATCAGTACAGATGGATGAAAACAGCTTCTTTTGAAATGAAAGATGAGTACTTTATGCGGGTAATATCTCTTATGTGGATATACCATAAGCAGAACCTCTACCAGTTTAGTTGGTCATTTTCCAGTCTGCGAACTATATCGCTTATTTGTTAATGTCAAAATGATTGTGATATATATATAGTTGGATGACATAACTATATTTGCTTAATGTAATCATATAATGGTACTTTGACAAGAAGGATTTCAAGCTCAGCTCATATAATGTTTACAGCTGTCATAAACACAGATAATTCAAGCAGGAGCAGGCATGGTTTTGGATTACAGCCAGTTCACTAACTCAGAGATTGTCACAGTATTTAATTATATCATATGTAACATAATATTTAATAAGAAGGCACAGCTAATAAAACTTGGATGCTCAATGGCTTGCAGATAGATAAGATACCTGAGATGTCTTCTCCATATCTGACTTCCCTTCTGCTTCACAACCTGAACGCTGCTTCTCTGGCACTGTCTGTGACTTCCCAGCTGATTCTTGCTGCTGCTTCGTTTTGGCATGCTTTTTTGCCCGCAACACCTTCATGACCTCTACAAACAGCAATAAACGTCTAAAGCTAATTTTAAGCAAAACAACTACTGACACTCCAACTAATAGAGGTTTGAGTTCATGAAATAGAGCAAAATCAGTACCTTGAGTGGTGACAAGCCGATAAGCATGGCCAAGAGCAAGTGTATCAGTTCGCCGGAGAAGTTTTACGCGGGTGAACTGGACAGTCTTCTGCTCCTTGTTCTCTTGATCCTCAGGTACAGGCAACGGGATGATCAAAGAAACATAGTGACCGGGATTCGTTTTCATCACCTCACTGGCGCTTACAGGCCAATACATCCTCTCTATCTTACCACTTGGGTGTTGTATTACCAGGGCTGCTGCATCTATGGCCTGACAATTGCCCATCACTCACTCTCTCTCTCTGTATCCTTCTTTTTTATTTTTTTGTCTATTTTCTCTTTCGAAAAGACGAAGACGACGAAGATAGATAAGGAGAAGAAGAAAGGAAGGAAGGAGGCCGTCGAGTAAGCAGCAGTCTCTTTCTATACAGCTCCCACCCCACACCCCAACAAATATAGTAAAAACGGGTCCTTTCTCAGCAGGCCGTCCCAACTAACTTGTGCTGATGCAATTGCCAATAAAATATAATATATATAGTTCAAATTGACAAATAAACGGCAAGAAATAATAATAGGACTGATCTCTTGCAATATTTATTCATATAAACAGCGAGTTTAGTGAGATGTGCATCAAATAAATAAATATGGGGATTACTGTATTTGAGGAGGAGGACCAGTAGGCAGTAGGCACCGGCACGTACGTCCGAGGTGGGTTTGAATGCCACGTGGAAAAAGTGAGAAAGGTGTGAAATTGGACGTACTTGCTCGGCGGTGTCGACGGGGTCAAGGTTTTGGACTTGGAGAATGACGAAGGATGGTGTTTCTAAATGTTGACAATTTGTCTAAACAGTTACTAGTTAAGGTTGTGCCTATCTGACCATACCAAAAGCGTGCGAATTTGATTCTTTTCTGTGGATTGGGACAACCGGCCAACTTATCCGCATTTCTCACGCTGTTTTCGTTTGCTTCCGTTTTAAGATTGTGCACTGTTTTTCTTGATTTCTACGATAGAGTGGGAAAACAAGATAGATATGTGAAACGAAATTATAGTACTCTTTGATGTATATGTGTTGTTTTTTTAAATAATATTAAATGTTTATAAGACTCATTTCGTATATCTATATCTCTCAACCTAATTTGGATATTCAAGTATTTTAAGAATACATTACTATTATTTATTATTTTATTATTACTTTTTATCTAATTTTTATTACTATTCAATATTTTATTATTACTTTTTCACTATTATTAACAGAATACCTCAAAATACCTCACTACTCAAACACAACTAGTCGTAGAATTGGGACAAAATCCTAAAAGTTTGTTTAGGAAGTCTCAAACCTATTGGTAATTAGAAAGCCTCAAATGTTCATTTGGTTTCCAGCAATTTTGTTGAGAAAATTAGTTTATATTTTATTATTTCAGCGTTTACTAATTTTAAAATATTCTTATGTATTTTCTTAATTCATTGTATAGCACCTATAATAAATATTAAAACAATAAACGTTAGATAATCTAATCTAAAAATGATGATTAACTGAGATTTGGGATGACTACATTTTTATACACTCAAAACTATTGGGATTTTAACACTTTTCTCCCCAAACTATAAAAAATTAATATTTTGCTACCCTCTATTAGGAAAATGATAGGGCTACCGAGAGTTAGTCCTGACACTTTTTTTTTTATTTAGTGATTAATTATGTATTTTTTAATGATGTGAATTTTTTTTAAATGTTTAAAGATATAAAAAAAAAAATTAAAAATAGGATTTGGCCTTCTCGGGCTGCACCCTTGGTGGGTGTAGCACTACTCTCCTCTATTAATATTTGACGTCCATCAAGATTGTTCCACGCTATCTATTTTTCATTCGTTGTAATGGCTAGAATTTATTGATGATGCAAAGTTTCACTGTTTTTATAGTTTTAGAAAGCAATGTGTCAATTTTGATATTCGAAGATACAAAAGTACTATAAAAACCATAATATTAAAGATGCAAAATATACATTTTCCTTGAAATTTTAAGGCCTCAACTATAGAATCACCTAAAAAGTATACGCACTGAAGATCATAATCCGGTGGAAAGCATTTTGGTGTAATTCTAATCACTTAATTTATGTATTTATCTTATTTTCTCCCCCGTTCAAATCCCATATTTTCTATAATTTAATCACTAAACCTAGTGGAATGGCAAATAAAGCACTCCCACTATCTACATGCGGAATATTAATAAACAAACCACAATGCACAACTTTTTGTGAAAGGTTCGTAAACAATATCATCGAAGTGGCAATCTTAGCAAATAATTGAGTTGTTTTTTTTATATTAGTACAAGCAGACATCAGTCTCAGGCTGCTTCTTCGCAACAAGTTGAACTTTGTTCCATGGCTCCCCACCAGGCTTCCTCGTGTGAGTTTGTGGAAAGTGACGTGGACCAAATCAATGGAACAGTACACATTTGTAATTGAATAATAAGGCAAGCATCAGGCAATAATTCGAATAAATCAATCTGCTATTTGGAGGCATAACTCTGCAAGACTCACCAACTCCAGTCAGAGTGTCGGTTTTGAGACCCAGATCATGAAACATGATGAAACTTTAGAAATCCAAGAAAAAAGATGCGTGCTATATAATTTTTTTTTATTGGGTTATGAGGAAGGTCCTGTCCTGCAGCTTGAATCCAGAGACAAGTGGTAAGCTTCTGATCAATATCTTTGACTCACTTGATCATCTGTAAAATAACTTCTTAGAATCCCAAAGTTTGAAATTAGTTAATGATCTTCTAGTGAAAATTCACGTGTGTAAACATCTCTGATATAAATGTCAGTGTATGTAAGCCATGTGAGGTGTTGGGAAACTTTGGTTTGCATATTAAATGATGAAAGGACTGCTTCTTGTTCAAACATGGCTGGTATAGGGGACTACACCTTCAATATTATAATACCGAAGGCCCCTTAACTTGTAGTGGCTCAGGATGTGGCAGCCATTAATTTTAAATAATGGAAGGTCTTAAAGGGTCAGTTTTTTTTGTTGTTGTAATTGCTTGACAGCTTTAAATATAGAAGTTGATGGGATTCAAACTCCTCCATGCTTTTCAACCCTATAATGTTCATAACTTGCTGTATTTCTGTATATAAATTGGCTCTTAAACATCCTAATTTGTAATAAAAAAACCCTTTCCTAGCAAACAATGGAGTCTTAGGTGTTCCTGTTAGTGGGACTATTGTTCTTGATGTAAAGGACATGAGTTTAAAGTTGCTTTCTCCACATTCTTCCCCCATAATGCAGAATACAAACTACACATTCTCTAATAATAGATTAATTAATTTAAGAGTGTCAAAGATCCCTGCAGAGACAATAGAGGGAAAAGTAAAGGCAAGAAAAAAATAAACACCAAACGTACACTGTTGTCAGTTGGGAACATTCATGTAGCAGTACACAAAGCTGTCGCAGACAGTATTGAAGCTTCAAGAGTTAGCAGGTTTAATCTTGGGGAAGATTGTCATAGATAGAAGAAGAGTTGGCAGAAACCATATTTTAGCTAGGAATTTGGCAAGTTAATTAATAAGGATATAAAGCATCCATGGATATATATTTTTTAGGCAGATAATTTGTGACCCACATGCACCACCACTGTCGGTGGCGGTCCTATGCCAGTGTATCGGATCATTTATACGTTGTTATTTTCCTATGTTCCTATTTTCCCTAAGTAACGATTAAGATGAAGTGGTCGTGATAGTCTCCTTCAGCTGGACAAGATCAGCAAAACGCAGCACATCCCCCTCACCTGCAGCTTTTAGTCGTAGGTTTATTTATCAGAATATGTTAAAACTGCTTTAAAGTGGCTTCCTCTTATGGGAATGAGTTGCAGTCAATCTTTTGGCTTGATAACCTGCTTTTTTTTATTTTTCTCTTTGTTTTTATTTTGGTGTTGGTGTTGCTTTTACTTGCTCTGAGATGATTGTTGGGGACTCTCACCCTACTAACTCATGTATCTTTGTAACTGCTTAGTTATAATCTATATTATACTTATCTTGCTGAGGATAAAAAAAAAAAAAGTAGACATTTATTCCTGGAGACGACTCAACTGATTATGCACTGAATTGGCACTCACATCGACTTTTCTGGTCAAGTCATTTTGTTTTTGTTTTTCATGGCGGAGGAATGAAGTAGCTTCAGTAATGGCCAAGAAGCATGTGTCCATAATAAATGTCGATACTGATCCGAGACCGATGTTTGGGAAGAGGGCATGTGCATAAAGTCGACACCAATAAAACTAAAAGGGGTTGGTTTTCTTTATATGATTGGTCACTGTACATCATTAAATTTTTGGACACAAAGAATGAGAAACCAAAACCTAACAAAAACAAAAAGATCTTAGGACTCTCTCTGCTTGCAGAAACTCATTAAAGTGGGTGGTGATGATGATCAATCAATGGTATATTCTCCCTACTACCTAATGGAGCATTTAACGCACCATCTTCCCAGCATTTTGGCAGCCTGCAGCAAGTGGGATACAACTTTTGTTTTTCGTTTATTTTCTTTTTAAATAAAAAATAAAAACTAAAAAATTATAAAGGAATCAGACAACAATGATGGAGATTTTTCCTATAAAGGCTATTATTCATGGAGATTTTTTTTTTTTTTTTATCTAATGTGATCTTATCCTTGTAAAGTATATGAAAGAATAGTAATTATGAAGTATATAAGAATTTACTACAAGTCTATCACGTGATTATATAACATTAAAAACTTCGATAATGTTGGTAATTTAAATGACATGATATTCTATTATAGGATTATTAAATAATTACTTATAAAAAATAAAAATAAAAATAAAAAAACTGATGAATTACAAAGCTCTTTGATGAATTATTAATTGAAAGGATCTTTGATGAGATCTATGATTTCCCCTTGAATACAGTGAGACTAATGTGTGGGTTTAAAAACAATGCCATATTGACAACTTTCTAACCAATAATGGATCAAAACATATAGGTGATCGGCTCGAGGAGTTTTTTCTTATTTTTTGAAAGCTTGAAGATGCCTTTGAATCAAGTATCAAAATATTTTAAAATCTTCAAATTATATTGATAATTAAACTGCCATGATTACTCAGTCAAAAGGACCATTTCTGATGGATTGAGCCGAAGGGAACTAGTCCTCCCTCAATTGTAAAGCAGGAGTTTTTTTTCTTTTTCTTTTTCTTTTTTTTTTTTATCAAAAATATATATATATTTATTTATATATGTGGAGACAGCAATTTGTGATTGGTCACTCTCGTGACCCCTGAGATTTTGGATTTACTCACATAAGAAGATGAGGAAGTTTATCTGGGCACATCTTTGAATGGTTGCATATATATGGACAATGAACCGAGACTACACCCTATAATTGATGCCGACTAACACATTTAAGAAATTGATTTTTTTATTTTTAAATATATTTTTAATATTTTATTATTGATAAATATTACAGAGATTTTATAAAAATAAATTTACAAATTGATATAATTTCATATAATTTATTATATTTATTTTATAATAAAAATAATTTTACAATTTGATATACTATATCATCTATTTTTATAAAATCCTTTTATAACTAAAGCATTTATATTTTATCTTTCAACCTAAATATGTTCTTAATTTGCAATTTTATGAAAGGCAGGTTTATAAATGATCTCATGAGATTAATCCCAAGATTGTGCTCCCAGGCCCAGGGCCATGCATCAGTCTCATACCAATCTTGACCATCCTTAATTCATCACAGATTCAGAGTCCCTAAAGCTCGTGTCCAAGAGCCAGGCTGGCTTCAACGTGACCTTCGAAGCTAAAGACGGCAAAGATATTCAGAAGGGTTATTAATGAAGAAAACAACCAAAGTAAGAGATTTTTTCATTGGAAACCATCAATATGATTAATTTCCAAATCAGAAAGTTATGGATATATTGTTAATTATTTACCTAGAGAAACTTAGAAAAGAAAAAAGGAAAAATGGTTAACAAACATTCCTTGATGTTGCTAAATTCTTGAAATGTTGGCTCTTTTCATTTATAATCCTTCCGTATTTGGTTAACAAATGATTACGCAATACTTGTACACTCCACGACTGCATATAGAGTTATTCTTTTACATATGTTCCTTTTTTTGGCCAAAAAAAAAATGCTAAAACAAATACAAATACAGTCGCCTCAACGAGAAAAGGAACCTGTTGCCGAGGAAGAAAAAGAAAACAAACCTTGGATATGATTGGAACAAAACTCCAATTTATTGTCTAATATTAAGTTTTATTCAGTGACATTAACTTATATTTTAAGTTTAAATGATTAAATTTAAGGTGTACAATGTTGTTGATATGGCAGATCTTCAAAGGAAGATGTGAAGGAGTGTCCTCTTAGCATATAATATACAATGAAGGCAGAAGCACCTATGCTATGCTGTTGATACCATTTCAAGAGGGGAATCCAAAGAGAGGACTGCTCAAGAGCTGTGAAAAGAAGAGAGATTCATATTACAAAGTTGATTTACAGAGTAACGAGTTTAACAACTGGAGACAGAAAAATGCTATCCATGTTACGGAATGCTCCTCCCATAGAGAGCATTAACTTCGTCACACAACTTCAAAATACATGTTGCAAAGATCAAACGGATGGGAAAAACTTGTTCAGGTTAAAGGGTAGAGTGTAGAATTCCTCGCTTCTTGTGTCTGTCTTGAATGACTGGAATCTGGTCCACCAAAGCATGCCTCTATCTTTCATGGTTTGGTTGTCTTTTCGGTGTAGTGTGCTGTCCAAGAACAGAGCCAATAAGCCGGCAACAAATGGCTCTGATGAGAATGGTACATTGATCATATCATTGAACTGCCAAAAAAATCAGGGAATTTTGATCAATATCCTCAATTAACTTTCCATGATGAAGCGATTAGTTTTTTCAGCATACTAGGAGGATAAAATTTTAGAAGCTTAGATAGAGGACAGGTGAAGCTATGTACCCATCTTGCTCCCGTGTGGACCGGACCGTATCCGTGAACAAGTGTATACTCATTGAAGTATTGAGGTATTGATAATCCCATGAAAACAGAGAAGCCTAATATGAACTTTATCCTAAAGCTGTTTAGATTGCAAAACTGAAGAAGACTGAGACCTGCTGAACCTGTTCATGTGAATCACCAAAAGAAACACATTAAACAAATGTTGAATTGAGCTACGATAACAGAACCAGCTCCAAAAGTTAATAATACCTACCCACATAAGCAAAGAACAGGCAATATAAACCAGCAATGATGGGTGCTGGAATTGAAGCAAAGACAGCTCCGAATTTTCCTGGACAGCCATGTATGTTAAATTCGTTCTTTCAAACAATGAGAGAGAGCCCATAAAAAACAATGAGAGAAAGTGGTGAATCTATTACATGAATCACTTACCAAGTATGGAAAAGAAGATCATGAATCCAGCTGATATTTGGACAACCCTTCGGCTACCAACACGAGTCAATGCTAACAGTCCCGCATTTTCACTGAGTATAACGAAAAAAGCAGTTAAAATGTTACCTAAGAATAGAGAAACAAATATTTCCAAGCCTGTGGTGATTCTGAACAAAAACTTACACAGAAACTGATGACCCATTACCAGTTCCAAATATCCCCGAGAACAGAATGCCCACTCCCTGATATTATAAGAAACAATGTTATTCCGCCTCACTTCATAACTGAAGAAATCATTTTACGTTTCCATTTAAATAAATATGCAAGAAAAATAAAAGATCTTGGACATTAAATTGCAGAACATTGATTCATCCTATAACCTCTAAAGAGTCAACAATTACGATGTGGGCAAACCTAGAGACAAGTTATCATAACTTGTTACCTGCCAACCAACACCACGGCTAAGAATAGAAGGTGGCAGTGGAGTTGCACTTGCATACCTTGACACAGCAAAGAATGCGCCAGTGGACTGTGGAATCATAATATCACATTAAAATGAGTACATTACTACATTTACAAAGATAGCACATTGAAATGTGGATTTTTTATTCTTAACCAATGAATCATTTACAAAACCAAATATTGCATAATATATTCGAATGTAATGTGATCGAGCACTAAAATAATTTGGTTACTATATTGTTGAGGACAGCAATAAGCATTGCAAGTTTCAAGGAAGTCATCCGGTGCCTTTATGATATAGGATGGAAATTTGATATACAGATATTAAGAAAATTTTCGGCCTTCAAAACTCAGTATAAAACTAGCAGAAATGTTGCTGGCCGGTATTCTATAACTAAAAGTAAACTTGGGGGTATATATTTCACAAGCTAAATGCAAGCAAACCTCCACAAGAGCAACAAATGAAGCAGCCATCATTGCAAAAGCTTCTCCCGCATCAAAAGTGGGAGCTCCCCATTGAAAAGGATATGGAACTCTTATCCTGCACAAAACCAAGTTTTCCAACAATAAGGCACAGTAATGACAAAAATGAATCCTTTGTTATTTTTTGGTCATCCCAGATGCACAGGAAATGACTAAAACAATAAACTTGTTTTACCAATACTAGAGGTGGACATAACCCACCTAGTTAATGAAACAATTTAATTTGATTAAGTGTGACACCTCTAAGCATATCTGAATTGAAATCGAGCGTTAAACCTAACATCTTTTTTTTCACTGAGAAATGAATCCAGCACCAGAATAGAAAACTAACTATAAGAGCCTTACCATGGAGCAGCACCAATGATTCCGGCACGATCTGTTCTACAACTTATTTGGGTTTTAGGCCCTGTATTCTTGTAAGCCCCGCCAACGGTGAGCAGGTGAGCATAAATCCAAACAATCACCACCGAGAATATAACAGCAAAGCGGCTGAAGACATGTGTCTCACTGTGCATCAAGTGAGGTATATACTGCCAATCATTGATTTCATGTTTAGAACGGTTGCCTATGCTTAGCAAACAGAAAAAGCTGCAAACGATGCTTGAATATTACCTGGGAAAATATTACTAAAATAATGAGCTGTGGCAGCCCAATCTCTATGCATTTTGCAAGCTGGACATTCAAAGTCATAGTCAATAACTTATAGCAGCAGAAGATACAATTTCAATAAGATAATTTTTTTTGGCGGGGAGAGGGTTGGTGCCCTGGAGCGGCAAGGGAAGAAGTCAAATCATACCACTGGAAAACCAAACTCATATAGCCCAAAACCAGATAAAGCGACCAGGGGAACAGCAGAAAGTGGACTCAAGAACCTGGATAATATAAAGAAACATAAAACTTGTCAACATAAGATTAGGAGGAATTGCACATAACAAACATGATTAAAAACCTGATCCACCAATTTTCAACATTTTGGTGCTTGGTTAATTTTATATCGAATAGACAGTCATCGAGAAATTAGACTCATGGAATACTTATTGCAATTTGGAGTTCACAACCAAGCGTGTTTCAAAGGAATGAGATTAATCTAAAACGAGTGCTAGTGACAGCCACCAGTGATTTCATTACAGAACAAAAGCTTGTGGAAATAAGCCAATGAAACACCAATACAGCAGATTTTAATCATATTACAAAGTGCTAACTGACCTTGCAACATTACGCCAAAGGCCACTAAAGCCAAATACAATCTGAAGAGTCGAGGCAACAATAAGAGCACCCTGGATTCCACGCATTATCTTTTCAAATTTCTGCAAAATACATTAAGAAATCAGGTGATCCAGGATCGTATCATTAAAAAAAAGTTAGTCAGTAACACAATAGATGGGAATCCAATGAACTAACCTCCTGAGGATTTAAAATGTTACTGTATCGTCCTGCCAAAATGATTGAAATGGTTGTTGGCACATAGGTGTAAGAAGCTCCAATCACAGCAGGTAGACGAGTTCCAAACAGGGTTTGAAACAATGTGTTCAAACCAGCCACAAACAATATTGTCTGAATCATTTTTGCTTTCTCCTCCTGAAATCAAATGTTTGCATTCTAATTTAGCACTTGTCTACTTTGAAAAAAATCCATATAACTAAACAAGAAACATTAAAAAAGAAAAACAAAACTGTTTTCCGTTGTTATCGTCCTAGTCAAGGCTTACATTGCCACCTCCCATTTGCGGAACTAGAGATGTGGGAATCAACACAGTTGTGCCAAGCATCACCAGGTAATGTTGGAAGCCAAGAAGAATTGCCTCGGCTGCATTAAGACCAAAACTCAACTTAAAATGATTAAATTATGGGAAACCAAACATACGTTTTAAAGGTTTAAACAGATATATATATATATATATATATATATATTTATATATGCACACACATATATATATAACTCAATAATCTTATATTTATCAACCAAGTTCCATGGAAGTATACCAGCAGCAGATACAGAGTAATGCACAGAAGTTGAACATATGCTAACTAGCATTTTCCAAGCATTTATATCATAAACTAGATGAATATCCCCCAAATCAATAAGAAACTAAAAGCCAGTTGGGGGGGGGGGGGGGGGGGGGGGGGGGGGGGTTGTGTGGAACGACACTCACGCCATGGAGGAGGGCTGGTAATGCAGTAAGATATGCTCGTTAGCTGGTCTTTTGCTGGATGTGGCTGTAGCTCTTCTTGTTTTGGCTGTGGCGCAGGTCCTCCACCTCCTGCCATGCTTCTTACTCTTCCTTTTTACTTTGTCAAAGAGAAATCCCAAAAAAAATTAGTCCTATACGTACAACCATACCCGAATCTCCAAATAAATAACCGAACACCAAGAAGTTCCTATAACCACAAAAGAAGTGATGGAATCAGAAAATCCTCACAAAAACCCAGAAGCTCAAAACCTCAAAAACTACCACCCCACCCATACAAACACCTAAACCCACTATACCTATGCCAACAACTGAAACATTAAAAAAGTATTTATATTAGCATGACCAGCAAAACTCACTTTCAATGAGTAAATAGGTGTAGTGATTATCAGAAGGCAAGCGTTGCGGTGTAAACCAGTCTCTAGTCCTCTCTCAAAAAGTTCATCACACGCTAGAACAACTTAGAGAAACCAGGGGAATGTTACGCATTCGTTATTTTACAGCCCAAGACAGACTTTGGAGGCGAAGAACTTAAAAATGAGTGTGAAGACGTGGGAAAAGGAAGCAAAAGCAAAAGCGGATGACGTTCCCTCCTAAAGCGAGAAAGAAACTAATACACCTCAATGACCCGAAGGAATCTATTGCGGTGTATTTGAAATCCAAAGCACAGTTTTTTTTTTTATTTTTCCAAAACAAAAAGCTCATAATGGGTCTGCCTTGCCTTCTTTTCTTCAATCACGTAAAGAAAAAGCTTATATAAGTTAATCCCTGCAAAATCAAAACCTTCTGTCCTTCGATTTTACTGCGAATAAAATCTAAATGACAGCAATCTGGCTCACTGCTTGAAAGAAAATAATTAAAGGAGGTTTTAGATTTTGTTCAGGGAATGGAGAACTGACAAGCCCATTGCTTCTCAAGTATTGTCAAAGATATACAGAACCCTCCAGTCCCGTCTCGTTGTCTCTAAAGCGACAAGTCTTGTACAACCTCGAAAACATAGTTACATGCTGGTAAACTTTGGGATTCCAAAGCTTAGTAATCAGTTTAGATGGTTTTGGAAAACGGACGAGAGCATCTACCATCTACATTGGCATGGCAAAATTATCTTTAAAATTTAGTTAATATCATATTTTTTTATTTCATTTAAATTCAATTATTATATTAAATTATTTATTCACTCTCTATATAATAATAAATTATTATTATTTTAATTATTTTTATATTTAATTTATTTTTATCATATTTTATAGCTCTATCAATTAAATATTAATAATAATTATATTCTAATTAAATTAATATTAAAAAAATAATATTTTCAAAAGTCATTTAATACTAATAATAAAAAAATATTTGATTAGATTCATCTAAATTTCTATTTAAATTTTTTAATTACAAACTAAATAGTATTTTTACTTGAAGTGAGAAATTGATATTTTAATATTTACTTGGAAAGTACTAGCAATGGTTTGTTCATCTTTATCTTCATCTTCATATTTGCATAATATTTTTAAATTCATCTATATTGACTTATGTATTTTTAAATTTTTACATAGCTATGAATAGTTTGAAGAAGCACTATTCACTCTTCAAACATTATTTTTAATGTTTTTTCTCTCTCCTACTCATTAAAATCAATTTTGTAAAATTTGTATTAAGATGATTTTGATATATAAAATTTGTATTAAGTTGATGATACAAAGTGTTTTATAGTGCATATTAATATTTATTAATAAAATTGGTCATTTTGATATATAAAATTGATAATATTTGGATATATGGAATTGGTATTTTTTAGCACATGGTGCTAATTGTAAAATATATAAAAAATAATAATTTTAAGAAAATAATAATAATAATAATAATATTTTTTTATTATTTGGTTCAAAAATATATAATCTAATATGAGAGTTCTTCTTGACATGCAAAATAAATCTTCAAAAAATGTGATTTTGAAGATATATATAGAGAAACCAATACTAATGCTCATAAATTAATATTTTAATGTTTGGTGAATCAATTGCAGTTCTCCATCTTTGATCAACCATTGTAGTAAAAATTTAAATTATTTTAAATTTATCAATTCAATGTGGGATGTTTTTTATATCAATTATGCAAATTTTAGCCAACCTTCTCATTTGGTCAAGCCAATAAAGATGTTCTAAGAGGTGTTATAGTATAGAGACTATAGTATGAAATTTTCATGTAGGAATACAGGTAAATGATGCTTTCATCATGTTGCATAGGGGTGGTAAGTTGTGTTTTTGGGTGGTCGAAGTCATGAATATTTGATTATATAGATTAATTCTAATTAATCTATTTAGATAACGAGTCGTGTCGTGTCATCTATTTTAACATGTTTAATAATTAATTAGAAATATGTTAACATAACACCACTTATTTAAACTTATTTGTTTCATGTAAATGAGTTGAATTAAAACGCATAACTCATTTAACCTTATTAATATAATTTTACATAAAAATTAAAATCTATATTTATTAATAAGCACAATTTCTTAAAAAATATATATATTTTTTAATTTTTAACAAATAATAAAACCAATTATACAAACCATACAATAACAAATATGAGTATAGATCTAAAATTACAATCTCAACAATAAAAACATAGGCATGCATACAGAGAAATATCAATATTACAACTTAACAATAATAAAATTTTAATTTTAAAATAAATTCTAAACGAGTCAAAACAGATTGATTTCGTATTAAGCAGGTTGACTCGTTTGTAAGTCGTATCTTAACGGGTCAACTCGTTTTTATCCGAATCTTTTAACATCAAACTTAAACCTGTTAATTTCATATTATATTCGTGTTAGATTCATAAGTCGTATTACAAATTGTCACCCTTGATATTATAGGACCAGTCATATGAGGAAAGTATCATGACATCAATACCTTTATGAATGCTTCTTGAAGCCAGAAAAATAATCAATAATTTTTCTAAAGCTCTCGTTTTTTTATTTATTATTAAAAAAATTAACTTTTTATGTAAATTTATTTATTTATTTTAAAATGAGTAATATACTATAAATATTATTTTTGTTTTGTCTATGCATCAAAATGGGAGCAAAAAGTTGCGTACCACATTGGCAGTTGGTAATCTTGTTACATTTTTGTGATGATAATGAATGAAGGGCATTAGCGTGCGTCTAGTTTTGACAGCCGGTACAAATCTCCATTTTCATTTTTGTTTTTACACTATTTTTAATATATTTAAATATTTTTTTAAAAATAAAAAATATACCAATATATTAAAAATTACTTCTTTAATCATTAAGTAAAAGAAATTTTTAAAAAAATTAAATACATAAGGAATAAAGTCAGGTGACATAGTAGCATTTTTTATGAATGAATAATACTATTTATATAATTCATTATAAGTGATATATATTATATGTCAATTATTTAAATAAAAAATGTGTTACCTCAATAAATAAAATTGAAAATAATAAAATTAAGGATGAAAACATAAACTTGCTGCTCTAAGATTTACTTCACTTTTAAAATTGGCTCACGAGGATAATATTGGAACGCGTGTTGACAGAAAATAGACGAAACAGACGGTAACTTGTGGAGTAGTTCGTTCGTAAGATATTGGACATCATTCGGCAGTGGTGCAACTTTGTTCGAGTATGGAACGAAATTCTAACGTGTCAATGGGCTTAAATTGCTCTCTGTCCTGCTGCATTCACAAAGTTCTGAGCATTCTGCATGCCATGGATGTGTTTGGGGTTTCTGTACCGTCTTAGTCCAGATATCAGAATATTAGAGAGTACTTTAGCATTACTAATTAAACCATAAATTCATGTTTTCAACGTTAATAAATGAGAAATAATATTTATAATGTATTCTCAAGCCCTGCGTGCCATTTTATAAAAAAAATATGAAATGATATTTATAATATATTCAAGCCCTGCGTGCCATTTAAAAAAAATTAGATAAATATATAAAAAAAATATTAAGCACAGTAATTGATGTATAAACCTATTACTTTACGTAGAAACAAAGGCGCTGGTATTTTGACTTTTTGAATTCTTTTACTGAGGTTTCATAATAAATGAATTGTTTATTATTATTGTTTAGATGTTGAGACGTGTTAAATTTAGTCATAAATAGTAATATTTTTTGAGTTTTATTGAAATGTATTTAATTTTTTTAGATTGAGATGAGTTTAACGTTTTAATTTAAAATGTATGAAATAAGTTGAAATGAATTTAATTTTTTTTAAAAAAATAGTGAGTTGCATCAATGATTGGTTCGAGATAAATTGAGTTTGATTAAAAAAAAACATCATTTTACAAGTAGTAAAACTTTTTCAAACAGTATGCCTCCCACCTGATCAACTGTTGTCGAAAAGCATTGTTGTCTTCACCAATCAATTTCTTAAACTCGCCTTTAATGTTATAATCAAAGAAATTATTTGTTTTCTAAGTTCATTGCTGCATTGAGACTGCCAAAACCAATTATCCCACAATCCACAAAACCAAAACTAATACTATGCTCTTAATTGGTTACAAAGGTATATAGAGTCAACAACATAGAGAGATGCAAGAAAATGAAAAATCAAAAGCCATAATAAAATGTATTTTAGTGAATAGGTCCGATGAATTTGTATTTATTGCTGCCAAATGTCAAGTTGTTTTCAATTAGATTGGTTGCTTGCTGAGGCTTCACTGCAACTTTCATTCGTATCTGACTGACCCTTCCTTTCAACTTTTTGAAGAAGTAACTTTGCAAAGGTTTTGCAAAAGCTGAAAATGAACGCTTTAAATTGCAAAAACGTGAAGTCTCAGTACTGATTTTCAATTAATAATTCTATATTTTATAAAAAGAAAAGTATATGTCTTGTTTATCGCTTTATACTAACTGGCTAATTACATTGCAAAAGCTGCATGGGGGTGTTGGCAGGCACTTCAAAACCCCATAATAAATGCTTGAAGGTGTAGAAAGTTAGAAACACAGTCATCAGGCATTCTTTCTTTCAAGTTTCAATGATCTTATGCTAAAGCCACTTTAAAAGTAGCTTTCGGCTACATTTTTATTTTAAAATCTGCAGTTCACTTTTGAAGCCATGCATGTCACAGAAATCAAATGAAATACAAAGAAAAAGCCTCCAATTAGACAGACACCCTTATGATGATGATGATGATGATGTTGGCCACGGCGTGCTACAAAAATATGTAAACATGCAGTAAATTTTAATTCGGGCTACTTCTATGGCCTAGAAAACCATCATTGTTTTGCGTTGTTAATGATGTCGTTTTCATCATTTGTTATTTGGAGTGTAAGGGATTTTTTCCCCCTATCGGCTCACGGGACAAGCCCACTAGAGGCCCCTAGGAAGCAAGTCAGAAAGTCCGGTAGGGGCCAACGACCCTCCTCTAAAAATGAGTCAATGAGCTTCAGCAGAGTACACGACCCATGAGTGAAACCCACTCACGAAACAATCCACGCTTGGGGGAAAGCGGATGGTAGGGACATATGAGACTTACTACCCTGACACCTTCCCGATGACACTCTGCCCTCTCTAACATGCACAGGCAAGTGGGCGGGAAATACGGAACCCTTGATCTCCTAACAGTAGGCATGGAGGGGCTTAACAGAGAGTCTCTGCAGGAAAAAGTGAGTCAAGGAGCCATACAGCATTAATGACGCCACTCCCTGGACTCTACGCCGCATTAATGATGACACTCCCTGAACTCTATGCATCATTAATGAGCCGCCTCAAGCCACACCGCATTAAAGGATTCTGACAGAAAGAACAGTGGAAATGACATAGGCTCCTCAAAGCTAGATGCGAGTTGTTCCCACCAGAAACCTAGTATAAAAGTCAATCCCCAGGTACGAAGAAGTCTCTTTTATCGCTTTAAGTTTACGCATAAACTATTAAGGAGATATACTAACTTTAACATCGAAGACTCCCCAGGCACCACCAAGGCCCTCATTCTCCGTATTTACTTAAAGTATGCAAGTGACAGATCGAAAATCTAAATTTCTATAATCTAATCCAAAAGCGTGTGAAACACAGCGTTAACATGGAGGATATAATTTTAGGTTGCATAATGCAAGTAAAGATAGAAGAGAAAGACTCCAACTTTTACTTTTTGAGTTTTCTTTCTATCTCAAACACAAAATGATATGAACCCCAATCGACTCGCTTTGAGACCCAACAACAATATTGGAAAAAATCAACCCAAGAAAGCCAAAATCAGTCAATGGATGGAGAATCTAGACCCATTGAGAACTTATTTCAAGAATCTAGATTATATTAAAATCTAGACCCGTTGAAGAAGCTGTCTCAAGAACCCAAATTATAAGGAGGAACGCCACAAAAGTTGTGATTTACTTTTGATAAGTTCAAAAGTTCATTTAAGAACAAAAGGAGATAAACTCAATTCACAATAAAAAATTCATCAAATTTCATAAACTAATTAAAATAAGACTACAAAGAGTATTTAAAGCAAAACCTAATTAAAACTCTAGCCAAAATAAATCCCTATCTTCCAGAAATACCCCTGAGTAAATAGTGCCGCAGCTACAGTAACTCAGCTACAATACTCTTGAAATCCTAGTTTGCTACAGTACTTCTTGAAACCCTAGTTCAACAAAATAAAACATATGTGGGCCAAGCATCCTCAAGCCCAATTATTCTAAACTAATTCCTATAACTAATAAAATAAACTTCTTTAATGAATAAACAAGTTCAAGACATTCAATCACATAAACATAATAATAGGCCCTAATTTATGTTGTACTATTCCATAGCTTGTATCGATCAAAACTGGTTCTTCTTCTTTAAAGCCCATCTTATGTGTTGGGCTCTTGCTATTTTCATCCCAAGTGGATTGTACCAATTCTTGCATTTCTTCATTGATCTTCTTAACTCTTGATCTTGTAATTGGCTAATCTAGAACTTGCAAAGGATCTTTAAGACTAGGTTCATGTTGGTGCTCACCATTCTCCCTCTCCTCAAAAGGATTCGACCTCGAATCTCCACCTGCATCAAAGGAAAAAAAGTTTGTAACATTGAAAATAGTAGAAACATGATACTTACTGGAAGATCCACTTGATATGTATTGTCATTAATTTGTTCAAGAATTTGAAAAAATCCATCCAAGTTACTCCTGTCATCAACAGGTAAATGTATTAAATCTAAAAGAATAAATGGATTAAGTCTATAAACAATTTCAAAAGGTGAAAATTTAGTAGTAGCATGAACACTCTAATTATATGTAAACTCAATGAATGACAAACAATACTCCCAAAAAAATTCATGAAACACATCTAAAGTGTTCCTTACACCAAAATGACAACTTCAACTATATGCAAACTCAATGAATGGCAAACAATACTCTCACAAACGTTCATGCAACACGTTAATGAATGACAAATGCTACTCCCACAAACGTTCATGCAACACGTCTAAAATCTTCTTTACACCAAAATAACTCATCAAACTAAATCCATACACAAGCAACTCACGCATAAGACTAGTAGACTCACAAGATCTATTTTCTTTAAACAAATATTAATCTAGTTTATAGAACTGACCAAACGATGATTTCTTACATACTCCATACTATAACATACTAATCGTAGATTTAGGGATATATAAGTAAATCGTTTAGTTATTATTATTATTATTATGTTATCAAATTTTATATTGTTAAGATTATTATCATTTTTTGTTTAGTATTTTATTGTGATCCGATTTGTGCAACAGCCACTAGAGTTCTTCTGCCTTTTTCTTCCTATCTCCACCCGTAAACTTTCAGTGTTTATCTTCTAGCTAGTTGAATAATTTCCTAATAGGAAACCAACTCTCAACTCCAAACTCTATCCAATCTCTTGAAGGCTCACATTATTCCATCCCCTCACCTATAAAACTACCCCGAGTACTTCAGAATTAAACACAAGAAAAAACTTAAAGCCTTCATATCAAATCTCCTGCAAGCTGCCAAACTGTAGGCCTTTTTCTTCCGAACCACTGCAGCCTACCTCCCAGCAACCAGCAGCCTCCACGAAAAACCACCCTCTCCTCGGCCACAAAAACTGCCAGTCATTTATACCTCGCAACACCCACTCCCTCTCGATAAGCTTTGCTGCCACACATCTCTTCTCTCTCTTGGTTGTTTCGGCTTGACAATACTCTCCCTCCCTCTCTCGGCGTCGCACCACCACTACCCAGAGAACCCAGTCGCGTCGCCAGTCTTTCCCTAGCCACCCAGAGCCACCGTCGTCTCACCCAACTCAACCACGTGCTCCTCCTCCACTCAGTAGGTCCCCTGTCACACGCCTCTCTCCCGAGCCTCTATTTCTCTTCTAATGATATATGTTGTGTATTTTCAGCAAGTGTTAAATAAGATTTCAAAAGATTGCCCTTGATGTGAACCCCGAGCCCTCTGTTTTACGAACTACCGTAGGATTTTAATGGGCCTTGGGCTTAAACCTAGCTGACCAAGAGCTTCTAATTTCCTCATGTGGGCTTGAGTATTTTATTTGTTGTTGGGTTGGACTTAATATTTTAAAGATGAGTTTTTTTTACTTAAATAAATATATTAGTCAAATGCTCATTTTTTATAAGAAAATGTTTAAAGAATTTAAAATATATTTTAAAGTATACTTTTTAGCCTAATATTTTAGTTAATATTTCAATAGTAAATAGCAAAAGTTTAATCGTTTATTTTAAATACTTTCAATCTATGGTGTGAAATGATCCTCTAATGTTTTTATAATAGATTTTGATATATTTATACTATTAAAGTTGTAAATTTAAAATAAAGAAATATGTTAAGAGTATTAAAATGATATTAGTATTTATTAGATTTCTTGTTAAATTAAATAATTATGTTAATCATGGGAAAGTAAATATATTTTTAAGAATTGAAGTTTTTATGACTTATTTAAAATACCCCATAGTATTCTACTAAATTATAATATGTTATTAGTATTTAAGTAATTTAAAATATCAAGATTTATTGAATATGGTGTTAAGCAAAAGGTTTATTTAACTATCTTATAGATTATGAATTTAATTAAGTAGGTTATTAGTACATGTTGTTTCTAGACAAATTTAGTGATATTTAATACTGTGTATAGATGACGAACTACGAAGTGAGATTCAAGAAAAAGCGCAGCAAGATTAGTAATTTGATCACAAATTAGGATCATTACAGTTCAGCTTATATATAAGTAATATTCAAGCCAGTTCATTGACAACCATTATTTTTGCACCACTCATGTCATATGCAAACATGTAATCCAACATAACATACGATCATATCATTCCGCATCATGTTCAAATTCAGAAATTATAATTATGTATGTATTATGTCATGCATCTCATGTGTATAAAACATGTAAGTTATCTTAAGTTCAAGTCCAAGATAAGATCAGATCAATTAATCAGATGGTCATTCAGATGCATGGTACCAATGCAATTCAGTTTTAGGGTAGATGTGCAAGCAACAGACTCAAACGTGGTCCACCATAATATGCTAGAATACTATCAGTCGCTCTCGTCGTGGCCACGGGTGTGAGGCCGGTACACAACCTCGCATACAGGATTAAGTGTGTTGGCCAGTCAAATCAGTCAGTTAAGTCAAATCAGTCAGATCAGTCAGTTAATTCAAATAAATCAAGTCATGCATAACATAAATATCAGTATGAACAATCATGATTTTAAGCTTTCAGCATGAAATTTTTTTATAAAAACCTTATATTTATTATGTTAACGTTGTGATGGATTTCTTGCTGAGTCTTCGACTCATTTTAGCTTGTTTTCATGTTTTTAACCACCCAGGTGAGAATGATGAATACGAGCAGGCAGGTCAGGATTAGAAGGAGCAGTTATTTTAATTTCAGACCTTCTAGAATAAAATTGCTTTTTATGACATAAATTTATTTAGTTTATTCTTTTAAATTTTTGAAGACATTTTTTATCAGACAAAGTTTTATGAAATAAATCCTAATTTCATTTATTAAATATGAGATCTCTTACCGGGTTTATTTTATGAAAAATACGTAATACTCCTAACCTACGGGAAGAGGGGTTACACATACATACTAGCCAAGCCATCATCATTAACATATAATTTCTTATCATATTCAAGTTTTAATAACTTTGCATCTAAAATGATGATAAGGACATACCTTCTTTCTAAAGCATCAACTACAAAATTTTTCTTACCTTGTGTGTACTTGATTACATGAGGAAAGGTCTCAATGAATTGCACCTATTTGTCATGCATTCTATTCAACTTACATTGTCCCTTCAAGTGCGTCAAGCACTAATGTTCTTCAAAGAGGTGTCGGGTAGGGATTGTCGCACCCGACATAAAATCAATGTAATGCTTTATCTCTCTAATATGTGGCAATCCATAAAACAGACTGTTAGGAATCATGACCTCATATCCATGCAACAAAAAAGCAACAACACTAGACAAAGAGTCGTTGAATTCGTTAGTATAAAAACTTGCCTTAACATAAAAACTCACTTTTGTTTTTCCGTATCTTTATGCAATCTCTCTTTCTTTTTCCTCTCGTGGCTCCACTCTTTTTTCTTGACTCTCAGCCACATTTCTATTTTCTTTTTCACTCTCTTTCTCTTGATATTTCTGCCTCATTCTCTTTTTTCCTCTCATTCTCTTTTTCCTTTCTACTTTTTTTTTTCTTTCACTTTCTTCTTTTTTTGAACTCTCGGCCTCACAATTGTTTTTCAACTCATTCTCTCTTTTTCTTGAGGTTTCAACCTCACCCTCATCTTTTTTCTCTCTATCCTTTTCGGTCTCACTATTTCTTTTTTCCTCAATCTCATCCTCAATTTTACTCCCTCTTTTTTTTTATCAATCTCACTTTTTAGCTCCGGTTGGTCCCTGTGGACCTATGTTGGAGTTAAAGGAGCAAATTTGATTTTTTTTTCAACATTTTCAAAACTGTACATGTTCTTTAATCCATCGTAGATCACCTTCCTATCATACAGCCATGACTTCCCAGACAAAATATGGCCAGCATGCATAAACACTACATCATAAAGTACCACATCCTTGTATTTTTCCAATTAAAAAAAAAACTAGCACTTGCTTATTTACTATAATCTCTCCACAATCACTCAACAACTGCAACTTGTATAGTTTAGGGTGTTTTAAGGTAGGTAAACTCAATTTCTCAACTAAAGTAATGCTAGTCAAATTAATACAACTCCTCTCATCAATGATCATACCTTATTGTTGATATGGCATCTAGTATGAAAAATGTTCTATCTCCGCTGCTGTATATCGTCTATCCTAATTTATGTATTGAGAGCACACCTGACAACAAGAGACTCACTATACTCTTCATTCTTATACTCATGTTTAATACTAAGCTCACGCTTACTCCTATCTCTCCTACCCCATAGATTTCTAATTACCGCTTCTTGATGATCCATCTTATCCCTCATTTCAACCAACACCAAGTTCAACCGCTTAAACTGTTGTTGCATTGCTTGCAACACAAAGGATGAGTTATCTGTCATCTCCTTTGGTGATGATGAGTCACTCCTATGAGATATCGTAATGTGTTGAACAAAAAGAATGTTAGTGAAAAACCTCACACGCTCCCTTACTTGTTTACACTCGAATAATGGCACTCCACTCGTGTGTCACTCTTAATTGACTTTGTTTTTCTGATAATAGTCTCACATTCTCTTGCATTTTACCTCGATAGTTTTCCCGCTCAAGTTCCTTAAGAACTAGTTGAACTAAATGAAAACAATACAACCTTGTATTATTCCAACTAGTAATATAGAGATCCAAGAAACAAGGAAGGAATAAAATGACATGAGACTAAAAGAGTTTATACGAGAGAAAGAATAATTATAAAACAAGATACCAACTAGAAAGATGTATTCAGCCCCTTTGAAGATACGGCTCAATTAACAAATTTCTTTCTTTCTCTTTGTTGTAACTATGTAGCAACCATTGAGTATGCTACCCCCCTCCTTTTTTATTTTATTTTTTCTTTTCTCATTCAATCACAAACAATAATATTCAATTGTGAAAATCAAACAATTGAATTCTAACACAAAAGAATTAACAAAAGAGGAGAAGATAATTAATGGAACGGCACTCCAAGCAATTGACAAACTTACTGATGCAAGAAACCCTAGAATTTTGAAAGTCTAGATGATGCAAATTTTAGCCAAACCAAAAACTCTAAGTATTTTGGCAGCCTACTTTTTGTTCCTATTTTTTTTTTTTTTGCAACCCTAGAACAATAAAGCATTAGAATTAAATTTAAAGATGCAAGAATTAAAAGATCGAATCAGACTTGATTAGAACCGAGCTCTGAATACTAAATGATATGAACCCTAATTGACTCGCTTTGAGATCCAACAACAATATTGGAAAAAATCAACCTAAGAAAGCCAAAATCAAGTCAATTGATAGAGAATCTAGATCCGTTGAGAACTCGTTTCAAAAATCTAGATTATATTAAAATCTAGACCTATTGAAAAATATGTCTCAAGAACCCAGATTATAAGGAGGAACGTCACAAAGGTTGTGATTTACCTTTGGTAAGTTCAAAAGTTCATTCAAGAACAAGAGTAGATAAACTCAACTCACAATAAATAAATTCATCAAATTTCATAAACTAATTAAAATGAGGTTACAAAGAATATTTAAAGTAAAACCTAATTAAAACCCTAGCCAAAATAAATCTCCATCTTCCAAAAATACCCCCGAGTGAATAGTGCTGCGGCTACAGTACCGCAGCTACAGTAACTCGGCTATAGTACTCTTAAAACCCTAGTTTGCTACAGTACTTCTTGAAACCCTAGTTCAACAAAATAAAACATATGTGGGTCAAGTATCCTCAAGTCCAATTATTCTAAACTAATTCCTATAACTAATAAAATAAGCCCCTTTAATTAATTAAACAAGTTTAAGGCCTTCAATCATATAAACATAATAATAGGCCCTAATTTATGTTGCACTCTTCCATAGCTTTTATGGATCAAAACTGGTTTTTTTTCTTTAAAGCCCATCTTGTGTAATGGGCTCTTGCTAGTTTCATCCCAAGTGGATTGTACCAATCATTGTGTTGCTTCCTTGATCTTCTTAGCCCTTGATCTTGTAATTGACCCATCTGGAACTTGCAAATGATCTTTAAGACTAGGTCCATGTTGGTGTCCATCACAAAAATACTCAATCTTGTCGCTCACTCACCTCTGCCACCAGCTCATCACCGCTCACTCTTTCATTTTCTCGTTGACACCAGCCCATCGTCGATCGACTCGAACTCTCAAACGCACTGTACAACCATATATCTCCTTATCTCTCTCTCTCTCTCTCTCTCTTTCAAGCTTTTTAGAGAGCATTCACTTCTCAGATTTAAGTGTCTGTTTAATTGTCAAAATCTAAAAGATAGAATCAGACCTGATTAGAAACTGAGTTTTGAATACCAATTGATATGAACCCTAATCGACTCGCTTTGAGATCCAACAACAATATTGGAAAAAATAACCCAAGAAAGCCAAAATCAAGTCAATGGATGGAGAATTTAGACCCGTTGAGAACTCGTTTAAAAAACTTAGATTATATTAAAATCTAGACCTGTTGAAAAGAATGTCTCAAGAACCCAGATTACAAAGAGGAACATCACAAAGGTTGTGATTTACCGTTGATAAATTCAAAAGTTCATTCAAGAAAAAGATGAGATAAACTCAACTCACAATAAATAAATTCATCAAATTTCATAAACTAATTAAAATGAGGCTACAAAGAATATTTAAAGCAAAACCTAATTAAAATCCTAGCCAAAATAAATCTCCATCTTCCAAAAATACCCCTGAGTGAATAGTGCTACAGCTACAGTACCGCAGCTACAGTAACTCGGCTACAGTACTCTTAAAACCCTAGTTTACTACAGTACTTCTTGAAACCTTAGTTCAACAAAATAAAACATATATGAGCCAAGCATTCTCAAGTCCAATTATTCTAAACTAATTCATATAACTAATAAAATAAGCCCATTTAATGAAATAAATAAGTTCAAGACCTTCAATCATATAAACATAATAATAGGCCCTAATTTATGTTGCACTTTTCCATAGCTTGTATAGATCAGAACTGGTTCTTCTTCTTTAAAGCCCATCTTGTGTGATGGGCTCTTGCTAGTTTCATCCCAAGTGGATTGTACCAATTTTTGCATTGCTTCCTTGATCTTCTTAGCCCTTGATCTTGTAATTGACTCATCTGAAATTTGCAAAGGATTTTTAAGACTAGGTCCATGTTGGTGCCCATCACAAAAACACACAATCTTGTCGCTCACTCACCTCTGCCACCAGCTTGTCGCCGTTCACTCTTTCATTTTCTCGTTGACACCAGCCCATCGTCGATCGACTCAAACTCTCAAACGCACTGTACAACCATATATCTCCTTATCTCTCTCTCTCTCGCTCTCTTTCAAGCTTTTTAGGGAGCATTCATTTCTTAGATTTAAGTGTCCATTTAATTGTCAAAATCTAAAAGATGGAATCAGACCTGATTAGAAACCGAACTCTGAATACCAAATGATATGAACCCTAATCAACTCGCTTTGAGATCCAACAACAATATTGAAACAAATCAACCAAGAAAGCCAAAATTAAGTCAATGGATGGAAAATCTAAACCCGTTGAAAACTCATTTCAAAAACCTAAATTATATTAAAATCTAGAACTATTGAAAAACATATTTCAAGAACCCAGATTACAAGGAGGAACGTCACAAAAGTTGTGATTTATCTTTAATAAGTTCAAAAATTCATTCAAGAACAAGAGGAGATAAATTCAACTCACAATGAATAAATTCATCAAATTTCATAAACTAATTAAAATGAGGCTACAAAAAATATTTAAAGCAAAACCTAATTAAAACTCTAGCCAAAATAAATCTCCATCTTCCAAAAATACCCCTGAGTGAATAGTACTGCGGCTACAGTACTCTTAAAACCCTAGTTTGCTACAGTACTTCTTGAAACCCTAGTTCAACAAAATAAAATATATGTGGGCCAAGTATCCTCAAGTCTAATTATTCTAAAATAATTCCTATAACTAATAAAATAAGCCCCTTTAATTAAATAAACAAGTTCAAGGCCTTCAATCATATAACCTTAATAATAGGCCCTAATTTATGTTGCACTCTTCCATAGCTTGTATGGATCAGAATTGGTTCTTCTTCTTTAAAGCACATCTTGTGTGATGGGCTCTTGCTAGTTTCCTCCCAAGTGGATTGTACCAATCCTTCCATTGCTTCATTGATTTTCTTAGCCCTTGATCTTGTTATTGATCCATCTAGAACTTGCAAAGGATCTTTACGACTAGGTCCATATTGGTGCCCATCACAAAAACACTCAATCTTGTTGCTCACTCACCTCTACCACCAGCTCATCGCCGCTCACTCTTTCATTTTCTCGTTGACACCAGCCCATCATCGATCAACTCGAACTCTCAAAGGCATTGTACATCCATATATCTCCTTCTCTCTCTCTCTCTCTCTCTCTCTCTCTCTCTCAAGCTTTTTAAGGAGCATTCATTTCTCAGGTTTAAGTGCCCGTTTAATTGTCAAAACCCAAAAAAAAAAAATGTATATTTGATGGCGGATCCAACTATTCTTATGGAGATGTTTTAGAAACTGATTGTGCAATGTTCAAACAAAATGTGTATCATCCCTGTCCGTCAACGGAGGCGGCTAGTAGCCTTAAATTTGGTCTTGCGGTGAGGCATGCTCCTTTGACTTGGGAATATCCCGACATCCATTTTTTGGCACATGGCCCAGTTTTATTCTTTGTGCTAAAGGTAGAACTTTGGCGGTCAACGTGGGTCCCACATACCAAAAGCAAAAATTGAGGTCGTCTTCGTGTTGTGTCAATTGATAGGCATTCTACAATATAGGTTAATTTTAACTTGACTTGTTATATTAAATATGTAAAACTTTTAAATCTTATTCTAACCTATTTAGATAACGGGTCCTATCGTATCACTCGTTTTGACTTGTTTAATAATAAATTAGAAATAGATCAACACGATACGATTCATTTAAATTTGTTTCAAGTAAATGGGTTGAATTAATACACATAACTCATTCGACCTAATTAACATAATTTTACATAAAAGTTCAAACAAATATTTATTAATAGTCACAATATCTTAAAATAAGGATTACTTCCTAGAAAATATCAACATTTTTCAAAATTTTAACATAAGCAATATTACAAACTCTACAATAACAAATATGAACATATGTTCAGAATTACAATCACAATAATCAAAATATAAGTATATTGAGAAATACCAATATTATAACTCAACAATAATAAAATTTTAATTTTGAAATAAATATAAACGGGTACAAATGGGTTGATTTCGGGTTAAGTGGGTTGACCTGTTATTAACTCGCTTATAAATCATGTCTTATCGAGTTAACCTGTTTTGACCTGAATCTGTTAATATCAAATCCAAATCCACTAATTTCGTGTCGTGTTTGTGTTGGATTCATGAGTCGTGTCACATATTGTCATCCCTAATAAAAATGTGGATGATTAATTACATCAATTTGTATATTTAATTTTAGGATAAATCATTTTTCTATAATTTTTTTTTGCTAGGTGGGAGAGACTGTGGAGTGGCATAAAAATATAGAGAATAACAAGTGTGATTGATATATACAAGGTTTCCACAATTTTTAGTGTGAGGGGAGTAATCCCTAGGGTCGAGCCCAGGGAGTAGGGCCGAGGTTAAGGCCTAGGCTGGACCGAGTCGACCTAGGAAGAGGAGCAATCAAGCAAGACATGCTGACAAAAGAACAGAAGGCAGGACATCTTGACACCACTTTCGGCCAACATTCAAGGACATCCTCTATCCCTAAACCTTGGCGTCCAGACAAGGTTAAAGGGATCGACATGCATGACTAGAACCACGCCACATTAATAAGACAGAAGCGGGCTTGCCATGACAGGGAACCACGCAGCATTTAATGTATCCCAGGGCTCGGCACACCACTACATGCCCCCTGGGGTGTCAGTAACGGCTGACTACCAAGTCTGGCAAGCATGCAGCACAACAGGGAGCTGGCAGGGACACCCAACTCCAATATGGAGCTGACACCCACTACCTTCACCTCGGGAATTGCCCCGGCTAGGTATACATACCTCCTCCCTTAGCTAGGGGGAGGGGTTCATACTCTTTAATACTTCAACTCTTATTCTCTTTGACTAAGCATTTTCTCTCTTTCTCTCGATCCCGAGAACTAACTCGAGTATCAGAGCTACCATGGCCCCCGAGCCCCCCATTTTTCATTTGCATAGGTAGGGGTGTAAACGGGCTGGTCCGGCCATGGACCGAATTTTTTCGGTCCATGGTCGGACTGGACCGAACTCCTATAGGGACCGGACCAGACCGGTAGTCATCGGTCCGGTCCATTCGGTCCGGCCTCTTTTTTTTCACATCAATTAATAAAAAAAATTTATTTACAATACTAAATTAAACGAAATGACTTATTAATATGGATTATGTAACAAAATCAATAAAAAAATATTTTATATGGTCAATGATAATAAATTAAATGAAAATTACATTATTTATGATGTTAATTATTACTTTATTACTAACTTAAAGTATGTTAATACATAATGAGCCATATACAACTTTTAACATTTTGTACATGAAGCAATAAGCATAAATAATTTAATTATCCATACATATTACATCCATAATTGAGAAAGATACATATTTAACATACTATTATAAATAAGCATAAAATATTTAATTATACATACTATTATAAATTTATAAATTACACATATATTATAATTTATACTATAACTCTTAATACTTAATAGTATTAATAATACATTAAAGAATATATTAATATATTGATACTAAATATATATAGTTATAGACTTATAGTGATTACTTATTATGAATCATGATTAGTATAACTATATAATAGTATTAGTATAAAGTATTAGACTATTAGTAATATAGTATAGCTATATATTAGTAATATTAGTATAAGTATAATTGTATAACTATAGTCTATACTTAATTATAATATGGTATAATTATATATTAGTTAGTGATAGGATTAGGTTAGATGAAAATTATATATATAATTTTTATTTTTTTATTTTAGGTTCGGTCCGGTCCGGTCCGAAAAACACATGGACCGTGGACCGGACCGAATGAACTCGGTCCGGTCCGGTCGGTCCGTTTACAGCCCTATGCATAGGAACTCGACTGAGCCTAGTTACGTGGAGTTGCCCAGGTCGTGAAACACAACATCAACAATGGCGCCATCTGCGGGATCTTTTTATTTCCCCCTCCTCTTCCAAACGTGGTCTGTCTATTGGGGGCTGGGCAAGGACGTCTTCTCAGAAGAAGCAACGACTCCATGGAAGATCGTAAGGGGGGCGATGGGATCAACACCCGATCGTTTCTTAGCTCCATGACAAAGGGGGAGCTCGGGTCCGCCTCCTCCTTATCATTCAACATCAGGACCACGGAGCACGAGGGAGCCCCAACGTTTGGGAGGATTAAAGGGGCGACATCTTCCCAAACAGTAACTGCCTAGAGAGAAGGAGAGATTGGGGACTCGGTTGAGTCCACGGGGCAGAACGGTCTCTCGACCAATGCGACTCCTGGAAGGAGAAGGAAGACTCCATGGCCGAGGCCCCAGGGGGGCCGGTTGAGTGAAGGTGGCTCAGAAGACTTTGTCATCTTTCTCTTCTTTGACAAGGAATGCCGCATCACAGACGCCGACGGAACAGACGTCGAGGAGAACGTCGAATGCTTCGCCTCGGGAAAGGAAATAGATCCCCAAGTAGAAGGAGCAGGGGCCTTTGGGCACTCATGGAGCATGCGTTGGGATCCACTGGCCTTGCTCTTGGAAGACCCCCTAGCAGAAGGAGGCTAGACCTCAGGGCATTTGCGACAAGCACGCTGAGACCCCCCCGGCTTCACTCCTCGAAGCCTTTCGGGAAGTGAGGGGCCTAGTCCCTCAGGCACCACTCCGTGACAATCCCTTTCTGCTTCGGGACCCCTTGTCATAACCTCGGGGGGGGGGGGGGGCTGCTTGCTTCGCCTAGAGGGCCCCTGCCCTATTCATTGTGAGCCACCTTTGGTCTTTTTCCCTTGAGGAGAGCTTGATGGAAGCTTCTGATCCCGAGGGACACGGGGTCCATCAAAAAGTCCCATCCAAGCACCAACAAGCTGTCGGGAGTAGTCAAGTAGCTCCTGATGTTGACTTTGGACAGCACCACATCGATCTCCGCATCGTAGGGGTGGGCCAATACCCAGGATAGCACTGCCGCTAGCCTGGCCTCCTCCTTTCGGGACAGATCGATGATCAAGCCCTTGGACAAGGGGACATAGGACCAAATGTCCTAAATGGAGAACTCCTTGTGTTCCTTCTCTCCCTCAGGGTACTCCCATCCCGAGCCTAAGACGAAGAAAATTTTTTTGGACTAGTCCTTGATGTGCGAGTGACGCAACTCAAGGCTGGTGATACGCTCGGGCGAACGCACCTGAAAGCTGCATAGGCTCCTGTCTAGGTGCAGCACACGATACACCGATAAAAATTCATGAGCAGTTAAGTCAAGGTACTCCGAACCGGCGCTGAGCACCCTCTGGTAGATGATGCAGCTGGCCACTAGAAGGCGCTAGACGTTCGAGTGGAGCTGTGTGGGGACCAACCCCAAGAAGTTGAGAACATCACGAACGGGATGGTAGAATGGGAGCCAGAGCTCGTTCACGAACATGAGAGGGTAGAGCGCCACGCAGCTCGCCATCTTGCCAAGGTCTACGATTGGCACACGGTGCCCCAGAACCTCCAGAATCATTGAGGCAGGAATGTTGTACTTTGCCCAGAATGCTCGGAGGTCGACTCCCAGCTCATTATAGCAAAATACAAGGGCTTGGAACTAGAAGAACTTTTCAGGGCCATCGAAGCAGTAGAGAAAGACAACGAAGGAGAAGACGGATGAGACAATGAAAGGCTCAGGTGAAACTCAGCAAAAGGACCGAGAATAGAGAACTGAGGAAAAGAAGAGTGAAGGACTTGAAGGAAAACGACAATGAGCATAGAACTGATTGAGATGAAGGAGAAACTAAGGACTCGAGTGGAAATGACGATGAGCAGAGAACTGACTGAGACGAAGGAGAGACGAAGGACTCGAGTGAAGGCAACAATGAACAGAGAACTGAGGGCTGAGAAGGAGGGAAGCAAATGTTGAAAATGGAAGGAAGGAAAGGCCTTATATAGGTCCTCACGTGAACCAAGGCACAATTGATGTTACAGGTAGGTGGCCTCGGGAAGCCCAAACGACACTAGGCTACATAGAAGTGGGAAGCCACATCGGGTGCGTGGAGAGCACGGGCCAATGAACGGCCTAGGACGTGGGTAGACGCACCCCACCAGATCCAATCGTCGGGAGACGTGGGAGCCACAAAAATTGAGGTGACGCCCTTATTGAATGACGTGGGTAGGTGGCCTCGAAAAACCCAAACAGCGTAGGGCAGCACAAACGAGGAAAGTTGGGCAAACAATAGAAGCCTAAGCGCCTTCACACACTAACAACTGTGAGAGTCAAGCATGTTTTAAATTCCTACCACACATGTGTGCTAGGAATTCGCGGGGGTATTGTGAGGGGAGTAATCCCTAGGGCTGGGCTTGAGGAGTAGGCCATGCTCATATGGCCTGAGGTTAAGGCCTGGGCTAGACCATGTCGGCCTAGGAGGCCCAAGAAGAGGAACAATCGGTCAAGGCACGTTGACAAAAGGATGAAAGGCAGGACAATCTGACACCACTTTCGGCCAACATTCAGGAACATCCCCTGTCCCTGAACCCTAGTGTCCGGACAGGGTTAGAAGGATGGACAAACATGAGTAGAACCATGCCACATTAATGGGACAAAAGCGGGCATGCCATTGCAGGGAGTCACGCTGCATTTAATGCGTCTCGTGGCTCGACACACCACAAGGTGCCCACTAGGGTGTCAGTAACGACCAACTACCAAGTCTGGTAAGCCTGTAGCACAACAAGGAGCTCACAAGGACAAACGATCCAAATACAGAGCTGCACACCCACTACCTCCACTTCGAGAATCACCCCGGCTAGGTATAAATACCCCCTCCCTCAAGAAGGGGAGGGGTTCACATTCTTTAATACTTCAACTATTATTCTCCTTGACTGAGCATTTTCTCTTTCTCTCGATCCCAAGAGCTAACTTGAGCATCGGAGCTACCACGACCCTCGAGCCCCCCATTCTTTATTTGCACAAGAACCAGACCGAGCCCAATTACATAGAATTGCCTAGGCTACGAAACACGACATCAACATGTAGCATGAGTTAGTAGAACAATAAGCATAAAGAAATGATTCGGCCGTATCTCTACCATCTAATAGGATTATCAATAATCAATGGCATTTTTGTATGGTGCTCTGCGTGGATAGGCGTCCCTTCCAAATTTCAAAAAATTAATTGTACGTTTGGATATTAAGATGAGATAAGAATTTTATAAATAATAATAGAATAATTTGTTTAGGGGTGTGTAATCAATCTAGGGGGTTACGAATTGAAATTTTCGGTCCATCACTTTTGTCGAACCAAACCGTTAACTATTGGTCTGATTGATCTATGAACATTCTTTTCTTATTTTTCTTTTTATTTTTACAGAAAAACTAATACAAAAAATTAATTAAGTGATATCTTTAATATTTTATATATGGTTAATGGTGATTCCTTGGATGAAAATTACATAATTAACTTATACAACTACTATTTAAAATAATATAATATATATAAATATTTTAAAATATATGTATACATTATCGACCAATAAAATTATCGATCATATCCAGACATATAGTCTTACAACCCTAGGTTGGTTAATAGTAGTGAAATTATTTGTGAATATATGTTTTGTTGTATTTTGAGAAATAAGAGATAAAAAATTAAATAAAAATATTCTAAAATTAAAAAAATTATTTGAATATTATTTTTAATATTATGAGATTTGAAAAAGTTGTATTGTTTTTTGTATTATGTTTGAAAGTTTAGAAAAATTGTAATGATAGATGAAAAGATTTAAAATTTAGAACTCAAAAGTAATTTGTGTTCAAGTAATGTTTGGAAATGAAATTATGAGAAGTTTTGAGATGAGATAATCTCACTTCCCAAACAACCCGTTCTTTTCCATTCTCATAACAAGGTTTCCCTGAAGTAGATAACCTTCAACTCATCAAGTTGAGTTACTGCAATCCAAAACAACCAGATTTCATTCCGAAATATCTCTTTAGCAAATCTGTGGCTTGTTAGGAGTTGTGTTAGAAGTTGTAAAAAGTGTTTAAATAACTTCAAAACTCTTTGATGATAAAATTAGGTTGTTTAGTTGTTACGTATTAAAATAAATTTTAATATCAAAAAGGCTAAAAAGTATCTTTCAGGAAAAAAATTTGATGCTTTTCAAACGTGCTTTAATTTTAAAAAAATATCGTTAATAAGCGAAAATACTCATGCAACTTTTTAATAATTACAATTTTAAAAAATATTTAAATGACCTTTTATGTCATTTCTACATCAAAACATATTTTTTATATCGTTTTAATGTAAAATATTTTAAAGTACTGTAAAAATATGATTATTAAATAATAAATAATTTTTTAATAATAAAACTTATTACTTAAACTCAAAACTAAAAACCCTAAAGCTCAAAACTATATTATCCACCGGAAACCCAAACATGCCATTTATGTCCATTCAGTTTACATTGTAATTACTTGATTGCGATGATTGTGAAAACCAAACTATTAACTCCAGCTGCTCGACTTATCTGACAACCAAATCTAGAAAATAAATATATATTTATCTATTTTATTATAGGGTGCGGCTAATCTGTCGCCCCAAAGTGACCATTGGGCTTACCGCCCAGTACAAAATTTTATTTTATTTTTTTTCATTTTACTTTTCACATTTTTTTTTTACATATTTAAATATATTTTAAAAATAAAAAAATATATCAATATATTTAAAATCACTTTCTTAATCACTAAATAAAAAATAAAAAATTTACCCAAGCGGTACATTTGAACGGTACAAATGGGGCAGCAAACAAGCATTTCCCTTTATTATAATGAGCCGCTTAAGTAATAAACAGGAATAAAGTTAGCGTGTCGCTTGTAACTTACTGCTGCAAGTACCGTTAGTGTAAAGTTAGTGTTTTATTTTTATCTAATTTTTTTAGTTATATTTTTTTTTAAAATTTTTAAATATTTTAAAAATATATCAATATACTTAAAATTATTTTTTTAATCATTAAATAAAAAAATTTATTATTATTATTATTTTTCTACAGAGCGGTCAAATTGGACGGTATGAATTGTGCAGCAAACTAGTTTTTTCCAATAAACAGTAAATTTTTATCCATCCGTGTAAAATTTTCGTGTGTACGGTATGGTTACTTTTTCCTCCCAGTACTTTCTTCTTTTATGTCGCAAAGTGTTTTTTATCATTTTGAGTTTATATTTTTGTCTTTTGCATTTGCAGTAGTTTAGGATTTATTTTATGTTTTTATATTTTGTGTCAGTTCAGAAGTGTCTTATGTCCATCTGTCAATCATTTAATCCACCGGTTGTTTAGGTAGTTGTGTCTGTCAGTTTGATATTTTTAATTATTTAAAAAAAATTTAAAAATTCATAAGAATAGTAAAAAAATATCCATGTTTTGAGGTCTCGTGGGATGATTTATTTTTAGGGTTTTGTTACACAATTTTTTATTTTTTATTATTTATTTTTTATTATTTTTAAAAAAAAAATTTTAAATTTATTTTTTTAAACTATTTTAAATTTTTTATTTACTATTTATATAAAAATTATTTAATAAAAGAAATTTAAAATTTTTTTAAAAAAAAAAAAAAAAATATAAAATGTAAATAAATAGTAAGAGGTTGAGAAGATTTTTTTGTTATTTTTATCTTTTTTCGGTTCACCTTTCGTACATACAATAACATTAAAGAAAAAATCTACTCAACCTCCTACTATTCATACCACACTCCACACTCCACACTCCATCTTTATTTTAATTTTTTTTTTAATTTTTTTTATCAAATATATTTTTATATGAATAGTGAATAAAAAATTATAAATAGTTTTAAAAAAAAAAATTTTAAAAAAAATTTTAAAAAATATTAAAAAATATTAAAAAGTGTGGAGTATGGAGTGTGGGGAGAATGAATAGCAAAACCCAACATTAAAAGAACAAATAAAAAAAAACAGTGCATGTCAAAATTTTTTAAAAAAAGTATCCGTATCTCAGTCCGCCTCGGTAATGAAATATTATGATTAGTATTGTGTAAGACTGTTTGTCCGTCGGCAATTCATTATTGTCTAAGTAATTTAATATATTTCACAATATATTTTATAACACATTAAAAAAATATTCTTGATTTTAAAATAGAGAATAAAAATATATAATATAATATATAAATAAGAATAGAGCATAGATCTATTTTATTTATCAAACCTTTTGTAATTGTATTTTGATTAGTTTTACATCTCCCGATTCTTGGATTTTTTTTTTAATACTGCTACACTCACCGCTCCCAACCACTGATGGGAGCTATCGTCGTTAGTTATAAAATGTATTTTTATATTTTTTGTTTTTTTATATATGTATTTTTTTATACTTTTAAATATTTTTTAAAAAAATAAAAAAATTATAATATTATTAAAAAAAATCCTTAATCACTAAATAAAAAAAAATTCAAAAAAAAATTCAAAATAATAGAATATAGCGGTAGAGAAGAATGGTAAAAGTAATATATTTTTTTTTTTTATACTTTGAATGGTATAGGGAAGAGAGAGATTGAGATTGAGATTGAGAGATTTGCACAAAAAGAAGACAAACATAAGTAAATAAAAAAAATTTACGCTGACACAAGCAATCGCTCGGTAGCCTAAAAAAAAAAAAAGAGAATATCTTCCCGTAGGCATAACCGGTCTCCTCTCAAAAACGGCATTCAATAACATTGTGACACGTACACACTCCATTTACCGTCTGTGTGGTCGCGATGCAGCGGATTGAGAGAAAAATTTTCCATTTTTCCGTATCCCATTTTCCCTTCCTCCCAGTCTCTGTCCTCTCCCTTAGGAACAACGAATCCCTTGAGCCCTAGCCCCACCCCGTCCTTCCCTCTCGTCGAGCCAGGCCAGGCCATGAACTGCGGCCAGGCCTGAGAGGATTGACATGGATGTGATTCTAAAGCAGCAGGGGACGGCGAATTCCGCGGGATCCAAGGGGTTGCCCAAGTGCTCTAGCGTCGGCATGGGCAAGATTGATGAAGACAAGCCTTGTGATTTTGAAGGAGTTGGTGTTGGGGCGAAGACAGATTTGCTGTATCCAAGAAGCAGAAGCTATGTTGTCACAAATACAAGCTCTGTGTTCTGATCCTCCTTTCGCAGATAATATCTTGTGCGAGGGATTGCATGTTGGGGATTGTAGTAATTTGTAGAACAAAATATGTTTGTAGAACAAATTTGTTGAAAAAAATAATTACACAGCAGATCTGAGAGAAGGAAAACCTAAAGAAAATCAAATTTTATGTTTTCTGAGTACATTGGTATCGTGTGTAGGTCCTTGTGTGCAGATCCTAGTTCAGTTTGAATATCAAATGAGATCAAAATGATGTAGTATGTAATTTGCAAAACAAAATATGATGATCCATAAGGAAGAATGAGTAGCAGTGGGTTGCGCCGCACAAGTCTGGAGCTTCTCTGTTGGTGTGTGCGGCGGTGAGGTGGGTGCAAAATTTGGTCGGCGTTGGAGGCAAAGTCATGTTGGTCCGGAGGCGGTTCTCTGTTTACTGAGCCAAATAGGTATTCGTCGGAGGGGAAATCTGTTGTTTGTGATCCTGTGTGATGAGGTGCAGTAAATTTTATGAGATTTTCTGATGTGTCACTTTTCCATTAGGTGCCGATAAACTCAATATATAGGACTTGCAGGTTCAAAGAGAAACTGAAAAAAAAAAGCCCACGCTCGGAATTCGAATTGGGATCCTTGTTGCTGAACAGTAAAAAAATTTTAAAAAAATAAAAAACATATATGCATATCTCGGTCTGTCAGTTCATGTATCTGAGTAATGAAAAATGAAAAGCACTACTATTCCTCCTCAAAATGACCGCTGACCGTTCAATGTAATTGTTTTTTTTTTAATAATAAAAGAAGTTATTTTCAGTATATTGAAATATATATTTTTTATTTTTTAAAAATATTTAAATATATTAAAAAAATTAAAAATACAAAAACAGTAACATTGAGAGATGCTAATCTAGCGGAGAATAGCACCGCTCATAAAAATAAAAAAAAATTATCATTACCTCAATCCGTCAATTCATGCATCTGCATTGGTCCGTTAAATACCATTGTGTCAGTCAGTTGATAGTTTTACATTATTTGTCTAGGTAAGTCACGAATATATTTATATAACATATTTTATAATATATTTTTAAAAAAATATTTTAAAATAAAAATATTTGTATAAAATGATATTATTTTTATGAGATATTTTGTTAAACTATCCTCTATTTTTAAATATGATTATGTGATGTATTGTCAAAAATGATATGTATTTATTATTTTTTAATCAAAATTGCCCTCGTCACAATAAAATTAAATACATGCTAAATAATTTTTAAAAGCAAAAATTAGAATTTCTTTATTTTTTTCTTTTATGGCTTATTTTAGGGCTTTTAGGTCTTCTTATTTTTAAATTCGGTTTTCCTGTTTTGTGCCACTATAAATTTACACTTTCACTTTTTCATTCTTCAATATATTCTTTTAATATTTTTAAATATTTAAGAAATTCTAAAAGATGTCAGCAGATCATTTAAAAATCTGTGTAAAAATCTCATTTCTCTAATGAGAAATGTTACACAACCTCCCCAACCTCCACACACCATATTTTTTTAAATTTTTAAATTTTTTAATATTTTTTTTAAATTTTTTTTGAGTTTATTCTTTTTAAATTAATTTAATTTTTCTATTCATTATTTATATATTAAATATTTGATAAAAAATAAAAAAAAATGTTGTGTGTGGAGGTTGTGTGAATAGTAGGAGGTTGAGTAGAATTTTTGTTCTCTAATTTGATTTGGTCTGGTCTGTAGTGATGTGATGGATGATGGGATGTCAATTGGAGGGCAGCAGAAGATGCTGCATATTAAAAGGGTCTGGTAGGTTAGGATAGGTTTGGAAGTTTTATCTCACATAAAATTCTTATCTCACATTCTCATTATAACTTTTTCAAATTTTCATATAAAATATAATAAATAATTCAATATTTTTAAATTCTAATACAACTTTTTCAAATCCCAATTTAACTTTTTCAAATCTCAAAACTAAAAAATAATATTTTAAACTTTAAAATAAAACACAAAAATCTCATCTCACCTCATAAACCTATCCTTAGTTTCATTCTATTACGAGCTTCTTTCCGAAATTGTTTCATTTTGTATTCTTGTTTGCTTCTGCAGATTGTTCTTTATTTTAGGTGATTTTCTGAAAAATCTTTTCTGTGTTTTTTATTTGTCATCTCTTCTCTCCCATTTATTTATTTGATTAGTTTTTGTAATGTTGACGACAATGATTTCTATTTTTTGTGGGTTATTTCCAGTTCTTCTAAGGTGTCCTTGGTTGTGGATTTCCAAAACTGAAACTTTTTGTGTTTGATCATCCTATGTGTATGGTTGTTAAGCGTAGTATATCTGCCTTCCTTTTTTTTTTGTTGGTTACTGCAATGCTTTTTATTTTCTGTGAGTTATTTTTGATGGTTTGTTTTCAGGTCTTATTGGTTGAGGACTTTCAAAACTGGACATTTCTGGTTCATCTTTGCAAATGTATGGTGTTATTGATTTTATCTCGTCTTTTGTTATATAAATTATTTTCTCGATATTTTTTATTTGGATTAATTACACTTTACCCTCTTGAACTTTCACTCAATTTACAATATGTCTCCAAAACTACTAATTGCATCAAAGTGGACTCTCAAATTTTCAAAACTTCCCAATCCCCCGTTCCTTTTTTACCAACAGCGTTAAATCTAACGAAAATGCACTGTACGTGTTGCTCATGTGCATAACATTCACTGTAAAGATATAATTTTCATCTAACTTATTATCATCGATCATACAAAATAGAAAATAATATATGCTATCAATTAATAATAAATCATAAATCATTAAATAATTTTTTTATTAATTTATATATGAGTAATGAATATCAAATGATTTCATTGTGTACATAGATTATTCATACTTGCTTACAACTTAGGTATAAAATAATTTTATATATGGTTAATGATTAATGATTTATTATTAATTGTTAGCATATATTATTTTATATTTTATATGATCAATGATAATAAATTAGATGAAAATTACATTTTTACAGTGAATTTTCGTTAGATTTAACTCTGTTGGTAGACAGAATGGAGGGATTGTGAAGTTTTGAAAGTTCGAGGGTCTACTTTTATGCAATTAGTAGTTTCAGAAATATATTGTGAATTGAGTGAAAGTTTGAGGAGGCAAAGTGTAATTAACCCTTTTGATTTATTGTTGTTTTATTTCATGCTATTTTTTAGCTTGTTAATATTGTGTTGTTTGGTGTAGTATTTTCTGGCTTCCTCTTCTTCTTTTTTACCTTAATTACTGTAATGGTTATTAATTTTTGTGGGTTATTTTTTGTGGGTTGTCTTCAAGTCTTGTTGGTTAAGGAGTCTGGACGTTTCTGGTTTTTTATCTTCGTAAGTGTATGGTGTTATTTATTTTGTAACGTTATTTGTTACATAATTTTTTTTCCTATTTTTTACATTTAATGTTATTCTATGTGTTCAAACAGAATATTCATTATATAAAAAAATATAAAAAGAAAACATGTTCTGAAGTAACTAAAAGAAATTCGGTAGGTAGGTAGACAAAGAAAAAACATTTAAAAATCAAATGTTGCATGGAATTTTTCTCTTTTTGATTTATTATTTTTCTATTTGATTTATTATAGAGAGTGATAGAGTTTTTTTACCCTTAAGGCTAAAACGACGGCGTTTCGAGAAGAAGGGCTGGGCTCTCTTTTGGCACACAGACTGGGCCCTTCATACACACACACGCTTGGCCCAACAATAATAAAACTCACCCAAACACTACACACAACCCACCAACACAAAAGGCCTAATCTGAAAAGACAAATAAAATAAAAAGAGCACCTTAAAAAAATACACAACTACTTTTGCAATACTAAAATAAAATAATGAAAACCATAATAATAATAATAATAATAATAATAATAAGTTGAAACTAAAGAACCCATAATAATATCAAATGTTATTATAAAATTGAAGGTTATATGATTTAGAATTTATATTACATTCTCTATAAATTTTATATTATTATATTATTGTGACAAAACAAGAGAAGTGTAATGAAACTTCTTGCATACCCATCGGGGTTGAGATAAATGAGAAAAGTTTGAATAAAATACTAGAAACAATTTTCAGAGTGGCTAAATTTTTTTTGCATCATTCCAGAATGTTTGCAAAAAAACATATCAACATTTTTATACTTATTCTAAATAAGTATAAAAAAATTTGAACCATTCTTATAATGTTTTTTCTTTATTTTTTTCTTATTTTTGTCATTTATTTGCTCCTTGGGTACATAAAAAATGTATAAGACTTTTGACAAAAATTGTCACTAAAATTATCACTTTTTGACAAAAATTGTTTAATACATATTTGAAATTCATTAAAACACAACACACAACCCAGTCTAGGGGTGCAATTCGGTCCGATTCAGTCCAGGGGGTGATGGACCGAAATTTTCGTCCATCATTTTCCCTGGACTGGATTGGACCGAACATACCTAGGGACCAGATCAGACCGGTATCCGTTCGGTCCTGCCCAATTACTTATTTATTTATTTTTATTCTTTTTTTCTTAAAAATAAAATAATAAAAAAAGTTATTTAAAGTACTAAATTAAAATTAAATGAATTATTAATGTAGATTATGTAACTAACTTAATAAAAAATATTTTATATGGTCAATGATAATAAATTAGATGAAAATTACATTATTAACTTATATAATTACTATATAATTAGTTAATTGATAATATACATTAGTTAATTGATAGAATATTAATTTGTTAATAACATATTTAAAATTTTATATTTTTAATGGTGATAGGTTAGATGAAATTACATAATAAATTATACAATTATTATTAAAGAAATAATATATATAATTTTTTTTTTCTAATTTGGTTCGATCCGGTCTGAGGTGGAAAACCCATAAATCAGGACCAGACTAGACCAACTTTAGTCCTCTATTTCTTGGACCGGGACTAGACCGGACCTACTTTGATCTGGTCCGATTCGGATCGAAGTGGTCGGTCCAGTTGGTTTTTCAGGTCCAGACCGACCGGCTAATACCGCTACAACCCAATAACACAAAGGCCTCAATCCGAAAAAGACAAAAAATAAAATAAAATGCCAACTTAAAACAAAATACACAACAACTTTTGTAATAGTAAAATAAAATAATGAAAACCATAATAATAATTAATTGAAATTAAAGGGCCAATAATCATATAAAATGTTACTACAAAATTGAAGGTTATATGATTTATAATTTCTATTCATTCTTTATAAATTCTAAATGATTATATTATTGTGGAAAAACAACTAAAGTGTAGTAAAATTTCTTGCGTACACATTGGGGTCGGGATAAATGGGAATGGTTTGAATAAAATACTAGAAAAACTTTTAAGAGTGGTTTAAACTTTTTTGCAACATTCCAGAATGTTGTAAAAAACATATCTGAACAATATTTTTATACTTATTCTAAAAAGTATAAAAAAAATGCTTTTTCTTTATTTTTTCTTATTTTTGTCATTTATCTCCTCCTCTTTGGGTACATATGAAACGTTTTATAATCTTGACTTTCCTTATTTCACTGCAATAATATAATCATCGCTCTTAGCAAAATATTGGTTTAATAAATATTTTAAATCACAAAATTAAAAAAATGTTCAGGAATACATAAATAAAATTTAGTTAGTTATTAGCATATCTCTGAAATTCTGAAATGCCAACTGATCAAATGTTATAATAAGTTTTGTTATTGCTAAAAAATGTAATAAATATGTCGCAAATTTGTTACATTTTTCAAAACAAAACAAAATTTATATTGTAATGATTAAACCAAAAACACTTGGGACATTCTTTCTTTGCAAGAAAAGAGAATATAATTTAAAACATTTTCTTTAAATATTTTTTGTTTATCTCTTTTTTCCAGAGGAGGAATGTCCTTAGTGTTTTAGGAATTGTTGTTATAATAAGTTTTATTATTGCTGAAAAATGTAATAAACATTCCAAATTCTAAATCATTTTTTCCTAACTATTTTAGAAGGATTTTGGATTTTTTCCATTGCTTAATTTATATTGAAAAGTTAAAAACTTTAAGGTTAATTGTGTACAAAAATATTTGTTAGAACTTATATTTTTCTCTATGCATCAAATTATTAAAAAACAAAAACACAAAGGATGAAAAATAAATAAATAAATAAATTCCAACAATTTGTATATATGTGTGTATGTGCGTGCGCGCACAATATAATCAAAACTAACAATGTCTTTTGTATCTAGACAAGAATTATCATCCTTATCAAGAAATCTAAATATATAAAAGACTCTCCGTTGTTCATTTCAATATCTGTAAGTGCATTGGTTATATATATATATATATATATTGTTCTTCTTTGCTGGTCCTTACTTATAGTTTTTAGTGGGTACTTGGTTTGAAGAACAAATAAATTTTGGTAAATATTTTATTTAAGAATTTTGATATGTGATATTGATATGTGCTTTTTATAGGTTCCATTTTCATGATATTTTTTGATTTGATATGTTATTTTGTTATGTTCATTTTCTTGTTGATTGAAAGTATAAATAATTTGGTTGGATGTATTGTTCAACGTAGAAATCAATGAAATTGTTTATAGCATTTAAGATGCATTGTGGGGGTGCAGATTTGACATTAAGCAATTGTTATTTATTCATTTAGTCTTGCTTGTGTGGAACAGTATCTAATATTTGGAAGAATCATTCCCTTCATTAACATAATGAGAAGTGGTAAGATTGCGTTAATAAATTATGTAACATTTGTTTTGGAACAGTATTATTTAATTTTGTGAAATTTAAGTTTCAAAACTATTTCTTGAAGATCATGGAAAACAACATGCAAAAATTATTCCGTATAGAGATTTACTAGAAGAGAAAAGTGAGGAACTCCATAGAAAATGAAGAGAAAAATATGCTAAAAAAAAGTATCTAAAAGTAATTTGATTCAGTTAAAAGAGTCAACTTCATTTAGTGATGATGATTTCGTTTCTTTTGGAGGTGATCAAATGACTACGTCAAATGATGAACCTTCAAATGAGGATATCTAACATATAAACATCGTTCAAGACTTTAGTCTTGTATAGAGAGTGTTAAAGAGACCACGAGTGTCCCATGTTGATGTTGACATCATTGAACTGGCTTCATCTCATGAAGTTTGTGTTCCTCCTAGTGTTGCTATTTGTGTGGTTGATTCAGAAGAAAATTTATCATTAAACAATGTAATGGATCATTCTAATTGCCCAAGTAATTCTATGGATATTTTGACAAGTAAATCAGCAAATACATGCGTTGAAAAAACAACCGTCCTTAATCAACTTTTGATTCAGTAGGTTTTCTAGAAACTATTTTTCAATCTTTCTTATTCAAACGACCTTATATTCTCTTTCATCAAAATTTGAGAACATGTTATTCAAATAGACTCCGCATATTTTTCAAGAGGAGTCAAGTTTTGAAAGAAATATATCGACACCTTGTAGGGGTAAGAATCAAGTATAAAATTAGTTCGTTCTTTTGATTCAGTTGGCAACCTTTGCTACTCTTCCAGTAGTATCCTTCGTCAGATCATTCAAAGAATTTGATGTGTTTAGTTTATTATTTAGTATTCATTTTTGAATTCAATAGGCCAGTGGCATCGCCGCTCTGCTGGACTTAGGCAATTATTGCAAGTTGTGTCATCTGGAGCGTATTCTTTGCCATATATGCCTTGTTGCAAATATTGTCAAGCAAATAGATTCTATCATGATACAAACAGCTTTTGTTGTACTGATGGGACAATTCATTGGCCACAAATGATGTTCCCTGATCAGCTTTATGATCTGTTTACCTCCAACACAGATGAATCTGCGCATTTTAAGACCTATGTTCGGACTTATAATAATAAGTTTGCTTTTACATTTTTTAAAGTTAAATTTGATAGAGATCTTTTCAGAAGGAATAGAGAAATTTATATCTTCCGAACTCAAGGACAGATATATCACTATATCAATGATTTACTTCCTTTAAATGGTCGTCCTTCTTATTTGCAATTGTAATTCTATAATACTGATCATAAATTAGAAAATCACATTTCTGATTCAAATAGAATAGATCCATTAATTATAGCTCAACTCATAAATGTTCTTTGCATCAATCCATATTCTGTGCTTTTCTGGTCTCTTGGTGATTTGCCAAATTTAAAAAATTAAGTAATCCATATAAGATTAGATGCTGGCCTAGATCAACATGTATTCAATTCCCTGACATCTTCGCAAGTTGTAGCAATATGGGTAGAGAATGATGATGCAGATTAGCTAAGAGGAGATGACATTTTTGTCTTTAGTCATTTTTCTGGAAGTCATATAGTTCAGTATTATTTTGGTTGCTATGATCCACTTCAGTATCCATTCTAATTTCCTTTTGGCGATATTAATTGGCATCAAGGCATTCAAGCGGTTAGTAGAAGATGCACAAGAATTTGTAATGAAACAACCCGATCAATAGATCATCATCAATCAATGTCAACAGAAGAATTACTTATAAGAGAATAGCGAGGTTAGAGTGTAGTTTTAATCTTCCCTTTTGTATTTAGTTTGTAGACATCTAATTTTGTAATATTTCATTCCCTTTCAACTTTTGTAGCATTAAACAAAAAAAAAAAAAAAAGAAGCAAGAATTCAATTGTTTCATGTCGTGAATATTATTGCTACAAATTACAAATCAGAGAAAATGTCAAATCAATTTTGTTACTGTCTGGTTGCCTATTGCAACAATTTGTTGTTGATATGTATGTTAAGATTGAGACGTCAAGATTAGATTATTTTTATAGCAGACAATAACGTATTCGATCTGAATTATATTAAAGTAATGTTGATACCATTACGCTCGGAAAATCTTCTGCCATTAATGTTGGAAAATAGTTTATTCTGCCTTCGTCATTTATTGGGGGTCTAAGAGACATGCGAAAAACATATCTGGAAGCAATGACTTTAGTTCAACGTTTTGGTAAATCATACATTTTCTTAACAATGACGTGTAATCCAAAGTGGCAAGAAATTTCAAATGAATTAAACCTGCATGAGGAGAGTTAGAATCGTTTTGATTTGGTTGCTCGAGTCTTTTGTGCAAAATTAGAATAATTAAATTATCAATTATTTATGCGAAAAATATTTGAAAAAGTGTTAACATATGTCTATGTTATTGAGCACAAAAAACAAGGGTTTCCACATGCCAATTTTTTAATTATATTACAGAGGGATTGGAAACTCTATGCACCTGAATCTTTTGATGAGATTGTATCAGTAGAAATACTTGATAAAAATATAAATTTTCACTTCCATAACCCTGTTGTCAAACATATGATGCATAGATCTTGTAGAGTGTTGAATCCAACAAATATTTGTATGAAAAAGATGGTTATTGCAAAAACCATTATCCAAAAAGTTTTGCATCAAATATAATTGTTGAAAATGGTTGTTTCCCAATATATAGGCGTTTTGACAATGGAATTACCGTCAAAGTTAGAGTCCATAATTTGGACAACCGTTGGGTCATTCCATATAATCTGTATTTGGTTGCAATATTTGACTGTCACATTAATGTCAAGATGTATTCTACAATAAAAGCAGTCAAATATATTTATAATTACATTTACAAGGGGAATGATTGTGTTACTTTCAATTTGGTTTTTGAACAAAGTAATCAACAAATTGATGAAATTCAACAATTCCAATCGGCCTAATGGACTGCTCCGCCTGAAGTTATGTGGAGAATATATGGCTTCATTCTTAATAAAATGTACCCAGCAGTGTATAGCTTACATTTGCATATTAAGGATCAACACCAAGTAACTTTTCGAGCGCATGAAAGCTTAATTAATGTTCTTAACTCTGATCTGTCTGCCAAATCAATGTTAACATAATTCTTTACATTAAACCAAGTGGACGAGAATGCCAATACATTGTTGTACAAATATTTTCCAGAATTTTATGTTTGGAGCCAATAATACAAAATGTGGACTTCTCGAAAAAAGAAAATTGTTATAGGTCGAATTGCTACGACAAATCTATTTGAAGGTGAAAGGTATTATTTGTGGATATTACTAAATCATGTGAGAGACCCTTTGTCGTTTGAAGATCTTAGGACAATTAATGGTGTTGGGACTCCAACATTCTGTGAAACAACAACTATGCATGGTTTGCTACAAAGAGATAGTAGCTTAGAAGATTGTTTATATGAAGCATCTCTATATCAAATGTCGTCCAGTTTGAGACGATTATTTGCAACTATATTGGTTTATTGTAATCCAACAAATCTAAGAGAGCTTTGAGAACGTTTTAAACAAGATATGTTAGTTGATTTTAGGTCGACTGAAGATTCTTTGTTGAAGGTAAAAGTGCAAGTTTTATACTTTATCTCTTCTACACTTAAATTAATGGGGAAAGACATTCATTCGTTCCATCTTTTTGATGACGACATTTATTTTGATGAAGACCAATTTGAATCTAGGAAAATCGATGATGAGTTGGCTGTTGAAATTTTAGAAGAAGATATTGCTACATCAGAAGTCCTTAATAGTGAACAACGACATGTCTATAATTCAGTGTTGGAAAAGGTTTTTTCAAACGAAACTGCTGCATTCTTTGTTGATGGCCCTGGTGGGACAAGGAAGACAATCATGTACAAGGCACTTCTTGCCACAGTAAGATCAAAAAATTAAAATTAGTAACACTTGCAATTGCTTCATTTGGTGTTGCTACATCTATTCTTTCTGGAGGTCGAACAACACACTCACATTTTAAGATTCCATTGGATACTGATGAAAATAGCACGTGTTATGTCAGTAAACAAATAACCCTCACAAAACTATTACATGTAGCAAGGTTAATTATATGGGATAAAGCTCTTATGTCAAGAAAACAACATATTGAAGCATTAGATAAGATGCTCCGAGACATTAATGATTCAGAGTTAGCATTCGGTGGAGAACAATTATATTGATGAGATAAATGTATTACTAATTCATAAGTTTCCTGGTGAGCTTAGGCGATATTATAACTTTGATGAAGCAATAGATACATCTAAACAATCAATTATGGATGATTTTTAAATACTCTAACCCCAAATGGACTTCCTTCTCATGAATTGTTACTCAAGAAAAAATGTCACATTGTGCTGCTTAGAAACATGAATCTTTCAGAAAGACTATGCAACAGAATACATCTAATATATCAGAATTTTGATTGAAACGTCATTGATGTAGAAATTGCAGTTGAGCACCATAACGGGTAAAGAGTGTTTATTCTCAGGATTCCATTCTTACTAAATGTTGATGAAAATAGTTGATTCTCATTCAAACGAACTCAATTCCCTATCAGATTAAACTTTGCAATGACTATAAATAAGTCACAAGGACAAACATTTGATTTTATTAGGATATATTTACCTCATTCTTTTTTTTTTCACATGGTCAATTATATGTCGCTTTATCAAGGGCTAATACTGCATCTACAGTAAGGATTATAATACGGCCAGTGTCGACTGAACGATCTGAAAAGAACTGCACAAAAAATATTGTGTACACATAATTATTAACATTAACATGTTCAAATTAGTGTTATACAGGTAACTAGATTCAAATGTATGATTTAAGTTTAATTAGTTGAATAAAACTGAATGTCTAATATAATATTCTTTGCTATATGTTTAATATTATATCATTTAATTTATTGTGTTCTTTAATTGTTTTTGCACTTCTTTAATTTAATATTAGGTTTGTTATACTTATGCATTTAATATGTTTGCATCTAAACATGTTTAAAAATGCGGATAATCTATACATCAATGAAAGATATCACTTCAAGTACAAAGAATTGAAAAATCAAAATACTTGTTGCAGAGAAGTCACCCAAATGAACAAGCCAACGCTCATTAGTGATGTACCAAAATTTAACATTAATTGATTAAGAGATATATTATTTGTTTGCATATATTGTCTTGTCGTCTTATACTATTCTAGAAAGTGAGAAGGAATCTTGCTTTTTTAAATCCCATCCATGTAATTTTTTTTAATGATGATTTGCTCTATCTTTTGCTATTGCATTTTTTTTATATTATACGAATATTAATGATGTTGCATTTATTTAGTTATCTTTCTAGAAGACATTTTGAACAAAATTATAATTTCTTTTAAAACCCAAAAATAATTAAAAAATATTATTATAGTAAATTATTCGTTAGAATTTTTTATAATAAATTATTCATTAAAATTTTTTACAGTAAATGATTACAAGCTACGATGTTTGGTAATATATTGACTCTCGAGATGACACTTTGCACATTTTCGGTCGCTACATCAGCAATGCATTTGTGAGGCCAATAGATCCGAAGTATAGAATTGAAACATATCAATATCAGTGGATCTTAAATTTTAGAACGTTAATTGAGGAAGTTCCAAACGATGAAAAACAGTTGGAGCCACCAAAGTACAAACTTGTTTCGTTTAGTGAATTAGAGGCTTATATAGGCTCAATTGTAGAGATAGGTAATTTACTTTTTATTTTGGAATATTTAATTATCAATATATTAACAATTTATATTATCAGATATTTTAGCTATTGCAATCCATATTAAGCCATCTAAAGAGATAGCCACTTTATCCACTTTGATTATAGCTCAACTCATCTCAAACTAATCATTGATGAAACTTAGGTCTTGTTTGGATAATAAGTTGATCTCATTTCATCTAATCTAATCATTACAATTTTTTCTAACTTTCAAACAAAATATAATAAAAGATGGATTTATATTTTTAACCAGGTGTATGTGCAAGAGGCATACGTGCCTTGCACTTAGCTCCTCGCTAGTGTGTGTGTATATATATCTCCTATATACAAAAATGTGAATGTTAGATGAACAATGTTTTCGTTTAATATTTTTGTTTTTCAATTTTGCCCCTACTTGTATTTCACACTACCGTTATATTGCTTCATTACTTTTGTGCCAATACAAGCAGCTATCGTCTAACACTTTTCTGCCAATTTTGTCCTTATTTTTATATTTATTTTCCCTTTCTGTCCCTCAGCTTTGTCATTTATATCGAATTTACCCCTGCTTTTATACTTTTTTCTCCTTTTTGTCCCTCAGCTCTATTTTATTTGTTTGCATTTTTATAGTTTTACCCTTCTATTTTGTTTGTTTATCGTTTTTATCCCTCACTTCCATTTTTATCTTTCTGTTTTACTTGCATGTTTACGCTTTTGTCTTTATTTTTATTACTATTTTCTTCCAATTTTCTCCCTCTTGTTCTTATTAAATTTCCATGTATTTTCATTATTTTTTTTATTGCTTCCACCGAAAGACTATATTTATAAAATCAAAATTTTTTATGAAAATATCCCTTATTGTTTCCGTAATATGCAACTTTTTTTGTCTGTTCATACTTCTTGCTGACAGGGTTTACTGTCTTTTTATTTTCAAGATTATTTCTTGCGTAGCCTTTTCCTCTGTTTTAACTCACCTCTTCGGTCGGAATTCTTATCCGTTTCAATTTACGCAAAAGTTCACAAGCTAAAGTTTGTGAAATCTGCTTGTTCGCTTGTAAATTTTGGAATCAACTCGGTATACTTTCGTTTGCTTTTGTTCTCAGTTAAATATGAAATTTTCTATACTTTCATGGAATATAATCAACTTGGTACACTTTTGTTTGCTTTTGTTCTTAGTTAAATATGAATTTTTCTATACTTTCATGAAATAGTTCATACACATATGCATGTTAAAAAAACTAGAAATTACAAACTAGAAAATAAAAAAATAAAAAAAATTGCACTTGAATATAGTTGTAAAAAAGATTTAGCTTGGATAATTTCAGACCCAATACTTACAATCTAAAAAATAATAACGTAAATTCATAACTGAATAGACATATATGTGACGAAAAAAGTATCTACTATATATATAAACGCGAATGTTGGATGAACAACATTTTCGTCTAACATTTTCTTTTTCGATTTTGCCCCTGCTTGTATTTCACACTATCATTCTATTCTCTCTCTACTTTTGTGCTAATAGAAGTTGCTATTGTCTAACACTTTTTTTACCAATTTTGCCCTTATTTTTATATTTTTTTCCCTTTCTGTCCCTCAACTTTGTCATTTCTACCGAATTTACCCCATCTTTTGTATTTGTTTTACCCTTTTTATCCCCAGCTCTGTTTTATCGGTTTGCATTTTTACAATTTTTCCTTTCTATTTTGTTTGTTTACTGTTTTCTCCCTCACTTCCATTTTTATCCTATTGTTTTACTTGCATATTGACCCTTTTGTCCTTATTTTTATTACTATTTTCTTCCAATTTTCTCCTTCTTGTTCTTACTAAATTTTCATGTATTTTCACTGTTTTTTTGCCGCTTCCACAGAAAGCCTATATTTGTAATATATATATATATATATATATATATATATTTTTATGAAAATACCTCTTATTGTTTCCATAATATGCAACTTTTTATGTTTGTTCATACTTCTTGCTAACAGGGTTTACTGTCTTTTTATTTTCAAGATTATCTCTTGCACAACCTTTTCCCCTCTTTTAACTCACCTCTCCAATCGAAATTCCTCCTCCTTTCAATTTACGCAAATGTTCAGAGGCTGAAGTTTGTGAAATCCGCTTGTTCGTTTGTAAATTTCAGAATCAACTTGATATGCTTTCGTTTGCTTTTGTTTTCAGTTAAATATGAAATTTTCTATGCTTTCATGAAATATAATCAACTTGGTATGCTTTCGTTTGCTTTTGTTCTTAATTAAATATGAATTTTTCTATGCTTTCATGAAATAGTTCATACACATATGCATGTTAAAAAAACTAGAAATTACACACCACAAAAAAAAAAAAAAAAGAATTTGAATAGAGCTGTCATAATTTTTTAGCTTGGATGATTTCAGACCAAATATTTACTATCTAAAAAATATTAACGTAAATTCATAATAAAATAGACATATACGTGACAAAGAAAGTATCTACAATATATACAAATGCGAATGATGGATGAATAGTATTTTCGTCTAACATTTTCTTTTCTATTTTGCCCCTGCTTGTATTTCACACTATCGTTCTAGTGCTTCTCTACATTTGTGCTAATAGAAGCAACCGTCGTCTAACACTTTTCTACCAATTTTGCCCTTATTTTATATTTGGTTTCCATTTCTATCCCTCAGCTTTGTCATTTCTATTGAATTCACCCCTGCTTTTATATTTTTTCCTTTTTTGTTCCTCAACTCTATTTTATCTATTTGCATTTTTACAATTTTGCCCTTCTATTTTGTTTGTTTAATTCTTTTTATCCCTCACTTCCATTTTTATCCTTCTGTTTTACTTGCATATTTTCGCTTTTGTCCATATTTTTATTACCATTTTCTTCCAATTTTCTCCTTCTTGTTCTTATTAAATTTCCATGTATTTTCACCATTTTTTTACCGCTTCCACCGAAAGCCTATATTTGTAAAATCAAATTTTTTTACAAAAGTACCACTTATTGTTTCCGTAATATGCAGCCTTTTCCTTTGTTTTAACTCACCTCTCCGATCGGAATTCCCCTTCTTTTCAATTTATGCAAATGTTCAGAGGTTGAAGTTTGTGAAATCTGCTTAATCGTTTGTAAATTTTGGAATAAACTCGGTATGCTTTTGTTTGCTTTTGTTCTCAGTTAAATATGAAATTTTCTATGCTTTCTTGGTATGCTTTTGTTCTAAGTTAAATATGAGATTTTCTATGCTTTCATGAAATAGTTCATACACATATGCATGTTAAAAACACTAGAAATTACAAACTACAAAAAAAAAAAAAAAAATGCTCCTGGATAGAGTTGTCAAAATTTTTTAGCTTGTATAATTTCAGACCCAATACTTACAATTCTAAAAAATAATAATGTAAATTCATATCAGAATAGACATATTCTTGACAAAGAAAGTAGAATTTGCAATAACCTAAGATCTAGAAATTACAGCTACGAAAAAAAATTGCATCTAAATAGAGTTGGCAAATATTTTGCACTTAGATACTTTCAGACCCAATAATTATATCTAAAAAATAATAAGGTAAATTCATAACAGAATAGACATATGCAAGACGAAGAAAGAAAATAATTACAAAAATATCCAAACAAATTGAATGCAAACTTTCAAGTTTATAATAATGAAACCAAAGTCGAAACATGTAATACATGTGTAGGTGTAGAACAAATTGTTAAACTGGATAAAATTCATGGTGAGAGAAATGGGATGAATATAGATGGAGATGAGTAAACTTTTCCAAATCCACCACTTCGATATAGCCTCACATCGCACCGCTAAAAAAATCAAACCATATAATACATGTTTAGTGTAAAAAAATGTCATCAACTTAAAAAAAATTTATATGCACACAAAAAGAGGATGAATAAGTATCGAAAGAAGTAAAGTTTTCCAAACCCACAAGTTCCATAGAACCTCATATCACAGCCAAACAAATATGCTCGGTATCAATGAACAAAAATGATACAAGCAAATGTCTAATGAAGCAAAGAAGGTATTAACAGGAAATTTACAGAAGCAAAAATAAGAGTAACAAAAATCACAGAAAAAGGATCTGTAAAGTTAGAAAAAAAAAAAGAAGAAAAGAAACTACAATGAAAAAAAAACCCAGAAGAACAACCGACCATACAAAAAAAAAAGGCAAAAAAAACCTTCAGATCTAAGAAAAAAACTTCCAAATCTATGAGTTTGAGGGACCAAAAAAAACAACATAAAGAGAGAAAAGAAATGAGGAACTAGGGATTCTTCATTCTTTTCTCAAAATATAGATTGAGGGAGGAAGAAACAAAAAAGTCTACAGATCTTGAAAAAAAAAATTCAGATCTATAAGGAGTTGCATAAGAAAAAGAAAGGGAACAACATTTCTGATATAACAGTTCTAGATCTATGAGAATTCACAAAAGAAATGTCTCAATTCGAGAAAATGAGAAGAATAACACTAAATAGGCTGCAAGAAGAAAAAGAAAAACAAATTTTTTCCAGATTTGCAAAATAAACTCTTAGATCTGTACACATTTAGGAAAAAAAATAATAAACAAAAAAAAATCAGCAGGTTTTTTTACACCATCATTTGCGAATTTTTACACTATCATTAGATACATCATATGCATATAGACAAGAGGAAAGAAAATTTACCCAAATAATGTTTAATACATTTGGGTTGCAAAATGGAGACAAATCGAGAGATAAAAAATGGAGAGAAACCGGTTGAGGACAGCACCAAAGGAGCCAAAAAATCTCCAAATCTGAAAAAAAAAAAAAAAAAAAAAACCCTTCAGATCTGTGAGGATTCGTAACAGAAAGACCTAAAGAATCAACATACGCAAAGAGAAAGTGTAACACCCTGCTCCTTCCTCTCTTCTGACGTAAGCAATTACGTCAGATGAGTCAGCCTGTTCACTCCCCTCTCTAGTGTCTAAAAGTCCCGTTACGCGTGTCAGACCCCGATGGCTTGTTTTTAAAGATACTGCGTAATTTATAAAGTTAGTTTTGGTGTTTTAAAGTAATGTGTATTTTACATGGAAGATTCCTATTCCTATTTAAATAGAAAATATTTTAAATAACTCAATTATAATATCTTTGAAGAGCTCCAAAAATATTATAATTGTAGGGAATCATTTTATATAAATGATTCCAGTTATTTAAAATATTAGGTGATTTAAATAATGATGGAATCTTTATTTATTTAATAGTTTTACTCTTTTAAATATTTTAAGTAAGATTTCATCATTTTATAAATGATGAGGGAATATTATTTTAAATAATATTCTATCTTAATTCCTCTCAGTGCTTTTAAATAAGTTAGCTTTTACGCATTTTCAAATCAATATTTAAGGGTCATTGTAGACCATTTTTATAGACCTCCAGATGTCGGATTTTAGGATAAAACCCCAGCCCCTCCTTTTTTCCCCTCACTTTTCCCTCCCCTCTCTCTCTCCTCCCGTTCGGCCCTCCCCCGTACGTAGTCTCTCTCTCTCTTTCGCCCGAACTCCTCCAACCCCGGCCCGGCGCCGCCGTGCGCCGGCTTGCCTCACCGCCCACACCACCGGCACCGCCTCTGACTCGGTCTCAAATGTGCTTCCAAGTGTAGAAGTGTCAAGTTGTATCAAGGATGAGTCCAGGATCGTATTCCACAGGGACAAAGGACTATCAAAACATTTGTGAGATTTCAGTTTAAAGATTATCCTGACTAAAAGAGATGAAAAGTAAAAAAATGCAATGTGCAAAAGTTGAATTAAACTTGTAAGAAATAATAAAACAAACACTTGAGATGCAATTTTCGCCCATTTCTGATTTGAAGTTGGATTTACCTCTAGTTTTATTTTCTCTCAATCATTTCCTCATTCCAAGAGATTATGATCGGTTAATTAAACAATAAGCACACTTTTTAGTTTAATCAAGGTACTTGATAGATTGTATAACAAATGTAAAGAGAAAGAAAGACATCAAAATCTTGTTACGAGTTCAAGTATTAATCGTGCCTTTACGTCTACGACTGATCAAGTTCAAGTACATAGCATTTTAATCCTTTCCATAGGCAAGATGAAATACAATCTATCAATTTAATCACTCAAAATTCCATAACTTTGAAATAAATCCAACCCCAAACAATCACGAGTTACTCATTGAATCTCAAGCTAAAAATCTAGCCTATCATTTCTAAATTAGAAAAATGCACAAAAATGATGAACCCTAACATTTAGAATTACTGTGTAAATAAATTACAGAAGAAAAGTAATAATGTTCAATGATAACAAGTATTGAAGAGAACTAAAAGTAATAAAAATTGCACTTAAAATAAAATGACAAACAGAATGAAAAAATTGAAAGTGAATTAAATAGAATGAATTTGCCGAACGAAATGAAATCTAATGGTCTGAAGCAAATAACGTAAAGGAAACGTAAATACAATAAAATGAAAAGAAGAAGAAGAGCAGGAAAATAAATAAATAAATTTGAAAAACCTCCAATCGAAGAAGACGACACCACCTAGAGTGAATATGAAAACAAAAGCATAAAAAAAACTGTCGGCTGAAAAACTAAAAATAAAACCCAACCAAAAGAATAAAATATATATATATATATATACATGTATATTTCTTTTCTCCCCCCTTTCTTTCTTTTCTTTTTATTTCTTTTGCCGACTCTCTACACCTCGTCAACTGCTCCTCGAGGCCACGTTAATTCTCATTCCAGGCCCTTCTGCGTGTGTGCGAGTTCGTGAATCCGCACGTTCAAGCCACGATCATTGGTTGGCTGGCTGGCTGCGCCCGTGCGTGAGTCTGAAGTGAAGCTATCTCCAGCCATTGCTTCTCATTTCAAAATGACCTACATTAATTTCTTTTCAAAAATATCCCTGCAGAAATTAAGATTTAATTATTCACAATGAGGGATAAAATTGAGATATAAATTTTGATGTGATTTTACAAATTGTAAATCATTTTAAGTGCAAAATATCAGAATTTATCAATGAGTCAAGTACTAAAAATAATTTCATAATTAAGTGCTTAATTCATTTTTAGATAAACAATTTAATCACTTTAGCAACTTAATTATGCAATTTTGACATTTTATCACACCCCCCAACTAGCTTCTTGCTAGTCTCTAGCAAGTAACGCGATAACAATTGAAGGAACTAAGAGTGAGCCACTGGACTCACAAATCTCTACAAAAGATCAAATCATGTTGAGGCTTTGGGCATTAGAATGTAATCAAGTCAGGTTATAGCTCAACACCAAGGCTTATAAAATTCTCAAGAGCTCAAACAAAGGAAATGTACTTAAGCTACAAATTTTTGAGTGCATCAAGTGTGTGAACAAATTGCCAATTGTTGGTTTCAAGATTTCTCACAATAGTTTCAACCTAGCAACTTTTTCAAGAAAAACCAAAAGGTCTTTACTCCAATTCAAAACCATTACAATGGCGGCTTTCACGCTATCACACTTTGAAAGACCCATTTTTTTTTTTTCGCACCTCTTGATTTTCTAGGGGGAATCAGACCTATGAATGTGCGCCTACCCACACTTTCACAAGTCTGCCCTTACCACTAGACTACCTAAGGGATTTTTTTTTTTTTCAAACAGATCCCGGTGATAGGCAGCCTTTTCCAATGTACTTCCTCCCCCTTTTTTTTTTTTTTTTTTTTTGATCTCTGGCCTGTCCCTTTTCTCATGCATTTCTTTTTTTTTTTTTGAGTTTCTCATTCACTTTTCCTAGGCCATTGAGATATGGTTCATTGTAGTTCTTGCTAGTTGCTTAGAAGAAAACCATTGATTGACATCAATCAAACAACAAAAGTATCTGTCTTGTGTCCATTAGGGTCATCAATCAATAGCTTTGAGATACATTGCCTAAGGTTGAGCTGATAAGAAAATCATCAGGTCTTGTGTTGAACTTAAACCTAAACCAGTGGAAATTAGTGTAGCCCAAGATTGCCACTATCTGATCTTAAGTAGAGAAGTGTGAAAACAATAACTTGGCAGCAAGAATAAAAATTCAGACCCCACAAAAATTCAGACTCCACAAAAATTCAGACCCCACAATTATAAATCCTGAGAGACTAAGTGGTAGAAGAACCTCCTTACCCCCCAACTAAAAATGGGCAGTGTCCTCACTGCAAAGTATAAATAAACAAGGAATGAAAGAGAGTAGGGCCGAAGGAAAATACCTGAGATGGCTGAAAGGATCATGGAAGTAAAGAAGAAACCAGAAAAATAAATAAATAAACAATGTTGACCGTGAAAAGATAGACTGAAGAAAAAAAAAAAGGAGAATAAATAAATAAACAAAGGAAAAAAAAATCATAGAAGTGAAATAAACAAAAGCAGAAAAAGGAAAAAAAATGAAAAGAAACAAAGAGATGAACTAAGGATCATGAGAATATGTAGGATCTTCCAAAGGAATGGAAGTATCCTCATGTGAAAAGTTTGCCCAAAAATGTTTAAGTCGTTGGCCATTGACTTTGAACGTATTTCCATTTTGAGGATTAGTAATCTCAACAGTTCCATATGGAAACACAGTCTTAACTAAATAAGGACCACTCCACCTCGATCTGAGTTTGCCTGGAAATAGATGGAGGCGAGAATTATAAAGTAAGACTTGTTCATTGGGCTCAAAACTCTTTCTTTGGATGTGCTTGTCATGTAACACCTTCATGCGCTCCTTTGACAATTTGGAATTTTCATATGCATCTCGCCTAAGCTCATCCAATTCTGAAATCTGAAACTTTCTCATAGAACCAGCATGGTCAATAGAAAAATTGAATTTTTAACAGCCCAATATGCCTTATGTTCAAGCTCAACGGGAAGATGACATGCTTTTCCATATACCAAGCGATAAGGAGACATGTTAAGAGAGGTTTTAAAGGCTGTCCTATATGCCCAAAGTGCATCAGTTAACCTTAAAGACCAATCTTTTCTATTGGGGTTGATGGTTTTTTCTAAAATGTGCTTAAGCTCCCTATTAGCTAATTCAACTTGCCCATTTGTTTGAGGGTGATATGGAGTAGAAACTTTATGGTGTATACCATATTTTTTCATGAGGGCAGCAAAAGATTTGTTGCAAAAATGAGTTCCATTATCACTAATGATAGCTCTAGGCATGCCAAATCTAGCAAAAATGTTTTCTCTCAAGAACTTAAGCACAACTTTGTGGTCATTTGTTTTACATGGAATAGCTTCAACCCACTTAGAAACATAATCAACTGCCACTAGGATATACAAATAACCAAAAGAAGATGGAAATGGCCCCATAAAATCAATCCCCCAACAATCAAAAATTTCTATGACCAAAATAGGCTGTAAAGGCATCATGTTCCTCTTAGTGACCGTGCCTAATTTTTGACATGACTCACAAGTCTTACAAAAATTATACGCATCTTTAAACATATGAGGCCAATGAAAACCACATTGCAAAATTTTTGCAACGGTTTTATGTGCAGAAAAATGTCCCCCACAGGCCTCAGTATGGCAAAAGGAAAGAACAGCTTGTATTTCATGATCAGGCACACATTTCCTTATGATTTGGTCAGAACAATATTTGAACAAGTAAGGATCATCATAAAAGAATGACTTTACCTCATGCTTGAATTTTCGTATGTCTTGAGCACTCCAATTGGGTGGAGTTTGTCCTGTCACCAAAAAATTAACTATATCAGCAAACCAAGGCAAATTTTCAACTAACATTAACTGCTCATCAGGAAAAGAGTCAAAGATAGGAAGAGTGTGCTCATTTTCAGCAAATGTAAGCCGAGACAAGTGGTCGGCAACTACGTTTTCAGCACCCTTTTTATCCTTGATGATAAGGTCAAATTCTTGGAGAAGAAGAATCCATCGGATCAATCGTGGTTTAGCATCCTTCTTTGACAATAGATACTTTAATGCTGCATGATCAGTAAAAATAACCACAGGAGAGCCAAGAATATAAGTTCGAAACTTGTCTAATGCAAAAACTACAGCAAGCAACTCTTTTTCCGTGGTAGAATAATTTCTTTGGGCTCCATTTAGAGTTCTACTTGCATAAGAAATGACATGTGGGAACTTATTTTTACGCTGTCCAAGTACAGCTCCTATGGCTACATCGCTAGCATCACACATTATCTCAAAGGGAATAGACCAAACAGGGGGCTGCATGATAGGGGCTGTAGTAAGCAAAATTTTCAGCTTATCAAAAGCATCTTGACAATAGGGGGTCCATTCAAAAACAACATCATTCTTAAGTAACTCACACAAAGGTTTAGAGATAGAACTAAAATTTTGAATGAACCTCCTATAGAACCCAGCATGCCCAAGAAAAGATCTGATTTCCTTTACTGTTTTGGGTATAGGAAGCTTGGAGATAAGCTCAATTTTAGCCTTATCAACCTCAATACCTCGGGATGAGACAATGTGACCAAGAACTATGCCTTGTTGAACCATGAAGTGGCACTTTTCCCAATTGAGAAGCAAATGCTTCTCTTCACACCTGGCTAACACAGCTTGTAAGTTAGTCAAACATGCATCAAAAGAACTACCAAATACTGAAAAATCATCCATGAATACTTCCAAACTGTTTTCAATCATGTCGCTGAAAATACTAAGCATACATCTTTGGAAAGTAGCTGGAGCATTACATAGTCCAAAAGGCATTCTTCTAAATGCAAAAGTGCCAAAAGGGCAAGTAAAAGTTGTTTTCTCTTGATCCTCAGGTGCTATCTCTATTTGGTAATAACCAGAAAAACCATCAAGAAAGCAATAAAAATCATGGCCAGCAACTTTTTCCAACACTTGGTCAAGGAAGGGCAAAGGGAAATGATCTTTCCTAGTGGCGGCATTCAATTTTCTATAATCTATGCACATTCGCCAACCAGTAGAAATCCTAGTAGGAATTAGTTCATTTTTCTCATTTTTCACAATAGTAAGCCCAGATTTTTTTGGAACTACATGAATGGGACTTACCCACTTGCTGTCCGCAATAGGGTAGATTATCCCCACATCAAGTAGTTTTAAAACCTCTGTTTTTACTACCTCTTTCATGGTAGGATTTAATCTCCTTTGCATCTCCCTAGAAACTTTGGCATTTTCTTCTAAATAAATCCTATGAGTGCACACAAGAGGATTTATACCTTTTATATCCGCAATTGTCCATCCAATAGCACCTTTGTGCTGCCTCAAGACTCCCATTAGTTTCACTTCTTGATCATGAGTGAGCTGGGCTGAAATCACCACTGGGAATGTGCTGTCAGGGCCCAAAAATGCATACTTCAGGTTGGTGGGCAATGGTTTCAGCTCTAATGTTGGGATTTCATCTTCTGAAGGCTTCAAATTTGCTGTCAATGGTGGGAGCTCCTCAAATTTAGGCCTCCATTTAGCTTCAAGTTTATTTTCTGCATTAAAAACAGGAGAAACATCAATAGGGGTATCATCAATAATGAGATCACAAATATTTTCTAACTCAAACAGCAAGTCAGTGGGCTGGTATGCCAAATAAGCCTCTTCCTCCAAGATGCTTTCCACCAAATTGACCTCTTGTGCATCTTCCAAATCTTGAGGTTGCCTGCAAAGATTAAAAATATTCAGTTCAAGGGTCATGTTCCCAAAACTCAGCTTTAAAACACCACTCCTACAATTTATCAATGCATTTGAAGTAGCTAGAAAAGGTCTTCCAAGAATCACAGGTGCTTGAAAAGAAGATTTTGGTGTCAAGTGAACATCCAACACAACAAAATCTACGGGGTAAAAAAATTTATCCACTTGAACTAAAACATCCTCAACAACACCCCTTGGCATTTTAATTGACCTGTCAGCTAGTTGCAAAATGATTGAAGTTGGTTTTAATTCCCCCAAACCAAGCTGTTCATATACATTATAAGGCAACAAATTCACACTTGAACCAAGATCTAACAAAGCTTGACCAATTTTTGAACTTCCAATAACACAAGCAATTGTAGGTGAACCAGGGTCTTTATATTTTGGTGGGGTATTATTCTGAATTATGGCACTGACCTGCTCAGTAAGAAAAGCTTTCTTTTGCACATTTAAATTTCTCTTGACAGTACACAAATCTTTTAAAAACTTAGCATAGGTAGGAATTTGTTGAATAGCATCCAACAAAGGGATGTTAATCCTAACTTGCTTGAATATTTCTAAAATCTCAGATTGGTGTTTATCTTTGTGCAAATGAGCTAATCTTTGAGGAAAAGGAGCAGGTACAGGACATGTAATCTTTTCAATTTCAATTTCAGCTTGTTCATCCTCACCATTTTCAGCCTCATTTTGTACAGGTTTAGAGACCTTACCAGCATTGTCTGAACCTTGCGCTGGAATGTTCACCACCTTACCATTTCTCAAAGTGGTCACCGCTTTCACTTGCCTTACATTTGACCCCTCACCTCCTTCTTGAAGTGGCTGACTTTGTGGATTAGGTTGGGGTTGTGCAGGAAATTTTCCTTTTTCTTGAAAACTCAAAGCAGTAGTCATCTTTGTAAGTGTGCTCCTGATGTCACTTATTGCTTGAGAATTCTGATTGTTGATTGTTGCTTGACCGTGCATAAACTGCTGCAAAGTGCTGGACAACTGCTGTACCGTCTCCTCAAGTCCCTTCTTTTGCATTGGAGGAGCTTGAATTGTGAGTTGAGAGGGACCTGGAGCCAAGGTTGCTGGAGCTACATGCTGGTCACCCCTCCAACTGAAATTTGGGTGGCTCCTCCATCCTGGATTGTAAGAATTAGAGTAAGGACCAGAATATGGTTTTTGTATCATGTTTACAGCATTAGATTGGTCCAACAATACTTCTTTGAAAGCAGGGATTGTGGGACATTCATTAGTTGTATGCCCATGATCCTCACATATACCACACTTCTTAGAAATTCTAGGGACAGCATGCACTTCATTTACTTTTTTCATTTCCATGGCTTCCATTTTTCTTGACAACAAAGTTAATTTAGCACGCAAATCATCATCTTCCTTTAAGACATATTTTCCATGACTAGACTCAACTTGCTTAGACCTATCATACACATCACTTGTGTCCCAAGATTGGGCATTTTCAGCCAAGTAGTCAAAATATTCAAAGGCTTCCTCAGGCTCTTTGTTGAAAAATTCACCATTGCACATGGTTTCAACAAATTGCCTCATCTTTGGTTGCAAACCCTCATAGAAAAAACTTATGACCCTCCAGTTCTCATATCCATGATGAGGACATGCATTTAATAAGTCTTTAAAACGTTCCCAGCAATGATAAAATGTTTCTACATCTTTTTGACCAAAATTCATAATTTGTCTTTTTAAAGCATTGGTCCTATGCATTGGGAAAAACTTTTTTAAAAAATCAGTTTGCATTTCTTGCCAAGTCCCAATAGACCTTGGCCTTAAGGAGTTCAGCCAGGTTTTAGCCTTGTCCTTTAGAGAAAATGGGAACAGTTTTAATCGAATGACTTCTTCAGTGCATGTTCTATCCATGAAAGTTGAGCAAACCTCTTCAAACTCTTTGATGTGCAAATAAGGGTTTTCTGATTCCATACCATGAAAATGTGGAAGTAGTGGAATCATCCCAGGTTTGAAATTAAAATTATTTGCATTCAAAGGTTGAATGATGCAAGAGGGTGGGCTTGTCCTAACAGGCTGCAAATATTCTCTAAGTGTCCTGTTAGGATTCACCACTTCCCTATCATTGTTTTCTTCATGATCAGCCATGCTGCTATGAATGTCAGATGATGATTCGAATGCTGGATTAAGATAAACAGATGCACCAGGAGATGAAATTGATAATTCAGTCCTAACAAGTCTATGTGTGCTATCTCTAGTCCAAACAGACATGCAAATTCAACAACAAAAATAAAATAAAATCAAACAAGTAAAATGAGAGGAAAAGATGTCACCCAAGCTGTGAAGAGGTTCACAGCACTACAACCGTCCTCTCGACAAAAAGAAAATGCTATGATAAACACCAATTGTCCCCGGCAACGGCGCCAAAAACTTGACTCGGTCTCAAATGTGCTTCCAAGTGTAGAAGTGTCAAGTTGTATCAAGGATGAGTCCAGGATCGTATTCCACAGGGACAAAGGACTATCAAAACATTTGTGAGATTTCAGTTTAAAGATTATCCTGACTAAAAGAGATGAAAAGTAAAAAAATGCAATGTGCAAAAGTTGAATTAAACTTGTAAGAAATAATAAAACAAACACTTGAGATGCAATTTTCGCCCATTTCTGATTTGAAGTTGGATTTACCTCTAGTTTTATTTTCTCTCAATCATTTCCTCATTCCAAGAGATTATGATCGGTTAATTAAACAATAAGCACACTTTTTAGTTTAATCAAGGTACTTGATAGATTGTATAACAAATGTAAAGAGAAAGAAAGACATCAAAATCTTGTTACGAGTTCAAGTATTAATCGTGCCTTTACGTCTACGACTGATCAAGTTCAAGTACATAGCATTTTAATCCTTTCCATAGGCAAGATGAAATACAATCTATCAATTTAATCACTCAAAATTCCATAACTTTGAAATAAATCCAACCCCAAACAATCACGAGTTACTCATTGAATCTCAAGTTAAAAATCTAGCCTATCATTTCTAAATTAGAAAAATGCACAAAAATGATGAACCCTAACATTTAGAATTACTGTGTAAATAAATTACAGAAGAAAAGTAATAATGTTCAATGATAACAAGTATTGAAGAGAACTAAAAGTAATAAAAATTGCACTTAAAATAAAATGACAAACAGAATGAAAAAACTGAAAGTGAATTAAATAGAATGAATTTGCCGAACGAAATGAAATCTAATGGTCTGAAGCAAATAACGTAAAGGAAACGTAAATACAATAAAATGAAAAGAAGAAGAAGAGCAGGAAAATAAATAAATAAATTTGAAAAACCTCCAATCGAAGAAGACGACACCACCTAGAGTGAATATGAAAACAAAAGCATAAAAAAAACTGTCGGCTGAAAAACTAAAAATAAAACCCAACCAAAAGAATAATATATATATATATATACATGTATATTTCTTTTCTCCCCCCTTTCTTTCTTTTCTTTTTATTTCTTTTGCCGACTCTCTACACCTCGTCAACTGCTCCTCGAGGCCACGTTAATTCTCATTCCAGCCCCTTCTGCATGTGTGCGAGTTCGTGAATCCGCACGTTCAAGCCACGATCATTGGTTGGCTGGCTGGCTGCGCCCGTGCGTGAGTTTGAAGTGAAGCTATCTCCAGCCATTGCTTCTCATTTCAAAATGACCTACATTAATTTCTTTCCAAAAATATCCCTGCAGAAATTAAGATTTAATTATTCACAATGAGGGATAAAATTGAGATATAAATTTTGATGTGATTTTACAAATTGTAAATCATTTTAAGTGCAAAATATCAGAATTTATCAATGAGTCAAGTACTAAAAATAATTGCATAATTAAGTGCTTAATTCATTTTTAGATAAACAATTTAATCACTTTAGCAACTTAATTATGCAATTTTGACATTTTATCAGCCTCCCTCCGGCGAGTCTCCCAGCACCGGCCATGCCTCCCCACGCTCGGCCCTCCTCCTCCCACGATGGTGCAAGCCCGAATGGGCTTTGGAGCCGATCCGCCGCCGTGCGCCGTCCTCCGGCGCCGCCATCACTAAGGTAGCTTCTCTAGCCACCGACCGACCTCCCCCTTTGATCTCGGTCTCCCTCTCCCTGCCGGTAGCCACCATGCATGAGCTTAGGCTCCTCCACGCACGGGTTCACTGTGCGAGCCCCTAACGCCGCCGTGCGTGGCCACCTCGACCACCGGCCACCACCACGAGACTCTTGAGGTCTCCCCCTTCCTCCTTCAGCAAACCCACGGCCAATAGGCCTCTCCTCCACCTCCCGGTGTCACCCGTGGTGATGCACGGGTTTTGCCCCGATCCGCCGCCGTCTGCCGCCACCCACGGTGAACAACCACCCTAGCCGGCATTCTTAGGCCACCACGAGTCCAACGGTACCACCCATGGCGTCGATCTACCACCCACAGCCCCACACTCTCTCGCACTCTCCCACGGCCTATCCTCCCTCGCAGTGCACGGCTGGCCGCTGTAGACCGCCGTGTCGACCGCCACGGAGCCTCCATGGCTCCACTAGCAACCTCCCCTAGCCTAGCCCAAGCTTAAACCACCATTTTATGTGGTGGAAAATCACTGCACTTGATGGACAGTCACTGTGAGTGACTGACCGCCACTGTACACGGCAAGATCCGCCGTGATACGCTCATTGTCATCATCATCAAGGTCACTGTAGACCCTTCCAAGACCACACCTAGCTATCCAAACACTTAAACAGTCACTGTACGCGGTGTAGCCACCCCGTACGCTCCTCCGGCGTATTCGCTGAATCGGTCAACGAGCGACGCACGGGTTATCCCGTCGATAGTATAATTCTCTATCCCTCGCTATTTATATTAGATGCTAGCTAGTTGACTAGGTTGTGGATTGTGCTGCTAGTATTATAGGACTGCTGTGTGGTATGATGGTGATGTGATGGGCTGTGATGTGAAGTATTGGGTGTACTGGGATGTGTGCTGTGGAGTATTGTGGACTGTGCTGTTGGTATTGTGGACTGTGCTGTGTAGTGTTAGGAACTGTGTTGTGAAGTGTGGTTGTAGTGCATGTGCGGTAGTAATGACGTGGTGTAGTGCTGTGAGTGGAGTACACGTAGGGTGTACTCCATGTGGTGAGACGATAGACCATATGGCGTATGTTCCATAATGGTGATGTGGCATAGTTCTATGAATGGAGTATACGCGGGGTATACTCCATGTGGTGAGACGATACACCATATAGCATATGTGCCATAATGGTGATGTGGCGCAGTTCTGTGAATGGAGTATACGCGGGGTATACTCCATGTGGTGAGACGATGCACCGTATGACGTGTATGCCATAGCGGTAACGTGGCGTAGTGTTGTGAATGGAGTACACGTGGAGTGTACTCCATGCTGTGTGACGATGCACCGTATGGCATATGTGCCGTATTGGTGACGTGGCGTAGTGTTGTGAATAGAATACACGAGGAGTGTACTCCATATTATGAGATGATGCGCCGTATGGCGTGTATGCCATAACGGTGACGTGGCGTAGTTCTGTGAATGGAGTACACGAGGAGTGTATTCCATGTTGTGAGACGATGCACCGTTTGGCGTGTAGGCCATAGCGGTGATGTAATGTAGTGTTGTGAAGGCAGTATATATGGAGTGTACTCCCTGAGGTGCAACGATATACCGTATAGCGTGTCGCAAGGATAAGGATGGTTACGTAATTGTTAGGAGAAGAACTTGGCGTATGGTGTAGGGAACTATGGAACAGTGTCCCGAAGTGTGAGGTACGGCCTGTAGTCCAAGGCGACGAGTGTTGCCATGTGATTGGTTTATGGCCGGGAATAAGTGCGAAGTAGCTAAGAAGTATCAGAGCAGTGCAGTGGAAGCATGATTGGGTAACGTCATGAAGCGACGTGATCCATCATGGAGTTGCACTGTGATGACCTAAGATATATGTAAGGTGATATGATAAGATCACGGTGTAACTTGAGAACAGTCTCGAGCTATATGGCGTGATGTAAAGTGTGGTTATAAACAGAGTCCCATCAGCTAAGTGTTGGGATGAACTGTCATGAGGTTCGGGTAGTACGGAGAGTCGTGCTAGCCGGGTAAGAGAAGGATAGTATCGGAGTATGGTGCTTGTCCATACGACCCGATGGCCAATGAAATGTATGTGGGTCCCAGATGATAAAGAGGGTAAGGTACGTGTGTTTTCTGGTTAGACATATGTGCCAGACGGATTTACCATAAATAATGGATAATCTGTCCTATGTATGATGACACGATACTTAAGTCTCAGAGTTGGTTTAGAGCCGTACGGATGGTCATGAGAAGTAGAGTGAGCGGAGATGTATGAGGGTAAGGATGAAGGTACTGTCTAAGAATGGGATGCGTGACTTAGTTAGTCTAAGTCGTGCGTCGGAATGTGGATAGTAAGAAGAACAGGACAAAGGTCCTAGTGTCTTAATCCTGAGATGAACACGAGTTCATCCTAGTGAGTAAGCACTCGGAGTAGAACGTCAAGGTTGAAGGAAGTAGAGACTGTAATGGGTCCCTAAGGGTTTTTATCATAGTAAGAAACGTGAAAGAGCACGGTATGGAAGGAGAGTGTTCTCTAAGTAAAGCATAGCTCTATTTTTAGTCAGTTGCTTATGCACTAGATAGAGAATAACGTTAAGGTTATGTATGCATGTAGGTTGCCATCTGACACTCATGAATGGACTGTACGGTATGAACGGACTGTATGATATGAAAGTAGCATGGAGTCCAGGTAAGTGTTATGTTCATACTCTTCTAGAGTTTTCTAAAGATATGAAAAAGAAAAAGAAACGTTTTTCCTTACGAAACGAAGAAAAGAACTGGTCTCCCTTTTCAAGGGCAGACGTTTTACGAAAAGAAGAACGAAAAGTAACGCATTTAAAGTATAAGTATGTATGGCCCCCCTTTGGCAGCCCCTTTTCACGCACCCAAAAGTATTAAGTGTATGCATGTGAATGGATGACTATACGTGGTATCTATTGTATGTATTTTCAAAGAAAAGCCGATGAACGAAAAGATATTTTTCGGGCTCTCGCCCCAAAAGAACGTTTTCTCAAGAAAAGAATGTTTTCTCACGAAAAGACGTTTTCCACGAAAATATGTTTTTCCATGAAAGCACGAATGAAATGAAAAGAAAGGAAAGGCATGCTCATGCACATGAAATGAACGAAAGCTGCGACTCTTTTAGAGCCGCCATGAATGAACGAACGTAAGAAAGAATGAAAAAAAGGCATGAGCGTGCATAAATGTATGAAAATACGTAACGACCACATGAAATGAATGAACGGGGTACCCAAATGAATGAATGGGGCAGATTGCAATGCCGGGCGGTAGTATCTGGTAGTGCACCCAATGCTGCATCTCTGACGGAAAGGGATTCCAACCTGTGGCCACGGGCAAATCCATCGGCCCAAAAGGCCGCTAACCCCAGCACACGGGACGTAACAGTGTGCACTGACCTATAAAAGCGATAAGAAAAGAATGTATGAATGCATGCATGACACTCTTCAAGAAATGAAGGCAGTGACGGGGTAAAGTTTTACCAAAAGAAAAACACGTTTTAAATACGAAACCCCTGTCTACTGACTTTTACGAAAGGAAAGAGTAACGTAAGAATGCACGTCATTCTTTAAGAAATGGAGGCACTGACGGGAGAAACGTTGTAAGAAAAAAAAACCGATTTTAAAGAAGAAAAACCCCGTCAGTGATGTTTTCAACGAAAGCATGTATGCATGTATGTATAGTATGTATGGAATGATGAATGCATGACTGAAAACCTATGTTTTTATATTTTAACTGTATGAAGTGACGCTTACTGAGTATTCGACTCATTTTAGTTTTTATGTGTGCCCCTCCCCCCACATGAACTGAATGAGTAGTACGCTCAGGAGGGACACGACCAAAGAAGAAGGGCACGGAAGTCTAGGCATGAAGGTTTTAAATGTAAGAAAGACGTTTTATTTTAAAGATTTATATTTTCCACTATTTTAAACCCCAAGCCTCTTTTATTGTAAAAGTACATTTTATTTTATAACGTAGAGTCTTGCACCTTGGGAAGGACAGTGAAAGATGTTTTAAATTGGACGGTAATTTTCGTCGTATTTTCTAAAATATGTTGTAAAAATACCCACCACGAGGACGGGCGTTACATAAAGGAAGATTAAAGAAACCAAGTTGAAAAAAAGAAAAGTAAATCGACTCAGATATGTAAAAAAAACTAACACCACTCAGATCTAAACATGATCTCTTTAAATATATGAAGATCTATTAAGATCTATAAGAGAAAAAATCAGGAAAAAAAAAACCTCAAATCTCAAAGATGAACCTTCAGATTCATAAGGTTTCGAAAAAGAAAGTTCTAAAAAATAAGAAAAAGATGAACCTTTAGAAAGTTCGATCTTTATATCTAAAGATCGGTAAGCATTCAAAAAAAAAAAAGAGTCCCTACAACCAAATTAATCACCACAATAACCCAAGGCACAAAAAAAAAATAATCTATATATGAGAAATAGAATCTCAAATCTGGATGTGTTGACAAAAAATTATTTACAAACAACTACAGACATAGGAACAAAACAAATCAAGAAGAACAAACCAACACACATCACGCGAAAAAACCAAAAAAAACCCAGATCTCAAACATGGAACTTTAGATTCGTAAGCTTTCGAAAAATAAACTTGTAAAAAATCACAAAATAAAAATAAACACAAAGATGGCATTTTTGTTTCTTTGTTGAGAGAAGAGGTAGCGAGGAGCAAGAACAAGAGAGAGGAGCAGCGAGAGTGCAGACAAAGAAACGAGAGAGCAGAGGGCTGATATTCGCATGGTGTAGGGCGGGGGTACTAAGTCCCATATTGCTTAAGGATGACTATTATATTACCTTAACCTCCTATATAAAGGTTGGCCTAGAAGGCCAAGGCAATCCAATGACTTGAATACAATTTCAAGTCTTTAATAAATTTTATATATCTATATACAATATATATATAAATATAAAAAAACATTATATATGTGGAGCGAGGGCGGGGGGCGGGGCTCCACTAGGGTCATCCCGCTCCCGCTAGGCCTTCTCCATGAGGGCGGGGCGGGGCGGGGCGGATGGGGTATGGGGCTCTGTTGCCCACCCCTAATCTTAACAGAGGAGAAAAAAAGTAGAGAAGAGAAAAGTGAGAAGAGGGAGAACGAAGAAGGGTCTAGAAGGACTTGTGGGTACGTGGAGATGGATTTATAGGGGGCGGGAAAAAAGCTAGGGTTTGTTCTAATAAAACGACACTGTATGAATTTTAGTTTAGGAAGTGATAGGTGGGTTGCATTCTTGTTATTTTTTTTCCTCTATACACTTTTACAGTTTTATAAACATTCTGTTTAACTTTTTTTTTAAAAAAAAACAAAAGAATGTTGTATAACATTTTCTTTTGATTTTTTTTTAAAATATGTATTGTAATTTTATTTTATTAATCATTCTCGTCTAATGATTTGTTTGCATATATAATTTCGAGAAAACAATTCTCTTTTTCATCTTGAATCAATTTTTTCCTTTAATAACAAATGTTATATTAATAACAGGTTTGATATTTTGAAGATTTAATATTGATTTTTGGATATTAAATTTTATATTAAATTTGATAATACTATTAATATTGTTATTAATAACATTGTTAATAAGAAATTTCAATTCCTTCAGTCTTTTATTCTGTTTAGTTTTAAATTCTATAAATTATATCTGTTATTATTCTTAATATATTAATATTGTGTTACTTAACAAATACGACTATATAATTATTGTGTTTTGTTTCTCTAGCTAATATATATATATATATTTTACAGATCTCTCGCCTGTCTCTTTATTTCGCTCTTTCTCATTCTAACTATTGTTGGTCTCTTCTGTATGGACAGTTCTTTTATTTGTCCTCTACTTTCTGGTATGTAATTCTGTCTGCTACAATATTATACTTTGTTCAATTTGCAGTTTTATAAATGCTTGTCTTGTTCATTATATCTGTTTTCATTCTTAATATTTTATTATAGTGTCATTCAATAAATAAAATTTTAATTTACTTATATTTTGTTTCTTTATATGTTCTTTGTCATGGATTAGCTGGTTCAGTTCTTCTCTTGGTCGACGACATTTCACTACCTGTTCATCTGCGCTATTCCCACTGTTCATTTATTTCTCCTCTACTTTCCGGTATTTTTTTTTTTTTTTTTATCGCTTTACTTGAAGTATATTTTTTATTTTAGTTTATTGTAATATTTATTATGTTTATTCATATGGCATATTTAGATTAGTTAATTTAATATCCCGATTAGTTTTTTTAAATAAATCTTTCCTTTTCTTGCTTTAAATATAAATATTTACGATATCATCTATGTTTTTTTTCTTATATGTATGCATGTATATTTGTATGTTTGATACATTGTTATTTAATTCTTATATTTATCTGTTAAATTCGTGCAACATCAATAATTTGCAGTAAAAAACCAGATTTGGTGAAACGATATTGTTAACATAAAAAATTGTAAGTAAATTTTTCAAATATCATCGTTATAACTCTTAATGTAAATTTTCCTATAAAAAACATTTTAAAAATTTAAACGAAAAAACCTCAAAGAGAAATTGATACACTGTTCAATTGAAGGTGGAAAAAGAAGACATTTACTGAAAGAAATCACTTAATATGTTTGATGTAATGTTATTTAATATAATTTAATAATAAAGAAATTATTTTTGACACCTCAAATCAATTAATATATTAGTAATAAATTTGATATTAATAACAATGTTAACGTTCTTATTAGTAAAATTACTTATAATTAAACAAATTTAATAATTTTATTAAAATGATTATAAATTTGCACCGAAACAAACTGAATGTGGTATCTGTTAACGCCATTCCTGAGACAGCAAATTTGAATGTTTTAAATATCTCCTTTAAAACTTGTCGCTCTTGTAATATATACTTTAAAAATATATGTAACTTAGTTTTTGTAAATCGTTGTATTATAGTTATAAACATTATGCATATCATATATAGAACGTGCTCTAAACAGGAAAAAAGTTCTAAAAATAAAGCCAAAATTATGTCCGTTTTATAGTTAAAAATTTGAAACATGACAAAATTGGTCAACTGGGCAAACGTGCCTTGCACGTAGCTCCTCACTAGTATGTATGTAAATATATATATATATATATATTGAGGTCGTTGATCTAGACTTTGATCTCAAATACTTGATCTGTGAATAAACTACACAAACTGTATCATGCAACTGAAGAACCAGAGATGGCAAGATCAAAGAATAAAGATAGATGAAGATATGGAAAATATGAAATTCCTTGATTAAAGAAAGCATCAAGAGGTTGGAGAAAATAGATAACATGTCTCTTTCAGATAAAGGTTGGGCGTACAAGGACGTACACATCATGTTTCATCCCACAAGGCACTTTTCCAAGCTCCTGTATGACAATGCAATAACTATCACTGACCACCACCACCACGAGTTTGCAATCTCTTCCTCTCAAGCACAAGCTGGAATGGAGAAACAACCAAATAAATGATTGATTACTTAAACATGTATAATTCCCCGTTAAATTGACAATACAAATCAAATATAAGAATCCTTAGTGTCTTACCACTTTCTTCACCCTCTCATTGGCAGCAGGAGTTCCTCCATTAACAGATTCTGGGAGATATGGACTACTTACACGCACCTCATTCAAAACAACTATGACAGTCTTGTCCCAGCGCACTGGAAGCCTGATAAGATACCAATAACATCAGTGGCAGAGAACTGATAACTATTTTCTGGTCAACTTCTATGTAGATAGAACGTTGATAACAAGTTTTTACCGTGTTATATATCATCACAAAAGTGGAAAAATCTTCTGACATGAAACTGTCAGCTCACTAAACAACTAATGGAAATATAACTAATGTCATTCAAATTTACAAATTTCACTTAAAAGTCACTGAAATTTTCTCTTTCCAAGAAGTCCGAAGTCCGGGAAAACTCAAAATCCTCTCACCTAAGTTCATGTAAGGTGTGAGCCCAATGGCACTAGTTCCACCACATATTAGAAGTGTTAATTATATTGAATAATGCTACATACTACACACTCTCATCCCACTTTCATCCCACAATAGAACATGTGGTACTTTTTAATAAGTAAAATAAAATTTAATTGAATCAAGTAAATAGGTGTTGCCCAAGTATACAAGGAGTATACAAAAAGAATACCTAGTTACAAGTTAGGAGCTAGGAAATGATACAAGAAAGTCCTGAAAGCTAGATCCATTGAGTACATTAAATGACGCCCACAGAATTTCAGAGTCCGGGTCATTCCTTTAAAGCCCAATGCACCATACATAAAAGCATCATTCTCCATTCAGCAGAAAAATGTGGGTTGCCCTAAAGGCCTTTCCAACAAGCAGAAGCAAAGATATCCAGCGCCCTCCTAGGCATCACCTATACAAGTCCAATCCTGCTAAAGATTCTATCCCATAACACCCTTACCACCTCACAGTGAAGTAATAAATGATTCACAAATTCACCACTTTTCTTACACATATGTGCACCATGGAAAGCACAATTACAGATTGAAGAGGGGTGACATCGAACCACTGAGCTAATGCAGATGCCCCCAGCATGACTTATTAATATTGGCTCCCAGATTAGACATCTCTATAAGGTGCACATTTATAATTTCAATTTTAATCAAATCATCTAGGAGAACTTTATAAATATTACATAAAATAATCATTTCACCAATATCTGTTGATCAACATATAAATTTTCAGCATATGAAAAATTTTCATCAATAACAATAAAAAAGTTGTTCATAATAAAGTTGTAGCAATCATAGGTTCAAATCCTACAGACCATTAAAAAAGACAAAAAAACAAAAGCACGTTTATAGAATTACCCAAACTCAATGCAGCAACTGCCATTAAAAAAACAAAAAATCTTCACAACCTCCTACTATTTACCCACACTCCACACTCCATCTTTTTTTTAATTTTTTTTTATCAAATATTTTTTATGTGAATAGTGAATAAAAAATTTGAAATAGTTTAAAAAAAATAAATTCAAAAAAAATTTTAAAAAAAATATTAAAAAATGTGGAGTGTGGAGTGTGGGTGAATAGTAGGAGGTTGTGTAGCAAAACCCTTAAAAAAAACGTAGGGGCAAACAACTGAACAAGGTATCGCGTTATATCTATTATAGGAGCATGGGATTCTTGAGAATGTTCACTTCAGGTGAAGCTGCTAAAGGTATGATAATATTAAGATCTTTCCTCCCAATTTTTGGAAAGACAAACTCTAGGCTATACCTTTTAGTGGAGTTGGCCTACCCCGAGGTTCTTTATGCTACTTTCAGATAATACTAAAATCGTCTACCATTAGAGTAATATGATTTTTTTTTTTTATAAGCAAGAAGAAAACATTAAGTAATATGATACAATGCTATGCATCTGCTTTTATTATTTCATGAACAAAACACATAAAGAACCGTAGATGTAAGTATCCTATTCCCACATCAAGTGCAAAGAAAATCTCTTCCAGACTCAACCATGAATTATTGCTTGCAACACTGATAGCCTAACATCAAAAGTGCAAATTTATTATTAGAACTGAAACCAAATACCAAAGATGTATCAGAAAAACTTATTTGCATTGCACTTTTCAGGAAGCTGATCAGAGTATTGGAGTCTAGAGTTGTTAGCATCCATACTGAACCCACATTCTTCTCCACCGACTGAAAAAAATGACGATGTAAGTTGATAATGCACATCTACTTCATTTCTCTTCAACTTATAAATCGTCACAAATTCTTACTCTCTCTCTTTCACACTCTCTCTCTCTCTCAATTATTTTTTCTGCGTGGAACACAAAAGAAAGTGTGTATTGCCAATGCGTTTCTACACAAATAACGGAGTACTTGTTGAATTAGGAACAATAAAGATGCTTCTATCTTTCAAGCTATCATAGGGTCTAAAATATCATAAGATTAGCGACGAAAACAATTCATAGAAGTGTGCAAACTCCAACAACTGTTTAGGCATACTAAAAGACTAACTCTGCTCCTTGAAATATCTAAAAGTGTATAGAATCATAATACAAATAATAGTAAATTGCATAATCCTCAGGTTCTTCTAAGTCGAAAAAGGATTAGGAACTTACGTTTTGGACAAGGCGTCAAAAATGCTCTGAGCCTCGCTGGTAACACCCACGCCTATCCTCTCGGCCTCAGCCTCTGCTTGTCTGAATCGAATTCGTCAAAAAAAAAAAAAATCACCTTTCAACAAAATAAGTAAAAAAAAAAAAAAAAAAAAATCCCAAGTGGACTTGTGATGAAAATCGCAAGAAAACCCACCTAATGGCCAAATCTTCTCTAGCGCGCAGAGTATTAAGATCAAGGAAACAGTTTTTTATATCTAGTGGATCTTCGGCTTGGCCCAAGAACGAAAACTCCTTTATGTAGTTGGCCTTCAACAACCGTATGTTCCGGCGAGGTCCCGCTTTCGAACCCTCTTGTGCTCACCCAACGAAAGTTAAGGAATACACATAAAAAAATATAATATGTTCATGTTCTATGGTGTTTTCTAGGGTTAGCAAAAATCAAACGGATCAATGAGAAGAAAGATCTCAAGAGAATGAAGGATATGAAGGACGAGAATGTTGGAGTGGCGGTCGAAGGTGATGACCTGAGCTTCAAAGTCGTCGCCTAAAGTGGTCTTGATGGAGAGCAAGCAGCCCACGGCAAAGTCCTCAGAGTTTGTAGCACCATCCATAGCCATTTTGGTTCTGCTTCTGCTGCTATTGCCTATGAAATACTTTTCAGTATTTTCCGGCTCTCTGCAATGGGCTAGTGGAGGCTCGGTGAGTGCCTATGATTTGGGCTCGCTTTGTTAGGCTCGTTTGAGTGTGGTCTTTGGAATTGGGTTGGGTTTTAGATGGGTTTTGCTCGTTTTTGAGATTGGAGGATAGTAGTTATTTTTTTTTTTGACAGTATAAAATTAATAAACAAGTATAGATGACGAAATAAACACCCCAAAATATAAATTTTAAAAAGTGTATGAAACAAAAAATTAAAGATAAAAAAATGGAACCTAGCGGTTTTAAAATCCCATATATTTTCAACTCGAGATCAAGAAATAAGCTGTGCCATGTATGCGAATGCGGGTGGACAATGGAGCATATATCATTATCTTCTAGTTAAAGATGTCCAGTCCTTCACAAAATATGTGATCTAGGGCTTGGAAGAAACACAGAAGGCACTAGATGAGGCGATCATGTCTGAGACTCGCGTGTCACTGTATTTGGTGGCATCTTGACGTAATATGTTAAATTATAAAATTATTTTTATTATAAAATAGATCTAACGTATCATATAAAATTATTTTAATTTATTTATTTATTTTGTGAGATCTTTTATAATTATAATAATTTTTCGAACTGGAATAGAGTTGAGATTACTAAGTAATAAAATGACAGAATATTCAAGCCCTCACCACTGCTCATAATACTTTTTTATTAATTGGCTCCTCTAGATCACAAGCTAGACTCTTAGACCACGTTTAGATTTGGGAAATGTTTCATCTCATATCATCTCATCCTATCATTATAATTTTTTAAAATTTTCATACAAAATATAATAAACAATTCAAATTTTTAAAATCTTAATTCAACTTTTTCAAATTTCAAAACAATAATAATATTAAAAAATAATATTCTAACAGTATTTTTTTTCAACTTTCGTCTAAACCATCTCACCTTAGCTCTAAAACAATATTTGAATCTGACCGTGAGATCATACCAGCATCGATGGCACTTGAGCCAAAGATCATCTGTATAGTAATTGGTTTGATTAGTTAAATTTATTGGTTTGATTAGTTAAATTTACATTAAAAAAAACCTAATTAACAATATTAATCAATTGAATGAATAACGACAAGAAAAAGTCAGGGACTAAACTAGCTTATATAAAAACATTTGGCAAAAATAAAGACATAAATAAAACTAATGATTTAAATCTCTAGATGTGTATCCCAACCCTAAAGTAATGCTTGGAAGGAAGAATTATTGAAAGAGAAATGATATTTACAGTTATGCAATGAGTAAGAGCTGTGCAATCTCTTTAAAAAAAAGTGTAAATATGGGATTCACATAATAAAAAAATTAATTTTTTTAATAGTGAACCTCATTCTTTTACAAAAAGGTTGTACTTCGTTTACACATTTTACGACTGTATGTAACATTAGTTTTATTTAAAACAATACAATGATGAATTTATTTTAGAGAAATATTTTAGTCACAAATGAATTTTACAAAAGAAAATAAAAAAATTTATATAGTTTGATGTGATATATCAGATTATAAATTACTTATTTTTATTACTAAAAATGTTTATACTTTATATGGACGAATCTTCTAATGTTGAATCAACTTGGTCTTTAATTAGTTGCGTTTAATGAGTGGGTTCAAAACATTTGTTTTGCTGTGTTGGAAACTTGGAAGTGTTATTGGTATTGTAACAAATGAGAGTACGGTCAAGTAAGTGGTTTATAAAATATTTTTTATCGTGAAAATTTGATTTTTAAAATGTTTCCAAATTCCATTTTAAATAAAAAGGAGAATGGCTCCGAATTATGCAAAACCAACTTAAACGGCCGAGAAACATAAGCATAAATAAAAGAGTAATGTGAGGGAGGGCCCTTCCCAGAAGGGCTCGGGTCTAGGGAGGACGAGCCATAGAACCCATGTGAGGAAGGGCCTAAATCCAAGAAAGTCAAATTATGGAACCCCAGGCTCGAGGGGGGGAGTCGGAGGCCCTGAGCCATAAGACCAGGAACTAACATTTCTAACTCAAGAAGACCTTCGACACGAGCTCGGAGGAACCAAGGAGAGCGTCTCGGGACTCGGCAACTTACTAAACCCTACCGTATGGCATCAAGTAGGACATCCTACTGAAAGTGGATGGCTAGGCATACCTGATCGTGATCTAGTCGGACTCAAGGCACGCCGCACTCAATGCACATGTCAGAAGGCCCAACATGCAATGCCCCCCCCCCCAAGAGCATATAGGACGGCTCGACCACGATCTAACACCCGACCCTGACAGAAAGGAGGCAGCAGGTCTGACTTAGTACAACCTGACATGGCACGATCTCCCTCAACCGTGGACTGACACACTATGGTGACAAGAAAATGAGTGGTGGCAGGTCTGGCACCTAACATACCACGATCTCCCTCAGCAGAGAAACTCGGATCAGGTATAAATAAGGGAGCTCTCTCTCACTCTTTGTCTGATAACCCTTACTATCATTCTGTATTTTTTAGCATTCTTCATAGAATTATCCACTGACTTAAGCATCGGAGTGGCCCTAAGTGTCACCGGAGCCTTTTCTCCCACCTTGTTGTAGGCGATGTGGAACTTGGACATCGCAGTACTACTCGGGCTGTGAAACACAACATCAACAATGACGCCGTCTATGGGATCTATTTTTTCATAAAAGCGTATACTTCGCATGCCGATAGCAACGTGGTCCTAAACTACAAGAAGGGGCGATCATGAGGAAGAAATGATGGAAGCAAGACTCGCAAGCATGGAGGAGACCATAAGAAAGCTAATAGAGGAAACGGGGACGCTCTGCCAAGAGAACATGACCCTCAAGTTCGCCAACAAGGAGCTAGTCGGGGGAGCAGAACCGAGTGGCAACGAGCATGAGGATTCGCGGCAAGCCCCAATGGACACTATGGCAGAAGAAGAGAGACGCGAGATGCACCTTAAAATCTGAGAGCTTGGGGACAAATGTGCATAAATGGAGAAGAAGATAGACACCCCATCAACCATAGACCAGCTAGTCGTCAACTCAGACCTCTCATACAACGCGGGAGTCATGGTTGTGCCGCTTCCCCCCAAGTTTAAAGTCCCCCAGATGGAAGCGTACGATGGATTCAAAGACCCACTAGAGCACCTAGAAAACATTCAAGACCCACATGACCTTGCATGGTTTCCCAGGAGAGGTCGCCTGCCTAGCCATCCCACTAACTTTGAAGGGAGCCGCCAAACCTAGTTTGGGTCGTTATAGTTAGGAACAATAGAAAGCTTCGAGGAGCTCGCCCAACTCTGCATGATGTAGTTCCTGGCTAGTTGTAAGAGGAGACGCTTGGCAACTTACCTCCTTACTGTCAAATAGCGGGACAACGAAAATTTGAAGTCATATCTCTTGCGGTTCAATCAGAAGTGCATAACCACATACGACTAAGACGAGAAGATCACGTTGGCAGCACTCCTTACACAGCACACCCTGGCAGTACAAAGATGTATTGAGATTTAAAAGATCAGTTTTGGTGGGATGGAATTAAGAAGGAAGTTGCTGAATTCGCGACAAAATGCCCTATTTGCCAATTAATAAAGGCTGAACATCAGAGGCCAGTAGGTGAACTACAACCTATGCTTAACCCAGAATGGAAATAGGAAAATGTGTCAATGGACTTTGTAAAAGGTCTACTAAGGACGTCATCAGGAAAGAATTCGATATGGGTTATAGTTGACCGATTGACTAAGAGTGCATATTTTCTACCCATAGCTAACGCAGATTCTAAGGAAAAACTCTCTCAAGTGTCCAACTCCATGGAGTACCTAAAAGCATGGTATTGGACCGAGATACCCGTTTTACATCACAATTTTGGCAGAGCTTGCAAAAGATGTTAGGCACTTGTTTGGATTTTAGCAGCGCATATCATCCTCAAACAGACAGACAGACGGAACGTACAATCCAGACTTTGGAAGACATGTTGCGAGCATGCACTATGGAGAAAAGTGGTGATTGGGAAAGTCACCTACCTTGGTAGACTTTGCCTACAAAAATAGTTTTTAGGCTACCATTCAAATGGCACCCTACGAAGCATTATATGGAAGGAAATGTATATCCCCGTTATATTAGGATGAAATAAGGGAAAGGAAAATGTTTGGACCTGAGTATTCACAAGAAGTTCAGAAACAAGTGACCATGATTTAAGAAAGAATGAAAGCAACCCAGAATAGGCAAAAGAGCTATGCAGATAATCGATGAAGGAAGTTGGAGTTTGCAGTAGGAGACTAGGTATACCTCAAAGTATCACCCATGAAAGGAGTCATATGTTTTGGTAAAAAGGGGAAGTTGAGTCCCCGATACGTAGGACTCGTCAAGGTAATCGAAAGAGTTGGTCTCATAGCGTATAGATTGGATTTGCAACAGAGATGCAAGGAATACATAACGTGCTTCATGTGTCAACCTTGAAGAAAAGCTTTGGAGAAAGATGGCTAGTAGCAATGGATCCCAGTGAGATAAGGATTCAACCCAACTTGTCTTATAGAGAATGGTCAGTGCTAATTGTAGATCGCAAGGAACAAGAGTTGAGGAATCGAAAGATACCCCTACTAAAAGTACTCTGGAATAACCCAGATTTTGAAGAAGCAACTTAGGAACATGATGATACACTGAGAAGTGAATACCCTCATTTGTTTGTATCTTAGAACCCTTGATGAATGTCTGAATTTGTTCTGATATATATATATATATATATATATATATATATATATGTGTGTGTGTGTGTGTGTGTGTGTGTGTGAATGTGTTGGTTCTATATAAAATGCTTGTTTGTTCCTTGTTAGTTAGTTTAGTAATCTTGTGTGCACCTGTCAAACCCTTACAACAGGGAATGGCACCAACTAGAAGGACCCCACGAATGTCTGTTTCTTTAGTGGTGCAAATGAGAGAACGTTGTATCAAAAATTGCCTCAGGAGAAAGCAACAGTTGATAGCAGAACAATCCAGGTAGTTGGAGATTTTTTAGCATCATCGCACCCATGTGATAGATGGGGATTCCTGAGGAAGGCTTCACTTTCGACAAGCATTACCACATGAAGAGAGACAACCACGGTGTATGTCAAGGGAAGCAGAAAGAAGAAATCTACGCAATTTTGATCCTAAAGTAGAATCAAGTCGCACAGCGAAAGAACACGCAAGTAGGTTTATACCCTGTGAGACCTTGGACACATCTACGGATTGTATTCATTTTCATGAACAAGGTCAACCAATCAAGGATTCAGAGCTCAAGATAGAACATATGTTGAACGAGATACGGGTCAATATGTACTTCAATTACGACTTGGACGCAATATTCTACTTTTCATAAGATTCAGTAACAAAAGAGGCAGATGAAGTACCCTCATCATCCACATCATTAGAGAAGTCTATAGTCGCATTTGGGAGAGGTAGTAGACGGTAACACCCCAATGGAAGGACTAGTTAATGATACAATTGGAGCCCCATTGGAACCTTATAAAGAGCAAGAACTTCTCATTCCCAAGCAATGTGGGATCCCATACACCACCTACTCTTATCTTTATCATATGGGGTATTACAATCTACCCCCCTTAAATTCCCAACGTCCTCGTCGGGCTTGTTCATTGTAGGTGGCATGGCTCAAGTCCCTCTTGCAAATATTTTGATTGACGGTTGTGATGCCGATTTCAAGGACGAAATCTTTTTCTAAGGAGGGGAGGATGTGATGATCCGAACTTGCCTAAGTATGGCCCATAGATTTTATTCTTAGTTACTATGAAATTTTTTGGGATCTCTACCTATTTTAGAAAGCCTTAGAATCATTGAAATGACAACTTGAGCCCAAAAGAGGAGTAACCCTAGAATGCTTTGTAAATTTCGGCCTTATTTAGAAGCTCAGGCCCAATGGCTTTAGGCCCATGACTCAAATCTTAGTTACAAGTGAATCTAGACTTGATAGTGGGTTAAAGGGGAGAGAGAACTGTAGGCTTGCATACCTACCCTAAAGGAATTGTCACTTGTTAGCATGCTAGAAACCTTCTAGATGGATCAAAGGACAAAAAGGAACCTAGGAAGACTAAGAGATTTTCGGCTAGCCCAATTTTCCACACACCTAGCCCATTGTCTTGCCCAAAATTTGAGTTACAAGGTAGATTTCTAGGGAAGGGAAGGCTAGGAAAATGAAATGAGTTTTTCTAGAAGATTTGCATGGGAAATCAAAGGGGAGCACAAGGGATTTCGAATTTAGTCAGTTTTTGCCAAGTGTCAAGCATGCACTAAGTTTCTAGAAGAATATGTGAAGTAACTTTTGTATCAAGGACAAATATGCCCTTAGGGTTTCGGTTAACACACTCCTAAGCACCCCATTCACTTGCCACTTGTCACTTAGACCATCCATAGACCAATGGCACATGAAAAGTTACCTAGGGAAGGAGCACTAGGAAGATGAAGTATCAACTTGGGAAAAGAAGAAGGAGGGGATGGCCAGGGCTATGGCACACGCCCAATGCCACTTGTCATCGATGCCAAAGGTTACTTGTTGGGAAAAGGAAGAGGCATGTAATGTTTTACCAAACTACTTTTGAAGAAATACTCACTTGCTTAAGGAAATGAAGGGCATAAAGAGGAAAGAATGGAATTTCGGCCAAGGGAAAGAAACTCTACACGCCATCCCCAAGATGTCCCTTCCCAATGCAATCCAAGTGGAGAATTCTAAAAGGCATTTTTGACAAAAGAGAAAAGGGAAGAAGAGACCTATGCTACTTGTCATCGATACAAGGATTTTGGAAGCAACCAAGGAGGGAAGTGAAGGGTCTTCTATAAAAAGGAAGGGGTACACGCCAAGGGGTTTTTCCCTTGCCTTTTTTTTTTTCGAAAATTGCATGAGCTCTCACTCTCTCCACACAATTCTCCCATGTTTACTTGAAAGTTCCCTCATTTTCTTGTATTTTCTTTCCAACCAAACAAGGAGGATCCTTTCAAGAAAGGGGATTTTGGCACCACCAAGGATAGACAAGGTAAGGATCAGTTTCCTCTTAAGTTTTGCACATACATGTCACTTTCTCAACCTGAAAATGAGATTCAAATCTTATTACACTTTGAGAATGATAGAACACCCACACTTTCTAACATTTTCTTGAAAAATGACTTAGGGTTTTTAAGAAACCCTTGAAACCGATTAGTAAGGTGGAGTTCATCCTCCATGTTTTCGACCACCACATGTATTTTTGCTTATCTTAGATTTTGTTTTACTTTATGAGTTAAATGAAAGGGTTTTAACCCAAAAACCCTAGAAGCCGAGTGGTTTTGAGATCAAGTGATGACCTAAAAATCCACACACACACTCAAGAACATGAGATAGGATTTTTAGTTACTCTTTCTAATATAGTATGTTCAGAATTACAGCTTGCTAGTATTGCTTTACACTGATTTTGTAAGTATACACTCAACTTACTCTTGGTTAATACTTGTATATATTTGTGTAAATCCTTTCACTATCATGTTTGCTTTGTTTGTTATTTCTTGTTTGTTTGTTTGATTATGCTAATATGATCTTGAGTAAATCTATGGAAGGAATTATATGCTTCGGATTAGCGATGAAAATGCCATGAAATTCTCCTATAAGTTTCAGTTTTTACTTGATTAAGGTTGATGGTTTGTGCAACATGATGTTTCAATTTGAATATGTCTTGGAAGTTTCGGACCTTAGTCTAAATCTATGACTTCATGTTTTGTTTCACTATGCTTTGATTTCTATATGATATGCTTGAAGTTTGGAACATGTTTAAGTGATGATTCTTCATGTTTTTGTGCCTATGTGTTTCGACCTAAGCAAGTTCTCATGACTCCATGTATGCGTTTTGATATTTCATGTGTTTCATGTTATCATGCCATGAATTGAACATGTTATGCTTGGTTACTTCATGCATGGCATTCCATATGTCATATGTCAAGTATAAGTACGTATATCTTAAGTTCTATGTCACATGCATTTGGGAAAAATGTTTTCAAAGAAATGTGTTTTTCAAATAAAAGAGTTTAAAAAGTTTTCTCACGACCCCAAGTACTAGGACGGGGGATTGTCCTAGTGAAACTCCTCTATCCACTTTGGAGTGCTTAAGAATTGAGTGGTAACCCTTGAGTTGATGAAGAACGATCAACGAGTCTCGAATGGATTCTTTTTAAAAAATGTAGGATCGAGGAAGCACCTAATGCTAGTGGGTGCATAAGGCATGTGATGAAGTAAGGTCGAGTTAATATGATTATCTATTTTTGACATATTCATCACAGTGTATGGATCGTTGATGGTGGAGTAACTAGTAGGAACATGCGGTGCAAGGAGGAGAGCCATGTTGTGTCCACCTTATGAACAAGAATAAGAGCTCATAAGATAATGACCACTTGATGAAAATCTCGTGATATGATAAGAATCACTCAATGCAAATATTGTGATATGTTCTGATAAGAAAAGTTCTGATTAAGATCAATATGAAAAAGAAAGTCAAAAAAGTTTTCTGAAAATGTTTTAAGTCTTTGTTACAAGTAGGGGTGTAAACGGGCCGGTCCGGTCCGGTTCGGTCCGGTCCGGCCATGGACCGAATTTTTTCGGTCCATGGTTTGACCGGACCGGACCGGACCGAACTCCTATAGGGACCGGACCGGACCGGTAGTCATCGGTCCGGTCCGGTCCGGTCCGGTCCATTCGGTCCAACCCTTTTTTTTTTTTTTTCACATCAATTAATAAAAAAATTTATTTACAATACTAAATTAATTTATACTATAACTCTTAATACTTAATAGTATTAATAATACATTAAAGAATATATTAATATATTGATACTAAATATATATAATTATAGACTTATAGTGATTAGTTATTATGAATCATAATTAGTATAACTATATAATAGAATTAGTATAAAGTATAAGACTATTAGTAATATAGTATAGCTATATATTAGTAATATTAGTATAAGTATAAATGTATAACTATAGTTTATACTTAATTATAATATGGTATAATTATATATTAGTTAGTGATAGGATTATGTTAGATGAAAATTATATAATTAATTATATATATAATTTTTTTTTTTTTTTTTAGGTTCGGTCCGGTCCGGTCCGAAAAACACATGGACCGTGGACCGGACCGAATTAATTCGGTCCTATTAAATTCGGACCGTGGACCGGACCGAATGAACTCGGTCCGGTCCGGTCTCGGTCCGGTCCGTTCGGTCCGTTCGGTCCGATCGGTCCGCTTACAGCCCTAGTTACAAGTCTTTTGAAAATGGTCAAATGCATAAGTAAAGTTTTTGGTTAAATCATATGTCAAGTACATGTCTATGCATGCATTGCATGATATACCTCTTGTATGCTTGCGTTAACTGTGGTATGTTGTGTGATTACTTACTGAGATTTCTCGAAATCTCATTGTGGTAGTTTCCACTATCATTTTCCAACCAGAATGGTAGAAGTTGTTACAGGTGTAGAAGACGACACCCATGACCAAGAGGAAGAGAACGACACCTCCTCCTCCGGAAAGGATTGTACCTAAGATGGTGACTAGTCGGCTTGAGCCCTGCATCTTAGAGTGACTTGAGGCCATCAACCAAGAAATCTCCAAAACAATTGAATTTATAGCAAAATTCAGACTGCGTAACAATTGTCAAATGACTTGTCTCCAAAACCATGGCTGTAGTCGACTACTTCACTAAGTGGGTCGAAGAGGAGGCTCTCACAAGCATCACCTCCCAAACCATCATGAAGTTCCTATGGAAGTCGGTAGTCTACCAATTCAGCATACCTCAAAGCATCGTATTGGACAACGGGAGATAATTCGACTGTACACACTACCGGTAATGGTGCATAGAGCTCGAGATTAAGGTAAAGTACTCATCGCTAGGACATCCTCAAGCCAATGGGCAGGTCAAGGCAACCAATAAAACCCTTCTCTCCACCTTCAAGAAAAGGAGTTGGGCTGAAGAACTCCCAAGACGGCCTTCGCTCTCGCTTATGAGAGTGAAGCGGTAATTCCCTTAGAAATCAGAATGCCCACATTCAGTATCCAACACTTTAACTAGGACACAAATAGCGAAAGGGTAGTCGAGAACTTAGATATCCTAGAGGAAAGAAGGGAGGAAGCAGCGGTATGAATGGCGAGTACAAGCGAAAGGCAGAACAATATTTTAACAAACGACTCAGGCCATGCTCCTTCAAGGTAGGCGACATGGTGCTGTGACAGACGAGAATAACTACCCCTGAGGAAGGACCTTATGTAGTCACCGCTGGCAACTGATCCGACTCCTATCACCTCAAGGATAGCCAAGGACACAAGCTACCCCACCTCTGGAATGCCGAACACTTAAAAAAGTACTATGTGTAAAAGCATAAGGTAGCAATTCGTATGAAAAATTATGAATGAATGAGAACATCAGGATATTTTTCTCAAATCTCCTATTGTATAAACAAAAAAAAAAAAGTCAAGTCCTTAAACTAGCAAGAAGACAAGTCATTTGACTCACTGCAAGTAAGGTTCTAAGTCTCCGGATTTGGTCTCGACCCCCCGTCCAACAAAGTCGAGTCTTCACACTCGTAAGAAGACGGGTCTCTCGACTCGATATAAGCCAAGTCCTTACACTCGCAAGAAGACGAGTTTCTTGACTCGCTACGGGGTAAAGTTCCAAGTCTCCGAACTCAGCACTGACCCCCCGTCCAACAAAATTGAATCCCTACACTCGCAAGAAGACGAGTCTCTTGACTCGATAAAAGTCAAGTTTTGACACTCACAAGAAGACGAGTCCCTTGACTTGCTGCAGGGTAAGGTTTTAAGTCCCCTGACTCGGCGCCAACCCCCTGTCCAACAAAGTCGAGTCCTTAACTCACAAGAAGACAGGTCTCTCGACTTGATATAAGCCGAGTTCTTATACTCACAAGAAGACTAGTCCCTTGACTTGCTGCGGGGTAAGGTTCCAAGTCTCCGGACTCAGCGCCGACCCCCTGTCCAACAAAGTCACTCGCAAGAAGATAGGTCCCTTAACGCGATATACGCCAAGTCCATACACTCACAAGAAGACGAGTCCCTTGACTCACTACGGGGTAAGGTTACAAGTCCCCGGACTAGGCGCCAACCCCTTGTCCAACAAAATCAAGTCCTTATACTCGTAACAAGACAAGTCCCTTGACTCAATAAAAGTTGAGTGCACTCGCAAGAAGACGGGTCTCTCGACTCGATATAAGCCAAGTCCTTACACTCATAAGAAGATGAGTCCCTTGACTCGCTGCGGGGTAAGGTTCCAAGTCCCCAGACTCGGCGCCAACCCCCGTCCAACAAAGTTGAATCCTTACACTTGTAAGAAGACGAGTCCCTTGACTCACTGCGGGGTAAGGTTCTGAGTCCTTGGACTCGGTGCCGACCCCCTGTCCAACAAAATCTAATCCTTACACTCGCAAGAATACGAGTCTCTTGACTCGATAAAAACCGAGTACACTCGCAAGAAGACAGGTCTCTCAACTCAATATAAGCCAAATTCCTACTCTCGCAAGAAGACGAGTCCCTTAACTCAGTAAAAGATGAGTTAGCAGGGTAAGGTCCCGAGCCCACGCCGGAACCACGCAAAAAAAAGAGAGATGGAAGAGAGAAAAAGGAAAACAAAAGAACACAACAATTGCAAGAGGCAAGCTTTCATTCGGTTTGTCAAAGCATACAAATTACAAGGTACTACCTAAAAAAATAAAAAATAAAAAAAGAAAGGAAGAAGAAGAAGAAGAAGAAGAAGAGGCTATGCTATACAAGGCACTACAAAAAAAAGGGAAGAAAGGGTGGGGGGCTCGAGCCCATCACTGGGATGAAGGAGGGAGAGGATCGCCTGGGGGGAAGGGAGGATACCCTAGGTTCCCAAAGTTCTTGAAAAAAGCCTACTCCTCGGAACCTGGAGGGAGGAACACTAAAGACAAAGCATGCAAGTCCAGCTCGGGATGCTACAACACATGTTGGTGCACCTCTTAAGGCTATCACGGTAGCCATATGACCAGGCCACGTCCCGGATGGCGTTGGCATTCGCGATCCGAGATCAAACCTCCTCGGAATACTTGGTGATGTCAACTAGACGAGACTTCAAGTTGGCAATCTCCATGTTGCTAGATAGGAGGTTGATATTTTTCTGGATCCCCGACTGCGAGAGCTCACCAATGCGTGCCTTCGCTTGCCGTAGTTGTTCCCTTAAGTGTTGGGCCTCCTGAGAGTGCCTAAAGTTCCCAAATAACAGTTTTGAACGTTGCCCAACGACCAGGGCCCGACCCCGTCGGGATTCCTCCAACTTCCTTTGGGCAGACTCTGTCTCCTCCCTGGACTTCTAGAATTCCTCCGTAATCGACTCCAACTACTCCTGAGTAGTCTTCAGCTCTGCTTCCTGAGTGACCAAGCTTCGCCCGGAAGCGATGCAAGCCTCTTCGAGCCACTTCTTCTCTGACATCAAACAAAAAAAGTCCTAGTTGGTATAGTGCAAAAGGCTCGGCCAGGTGGTTCCACTTTTTAATTACCTCCCAAGTGTAGAAGGTGTCTTGCTTGTGTATAATGAGAGTCCCAAGGTCGATTTCACAAGGATTAAGATAAATTCAATGCTATACAAATGTTTATTGGATTAACATGAGATAAGAAGGTAAAATATGAGATGGGTAAAGATCTTTCAATCACGGGTAAGTTTGTAAGTCAAACGAGAATGTTCCTACCAGAAAATTCAAAGGGTTTTAAAGATAGTTTAAAACTAAGGAAATATTTTGTAAGGGTTTTACAAACACCTAGAACTGGACTTTCCGTAGTAATAAAGAAGAAAACAAGTTTTAAAACTCAAAACTAACGTTCTGAAATGTAACACCCCGCCTAAAAAACCTTAGGCCTTGACCTTAGTAGCCTTAATCTTAGTTAATTAGGAGTTGAGCTATTTGAGAATAAGAACATTTTGGATATTTGATTTGGCAAAAAAGAGGTATACTTTGGGTTTAGAAGAATTATTAGGAGATTTTAGTGCAATATTGATTTTTGAGGAAAATGAAATTCTTAGAAGTTGATTGGAGAAATTTTAGTGATTTATTAATTTTGAGGACAAGAAGCCAAGAGGCCCATAAGGGAATGACACATGGCACATTAGATGGTTGCCACAACAATAGGCTAAGCAATTTGGGTAAAATTCTTGATGGACGTAGGAAGGCCAAAGAGATTGGTTTATTAAGGGCCCATGCTTTTTGGGTATAAAGACTTAGAGAGACACTAAGACATTGGGCCCAACTTGATGGACACTAGGCCTAACTTGATGGACATAAGACTTTAAACCTCTAATGCACTAAGGATGCAATGGGTGAAGGTTAAGATGTTAAAAAACCCATAGGCTCAACTTGGAAGATATAAAATTTTAAACCTTTCTTGGAGGACTCTAGAAAATAGGCTCAATGAAAAGGACATAAGGCTATTGGGCCTAACTTAGTAAGAGTGGAGGTATTAGACTCTTAATTATGGGTTAATTACTTTAATTAAAGTTGATAGTGGGATTTGCATTAATCATGGTACTTTGTGTTAATGAGCTGAGGATTAAAGAGGCAAGCCTATTAGTAATTTTGGTGAGTTTTTTAGGACTTTAGAGCATTCATGGTCCAAACCCAAGAAAACTTTGAACCAAGTCTTAAGGAATTCAAGATTAGTTATGGCCCAACTACAAGGAAGGCATAAGGCCTTTGGGTCAAACTTGGTATAGAATGGACCCATGGCCCAATTAGGCCAAGTCAAATATTTTCAAGCCCAATTTAATAGATCTTGAGGTTTCTTTTTAACCCTGCAAATTTGTAAAATGAGGCCCTCTTATTCAAAGTCCAAGAGCCCTTAAACCATGAGCCCATACATTTGGCCATTTTAAGCCCACACGACTCAAAACCATGTTTGGACTCATTTCACCATTCAAGACCAAAAGCCCAATACACCATACCATTGGTTTCCTTAAACCCAAATCACACTCATAGTACCCAAATTAAGTTTTGAAAATTGGCTAAGGCCATTAACCATCATGCTTGAGGTTAGTGCACTTTAAACCATGCTCTGAAGCTTAATTGTACTTAATCTTTTCTTAAACTTTTTAATTCAAATTTTTTTGAACTAATATTCCCTTAAACCTTGATTAAGACCCTATTAATAACCTAGATAAACCAACCCACATGTCATTGTGAAAAATTTCATAACAAGCCCAAACCAGGCTTCAATCGGTTTTGTACATTGCCTTTTGTAATGCTTGGACTGCTTTGCCCTTGGGCCCAACATTTTTGTGGTTTGTCATCAAGGTTAATATAGTTCTTAAACACCTCATGAGACCCTCCCAAATTCATTTTGAGCTTTGGACGAAATTATTTGCACAAACCAATTCCTTGAATCAAACTGGGTGCACCTTGGTTTAGTTTGTGCTCTAACCGATTGAATCAAGTTTGAACCAGCCTCCTGTCATGGTTTGTACCACCACACCACGCCACCTCCTTCTCCACCCAATCATCAAGAATTTTCATGACCATCATGAAGGATTTTGACACATTTTTGCTGTCCAAAATCATCAAAAACTGAACTGATTTTCTGCCACCACAAAACCACCTCCATCCACCTGTTTTCAAGGGTTGTTTGATGGTTTTTCTGCCACCCAAATGATGACCCATGACCAGACCTACCTTCTAGGATCAATATAGCAACTGTGGAGAGGAAATCATAGTGGTTTTAGGCCACTATTCCCCCTGCACAAGCTGACCTAAGCTCATGCAAGCAAATCTGAAAAATTTTCCAGATTTGAGCACATTCTACTTCACCCAATCACCAAGCACCCAAGCCAACGGCCTCACCCCTTGGCCTCCTATAAATAATTCCCTCACATTCTCATTTCACTCACACCACAGCTCCAATCATCCTCTTGAGCCTTGAAAGTATTTCCCCCTCTTAGAGATCAAAAGAGTGCAAACCGAGTGAGTTTTGGTAAGTTCTTGAGTGTTCTTGTATAAGGCAGTCTAGAGTGCTTGGAAGGCCATGAAATTTGTAAGTTTTCTTCCTTTTTATCTTAGATATCATTTCAAGCTTTGTTTCTAAGTGTTGGTACAAAATTTAGTTGAGTTTTGAGAAGGTTATGATGCTTAATGCAAAATCGGGTCAATTAAAGAAAGGTTTGAATGATTGAATGTTTTAAAATAGAAATTTAGCTATGGCATGTATAGCATCATTTTATATGATCTATCATTTTCCTAACATGATTATGGAAGGTTAAATTTGTGGTTAGAAGCATGCCATGATAGGTTGTAAATATATCTTGTTTTGATCTTCAAGCATAGATCGGTTTTAAACATATTGGTGATTAAGGATTTCTTAGTTTTGATTAAGTGTTGGGATGAACTTTATTACTAAAGAATTAAACTTAATAATATCCCTAAAGATTTTAGTGATCATTAGTGGTTAAAGAAAATCTCATATGCATGCATTCATAGGGATCAATAGTTGAAAATACACAGACATTAACTAGGATGCATGCCATGAGTTGGGACTAATTGGACAAGTTCCACTTGAATTTTGAAAATCCAAGGGTATAGATGGTTTTATAATGCCAAAAATATGTAGTCCATGAAATTTGGTTAAATTTAGAGTTCGTTTGCAATTAGTGAAAATCTATGGTTTAAATGACAATTTTTTGAAGTCTAGGGATAGTCTTGTAAATACCCAATTTTTTTGAAACCTTTGATTTTGAATCTTTCCATGAGAGTATTAATCCTAACTTAGTATGCACATGATTTACACAACTACGACACTAATTTTAAATTTCTCTAGAAGTTTGTAAGTTGGCCTCTAACTTACACATTGCTAGATTATTTATGATTTATTGATAAATGCTCATTTCATACTTCAATTATCATTTTAACATAAATTATCATGTTATATGATACATTGTGTGAATACCTACATGACATGTGACACTTTTATCATTTTTGCATATTACATTTATAAATGTCATTTTTGCATGAAATTTATTACATACGTACATGTCATGAGAAACATTTTTCAAAACATAGTATGAAAATCTTTTTGTCACGACTCCAAAGGTTAGGATGGAGAATTATCCTGTGGAACTCTTCTGTCCACTCTGGAGTGTTTAATAATGGAGTGGTAACCCCTGAGTTAACGAAAAACAGTCAACATGTTTCGAATGGATTCTTTTTAAAGAATGCCAGAGCAAAGTCAACATGTTATGACACCTAATGCTATTGGGTGTACACGTTATGAATTTTATGATGTTATATTTATCAATGCATTAAGAACGAGTCTATAGACAATATAGTTTCAATGAGAGTTGTACTACGGTCACCGGCAGGTACTTACAGTGCATATGGAAGGAGAACTGTGACATTACCACACGTTATGTTATTAATTAAGATAATGATGCAAGTCTATGATAATGAAAGTTTATGATAAAATTTTTATGAAGAAGTTATGTTTTCTAAAAAATCATGACGAAATTACTTATTGAGTAAAAACCCGTGTCTCCATATTTTTAAAAGATGTTGAGGAATCCGGATAGGAGACATGCATACTGATTTTTCTGCATCTCATGCATTGCATATTTATCATTTTTAATGATTGATTTATCTTTGTGCCAGTTAGTTGTTTAACTTATTAAGATTTCGAGTAAATCTCACCCTTTTATGCGACAACTATCATTCCACTCGGAATGATAGAAGTTGTGTCAGGAATCGACTAGGACGCGATTGATGGAGCATTGGATCTGCATGATTGAGGAGGAGCCAAATTTTGTAAGGAATCTAGATTTAATACTGATGTTTATAGCCCAAGTCCTTCATGATTTAGAACACATGAAGAGAATAATATGATTTTGTATACAAGTCTATGCTACATTGATATTTTGAACACGATAATTTTCTAATGAAGTTAGGATGTTTTTAGTTATTCTGGCATATATTACATTTTAACCTTTTATTTTCACTGTGATTATTGCATACTGCTAGTTACATACTGGGATGCATTGCATATTAACTGTCATGAATGGGGCCATGTAATCTTGTTTTGCATGTCCCGACGCTCTAAGTCTCCATTCCATCCCAAGCGGGGATTGGGGGTGTCACATGAAAAGAAAAGAGGACTTTCATGGAAAAAAAAGGCACCTAGGCTTCAGGTTCCCTTTGCACAGAAGAATTTTTAGAGAAGTTTGACATTCCTCAATTACTATCAAATGCTACTCCAGTCATGGCAAAAGCATTCGGATGATATGTATGATTAAAGCGCCAACAGAACATCTACTGAACAAACTCCACAAGATTTTATATTAAACTGAAAATCAACATACAACTCGAGTCTACAGTCTGTATCCCTTAAGCATTCATCATGCCTTCAATTAATGATGGATCAAAGAAGGTGCAGAGAAACCCTAATCCCAGTGCCTATGAGAATGACAAAAATTTCTGGAGAATACAATTTAAAACTGAGAGGAAATTAAAACTCCCAACTAAAATCCAACTGTTCAAAGGTTCCCTTTGACCTAGGTCACAAAATTACTCTTCCATCAAGAAAATGAACAATTTACCAAATGAAAACACCAAATCATCATCCAGAGAAAAGAAAAACCAAAACCCTAAAATTAGAAATCGAAAGCTCAGAGTGATTTTTGGATTCTGCCAACAATCCTGACGTAGCCTTCTCGCATGCCTCTTCATCCTTTTTAAGCTTTCTTCATCCTCTCCAATGCTCCTGCCTCTCTCTCTCTCTCTCTCTCTCTCTCTCTCTCTCTCTCCAAGTTGTTGTTCTCTCCAATTCCATGCAGTTCTCTAAGGTGCAAAATCTGAAAGGTAAGACAGCAAGGGTTACGGCATGAGAGGGTTCTTTCTGCTCTTCCTTTTTTTTTTTCAAAGTGTCGAGTGAGTGTGTGAGATAAGTGGCAGATAGTGTTTATTTCACATATATTTCCCATTTTGACCTTGTGGTGCTTTTAGTGTAAACATATGATATAGATATGCATATGTAACTCTTTTTTAGACCAAAATCCTTATTTTACATTCTCAAATATCATATTATTTCCACTTAATCACCAGGCCATGTGTCCTCTCCGCCTCGGAGGAAGATGAGGGTTTAGCAACTGCTAGCTGCCAAGAAAAATTGGGAAGGAATCCCCTAGTCTCACCACATGGCCCCAGCGCCATAGGAGATGAAGCTCCAGAGTTGTCGTCGTCACTCAAGTCGATTACATGGGGAAGGTCTCGGGAAGCTGGGTCAATGTCAGTCCCGCTCGGCCCGGTAGATGAGGGAGGGGGAATGACATCAATAACTGGAGAGGTAGGCCTGGTGGCCTCCCTCAAGCTCTGAGCTGGTAGCAGGATGAACTTCGGGACTCAACCCATCGCCTTCCCCACCTTCTCCATCTCCTTCTTTTCCATCTTCTTCTTCTTCCTCTTCCCCTCCCTTGTCTTACAAGACGAACTCTGCCCTGATCCCTTTTGGGCTTGTGGCTAGAGGAAGGCTTGGCTCTACCTCCTGTGACCCAAGCTCTGGTGTCTTCTCGCTTTCGTTGCCCCCAGTATCTCCATGAGTTGAGGCTCGGGAAGGGCTTGGCTCTGCCTCACGTGACCCGGGCTCTGGGGTTGACTCACCTTCCTCGCCCTCAGTATCTCCTTGAGTTGAATCTCGAGAAGGGGGCTACTTTGCATCCTAGAGCCTGCCCGATGAACCTGCCTTTTGGACCCTATCGACCATCTCCTCCTGAAGAGTATCCTCATAAGAAGTAAAGGGCTCGAACTAGCTAGGCTCATGAGGGAGGGAGTGCGCCAATAAGGTAAAAAACGCTGCTTAATGATAGCAAGCATCCAATTCTTATGCAGAAAGAAGCAGTGGGTTCAGGAAAGGTTTGGCGGGTCAAGAACTGGTCGAAGGAAAAGGATCGGCAGCAGGGCTAGAATTGCTAGGAAATGACGTCGTTGTCCCCCACGTCAAGGGAACCAGAATCTCCCCATGCACGGACTCCCGGACACAAGGCATTTGGGGATGGCTTCTAGATTCCCCGACACGACCACCAGAAGGAGAAAAGCCCCCAGCCTCACCACTTTGTGGGGGGGGGGGGATCATTATGTATCTTCCGTTGCTTGGCCTAGTGGATAAAAGGACGCAAGGCAAGTTTCTAGCGAGAGGGCTGGGTCTTAGGAGGCAGGATGCTACCCAAAAAATTCTTTCCAATGGCATACAAGTGGTTAGGTGTAGTTAAGTAGTCGCGGATGTTTTCATAAAAAAAGACCACATTGGTCTGCGACTTGTCCTGGTGGGCCTGTGCCTAAGCTGTGACCAACTCGAGCCGAGCCTCTTTCCACTGATTGAGGGTAAGCTCGAGGCTCTTCGCAGAAGGGAGAACCCCCAACACAACTGAATAAGGAACTCCTCGCGGGCGGCTTCCCCTTCAGGATACTCCCAATCCAGGCCTAACACGAAGAAGAACTTCCGGGACCATTCATTTATGCTCGAGTGACGCTGCTCGAGCAAAGCAATCTTTCAGCCCGAATATCGGGCCTAGACGCTGATGATGTTACTCGGTCGGTAGACGAGTAGATATGCCTAAAAGAACTCCCAAGCCGTCAGGTTTGGGTATTCTACGGGGGTCTTGCTAAGTACCATCCGATAGATGATACAACTGGAAATAAGGAGGCGCCACGCGTTAGGGTGCAGCTTCGATGGGGTAGTTCGAGGTAATTTAGAACTTCGCAAACCGAGCGACAAAACAGGAGGTGAAAACCATTGGTGAACATTAACTGGAAAAGAGCCACCCTTGTTGCGGTGCCGTCAGGGTTCATTGCATGCTCTCCCCAAGGAATCTCCAAAACCATGGAAAGGGGAATCCGATACTTGGAACGGAATGCTCTAGGTCAGCACTGGAGATAGAGGAAACCCAGCGTTTCCCCCCCCCCCCCCCCGAAGTATGGAGGAATGAGATCAACTTTAGGTGCCATTGTAACGGTGGAAAGCAATGGGAAAAACGAAGCTAACTCGAAAGGATGGTCGAAGGAATACGATGGCTAGAGAAATGGAGGAACTCAAAGGAAGAAGTGGGCTGTAAGGAACTGGAAGGAAGACTGTAAGAGAGGAAGAAGAGGGAGAAGTGGGCTTTATATAACGGGAGAAGGTTGGAAGTTGCACGGGAAATGAACGACCCTGACAGTGATGACACTAATGATAGCCACGCGGATACCAGCAGCTGAGGCGACGGTTAGAATGGCAGCCGTCACGTCAGGCGTGTGTGGGGCACGGACCAATGAGGCCCCAGGGCGTGAAGAGAAAGACAGCCGGCACGTCCAATCAACCATCGGGAGATGGAACGCTCGCAGGAAATGAGGAAAAGCATTTATTGAGAGTACAACTGGCCTGGGGAAGCCGAATCGGTAGGAATTGAACGAGCGGCCTTTATTGAAGCAACGGAAGCTGAATGTGCTGAACCGTGATTAAAAGCATTATGAATCCCCATCACATGCATGTGATAGGAATTCACGGGGTATTGTGAGGGAGGACCCTTCCTAGAAGGGCCTGAGCTCAGGTAGGATGAGCCATGGAACCCATGTGAGGAAGGGCCTAAACCCAGGAAAGTCGAGTTATGGAATCCCAGGCCCCAGGGGAGAGCCGGAGGCCCTGGGCCAAAAGACCAGGAACCAATATTTATGACTCGGGAAGGCCTTTTGACATAAGCTCAGAGGAACCAAGGAGAGCATCACGGGACTAGGCAACTTACCGAGCCTTACCGCCATACCGTATGGCATCAAGTAGGACATCTTATCAAAAGCGGATGGCTAGGCGTACCTGATCATGATCTCATCGAACTCAAGGCACGCCGCACCCAATGCACATCTCAGAAGGCCCAGCACGCAACGACGTGCCCCCCTTTAGAGCATGTAGGACAACTTGACCACGATCTAACACCCGACACTAGCAGAAAGGAGGCAGCAGGTCCAACTTAGCACGACCTGACATGGCATGATCTCCCTTAGCCGCAAACTGACACACTGTGGTGACAGGAAAATGAGTGGTGGCAAGTCTGGCACCTGACAAACACGATCTCCCTTAGTAGCGGAACCTGGATCAGGTATAAATAAGGGTCATCCCTTCCATGGAAGCTCTCTCTTGCTCTCTGTCTGATAACCCTTACTATCATTCTATATTTTTGAGCTTTCTTCATAGAATTATCCACTGACTTAGGCATCGGAGTAACCCCAGGTATCACCAGAGCCTCTTCTCCCACCTTATTGCAGGCGATGTGGAACTTGGACATCGCGGTACTACTTAGGCTACGAAACACGACATCAACAAGTAAAATCAAGCTTGAGGTTAATGGAGGAAGCAATAAATTAAGGTCCCATTTGGATGTTTGAAGATATTAAGATCAATTTAGTTCAATCTAATTTTAAATTGAGTCTAATATTGAAACACTCAACTCCCAAATCAAGACCCCGGTTTGGTTGTTAAACTCATCTGAATTCAACTCAGTTCAGTCTAATTTTAAGTTAAGTCTAACATCAAAACACTCAACTCTCAAATCATTAAACTCATCTCAACTCAAAACCTCTTTGTACGTGGGACTCACAACATTTTTCAACTCAACATCTCTTTACACGCGGAACTCATAACCTTTTTCAACTTTCTATGAATGCATCTAAACTCATCTTAACATCCAAACACATCTAAACTCATCTTAAGTAGGCCTCACAAAACTCAATCCACCATCTCAACTCATTACTATTCATAAAGAATTCAACTCATCTCAATATTCATAAAAAGTTTCTTTTTGAGTTCTGCATGCCTATATATGCTAGTTATTCCAAAAAAAAAAGAAAAAAAAAAGAGGTTTCTTATCCAATTATTTGAGTACACATCCTTGTTGTTTTGAGAGTGAAAAAAACCCTAGCTAGTGAGGTTATGTACTACTTCCGAACTAAATATTTTTCTCCTTAGACACCTTGTTGATGTCGTGTTTCGCGGCCCGAGTAGTATCACTATAGCCAAGCTCACAGAACCTGCAGCTAAAAGGATGGAAGGACTTCGGTGACTTTCTGGGTCACTCCAATGCCAAAGTTAGTGAAGAATACTCTGGTGATGAAGAAAGCATAGAGAACTAACAAATAATAAAGGGTTTTTAGAAAGCCTTCCAGTGGGAGGGATGGTTGTTATTTATACTTGGTTTGGACTCGACTACAGAGGGAGATCATGGTGTGTCAGGTCGTGCTTGGGTCAGACCTATTACCACCCCCTGTCGTGGCAGTGTGTCAGGTTGCAGCTCAAACTACCGAGGGAGATCATGGCGTGTCAAGGCATGCTCATGTCAGATCTGCTGCCACCATCTTGTCGTGACAGGGTGTCAGGTCGTGGTCAAGCCGTCCTACAGTACCTTTGGCAGCATGTCTTTGTGTGCTAGGTTCCCTGACACACATGGAATGCAACGACCCATGATCGGACATGTCCAGCCGCCTTCGTCCAATGGCGATAGTCTGCAATGTACCTTATGGCAAGGCTTGGTAGGTCATTGAGTCCCTAGGTGATCATTGCCTTATGGTCGGATTCTTGGGCATGGCCAAGCTTGTGCCAAATCCTTTTCGAATGGGTCTATGGTCGTGGGCTCGGTATACGATTTCCTGGTCTGGGCTTCTAGCCTGCTTTGGGTTTTCGCTTAAGGGGCCTGGGGTCTCTGTGGCTTGATCTATTTGGGCCTGGGCCTTTCTCTTAGGGGAGCCCCCCTCACAGTACCCCACGAATTCCTACCATAGAAATGTGGTGAGAATTAAAATCACCTTCCAGTAATGGTGCCACCAATAAGTCTCTTGGGGTCACTTGTCCGTTCTACATCTCCCTAGTTCTTGTGGCCCGTCCGTCTTTCGTCTTCAATGTGCCACCTATTCGTTGAGCTTTCAATGTCACTCGTTCAGCTCCCATTGATTCGAGTTCTCGAGGCCACCTATCAATTCAATGAATGTGTCTTGTTGGTCCCCGTTACCCTTCCATCTTTTGTCTTCAATGAGCTGCCAGTTAGTTGAGTTCTCGAGGTCACTCGTTTGACTCCCGCCGATTCGAGTACCCTAGGCCACCTATCCGTTCAATGAATGTCTCTCCTCATTTCTCGTGGTTGTTCCGTCTCCCAATAGCTTATTAGACGTGCCGACTGCCTTTCTCTCCACGTCCTATAGCCCCATTGGTTCGTGCCCCCCACACGCTCGACACTCTGATGCCAAAGTCAGTGAAGCATACTCAGGTGATGAAGAAAGCTTAGAGAATTAGAAAATAGTAAAGGGTTCAGAGAGCATTCCCGTGGAAAGGATGGCTGTTATTTATACTTGGTTTGGACCCAATTGCCGAGGGAGATCGTGGTGTGTTAGGTCGTGCCTGAGTCAGGCTTGCAACCACCCCCTATTGTGGCAGTGTATCAAGTCGCGGATCAAACTATCGAGGGAGATCATGGTGTGTCAGGGCATGCTCGGGTCAGACCTACTGCCACCATCCTATCGTGGCAAGGTGTCAGGTCATGGTCAAGCTGTCCTACGGTGCTTCTAGCAACATGTCGTTGCATGCTGGGTTCCCTGACAAGTATTGAATGCAACGTGTCTCGGGCCTGGCATGCCCATGATCAGACACGTCCAGCCGCCTGAGTCCAATGGCGATAGTCTGCAATGTACCTTATGGCAGGACTCAGTAGGTCACCTGGTCCAGAGGTGATCACTGCCCTATAGTGGGATTCTTGGTGTGGCCGAGCTTGGTGCCAAATCCTTTCCACATGCGCCTATGGTCGTGGGCTCGGTACGTGATTTTTTGATCTGGGCTTTTGACTTGCTTTGGATTTTCGCCTGAGGGGCTTGGAGTCTTCGTGGTTTGATTTTTTTGGACCTAGAGAGGGGCCCCCCTCATGCACCCTTTATGTTTATTTTTATACTTTGGATTATTGCCTGCGATCGAGTTCATCAATGTTCATAGACTTCAAGTTAAGGGATTAAGAAAAAGGAATGGAAGAGTACTTCATTCGGGGGTGAAATTGTAGTATCGTAGAGATCATCCGAGTATACGTAGGATTACAAGTCAGGTTTAGAAATAGTTTTACTATATATTTGAAGAGTTCCTCAAATATGTCGATTTATGTTCGTTACCAAAATATTTTATGTTAATGGTTTAATTAGTACTACTTTCTTAGATTTTGATCTTGATTTCGATAAATGTGGCAATTAATTAATTTGCTTTCAAAGGGCTAAAACGAGCTGGCAAAACTGGGTTGAGGGAATCATGATCATTAAATAACTGATTACCATACTTTTTTAAGGCTTTTTATCAGTACAATCAATCACTAAAATTGTAAGGCTGATAATATTCATTCCTTGAGTAAAACTGATTGCATGGATGCTATATACATGAGAACGTGTTGTCTAATAAATGATGCAAGAGCATGACCATTCAAAGATTCTTCTTTTTTTTAAGGTCAGGTTTGAATTTAGAGCTGACTCGAGATAAATTAATATGGTTTTATATTAGTTGAATAAAATATTATTTTTTAATATTATTATTATTTTAATATTTAAAAAAATTAAATTATTTATTATATTTTATATTAAAATTTAAAAAAATTATGATGATGAGATAAATTGAGTTGAAATAATTTTTTAATCTAAACTGAAGAATGATTAAATAAATAAATAAGAGTAATTTTATATACAATTGTGAAATATATAAATGCTGCGTAATTACTTTGAAAATAAGTGGAGTCTATTATTAAAAAAATTAATTTTTTTCATATAAGTCTCATGTTTTGTTTATTTTTTTCAAAATAATTACACAACAATTACATAATTGACAATTATAAATATATTTTCTCAATAAAAAAACTGCCCTTAGTCCATGTCTTACCACATTCGATGCATTAAAACGTGGTTTTGTTCCTATTGGATTTCACAATACTGGGGAGCCCCCCCTTTAAAAAACAAATAAAAAAAAATACAGGAAAAGAGCATGAATTATGTGTGGATACAGGGATCCACGAAACGTGATAAGGTTTAGTTTGCATTTTAAATTCATCTCAATTAATTTTAATTCAGTATTATAATTTTTAAATTTTAACACAAAATATAATAAATAATTTAATTTTTTTTAAATTTAAAATAATAATAATATTAAAAATAATATTTTAATAATATTTTATTTAATTTTTAACTTTCATCTCAACTCAATTCAAAATTTAAAGGCAGCTAATCCCTCCAACTTATGGCCAGCTGTCTTGTTCATTCAGAACCCAATTAAAGATTTTAAAAAAAAATAAAAATTAGAGCTTCATTGTCAAGAGCTTTTGTTGCTTTCACGGTATTCTCAAGCAAGAACAGTCACTGTTACTGTGAGCTGTGTCGATGAACCTGGATCCTGACCCTGACACAAAAATGCGGGACACCTATATAAAACATTTTCTCGGACAGAGTACTGTTCACTGCACGATATTCACATTTTTCCCTTTTTTTTTTTTTTTTAATCTCCATATATTTAATTGCTCAAGAGTGAAGACTTTTCAGATTGTTCCTTCTACCACTCAATAATATAATATAATGCCATTATGGAAGCTGAGCTGGCTACCACTCCGTCCACGCATGATCCATTCGGTGCTCATGCACGCACCAGCCATTGTTTTACTTCATTTCATTCAACTTGACAGCTAAATTCTAATAAAAAATAATATAGATATAGTTTATGTATAGATGGCCAACGAATAGAGTTGTGAAATAACGTGAAATGGTAGGCTTGATGCCAACCAGAATAAGAAGACAAATAGAGATGTTTATTTGGCTTTGCAGAAAGTCCAAGGTTCAACCCAAATGATTCTACCATGACCCTAAAAGAATGCAGCATGATGGTTGATTATTTAGATCACCCGGCTAAAAGGACACTTACATTAATGGTCCCAATCCTCGTTTCTTGTATTTTTTATCCCAGAAAACAAGAAGAGAAGTTAACCGTCGTAAGAGATGGTAATTTACCGACATCCATTCATATTACTTTTTGAGAAGTTTTAACGTCATAAAAAATCCTATAAAAATAATTCTACTATTTTTTTTTACACCAGCTTCATTGCCCAATATCGATCAACCTAAATATATAATTTATGGTAAGAGCATTAAGATAATAAAATACGTATATAGGAATAATGTTTATCTTGCCTATTTGATTATAATCACTTTCATGTATGTAGCTTATAACTTATAGTTTAAATATTAAGTTTTATTATTAAAAAATTATTTATTATTTAATAACGATATGTGTAAGGTATTTTTAAACATGTTATATTTAAAAGTAGATTATCATTTGAATTTTGAAGAATTACTGTCACATTATTAAAAATTTAAAAATTGTATAGATATTTTCGTTTATTAATTACATTTCGAATTATCTAAAAAATAAATTTGATATTTTTCTTAAATATATTTTTTAATTTTAAATAAATTAAAAAATATTTTTATATGTAACATTTAAATAATTTAAGTTTTTGATTAAATAACTTTTAAAATTACTTAAATACTTTTAAGATTCGTAATAGCCGAAGTCTAGTAGCTTTTCTTCAACTTTTAGGTAGAGTCTTTAATGATTATGGTATGGTCAAGTAAAGTAGCTTTTTCCCCTCTTTTTTAGGTGGAAGGTCTCATTCTTAATTATGACAAGCATTGTGTGGCAGGCTTATTACATATATGCATCGTTGCTTCTTGTGTGCTTGCAATCCTAAAAAGGCCGTCGAGATCACGCGCGTGGCAAACCAATTATTTAGTGGACACTAATAATATCACATCATCACCCATCAATTTGTGATGTAACCTAAACCTTCCTATGTTCACATATAAATGCTAGTAAGTTAACATATCATGAATTGTTTATAATTGAAATGGGGAAACTCTACGAAGGCGGTGAAATGCATTTTTAGAGGAATATATATATATATATATATATATATATATATATATATTTGTAAGTTACATACATTCACACATTAATATATAGTTAACGTGGAAGTCTGTCATTAGCAACAAAAAATCAAGATTTTGCTGTCGGAGGCCGAAATTTAACTAAAATAATTCAGAAAAACAATTGATAGAATATTTTTTGTTTACAACGAATTTATACTTCAATAAGAAAATCTCATTACGACCAACATTTATGATATTGAACCAATGTAAATATATATGAAAGACGGTACAGAAAATGAAAAATAATATTTGTAATCTTAAGGTGTGTAATTTTGGTGTAATCTCTTTGAAGAAAGTGGTTAAATATGGGACTAACATAAATTTTTTTTAATAGTGAATACTATTTTTTTCAAATGGAGTAGGCGACATTTCTATGGATAGACTCCAACTCAGACGGAGTTGAAATGCCAAATTCTTACCAAAGTTAGGGTCAAGTCGAGCTCCGACTTTGACTCGAATCTAAATCCGAGAAGATTCTGACTTCAATCGGAGTTTCCAAAGTCAATGCCGGAGCCACAAAGGGGGGAGAGAGAGAGAGAGGTGAAGAGACTTACCAATTGTGAGGTGTTACAAAAAGTGACATCGTCGTTGAGGACAAGAGAGAAAACAAATCAAGAGGAACTAAGATCCAACCTTGAATTTATCAAAAGGGATCTCTAGCATCAACGTTAATCAACCCCTAGCGGTGTATCACTTCCAGAGTGTGTGTTCATTGGAAAGGATCTCGATAAAGCTCTTGTACCCAAACCAGATGCCAAACCAAGTCAACTTGGCGTCGAACTATGTTCAACCAAAGGATGTGGAGGTGACGATGGAGTAGAGGGGGATGCATCTACTAGGAGAGGAAGGTGAAGAGTTCGTTAGTGGAGTCATCAAGGAGGGTGGTGGCGAGGACAAGAGAACGGCGTTAGTGTTGAGGACAAGGGAGAGAATAGAGGAAGAGAGAAAATAAAGAAAATGTATAGAGTTTTAGCGAAAAGGAAAAATATGAATATATAATAATAGAAAATATTTTTAAGACTTTCTTAAAAATAAAGTATGCAAAACACTATCTCGTATGCGGGGTGGCTCGAACGCGGGTTTTCAAGTTTGCAAAATACTATTTCAACCGTTAGGCCACTCAACTGCCTATTACTTATATTACAATATTAAATATATTAAATATAAGTATTGGAGTCAGAGTTTGGAGGACGAAGCCTGTATCAGCTCCGATTTCGACTCCAAACTCTAAATTTTCTGACTCGATCGAAGTCAGAGTCAGAGCGAGTGTTCGAGTCATCTGAAGTTTTGCCCACCTCTAGCAATTGCACACCTTTAGGACTGTATATAGGACTATTGGAATTGCATGAATCTAGAATAGATACTTTTGTATTTATATATAAAATTACGATTTTGTCATATGTATATTGGGTTGCTTTTAAAAAGAGATAACAAACTCCTTTCTTATGTCTCTCTATGTCACATGCGGATCCCTGAAAAACAGATGTTTTAAAAAATCATCCTATAATTTTGTAGTGGGTAAGATAATACAAAAAGTCACATAAACTAAATAAAATTATATGGAATGTACATGTGTCTTGGAGGCTTAATTGGTGCAATGCAAAGCATGGTTTTATTAGTATTGATGTTTTATTTATTTATTAGGGCGAGTGTTGTATTTACGTGTCAACGTATAAATTATAAATTGAAGTCATTAGCAAAAAGGAATTTATGCAGATTTCAAGTTTGGCACAAAAAACTTGGATTGCTAGAGTCAGTTTTGCTTAAATGACAATTTTAACTTAATTTGTATAAAGCAAGAGTTACATGATTTGTGTATGCTTCTGAGTTTTGTCCCTTAATGGCGGCAACTGACCCAGTAAACAAAGACTAGAGGGTGAGTCGGTGACCATGATTGGCCCATTCAAAAAGGGGAAAAAAAAAAAAAAAAGCAAACCAACACCCACTTTAAAAAAAAAAAAAATCTATATATCATTTTACACATCATATTTTTATTTATTTTTATTTTTATTAAATATATGATATATAGATGATGTGTAGAAAAATTTAATTAGTTTAAGAATAATTTAAAAAATTAAAAAAAAAATATAGTGTGTGACAGAAATGATGAATAATAAAACTAAAAAAAAATTGACATTTTAGCTAAGATTAGTAAAAGATCGCAGTCATAACGCCAATGGCTTGATAAAATTATAGAACAAACTCGTTGGCCTACCACGAAACCCACTGGATTCTCGATGTGACTTTCGCCGAGTCATCCCCACAAACAAAACCACCCCTCTCTCTCTCTCTCTCTCTCTATCTCTCTCTGTGCCTGCCCAGGGAGAAAAAATCCTCATATTTTTTACGTGTCTTGCTCAGCCTTCTCATTTCTGTAGCACGCCGGCGAAGAAAAAGCAGGCGACGGGAGGAGAGAAAAACTATGAAATGGGAGGCGGAATTGCTACAATAAGTCCATTCAAAGACCAAACCCACTCCCTCGCGAAGAAGATCTTACCATGGACCATCTATGCCCTTCTCCCCATAGCTCTCTTTCGCCTTTACTTTTATCCTCTCCAACTCCCTCAGTCCTCCACCGATCAGCTCCCCAATACCACCCCTATAACCATCTCCTCCTCCTCCTCCTCCTCTTCTCTTTCTCTTCCTCCTACTCAGTTTTATTCTTCTGAAGGTACGTAAATAAATTCTGTTTTCTTTCTTCTGGTTAGAAGCCATTGAAATGTAGTTGGGCTTTGTTTTAGTATTTTTGGGTTTGCGATTTATTGCTGATAAAGACTCCTTACGTTGTTCTCTTTTGCAGAAGAGGGAAAAACTGACGAAACTCCATGTGACTACACCAGAGGCAGATGGGTCCATGATCGGCGGGGCCCTTTGTACAATGGTACTACATGCGGTACCATCAAGGATGGCCAAAATTGCATCTCTCATGGCAGGCCTGATCTGGACTACCTCTATTGGAGGTGGAAACCCAAGCAATGCAAGCTACCAAGGTTTGAACCCAACACCTTTCTTGAGCTCATTAGGAACAAGCACATAGCTTTTGTGGGTGACTCCATGGCTAGGAACCAATTGGAGTCGCTTCTTTGCATGCTAGCCACTGCATCTGCGCCTAACCTTGTCTACCGGGACAGCGAGGAGAATAAGTTCCGTAGGTGGAACTTTCCTTCTCACAATGCCACTGTTTCAGTATACTGGTCGCCATTTCTTGTAAAGGGTATTGAAAAATCTCACGGGGGTCCTAATTTCAACAAATTGTATTTAGATCGGGTGGAGGAAAAGTGGGCAAGTGACTTGGATCGCATAGACATGGTTGTTTTATCAATTGGGCATTGGTTTCTACACCCGGCGGTGTACTTGGAGGGTGATTTGGTGTTAGGTTGCCACTACTGCCCTGGTCTCAATCACACAGAGATTGGTTTTTATGAAGTTTTGAGGAAGGGTTTAAGGACTTCCCTGAAGACCATAATCGAAAGGAGAGGGTCTACTGGTAATGGAATTGATGTAATTGTGACTACGTTTTCGCCTGCACATTTCGAAGGTGACTGGGATAAAGCCGGGGCCTGTCCAAAGAAAAAGCCTTATACGGAGGGTGAGAAGCAGCTTGAAGGAATGGATGCAGAGATGAGAAAAATTGAGGTAGAGGAAGTGGAGGCGGCAAAGAAAGATGCTTTGCAATTTTCAGGGTTCAGACTAGAGTCATTGGACGTGACCAAGTTATCATTAATGAGGCCGGATGGTCACCCGGGGCCATACATGTATCCTTTTCCCTTTGCTAATGGGGTGACTGAACGCGTGCAGAATGATTGTGTGCATTGGTGCTTGCCGGGGCCTGTTGACACTTGGAATGAAATCTTGCTGCAAGTAATGAAGAAATGGGAGGGTGATTTAAGGAGAGGAGAATGAGTTACTGAACTTGGTTAAGAAGGTTATTTATCTTTGGATGTTTCTCTCAATTTGGGTGGTGGTTGTTACTCTGGAAGAGATCTGAAAGAAGAGGAGATAAGTGATTGGTTGGTTTTGATATTTTTGGGTTCTCAAATGGTAAGAGAGAAAATTGGTGAAGCCAAATGAAATTTGAAGAGATATATAATGGTGCCAAACCAAAGATAACGATTTTTTGTTTTGTTTATTTATTCTGTGTGCATATACAGATGTTTTTAAATGTGAAAGTTGTAGAAGAAATCATAAAGTCCGTTGGCAGTTGTGCTTTTTCTATACTAGCCTTTCCAGCAACATGGTACCATTCTATCCTTGGCACCCCTTCAATGGTCTTATGAAGAGTATTGTTTCTGCGTAGATTTAAGCTTTAAATCTTTGCTTCAACTTCTTGTTACTAGCTGCTCAGCTTTTGAAATCTGAAACCTCATCTTTTACTATTCCTAGACAATCAGAAAAGCATTCACTTTTGACAAATCCATGAATTGAATTAATCAAATGAGGACTAGAGATGATGACCGTTCACCAACCATGATTAATTCAAACAAGTTTTGCGTTATAAAAGTCTGATGAGAATCAAAAGTTTTGACCTTAAATTGGAGAGTTTGTGGGTTACGTGACTATTCTGAGGACTTCCTCTTCTTTCCATCATTTTTGGATTATATTCATCAATGCCAAACAAAACACAAAAAGAGAGGAATTATTGATCAGTTGTGTCATTTGCGGGTTAAAGGCTAGCCTATGATCATGAGCAGATGAAGCTTGTTAGGGTTAAGGATCCTCCTTAAAGTGAAAATACGGAACACCCTGGGGTCGGCTGGTTCATAGGCTGCTAGCTCTAGGAATCCAAAGCAACTTTATTTTGCTTGGATGGAGTTACAATAATGAAAAAGGCTATTATGTCGCTCCAAATATATCGTTTGGTTGACCGCATGAAATTATTATTATTATTATTTTAATAATAAAAAAAGTAATTTTTAAGTATATTGATATATTTTTTTATTTTTTAAAAATATTTAAATATATTAAAAAAATATAAATAAAAAAACAAAAAACATTACTTGTATAACTAATAGTAACACCGAGCACTACTACTCAGCCGGGGCACCGCTCTACAATAATAGAGTTCTAAGGGTTAGAGAAAAAGCAAAGTTGCTAGAGAAAAAGCCAAAGCTAATATGATTATTTGACTCTAATTTCATATGGGTATCTGTGCAAAATGCATCTCTGTGCTTATTTTGGACTATTGCTAAGTTGTTGAGCAACAAATTCAGAGGCTTGGGCTTTTCTGTCTTGCATTTCTAGCCCTTTGACGAAAACTCTGGAGTCTGAATTCTTCTTCCAAGTTACCCTTTTGTCTAGGCTCCCTCTGCAGCCATGTAGATCTTCACAGCACACCATAGTTGAACAAGAATCTCCAGAAATATGCAGCCCTTCTATTTTCTTTGAAGCACAAAAAGCTACATCTCTTCTTAAAATATTAAGGTTGTATTTCAGAATTCAATATCTATAGGCCTAACAGCTCTATGATCTGACACATCAGTTTTAAAAAACAACCTAATCTTGCAGAAAGGCTTCTGGAATCTTGTCTCCTGAGGGTACACTGCATCTGCATGTATGAATGAAAGATACGGGCCAACTCCTCCATGGAAACAAAATTTGTCATAACCTGCAATTCTCGCTTTGGCTGACCATTGAAAAATTCAGCCCAACTATCTACAAGACCCAAGGTCAAGGGTGTATAGATCCTGTTGCATTACTACTTCGTTTAGAAATTTATTCATAGATAATCTATGAAGAATTAAAATTCAATGGATAGTCTCAGGCACTAATTAGCCAATAAATAATTAAATCAAAATGTGAAAAAAAAAATTATGAAGAATTGTGTCTTGATCAACTCTAATCCTTTGCCTACAAAGAGCTACTATGCCTATTGCTTTGGGTTCCAGCTTGAATTTTAGCACCACATTCTACCTTCAAACCAGACGTACATGAACGACTCAAAAGAACCCTTCAGGCTTCAAAAGATAGAACTAATCGAAACAATTCTCTAGTATGACAACTTCCTTTCATATTTGAATATGATAGAATAAGATAGAGTTCAAATAGGAGAAGTTTTATTTTACACCCTCACACCATAGCGTTTTTATAGAATAATTCTTCTTATCATCCAACACACCACACCACACCTCTTTTAAATTTTTTTTTCTTTTTTCTTTTTCCTATAATAAGTATGTAGTATATAGATAATAAGTATAACAACTCAATTAGTTTAGTAAGAATAAAATAAAATAAAAAATAAATCAATAAAATTTTAAAATATGTAAGTGTATGGTATGAAATGATGAGTAACATCCATCGTCTTTATAATACACAATATAATCTCTCAAAACTAACAATTGACACATCAAACCATCGCTTTTTTATAATTTGTATTTTCAATTAAGATCTAATATTCAACATCATGCCAAATGTCTTATTTTTGTTGTGGATCTCATTGAAAATATTCATAGCAGAAGGAAAAATACTTCAAGCTTACATACACACGCAAAATAAAATGTATACACCCTAGATGTTTTTCCACATAAAAACAAAATTTTGAGAATTTTTCAAGAAATCAAAATTTTGAGAGTTCCATAGGCTTGAAACTTGTAATCTTATACACACTTTTAAGGTTTCCAATGATCAAGCATGGCTCATCTTTGGAGATTTTAATGAGATTCTGAGTAATAACGAAAAAAAAAAGTGGCAAAGCTAGACTTGAGAAACGGTTGAATGATTTTAGAGCTATGTTGGATGATTGTGCTATTTATCATTTGGGTTTCTCTGGAGTGAAATATACTTGGTGTAATAGACGAGGCAATCACCAAAGTATAAGTGAGAGGTTGGATAGATGTGTTACTAATCTTGAAGGAAGGCCCTCTATCCAAATGCTAATGTTATTCATGGAACGATAGCTTCTTCTGATTGTACTCTAGCTATTTTACAATTGAATGGTGACAATTAGAGGAGGACTGGGAGGATGCCTTTTAGATTTGAGGCCATGTGGGTGGATTCAACAAATTGTGAAACAGTGATTAAGAAGGGTTGGTTGGCTAGCTCTGGGGTTACAAGGATGGAGAATGCGATTGAAAAACTACCTTCATGTAGTGAAAAGTTAGAGGTATGAAATAGGCAGGTCTTTGGTCACATCAGCAAGAATATCAATCAAAGCATAAGAAAGGTTCAGTTCCTTCAAGATTTAGATCCTCACTATACTAGAATTGATGAGCATAGAGAAGCTCGATTGGATTTACAAAATAGTGGAGGCAGTGTTCGAAAGCCCTTTGGCTTCAAGAAGGTGATCAAAACACAAGATTTTTTCATAATAAAGTATCCCAGAGGAGGAAGAAGAACCATATTAGAGGTGCAAGGGATGGGGAAGGAAGATGGCAGGTGGAGGAGGGGAGAGATGAGGTGATTTTGAAATATTTCCATGACCTGTTTACCACATTAACTCAAAGGGGGAAATATGGATATTCTAGAAGGTCTTGAAGGAAGAGTCAATGCTTATATGAATATGAAACTTCTTCAAACTTTTTATGAAAATGAAGTTTACCCTACTTTCCAACAGATGCACCCTACCAAAAGCACCAGGAGCAGATAGTATGGCACCAATCTTTTGTCAAAAATACTGGAGCACAGTGGGGAGGGATGTCATTGCAGCAGTGTTGGAGGCTTTAAATAGTGGTGAGTTCCCAAGTTCTATTAATTATACTTTTATCTCTTTGATTCCTAAGAAGAAGGAACTTGAGTTTGTTGGGATTTTAGACCAATTACATGTTGTAATATATTTTTATAAGCTGGTCTCTAAAATTTTAGCAAATAGGCTGAAGAGAGTCTTACCTAATGTTATTTCTCATTCTCAAAGTGTTTTTGTTCCAGGTAGACTCATTACTGATAATGTTTTAGTAGCTTATGAAATGATACATTATCTTCGCCATAAGAGAAAAGGCAAGGATGATTATATGTCTCTAAAGCTAGATATGAATATAGCCTACGACATGGTGGAGTGGGATTTTCTAGAGAAGATTATGTTAAGGATGAGTTTTCAAGAAGCTTGGGTGGCCTTGATTATGAAGTGTGTAAGAACTGTGTCTTTTTCCATTCTGATTAATGGTGAGCCTAGGGGTCCTATCAAACCTTCTAGAGGACTAAGGTAGGAGATCTTTTATCCCCTTACCTCTTCCTTATGTGTACTGAAGGACTCATCAATCTCTTAAACCAAGCTGGACTAATCTCTTAAAATTTGTCTAGGAGCACCTGGACTTAATCATATGCTTTTTGCAAATGATAACCTTTTGTTCTGTGAAGTAGATATGAATGAGACAAGTTAGATTCACATTCTTCTTGAGAAATATGAGAGAATTTTTGGACAACAAGTTAACAGAAGCACAACAACAATGTTATTCAGTACGAATGTTAGTCTTGTGAAACAGAAGGAGATAATGGAGTTTTGGGGAGTTAATAGTTTTCAACAATATGATAAATATCTGGAACTTCCCCCTATGATTGGTAGGGCAAAAAACAAGACTTTTTCAGAAATCAAGCATAGAATTTGGCAAAAGATTCAAGGATAGAAGGAAAAATTACTTTCTAAGGAGGAAGAGAGATTTTAGTAAAAGTTGTGGCATTGTTTATCCCTATTTACTCTACGAGCTATTTCAAGCTATCAAAGAATCTTTGTAAGGAATTAGAAGGTTTAATGGTAAGGTTTTTGGTGGAGCCAGAGACAAAATGAGAATAGAATACATTGGGTCAACTAGACAAAAATGTGTAAAGCCAAAGGGGAAGGAGGTATGGGTTTCAAAGACATTAAATCCTTCAATATGGCTCTCCTAGCAAAACAAGGATGGAGAATCATGCAGGAAGGTACATCTTTGCTACACAGAATTTTTAAAGCTAAGTACTTCCTTCACACTAGCTTTATGGAGTCAAAGTTAGGTGCATCTCCCTCTTATGCTTGGAGAGGTATCTGGGGAGCTAGAAAATGCATAGCAATAGGAGTTAGATGGAGAGTTGGAAATGAAAAATCTAGAGATATGGTCTGATTATTAGCTTCCATGATTCATAAATCTATTGCAATATAGGAGAGATGAGGGTTGTCTGATTCAAGGAGATATAATTGAGAGTTTGATTGATGAAGATACTCAAAGATGGGATGTAGATAAACTCAACAGACTACTACCACCAGGTGTAGTTACAGAAGTCTTGAAGATCATTCTTACACCTAGAGTTAGAGAAGACAAAATGATCTAGGAACCCGAGAAGGATAGGAACTTTTTTGTTAGAAGTGCCTATAGATTGATCAGAGACGCTGATAAGGGCAAAATGAGAGGAAGCTTAAACCCAGGCTAGCAGAAATAACTTTGGAAAGAATTGTGGAAATTACAGATGCCTAATAAGGTGAAAGTCTTCTCTTGGAAAGCTTGTAAAGATGGTTTACCCACAAAACACAATTTATTAAAACAAAACATTATCAATGAGGATTGCTGTGTTTTTTGTGGTAAGGTTAGTGAGGACCTTGTTCATGCATTGGTTCTCTATTCCTCTGTGAAGGAGATTTGGATTAAGACTCTTCCTTATCTGAATCTTTCTAATGTCCACAATTGTTTTGTTGGTATAGCTAGACATGTTAGGGCAGAAGGAAGTAGAGAGGATTTGGAAATTTTTTTGCTTATTTCCTAGGGCTTTTGGTATAGAAGAAATCAGAAGATTTATGAGAACAATATTCTGATAGTGAAGCAGGTTGTGGATTATGCACTATCTTTTAAAAAAAGTCATAAGGCAGCCAAGGTTTTAAAGAAGCAGAGTTACAAAACATAGTGCTGTTGGGTTCATCCAAATGAAGGCTCTCTTAAACTTAATGTGGATGAAGCTATCTTTCAAGATCAACATAGTGCTGGGTTGGGAGTAATTTTAAGAGATCACAAATGAGGAAGGGGGGTCCTTATGGCTGCAAGCAAAAAGGAATATGAAGTCTGTGACCCTTCTGAGATTGAATTATTGGCTATGTTTAGAGGCTTGCAACTTTGTTTTACCCATGGCATTCAAGACCTCATTCTAGAAAGTGATTCTCTACTTACGGTGAATGAAGTCAAAGCTGTTGGGGGATTCAATGTTCCTACATGGAAATCTCATTACAGAGATAAATGAGTTAATGAAGAAATTTAGGAGCTGCACTATTCAACATACTGCATGAGTAGGGAATGAAACTACCCATAAACTTGCTAGATATGCTTGCCATATAGATGATATTTGTGTATGGTGGGATACTTTCCCAGATTGTGTATCACAAGTCATCTAAGTTGAGAAATTTTTGTAATTCTTTGTAGTAATGAATTTGTTGTCATAAAAAAAAAAAAAACCACCGATATGAGAATGAACATCGATTTAAATCAGTCATTATTTAGTAATTAGAGCACTCTCAATGAGTTTTGTAAAATCTATTTTTATGTAAAATTTGAAGAAAAGTAGCTCAAAACTGTCTCCAACGGATCATGTATTTTCAAATATATTTTTCATTTTGCTACAATGTTTAGCTACATATAGTGTGAACTGTACATAAACATAAAAATATTTTATTTATTTTTTCTATTTTCATGTACTTTATCTCCCACAGTAGTTTTTCTCTCGTTATACTTTTTTTTCCAACAAACTATTAAATAATATAACATTTAAATGATGTAAAGAAAAATTAGATAAATTGATATATGGTATATTGTAAAAATTAGTATATAAAATAGAAAAAATAAATTTTGATGATATATTTTAAATAAAAGGATACATAAATCTGTAGCTGGCCTTAAAGACCAGTCTTCTTTATTGCTTGACTCCAAAAGTAACGGATAAAGTAATGCTAGGCGATACTGGCAGCTCAAAAGGAAAGGATTGGGGGCTTGACTACTAAGGGCGCCCCTCTCCGTTATTACATGTTGATCTTAACAATCATTTGGTATTGAACAATATGTATAATTAGGTCTTAAACAATTTAAGTTTGATTGAAATATTGAGATTTTAAGTATTAGGAAAGTTGTTAAAAACTAGATTTTGAAGAATATAAGATTAAGGAAAATTAGGGGTTTGTAATGTGAATTATAAAGTTAATATATAATTTGATTTTATTCAAGATAGAGTTCATTTGGCCGAGAAGTGCGAAAATTACTTAAGAAATGTCCAAATTGTGCAACAAATATCACCGATTTGAGAAAGGGTAATGCTTACTTGGGCAAATTGTGTGTGTCAACCTTAGATTTTTACAAATATAAAATATTTTAAAAATTTTCCCATATTAAAAAAGATTGGAAAAATGATGAATACTGTATATAATGTTTTATTACAAATACGATTTTTATTGGTTAATTAAATAAAAAGGAAATAGATGAATTCTATTAAATATAATATCCACCATATAAGATTATGAAATGAGCATGCCATTTTTTTTTTTGAATAATCATCATTTCATTGATTAGTTGCTGAACAGAACAGAGTGAATACATAGAGGAAGAATCTCTATATCCTATACAATCTACTATCGACAATGCACTCTTGTCTAGTATATGAGCTAGCACATTTGCAGCCCGATAAGTATGTCTAATATTACAATCATTAAAACAAGTGAAACTAGCTCTGATTTCAGATATGATCAAACCAAAATAGCTGTCATCTTCCTTTGTCTGTTGGGTTGCCTCTACTTCTATTTTTGAGTCACCTTCCATTATAACCTTTCTCATTCCTAAATCAATGCGAAACTTGATAGCTGTGAGAGCTGCCATTGCTTTTGCTAGTTGTGGCTCAGGATCTGATGTTTGGTTTTTTCTCATTAAAGCTAGGAAATAGTCTTGTTCATTTCTTACCATTATGCCAATTCCTATTTTGTAATGTTGTTTATCAACTGCTACAACCCAATTGATTTTACAATAACCTGCAGGTGGTGGCATCCATGTGATTTCAGTTGTAGTTGAAGTTGTTTGTTGACTGCTAGCTCTGTGAACTGGTGAGACTAAGTTTTGTATTAACTGCTGGTTCTTGTGGATTATGATGTTAGGATCAATCATTATATTTTTTAAAAACGTATTGATCCATTCTCCATTATATGTTGCTTAGGATCAAAGAAAATTATGTCATTTCCTCTTTATTTAGCTTGTTGAATATATCTTTCACTAGATTCTTGAAGCTGTTATAATGAGTCTTTGTCTTTTGAATTTTTCTTGAACATTGCCCCATATGACTGTAGCTGAAGGACATTCCCATAATATGTGCTCAATTATTTCTGGTTCTCTTAGACAAATCAGACATGTCGGGTCTTCTAAAATTCTTTTCCTGCATATATTAGCTTTAGTAGGTAGTATATAACATTGATTGACAACTTTTTTATTAAAAGTTAATTTTCAATTGGTAAGAAATATTTTAATAATTTAATTCTCCTAAAATATGAATTTGTATTTTGTTGAAATATAGGTTTTTGTTGAAGGACTAATAATAAATTTATTAATATCAATAATAATAAATTGATGATGATGATGTAGTTTATCTCATCGGCTCGAGAAAAAATTGAAAAATCACCAGGGTCTGCCTTCTATGGCTGCGACAGTCTCGCTCTCTTTCTCCATAGATCCACAACACCATCACTTCTCATTGAAGACGCACTTCAAACCCCACCCAACACTTCTTCTCACTCCCTTACCGCCTACCCTCAAACACCCACTTCTTATTTCTCGCAAATACAATCGTTACGCCTCCAAATCTTCGTCCTCTTCCTCCCACTCCACTCCTTCAACAGCCACAAGCTCTTCTTATCCTGAAGACCCATTTCGAACAGGTCGGTTTCTGAGCAATGAAGAACTTGAAAAGCTCAAACTCCTTGGGGATTTCGAGTATTATCGGGAGCTGGAATCTGGGTCATTGTCGATTCGCGTAATGAGGGCGGAGGAGATGGACGCTACCGTTGGTTTGCTTGCCGAATCCTTTGCGGAGTCCATGCTTTGGCCTTCTGGGTACCTGTCCCTGCTGAGGTTTTTAGTGAAACAGTACTTGATTGAGAGACGAGCTCTAATGCCCCACACAGCCACGCTTATTGGTTTTTACAGAAGAAAAGAAAATGGAATATCAGAACAAGAAGAGCAGTTGGCGGGGACTGTTGAGGTTTGCTTTGATAAAAGGGGTGCAAATGCTTCTCCTCCCACGCCTACTCCTCCCAAGAATTCACCGTATATCTGTAATATGACCGTCAAAAAGCCACTTCGCAGGTCTGTTTTTTGTTTCGATTACTGGATTTTCACAATTAGGTTTCACTTTCCCAATTTGTTGTTTTCTTTGATATTTGAATTCCGTGTTTACAAGACAGAAATTATTTGTTGGGCTGGTACAAGTTAATGTGGGTTCGCATGCTATTTTGACAGGAGTATCTTGGGGTGATTAGGGACTGCCTTATTTTTCTGTAGCAAGTAGTATAGTTTTGTTACCCTTCTCGAGTCTTCTACCGTAAACTGAAATAAGAAATGAACTTTTCACTGCTATAAAAATAGATACAAATAACGAGTTCATTTCTGTGGACTAGAATAACAGCTCATGTTAAAATGAGGACTAATAAACAATGGCAGGATCCATTATATTTATGGCCCTGCTGTCAAAATGACCTTGGAAACATTAGGGACAGTGTGCATGTCCTTGTGGCGGCAAGTGGATAATTTGTCGATCTAAAAAGGGGTATTTTGAAATTCTTGGGTATAAGGACAAGAGTTGGGATAGCCTGGATGCTGAATGATGTTAGATATCTGTAAATAGTAATGAAAAATAGTAAATAATAATAAAAAAATAATGAATAATTTGTAAATAGTAGTAAAGTAGTATGAGCTCACCCTTCAAACACTGTAGATTTTTCCTGTTGAAACCCTTTATCATTGGGTGGCCAATTATATTTGTGCTGATGTGCTTGGATTTCAATCTGTACTTCTTGTTCTTTTTCCTTCTAATGTTTAGTTGGATTTCTGGTAAGGAGGATGACTATGCACACATACACACGGTGTGATATCCCATATGATAAGGATAAGGGTAAGTGGTGTATGAGATCCTACATCACTTGAAAATGAGAAGTTTTTGCTCTTTATGAGATTCTTATGAGGCTCCAATTGTATTATTGACTAGTCCTTTTGGAGTATGGGCCATGTGGTTTGGGTCTTTTATTCGGACTTGAGCCATGCCACCTACAATGTACAGGCCCGATGAAGACGTTGAGAATTTAAGGGGGATAGATTGTGATATCCCATATGATAAGGATAAGGGTAGGTGGTGTCTGGGGTCCCACATTACTTGGAAAGGAGAAGTTCTTGCTCTTTATAAGGTTCCAATGAGGCTCCAATTGTATTATTGACTAGTCCTTTTGGAGTTTAGGTCATGTGGTTTGGGTTTTCCATTGGAGCGTTACACACGGGGACAGATATGACTGGCTTTTATCATAGGTCACATCATTGTTTTTTAGGCCTTATCGTTAGCAATTGAGTATGCAAAAGTCAAAGATTGAAGTAGTGCAGACCTTTTGGCTCCAGTAACTATCTTGTAAACTAGGAATGCAGTCTCTTGAGTCAATTACTGGTGATGAATTATCTACCCAAGTACTTGTAATTTTAGGCTGCGTTTAGTTGCAAGACTTAGCTGAGCTCAGTCTAATTTTAAACTGAATCTAATATTCAAACATTCAACTCTCAAATTACTAAATTCATCTCAACTCAAAACCTCTTTACACGTAGGATTACAACATTTTTCAACTTAACACATCTTTATACGTGGGACCTATAACCTTTTTTAATTTTCCATAAAAAGTACTAAACTCATCTTAACATCCAAACACACTTTAAACTCAGTTTAGATGGGCTCCACATAACTCTCTCCATTATTCAACTCACTACTATTCATAAAAAACTGAATTCAATTGAGCTCAGCTCAACATTCAAACGCAACTTTAGTGTTTTTAAAGTGCCACGTCTTTTGAGCTAACAGAAGTCAAAGAGGGGAAGTTGAACTGTCCTGTCATTGCCGTTGTGATGATAGCCTGTGTTTGTTGTATCAGCTGTTTTGATGTTATATAGCCAGATAGTTAGGACTTAAGATTGTAGATAGATGTATTGTGATTGTTTATTCTTTGCGATTATCTAATGTGAGGTTTTCCTGGATTCTTATTCCTTCTTATTATTGTAGATAAATGCTGACACAACAATGCTGTCATCGTGATACCCATATACATGTTGATCATTCTTTTATAGATAAAAGTAGAACTCCCACCTAACTTTCTAGCTTCTAGTCAGGCATTGACCTGTATTCATATCCAAATTTGCCTACAATGTGAGTGCATACCCAAATTTTCTATTCAAGGAATTATGTTTCATTTCCTAGCAGACAACTAATGCCTTACAACTTCTGGAGTTCATTCAAATTGGGTATGAAGAGGCTGAAAAGTTGGAAAACACCGGAAGTTAGGATCAACTCAGATTATAAAAGAATGCATATGATTGTGAAAACTTATACCTTCTTACCCTAAACATGGAAAATTCTGATATAAAATTTCGAGATGGATCTTAATGTGAAAGGCTGTAAAATTATACTTGCATCTTAATATACATGGTAATGTTAGTCAATGTTATTTTAAAAAATATCATAACCTTCATTTTTTTCTCTTCTCTTAGACTCTTTATTGTGAACTTTAATCTGAATTGAAGGTTCTCAGGGCTATGGTGTACCAGTTTCGAACTTTCAAAAGCCATTTCTTTATACAGCATTTCACGTTTATGAGTTTATATTTTGTATCTTTCAGGAGGGGCATTGGCTGGCATCTCCTAAAGGCAAGTGAGGAACTAATTTCGGGGATGAGTTCCTCAAGAGAGGTCTACTTACACTGCAGAATGATTGATGCAGCTCCATTCAATATGTATGCAAAAGCAGGCTACAGCACTGTCAAGACAGATAGTATTTTAATCCTGTTGATGTTGCAGAGACGTAAGCACTTGATGTGCAAGAAACTTCAAGCCCGAAGAAGCCCTTCTGATATCTCAGATTCTGATGAAGAACGAGCATCTTGAATGGATACGTGGATCATAACTATATCTATGAGGTACAAGCATTTACTGCCATGTTTTATTTATTTACAAAAGAATCTTGCACCTTCATGTGCTGCTTTCACTAATCTTTCAAGCATTTATTGTCATGTTTTATTTATTTACAAAAGCATCTTGCACCATCATGTGCTGCTTTCACTAATCTTTCAAGCATTTATTGTCATGTTTTATTTATTTACAAAAGCATCTTGCACCATCATGTGCCTCTCTATCGTACACACATGCTTACATGCACATGAATTAATATTGTATGGTTTGCTCGTGTTTTTCCATTGATATCTTGATTGTGTTTGGGTAGATCTTTCTGTAAGTTGCACTTGCAATGATTAGATATATGAATCTTTTCCTGTTACATTTTCCTAACTCCCTTATAGGCCTTTTGGGGTTATTTTCCAGGACATGCGTCAACGCGATTACAATGATTAACCAGCTGGGTTGAATTGTTGCTTTGAGGTGAACCTTGATACTCCAGCATCTTGTTGTATTCTGTTGTGTATGGTAGGGCTCCCATTTTATTGCATGTAAATTGCATCAAGCATCTCCATGTGATCGTAGTCCCTTTTTTGTTATAAGATGAGCCAATCCTATATTGATTATCTTTCCCGTTATGATATATGTGATCTATTTTTTGTATGTGTGATCTTGAAGTTTTAATATAAAAGATTTTGTCCCGAGTTTCTGAAACTAATACCACATCATGATCAATCATTAGTAGAAGTGATTTATCAACTCCAGGTGATACTTAATATGGATGGTTGAACTATATCAAGTACTGCTGAAGAATTGGAACTTTATGCAATGAGAAAGTCTACTCCAAAGCCAGTCTACCTCCTACTCCACACACCAGCTGATGTAGCAAACCGGGTTTAAGTGAAAATGGTTTACTTCCCTCTCCCCCTGTGTTCCCTCCCCCATTTTACAAACACAATAGCTCTCTCTCTCTCTCTCTCGTTCTTTCATCTGCAGATTCTCTATAATTTTTTTTTTATAGTTTGTTTTGCTCTCTTCAGAACAAGAAAAATGGAGATAAACTACCACCAAATGATTCTTCTCCAAAAAAAAAAGAGCTCCTTTCCCATTAAAAAAAAAATCTCCAAGATAATGTTAAGATTCTTCCCCTTGATGCGCCTGTTTTACAAACACAACAGCTCTCTCTCTCTAGCTTCTCTCTCTCTCTCTCGTTCTTTCATCTACAGATTCTCAATGATATTAAAAAAAAATTATAGCTTGTTTTGCTCTCTTCAGAACAAGAAAAATGGAGATAAACGGCCATCAAATAGGTTATTCTCCAAAAAAGAGAGCTCCCTTCCCGTTAAAAAAAAAAAAAAATCTCCAGGTATGATGTTAAGATGCGATTCTTCTCCTTGATGCGATTCTTGCCCTTGATCTGGAGATGAACTTTCACAGTTTTGAATGGATCACCTGGGATGATTTGGAATTTGGGGGTGGGGGGCTGGGTAAAACGCAGGGGAGGTTTCAACAAGAGGAGATTTCAACAAGTAAAACGCGCATCTTGAAAAAAAAGAAATGAAAGAAATCCACCTCAGCCAGGTGTGTGGTGTTGGAGAAATAAAGGCCTAAGAGTAGAATTACTCTTATGCAATTCTCTTCCTGTTTCTGGGTTTCAAGAATACATATAACAGAAAATAGAAAATTTGATAAGTTATAACAGAAACTAGAAAATATAAGTTTTCTAGACCTTTTAATTATATTTTCTTGAACTTAGTGTATATAGCTTATAGCATAAGTAGGCCAGAAAACAGAACCAGTGTGTATAGCCTATAGAAGCAAAGGTCACTGAGTAAAAAATTCCGGACAAAAGTTGATGATAACAGAAAACCATACTTGGTAGGAAATGATACCTTGGTATTGTTGATTTACTTGCCAGGTTCTCTTGTTTGTAAACCGAGAAGCCACATTCAATGTGATCGTATTGCATTGCTGCTGTTGTTTCTGTTAAAATTATCTGTTTTCTCTTTCTTATAAATCCTTATCAAGTGATATCATGGTTATAATGTTGCGGTTGTAGGATGATGAGCTATATAGTTTTAAGAATCATTAATAGAATATAAAGGATCTTCTTCCTCTTTTCATTCACTTAAGAGCACTTACACCTGCTTAAAACATAGGGCTTTATTAGACCATTCTTAAAGTGTGCATAGCCGTGCCCAAGCCTTTTGAATTTAAATAAATAATCAGTTGGATTTCTTTTACACATTCTGCCATTGAGGGTCTCTCACTACTCTCAATACGGACACATCTTGATGCCAGGTTTGCAAACATGGCTATAGACTCCATGGTGTATGAACTTCGGCTCAGCTCTGGATCTATCACCTTATGCAGTTTCTTCCGATCATTCAATATGTGCCTTACCTGAAATATAAGGGAGTCTACATTTACCCTTCTGTCATTTTTAGTTCCAAAGATTCTTCGAAGACATTTTTCTTACCTGTAGTACAAGGTTTTGATCGTTTGGTCCCTGGTTTAAGTCCACAGCTCGACGTCCAGTCAAAAGCTCAAGAAGAACCACTCCAAATGCATAAACATCACTTTGTAGAGTGAGTTTCCCTGTCTGTTGTCAAAGGAGACATTTCATTGCTCAGAATCCACTTGTTAAATCCACTGGAATTAGAAAGAGAAGAGAACAAATTCTGCTAGCAAAGTATTTAGAAAGTGAGATATTAAATTGTAGAACAACAGCATATTGTTTTTGTTTTGCATACTCGGTATTGTTGAAAACTGTTCGGAATATGGATGATATTCTAGAGTTCATATGTTATGTGTTTTGTTTTGAGTGTGGATTGGTCCAATTGGAACCCCGTTCGCCATATAAGAAATACATTTAAGACATTAATCACTGTATTCTGTCAGGGCAATCAGAGCAACTGTCCAGGCCATATGGTATTCTGTCAAGTCACATTAGAACTGAATCAACATAGCAGCTGCTTGCAATTCCTACCGTACATGTTGGATACTCAGAATATTGTTACAGCTGCAACCTTTATCGAGGGAAAATCTTGTTGTGCTAGTTCAACATGGCATACATAAAACTCAATAATATTTTAGACCTACCTTGTAATTTGTAGCTTTGCACCTATTGAGTTATCTATTTGTTTTCCTTGGAGACACCTAGGATCTGATGTGAACTGCTAATTGAGTGTCAAGGTCAAGTTGCATATACTCGGGGATTAGTTGGGGGCCTTGGGTTGAACCCCTGGAGACTAGGGTCATTTACAAGGCAAATATTGAAAAAATGACCTCTTTCTTCCAATTATCTGCAGACGCGAACACAATCGTGTTGCCGCAACTTAAATGGATGACGCTTTTGTATTTTCTAGGGAGCTTTGGTTTCTCCATAATGCATGTCTATATTTATTTATAAGCCATGCTTTTGTAAATTGCAATTTTGCCCGCATATCGTTGCAGACCTGGGAACAATGAGTTCGTGGAGAATGCATGTAGATCAATAGTTTATACGTGACACGGAGAAAGAAAGAGATGGCAAAACACTGAAAGCATTGAACATGTATGAAATTGAAAAGTTGTTCCATGTAACAGGGATGCATACCGACGTATACTCGGGATCAAAATAGCCGAATGTGCCAAGCACTCTAACTGTTACATGGGTCTCCTGGCCCTCTGGCATTAATTTGGCAAGTCCAAAATCGGATATCTATGAAAATTAGCAAGTCAGTCTTGAACATTAAGTGTATATATACATCTTAAAGAAAGAAGAAAATACCCAATGGCCTGATAATTACAAATCATTGAGGAAATTTTCCAATAAATTTACCTTTGCTTCAAAGTTGGCGTTTAGAAGAACGTTGGTGGACTTGAAATCTCGATGAACAATTGGAATCCCAACGTCAGAACTAGAATGGAGATAAGCAAGTCCTTTAGCTGCTCCAAGGGCCACTTTGAGTCTTTTAGGCCAATCCATTTTTGCTTCCCCAATACCTATATGCAGTCATAAATTAACAAAGTTAAAAAAGAGTAAACTCTGAAACGAGAATTGGTTTCTATGACAATTGAAACCAACCGTTTAAATGATCTTGCAGGTTTCCATTCTGCATATATTCGTAAACCAGAAACCTTTGCTTCCCATCAGCGCAATAGCCTATCAAGGAAACCAGATTTGGGTGAGCAAGTCTACTCAACATATCAACTTCTACTCTGAACTCTCGCTCCCCCTCGGCTTTTTTAAACGGTGGCAGCTCCATTTTCTTGATTGCTACCACCTCTCCTGACCGCAGAGTGCCTCTGTAAACTCGTCCGAATCCTCCCTTTCCGAGAAAATTCTCTTCACTGAATGAGTTTGTTGCTCCTTCCATTTCCTTGAGCGTGAAAACTGATGATCCATTGTGCCTTTTCGTGGGTTGAGGGATTTGATCTTCAAGTTGCCAAAATTCCAGAGGTTTATAAATCCCTGAAAAGCTCCGGAGACAAATATAAATTATAGGGCTACAAGAACAAGCTTCAAAGCACAAATTGTTATAATGCTTAACTTAAAGAAGCAGAACATACAAGGGTCTATGCTGTCATGGGACTTGCTTCTCCGGCGCTTGTTCCATGCTGAAACCAATCCGAAGGGCATAGTTGCTTTCTTGAATGAATCTAATTCTTTGTTAAATATTGAAATCACGGATATATCACACGAAATAGACAATTTGAATAGATAAACTTACTTCCAAGACACTTTAGGGTGTCACGTAATACTTGGCTGAGGGCAATCCAGAATATCAACTTGGCCTGATTGGTTGCGAGTTCAAATGTCCCGCTCAAGCCCAGAAATAAAAAAATAAAACAAAAATGGCGAAGATGATGAGCAGAAAATGGGATTTGATGGTATGAGAATACCTTCAAGAGTACGTGTAGATCAAGGGAAGTTAGATCTGCAGAATGAATACTCAACAGCATCAATACCACTGATATCCCAACAACTAGGATTTGTTTGGGAGAGAGCTAGAGTTGTACTTGAAGGAAAAGTAAGAGGCAAACGCAAGGAAAAGTAGGTATTGCTTGCTTAACTTCGGATGAGAAGTGATGATGGGAGGCTGTTCAGTTTGATAAGGAAGTAGAATCTGTATTCTCTGCCTCAAAATTCTTTATTTTTTTTTTCAAATGTTCTTTTTTGCACATTTTGTGAAGAGGAAAGAGGTGGCAGTTGTGATGGCGCTTTCTTTCGTTTCTCTAACCCACCCTCCTTATCCATGATATAAAATTGTTCATCATTTCACTTTTTGAATATGACAAGCTAAGGAGATGGTTAATGATAATTTCATTAGAGCACTAGCAATAGTTTATTCATCTTTATCTTCATCTTCAAATTTTAATAATATAATATGTCTTTAAATTCATTTGCATTGGCTTATGCACCTCTAAACTTTTACATAGTTATAAACAGTGCTTCTTCAAGTTTAAAGAAGCACCGTTGATTCTCTAAATATTATTTTTAATGTTTTTTCTCTATCTATTCAAATGCCAATATACCATCCAGAATACAATATTCATTATTCAGTTCCTAAAATTATTCGGTCTCTCTTTTTATTTGGTCCCCAACATTATTTTTAATTTATTGGACCATCCAGATTAACAATATACCATCTAGATGCATAAAATAGACCATGTCCAAATTTATAGGATTTTTTTTTAAATAATGAATATTTTATTATTATTTGATTTAAAAATGCAAAATCCAATGTGAGAGTTTTTCTTCATATGCAAAATCAATCTTCAAAAGATGTGATTCTACATATGAAGATGCATAAACTACTACTAATGATCCAAACATGTCAATAAGAACAACATCACCACCTCTGAATTTCTTTCCTCCCCATCTTTTCTGCCCAAGAAAGAAGCAAGCTAGGGTGCTTCGTTCCAACGGATATTCTTTTTATCAAGCTGCTATACCTACAACAGAAAATGCTTTTTGCAAGGAAAATATTTTGTTCTAAAAAGCTTTTTTTCGTTGAAAATGCCTTTTCGCAACAAACAATGTGCATTGCCCTACTTTCGGAATTGCCGCATTGGCATTTGACGTTCTCCAATGAGTTTTATTTTCGTTGCAAATATGCACTTTTAGCAACGAGAATCTTCCGTTGCAAATGTATATATTTTCGTTGCTAAAGTCCATCGAGGAGATTTGGAAAACCATTGCAAATATATATTAACAACGATTTATATTTGTTGCAAAATAGCAGTAGCAGCGAACATGATTTGTTGCAAATGTAATCATGCAACGGATAAAATCGTTGTAAAAAAAAAGTTGCAACAATTTTTATGCATTGCAATGAATCAATTTTGCTGCAAATCTATAACTTGCAACCATTTTTATCGTTGTAATTGAGCAGTAACAATGTATTCAATTTGTTGCAATATTACACATTTGCAATGAAACTAAATCGTTGATTTTTGACACTTGCAACGAACTTATTTGTTGCAGAAATATATTTGCAACAAATGCACATCATTGCAAATGTAGTTCACAATGAAGTTAAAGGACTTTTCCAACAAATGTAATTCGTTGAAAAATATCATTTGCAATGATGTCCATTCATTGCAAATGCAAGTTCACAACGAATGGATTCGTTGCAAATGATTTTTTTCCAACGATTTACATTCGTTCCAATTGTATTACAACAACAAAATATATTCGTTGCAAATTGACATTTCCAACAATTTCCCTTTTTTGCAAATATTTTTCAGCAATGAAACACTTTTGTTGCAAAAGTATTGAACATTATTGCAAAAAATTGTTTTTCTTGCAATTTTTTAGGTTGCAATGAATAAATATGGTTGCAAAAGTATATTTCAACCATATATCTCCTACATGTGTGCATGAATGCCAAGTGACATGTGAGGAGTGTGTTTATGTGCATGGGCTGTCAAACCCTTCTTCTTCTTTTCCCTAGAAGATCTTCTTTCACCACACTTTTGGACAAGCATGTGATTGGTTCCTTTTTGCACAAAAACCCTTGCCCTAGCCATTCACCTCAAAGTGTTCTTACACGAGATCTTTCTTTTAGAGTATTGCAAGGTAAGCATGCTGTTGCAAATACATGAAATTTGTCACATTTGTCGTTGCAATTATTTTTGTTTGGCTTTGGCATTTTAATTAGTGCTGGGTTTTGAATTAGCTTGCAAATTAAAGGAGGACCAAATGACCAAAATTTCAACAAATCGTCCATATACCTATTCTCCATTGTTTCACAATGCAATTAAACTCATTGGACAACTACTACATATAATATCATGGACTTATAAAAAAAAATCATCTGCAGCCTGAAATGAACCATTGGATTGACTAGATCTCTTACAATCTCATCTCACATGATCTATTATATCATTAATAATACCAAACATATCAATTTCAAAAATATAATGCACAAGAACATACATCATTAGTTCTTACAATAATATTGTCATCTCTATGTTCCACAATCACAAGTCTATAAGCACATGCATTTCATTAATTTTATAGCACAATAACCTTCATACAAACATCCACATAAGCCATTTCATTGATGTCTATTACAATATAAAGGAAATCATTCATGCTTGGTAACACAAAAACATTAATATGCAACTACCCTATATATAGCCCAAAAAGTAGTTGCATACAAATGTAGTTCTTGTCTTAACCTAGCTTCCAACACTGATTCTAACATTTATCACCTGACTAACATTAAGTCCAACTTATTTGTAAATGTCCAACTTTTCCCACACTGGTGTATCCACCTTTGTTGACCCTTTTACCAAGGCCGCTACACGTGTAGGACTTCTCTTATATTCTAAGTACAGTTGATGATGAAAAGAATTGTAACTACTTTGTAAAAGTAATTCTACACATTCTCTATGATTTGGGTTCTCCCAATCTAGGATGAAATCACGTGTGAACATGTAATGTAAGCATTTATTGTTGTGGATTAAGCAGAAATATTATGCTCACAAATTACATGTTGAAAATAGGCGTGACTATACTCACCTTGACATGCTGAATTAGTTTCTTTTCCTCCTCATCCGGAACAAACCTCTAGCTAGTATGCATCATGTTTGCGTGGTGCATCAGAATTCATGTCACTCGACAGCTATAAATCTTTGCATTATTACATGAGTGTGAGGTATGTCTCTCAAGAAGCAATTGTGGAAGGGGCCCCATAGAACAAAGCTTCGTAAACATCCTCCCACTCGCTACCCCACAACGTGCTTGCTTCCTTGTTGGTTGCACTACATAGAAGAACACAATACAAACAAGTTCTTCACATAATACTCAATATGAATATCTACATCATTATTATCAGTAATATATATATCATGCTTCATTTGAAAGAATTTTCAAAGAATGATGATATGAATGTGCTTATTGGGCTCACCAAGGCGTTTGTGGTCGCAGCTTCCACCAGAGGAGCATCAATTAAGTTACTCTTATAAACTACATCAGGTGGCTCTATTGAGTCATCATTTGATACTGCAAATGCTGACACATCGCTTGTGGTTCCTACTTGCTCTGCATAAAGTCCCCATTGTGGCTTTCGTCGTCGTACACTAGGCTATCCTCGATGGAACGTAATTCTTCCCCTATGGGCATTTATGCCCACCATACCTTCTATATTTTAAATATACCTTTTATTTTTTTAGATGACTGTCCTACAAGAGCAGGCACATTAATGTCATGAGTAACCTAGTAATGAAGTAATAGAAAATATAACTGGAAGGATAAGTTGATCAGTCTCAGAAGATAAAGCTGGGCAACAATTATCCCCTTGATTTTCCATCTAGAGAATATTTAAAGATAACAATCACTAACAAATTGACACTTAGTTTTCTAAATACAAGGAAAAGAACAACAGAACCCACAATACTTAATTACATGACAACGACTCAGATAACATTATCCCCTTAATCCTATTTTCAAGGAATTATTCCAAAGACTTGGTGATATGAACCGCGGGAAAGGAATCCCTTGAACCCAAAATCAAATTGAAAACATACCCAAGAAAGTCAAATTCAAGTTAATGGATGGAGAATTTAGACCCGATGAGAACTCGTTTCAAAAACCTAGATTATATTAAAATCTAGACCCGATGAATAACCCGTCTCAAGAACCTAGATTACAAGGAGGAACACCACAAAAGTTGTGATTTATCTTTGATAAGTTCAAAAGTTCAATAAAGAACAAGAGGAGTAAACTTATTCACAAATAACATTCAATATTGTCTAATTTTCAAATGAGGCTACAAAGAGTGTTTTAACCAAAACCCTATTGAAACCCTAGCCAAAATAAAACCCCTTCTCTCAAAAATGCCCCTGCATGAACAATGCCGACACAGTGATTCGCGCATGAACAGTGCAGCTACAGTATTCGACTGCATGAACAGTGCCGCTACAGTACTTTTCTAAACCCTAATTCCAAAACATGTAACATTTCAAATAAGCCCTTGGCCACAATACAAGACCTTTCCAAAAACCCTAGTTAAAGTGAAATAAGACATATGTGGGCCAAGCATTTTCAAGCCCTCTTATTCTAAACTAATAAAATAAATACTTTAACAAATTGAAAACCATCAATAACAAAAGGCCCAAACGATACTCTAAGTTGTGTCTTCCACATCTTGTATCAAGTGGATTAAAACTGGTTCTCCTTCTTTCAAACCCATTTTGAGTGTTGGGCTCTTGCTAGTTTTATTCAAGTGGATTGCACCAATTCTTGCACTGCTTCCTTGATTTTCGTGGCTATTGATATTGTAATTGGCCCATCTGGAACTTGCAAAGAATCTTTAAGACTAGACCCATCTTGATTCCCATCATTCCCCCTCTCCTCAAAATGATTCGACCTCGAATCCCCACCTGGATCAAAGGGAAAAAGGTTAGTAACATTGAAAATAGCAAAAATATTATACTTACCTAGAAGGTCCTCTTGATATGCATTATCAATAATTTGTTCAAGAATTTGGAAAAGTCCATCCAAGCTACTCTTGTCATCAACAGGTAGATGCATTAAATCTAAAAGAGTAAATGAATTAAGTCTATAAATAATTTCAAGAGGTGAAACTGTAGTTGTAGCGTGAACACTCCAATTATATGTGAACTCAATGAATGGTAAACAATACTCCCACAAATGTTCATGAAACATATCTAAAGTCTTCCTTACACCAAAATCACCTCTCCAATTATATGCAAACACAATGAATGACAAATGATACTCCTCCAAACGTTTATGCAATAAGTCAAAAAATGACAAATGATATTCACACAAACGTTTATGTAACATGTCTAAAATCATCTTTACCCCAAAATGACTACTCCAATTATATGCAAACTCAATGAAAGGCAAATGATACTCCCGCAAACGTTCATACAACAAGTCAATGAATGGCAAGTGGTACTCCCACAAACGTTCATGCAACACATCTAAGGTTTTTCTTACACCAAAATGACCACTCCCATTATATGCAAACTCAATGAATGGCAGGCAATACACCCACAAAACTTCATGCAACATGTCAATAAATGGCAAATGATACTCCCACAAACGTTCATAAAACACATTTAAGGTCTTCCTTGCCCCAAAATTACCACTCCAATTAGATGCAAACTCAATGAATAGCAAGCAATACTCCCACCCATGGTCACGCCACACGTTTAAAATGCAGTCTACACCAAAATGACCCAGCAAACCACATCCATGCACTAGCATCTCACGCATAAGACTAGTAGGCTCACAAAGTTTATTCTCTCTAAACAAATACCAATCTAGTCTATAGCACTTACCAAACGATGCCTTCTCACATGCTCCATCCATAGTAGCAAAGTCATCATCATTAGCATGCAATTGTTTATCATATTCAAGTCTCAATAACTTTGTATCTAAAATAATGACAAGGACATACCTTCTTGCTAAAGCATCAACCACAAAACTTTCCTTACCTTGTGTATACTTGATTACATAAGGAAAGGTTCGAATGAATTGCACCCACTTGACATGCATTCTATTCAACTTACCTTGTCCCTTCAAGTGTGTCAAGGACTCATGTTCTTCAAAGAAAGGTCGAGTACGGATTGTCACACCTGACACAAAATCAATATAATGCTCTATCTCTCTAATAGATGGCAATCCACTAAACACAATGCTAGGAATCATGACCTCATATCCCTGCAACAAAGAAACAACAACACTAGGCAAAGGGTCATTAAATTTGTTAGTATAAAAGCCTGCCTTAGCACAAAAACTCACTTTTGTTTCTTTTTCCTCACGTGGTTCATCTCTTTTTTCTTGACTCTTAGCCACCTCTCTATTTTCTTTTTCACTCTCTCTTTCTCTTGATGTTTCAATCTCATTTTCTTTTTTCCTCTCACTATCTTTTTCATTTTCACTCTTTTTTTTTTCTTTCACTCTCCTCTTTTTTTGAACTTTCAATCTCACAATTGTTTTTCAACTCTTTCTCTTTTTTTTTCTTGAGGTTTCAGCCTCACCCTCATCTTTTTTCTTAGGTGGTTCAATCTTTCTCTTTGCTACAACTCCATTATTCTTATCCCACTTTGATTTTCAATGAGTGCTAGAAACCGAAGTGTACATTGCTGTACCCTTTCTCTTTAACTACCTTTTAACCTTTCTAGCCACGTGTACCATGTCTTCTACCTCCACATAATGTTGCAACTCAACTACATTGGCTATCTCCCTATTCAACCCACTAAAAAATCTAAACATCGTGGCCTTCTTATCCTCCACTACATTAGCTCGAATCATAGCCACCTCCATCTCCTTGTGATAATCCTCTACACTCCTAGACCCTTGTGTAAGATTTTGTAATTTTTGGTAGAGGTCTCTATAGTAGTGGCTAGGTACAAATCTCCGCCTCATGATAGCTTTCAACTCTCTCCAAGTTTCTACAGGCCTCTCAAGATTCTTCCTCTTATTGGTCACTAATTGATCCCGCCAAATCATAGCATAATCAGTGAACCCAATTACCGCCAACTTCACTTTCTTCTTCTCATAGTAATTATGACAATCAAACACCAACTCTATTTTTTTCTTCCACTCTAGATAAACGTCTGGGTCAGTTCTACCTTGGAAAGATGGTATTTTCATTTTAATGCTTCCAAGGTTCCTATCTACTTCATCTCGACCCCTTGGGTTTCCCCTAAGTCCTCTTTCACGCCTAACTCTGTTATATCTACCCAATCCAACATTAGATGTTAGGTTTTCCTCATCCTCATCATACTCTTCATTCTCATACCCATTTTCAATACTAGGCTCACGTCGCCTCCTATCTCTCCCACCATACTGATTTCTAATCAAGACATCTCGATGATCCATCCTATCCCTCACTTCACCCAACACCAAGTTCAACCGCTCAAACTGCTGTTGCATGGCTTGCAACATCAAGGATGATTTATCTTCCATACTCTTTAGTGATTAGTCACTCCTATGAGACATCATAATGTATTGCACAAAAAGAATGTTAGTGAAAAACCTCACACACTCCCTTACGTGTTTATAGTCGAATAATGACACTCCACTCGTGTTTCACTCTAAATTTGGCTTTTTCCTGATAATAGTCTCACACTCTCTTGCCTTTTACCTCAATAGTTTTCTCGCTCAAGTTCTTTAAGAACTAGTTGAACTAAATCAAGACAATACAATCTTGTGATATTTTAACTAGTAATATAGATCCAAGACACAAGAACAAGAAACAATGAATGAATAAAATGACACGAGATACAAGGAATTTATACGAGGGAAATAGTGATGATAAAACAAGATACCCACTAGAAAGATGTTTTCAGCCCCTTTGATGATAAAACTCAATCAACAAATGTCTTTCTTTCTCTTTGTTGTAACTACGTAGCAACCTATGAGTATGCTACCTTTTTTTTTTGAATTATTTTTTGAGTTTTTTTTTTCTCTAATTCAATCACAAACAATAATATTCAATTGAAAATCAAACAATTGAATTCAACACACACAAGAATTGACAATGAAATAGAAGATAATCAATGGAACGATACTCCAAGCAATTGACAAACTTAGAGATCCAAGAAACCCTAGAATTTTGAAACCCTAGGTGATGCAAATTTCAGCCAAACCTAAAATCCTAAGAATTTCAGTAGCGTACTTTTTGTTTCTTTTTTTTTTTGTAACCCTAGAACAATGAAGCCCTAGAATTAAAGATGCAATAAATAAAAGATAGAATCAGACCTGATTGGAAACCAAGCTCTGATACCAAATGATATGAACCCGCGGGAAAGAAATCCCTTGAACCCAAAATCAAATTGAAAACATACCCAAGAAAGCCAACTCAAGTCAATGGATGGAGAATCTAGACCCGATAAGAACTCGTTTCAAGAACCTAGATTATATTAAAATCTAGACCCGATGAATAACCCGTCTCAAGAACCTAGATTACAAGGAGGAACGCCACAAAGGTTGTGATTTGCCTTTGATAAGTTCAAAAATTCAATAAAGAACAAGAGGAGTAAACTTACTCACAAATAACATTCAATATTGTCTAATTTTCAAATGAGGCTACAAAGAGTGTTTTAATCAAAATCCTATTGAAACTCTAGCCAAAATAAAACCCATTCTCTCAAAAATGCCCCTGCATGAACAGTGCCGACACAATGATTCGCGCATGAACAGTGCAGCTACAGTATTCGGCTGCATGAATAGTGCCGCTACAGTACCTTTCTAAACCCTAGTTCCAAAACATGTAACATTCCAAATAAGCCCTTGGCCACAATACAAGGCCTTCTCAAAAACCCTAGTTAAAGTGAAATAAGACATATGTGGGCCAAGCATCTTCAAGCCCTCTTATTCTAAATTAATAAAATAAATACTTTAACAAATTGAAAACCATCAATAACAAAAGGCCCAAACGATACTCTAAGTTGTGTCTTCCACATCTTGTATCAAGTTGATTAAAACTGGTTCTCCTTCTTTCAAGCCCATCTTGAGTGTTGGGCTCTTGCTAGTTTCATTCAAGTGGATTGCACCAATCCTTGCATTGCTTTCTTGATCTTCATGGCTATTGATATTGTAATTGCCCATTTGGAACTTGCAAAGAATCTTTAAGACTAGACCCATCTTGGTTCCCATCACTTGGTCACTAGACTAACTAGGCTAACAGATATGTTATTTGGACTTAAATGGACTTGGACTCTTAACTAACCCAAAGGGTTGGACTCATAACATTGTGGGCCTCACAACCACGGGCTTGGCCCATTACAATTAAGTCACAATTCTCATACATGGTAATAGTTTATATTACGAATGTCCTTCATTATTAATTTAAGTATAATTAATAAAAGACACAACAAAAAAAACAACCATCATGCCTCAAGAATTGCTTTTTGCTCTTTCAAAAGAAATTGAAGTTTGTAGAAAAGTGTTCAGATTTAAGAGGGTTGTGTAAATAATCTTCCCAAGAACATCGTGCCTTTTCTTGCTCCTTTACCTTGTTGGTTGTTTCCGTTTTCAATGCAATCATATTTATCTGTCTCAAAATGTGGTCATTTTGACTCTTGAAGTAATTTAAAGTATGGGGCCTTTGTGTTAATGATGCTAATATATTTATACATGCACTGTGATTAGGGACTATTTGACATAGCACCAACAGACAAGTTTTCAACATGACATAGTATTTGGCTATTTGTTCAATGAAAGTAAACTTCGAACGAAAAAAGGAAAAAAAAAAAAACAAAATCCATCACTCTTTTAACCCTAAAGAAAGTAACCCTAAAGCTATGTTACCCAGGTGGTGCATTATGCTCCATTTATGACATGATACAAGAATAGTAACTTAAATCTTGGGACAAAATAAGCTGATACTTATATAATGTGGATAGAAAAAACTCGTACCTTTACTTGATCTGGAGGCGGTTGGGCAAGTTTTGAAATCGTCCTGCCAAAATCCCATTACAATCTCACTTCGTTAAACGTTTTCCCAAAACCCCATGGTGTGAAATAAACGATATTCATGCAGTGGACAAAAAATTCCAAACCAAAACTGTTTGCTAATGGTTGAAACAAAAGTCCCCCTCCACAAAACTTAAAAAACCCCCAAACCATAATGACCCCCAAACTTGGATTATCTCTCCATTGAAGATGAAATGAAATAGAGCTGGTCAAATCTTTGAATGACTCAAAATCGTTCCATCCTTGAACAGATTTCTTGTGACCCTCTGTTCTTCACTACAAATGTGAACCAAAGATATACTGCTTTTATAGTAGAAATGAGCAGGTACTTGAGAGAGAAATTTAATGGAACCCTAGAATTAGTCTTTTTAGAGATATTTGAATAGCAAGAGTGCTTTTGAGGTAGATATGTTTAAGTGGTCTTTTCAATATTTCCTTGATGGGTGCGCTTTGTTTCTTCCTTGTGAACATATCTTGGGTAAATTACAATATTTAGACTTCCTTTATTATTAACCCTTATTATATAAATGTCTGGCTCATTTTAGGTAAAAATGTATTTTTAATTTTTCGTCATTAATTTTGTGCTCAAATATTAGCTAGAATTTTTCAATGAGCAATACTTAATTATAAATCTAGTAATTGAACCCTAATGTTATCCTAAAAATGGTAATATATTTTATTTTTTTAGAATGTCCATTTTATTAATTACGTGCTTCACATCGAATGGACCAGCAGAACAGTACTTTGTTCGACCATCTCTCCAAGCCATCATTTTACATAGGAGGACCAGAAGTGGATGAACGGAGCAAGCCGAACGGTCGTTGTTCGATCACCTTGCAAAAGGACACCTTACATTGCTCTCTCAGAGTATATCGAATGGACTTGTGAATGGTATCTGTTTGACCATCTCTTCAAGCCATCATTTTACATAGCTGGACCAGAAGTGGCTGAACAGAGAAAGCCGAACAGTCGTCGTTCGATCACCTTGTAAAAGGAGAACTGACATTGCTATCTCATAGTCTACCGGATGAACTGGCGAATGGAATCTGTTCGACCATCTCTCCAAGCCATCATTTTACATAGGTGGACGAGAAGTGGCCGAATGGAGAAAGCCAAATGGTCGTCATACGATCACCTTGTAAAAGGAGAACTTACATAGCTATCTCAGAGTCTAAAAAATGGATTGGCGAACGGTATCGGTTCGAACACTGGAACTCGAGTTGCATCATTAGTTTTGAATAGATCTTATCAAACAGAGAGAAGTCACTTTGTCGACCGAACGGTGCTTCAGGCAGTGATGGTTGAATGGTGATTAAATTCATATTTCGTTAGGACACAATAGAGTATATGATGCAGGATTGGCTTAGATGCAAGAGAGTATTTTATATAAAGAATAGATTTATGTAATGAGTTAGATCCAGGAATGGGAAATAACCCAAAGAAAATGAAAAATTAGCAAGTAACAAGTTGGCCTCCCAATTGAGCATTCACACTGTTATCTCTCTCATATGCAATATATTTCGGTGAATACCTTAATGGAGGGTAGAATGAACTAGGTAAGAAAGAAAATAAAGTATCAAGAGAAACAGATTATTAAAATGTGTTTTAACTTTTTTGCAACGACCTAATTTCATTGCAATTGATTCATTAGCAATGAAATTAGTCTCATTGGTAATATAGATTTACACATTAGCAACAAAATTATTGCCATCGTTGCTTAGCTTTTTGTTTGCACCGAAAGTATATGGTTGGTAAAGTGTCTTTGAAAGGAAATGATAACTGTTAGTAATTAATTTTTCCAATGATAGAATATCATTGGTTAATTTTTTTTGCAAAGAAATAATTTCGTTGCTAACATGGTTTTGCAAGGAAATGGTATTGTTGAAAATTTGTTTTTGCAATGAGAAGGATGCCGTTGCTAATTTCTTTTTGCAAGGACATTATATAATTGCTAAAATATTTTTGCAAGGAAATAAAGGTTTTTTTTGCAAGGAAAACATGTGGTTGGTAATGAATTTTTATTATTCTCCTACTCTCATTTGCACGGAAATGAAATGGTTGCTAAAATGTTTTAGCAAGGAAATTATCTTGTTCCTAAGATAGTTTTTTGCAACTAAATCATATCGTTAGTAATTTAATTTTAATTCTTTTTTTGCAAGGAAATTGAAAATCGTTAGTAATTATTTTTTAACAACGAAATCATACCATTGCAAATGATGATACCAACGAATTTGTTTTATTGGTACTGAGACATTTGTAATGATTGAATTTTGTTAGTAAATGTTTTACCTGGGTTACCTTTCTGCAACAAATATCTCTTATTTTGCAATGAATTTCTTTTATTGGTATAAAAGTAATACTTTTGCAACGAATTTGTTTCATTGGAAATGAGTTAGCAACAAAATTATGTCATTGCTAATTAGGCCAACTGAGTTGCAACAAAATAAAATCGTTGCTAATGTGCATTTTACTTTTTGCAGTGAAACTAAACTGTTGGTAATGGGTAGAAACTTTTTACAACGAATCAATGTCGTTGCTATGTTTCAAAATCGTTGCTAAATGAATTAGCATTCCAGATCCGAGATTTTTTGCAACGATTATTTTGTAAGGAAGTTTTTTGTTTCAATCCAATTGCAAAGAGAAATGGAGTTTCGTTGCAGAAAGGGTATTGCATGTTTTGTAGCTAGCTTGTGTACAAACAAGAGGGGTAGCAAGTATTGGTTGCTTTGCTTGAAAGAACAAATAACACTTCTATTCCACTATTGTCTCACTATGTAAAATATCACATTTTTATTATCATTCGATCATCCTTTTTTTTTTTAAAAAAGAAATTAAAATGTTGATGGACAATGCCACCTTATCATAGTAGGATGAAAGTGAAATAAGAGTGTAGTTTGTAGAACTTTGCTATTATTACAAAATAGCAAATACTCTTTTGCGTGTGCCCATAAGCATATTACATTCGACTACAACCTACAAAAAATTAAAAATAACAAGAAAAAGAACAGAAAAGAATTGCGAGGATGAGGAGTCCGAAATCATTTGGCAGTCTGCGGTCTCTGATATGACCAATTGATTCATTACCGGCCAGCTGACGTTCATATGGCAAAATACACCATTTTTTTCCCTCTAATGGGTGCGGTAATTTTTTTTTTTAAAGAAGAATTTAGTATTATTTTGGCTCTGAAACTTTATTAGTTTATGACTCTCATCTAATAAACCGAATAAATATTGCTATTCTGGGTTATTCATTGAAATGGAATAATTCAATGCCTGTGTGTCCCAACGTATTGTTTGTGATTATATATATGTGTGTGTGCGTGTGTGTGTGTGTGTATACACTGCTAAAAGGAAAATAAAATATAAATGGAGAACTATTTTTAGGAGGAGTCAGAACAAAAACATAAGGAATGTGAGGAATTAATCAACCCATAAGTGGTCCTAACGTCAAGAACGTGATCATCTTGCAATGCACGAACAAATTAACACAACAAAGAGAAAATTGTATTTTACAATAATAAATAAAACGCTTTTAGAAAATGGCTTGCTTGATGTTTAAGGTACTATACAAGAAGATTCCATTTGCACGTAAAAAAAAAAAAAACAAACCAAAACAAAAAGAAGAGCCATTTATCAAATCCGAATCCATCAATGGCTCCCTTACTTGAGCCAAAACTCAATTATTGGAATTACATCTCAAAGATTAAGAAACCAAACTAGCAAGCAACATATATATTTCAAGATTTTGACGTAGCTCGCCCATGAGGATGCGAATAGACCATTGCAATCCCTTTTATTGCTTTATTATCTGTAGTTTTAGAGTAGGCTAAAAGCTAAAAAAGTATCTACTCAATTGTTAAACAGTGGTGCATGGCAAATGAACAAGCAAACGACCTATCATGCAGTCAAAATCTGACATTTCACAGCAAAAGTTCAGAAAAAATGAAGCAATTCACAATGAACAAAAGAAGAGTAAAGAAAGTAGAAACTAATTTACCAGACGAAGAAAAAGAAGAAAAGAAATGTTACCTTGTGATGTGAATATATCTGTGATGGGAGACAGTAATGAAATGCTACCTTGTACTAAATGGGCACTTCTCTTCATTTAATCCTTATCCTCAATTATGATACGGCATACTATCTGCATGCACATGATGAAATATTAAATTCAAGTTTACTACACATGTTAAGAAAACTGGTCCTTTCTTCAATGGTCATACTTTAAGACAAAATATCAAAGGAGATATGCTTTTACATCACAAGGCCAATTACTAGCTAGGTTTCTTCCAAATTTCTCTTTAATATTCTCATTTCCCAGCAACACACTTAATTAGTAGTAATTAAAATCTTAGGAAGCCAATTTCCGCATATGAATAGACTATGAATTAGGCCAGGCATGAGTTAATGGTTTTAGTGGATCACATTGTAGAAGTGGCTTAAAACAATGGGAAAATTAATCTGTCAGGTCAACAAGAAGAAAAAAGATTTGAGCATGAGGTGTCGCCTTATTAAGGCAAGTAGCACGTTCCTTTGCCACAGCACAAAACCATAGAGGACTCACGCACTACCAACAAGAATATTCAGAAAGAATAATCTGTAGCCTTCTAGAACATAGTCCTCTAATAGAATAATATTCTCGTACAATTGTAAATATTTGAATGGTCAGTGTCCAGAGTGTGTTATGTACTAAGATTATAAATATGTGCACGATTATGTATGAAGGCAATGCAGTAATGAGAAACTGAGAATGTTTACTGAGTCTGTCCTAAGTTGCGTATTCTTTCAAACATTTTTCCTTCAAAAATCATTTTCATTGTTTCAATATGCCTAAACTAAGCGAAGACTCCATACTATTTAAGGTCTTACGTTTTGTAGAAAACTATATGCGAGAAAATTTTAAAATTCAATGTGTTTTGGCAATGTATAAGGTTGGCCAATCGGGAAAAAACCGAACACTCTCTCGCTCTCTCTAAACTCCCCCAAACTTCAGAATAGGCTAAAGGGGGTGGGAGCTTAGGCTCCTTCCCCCTCACTCTTTCCCTCCCCCTCTCTGTTTTCTTCTTGTATAGTGCTTAGGTTTTTATTTTGTGTTTTTTTTTTTTTTCAGGCCAAATAAAGGGAGAATCGCCGATCGAGACTTTCCGGGGCCCAATAGCCAACATGAGCACCACCAAGAGGTTGCCCAGCCGCTGATCTTTACGATCACCAAATGCAGCCTCAACTGGAGTGGAGCAAAGCCCGCACGTGCGGGTCGAAAATTTCGGAGATAGCCAGCGTGTGGCCCTCACGCGCCACCAAGGAGCCCCCTGCCGCTGCAACGTGCTGCTGCTCTTGAATCGGCGACTCTAGATCTCCAAAGATCAACTGTTGGTTTTCCCTATAGGAGCCTTTTTGTGCATTGTTTTTCCATTTTCACAGTGTTTTCACAATGTAGTTTATTTTATGTCCTGTATTTATTTTCAAGAAAACAAAAATCCAAAAACATAGTGCCTTTAGACTAGGTCTGAATGGTGTTGTCCCCCCTTCGCTTAGGCGGTGATGATGGGGTTGGTTCTCCATACTCCGATTAGTCGGGTATGGAGTTTTGCAACTTGGCTACTGTTCCTCTGTCTTTGACAGAGTTGGGCTATCTCTTAGACTTAGGTCTTTAGAGATTTGGTGTTTGGACTAGACCATGTCAGTCACGAAAGTGTACTGGAAAACTATTAACGTTTGTAATTGGCTTGCTTTTAAGTCAATTTTATATGTTCTCTATTAATGAATGGAATGTGATCCGTTATTATAAAAAAAAATGTTGCGTATTTATATTATAATAAGGCCCATGTAATAAAGGAAATGCAATCAATACCTAAACACAAAATATTCTAACCTATAATATTTACAGAATATTACCATAATATTGTTAGAATCTAAGACAAGATACTAATCTAAATAAGGTAGGTAAATACATGCTAACATTCCCCCTCAAACTCATGATGGTGGAGTCAACTGGAGTTTGGAAACAAGAGTACCTAAATGACCAAGTGGATGAGAGTTTGTAAAACAATATGCAAGATTGTCTTTAAAGGATATGGAGCGAAGGTGCAAAGTGCTTTGTTGAAGGTGATGACAAACAAAATTACAATCTATCTTGATATGTTTGGCGCGTTCATGAAAGATATCATTATGAGTAATTTGTATAGCACTATAGTTATCACAATGAAGGAAGAACTAGTCTTTTGCTAAATGCCCATGTTTACTAAGAGCCATCGAAGCCACATTAGTATAGAAGTGGTGTCGGCTAATGCACGATACTCAGCCTCAATATTATATCGAGATACAACTGATTGTTTCTTGTTAAGCCAAGATATCAGAGATGCCCCAAGAAAAAAAAGATAGCAAGTGGTGGAGCGAAAATCAATGAGATCACTAGCCCAATCAGCATCAAAGTAAGCTCGGAGCTCAAAAGAAGAGTGTGAGGAGAGTGAAGTCCATGCATGTAGTAAAGTGCTCATGACATAATGCAGAATATGAACAATGACAACATAATGAGTGGAGCGTGGCGTGTTGATAAATTGACTAACCAAATGAACAACATAAAAAATACATGGCTGTGTAATAGTGACGTAAATGAGACTACCAACCAATTGTCTGTAGAAGGTGGAATAAAAAATAGTCGTATTGTAATAGTGGCGATAAGCTAAGCATTGTATTCTAGAGGACTGCTAGCTATCTTATTATTAAGTCTACCTAGTCTTAGAAAGTAAATAAGAAGCACATTTGGCTTGGAAAAGATAATAACCACCTGCACCCAATGTGACCTCAAGTCCAAGGAAGTAGTTTAAGTTCTCCAAATCTTTCATTTCAAAATTTCGAGAAAACTCTGAAGGTCTCTGAAGCTAGTGATATCATTGCTAATAATAATCATATCATCAACATTGAGAAGGACAAGAATAGTACCAGCATGAGTAGTATGAAGAAAAAGTGAGAGTCATCTAAACTGGGAACAAATTCTTTCTTAGCAACTATAAAGCTGAATTGGCAAGCCAAGCACAAGGAGCTAGCTTGAGCATATAGAGAGCACGACGAAGAAGAAGACAAACTTTATGTGGAGGATGTTCATAGCCAGGTGGAGGGTGCATATATACTTCTTTTGCAAGATCACTATTGAGAAATACATTTTTGACATCCATCTGAAATAATTTCCATTTGTGAACAGCTCTGACTACAAATAATGATCTAACAGAGTTGAGTCTTGCAACATGAGTAATTGTTTCTTCATAATCAATACCATACTCTTGGGCAAAGCCTTTTGCCATAAGGTTGCCTTATAGTGGTCCAAAGATCCATCTGCTTGAGGTCTTAATTTTGTAGATCCACTTACATCCAACTGCAAGTTTCCCACGAGGCAGATCCACCAAGTCTGAACTATGAGTTTTGGTGAGGGCATAGCTTTTTGCCAAATAGGATCAGCACTAGCCTCATGATAAGTGTGAAGTTTGTGGAGAGTACCAAGAGTAGAAAAATAATGATAATTTTGAATGTGAGCAGGAGGTACACTAAGGGCTTGTTTGGAAATAGATCTCATCATAAAATTCTATTTCATCTCATCTCTTTTCCAAACATAATTTAAATACAAAATTTTCAAATTAATCATTACAACTTTTCCAAACTAATCATTACAACTTTTCCAAACTTTCAAAGAAAAAATAAAAACAATTCAACTTTTTCAAATTAAAAAAAAAATTATAAAATAATATTATAATAATATTTGCACTTTATAATATTTTTAATTCAACTTTTTTTCTCTCCTTTCCCAAAACCCAAAAAATACTCAACTCAAACTATCACACTACTATTCACAAATTATCTTATTTCTATTTACAAAATTCTCATCCTATCTCACTCTTCAAACGAGCCCTAAGTCTATTGGAGCGAAGAGGTTCAAATACCTGAGAGGACTCTAGGGCATGTGATGTATCAAGAGGACCATCAGACGTGTCAGATCTATTAAGAGGAGCCATGAGAGGATTGCCTAGAAACTTGATGTCTTTGCAGAAGAGTGAGGAAGTAATGCAATGGAGGGATCAATGAATATAGGTGAGTGTATAGAGGAGGATGTTGCATACTCAGAAACTCTCACAAACATTTTGTGTTCCTAGAACTCCACATGGCGAGAAGCACAAAGGCAGTTAGTGATTGGGTCAAAGCAAGAGTAGCTCTTTTGAGTGATGCGATAACCCAAAAAAAAAAAAAGAAACAAATAACACAAGTGAGACTATTATTCAAGTTTAGTACACTCATATGGAGGAAAAGTGACAAAACATACACAACCAAATGCTCGAAGCAGTGAGTAATGAAATATTTTTTCATAGAGAAGCTTAAAAGGAGTTTTATTTTGAATGGTAGGAGAAGGAATGTGATTTTTAGTATAGACAGTATTTAGAGTAGCCTCACCTCAAAATTCCTTAGGAACGGAAGCAAAAATGAGAAGGGCTTTTACAATGCCTAGAATGTGACGATGTTTCCATTCTGCTAGTCCATTTTGTTGAGAAGTATATGGGCACAACCGATGAAAGATGTTCTTTATTAACTCAAGAAACCAAGAAAAGATTTTTCATTGTATTTCATAGCACTTTCTGTACAAAAAGTCTTGATAGTATGAGAAAATTGAGTTTGTACCATTTTATGAAAGCACTGATAAATGTGAGCAAGTTTAGAATGATGTTGCAAGAGATATATCCAAGTCCAGTAGGAATAATCATCAAGAAAGATAACAAAAAAATGAGATCCGCCCTCCATGAGAGTGGGAGTGGGACTCTATATATAAGAATGAATCAAGTCAAAAGGTGTAGAGAAAAACAAGTCACTTTTATTGAACGAAAAATGTGTTTGTTTTCCAAATTGACATGAAACGTAATCAAAAGACTCAAAATCTATAGACCCTAAATGACGTTGAGAGGCTAAAAATTGAACACGAGAAAAAGATGTGTGACCTAACTGAGAATGCCATAAATGAGAGGAAGTGGTGAGAGTAGCAATAGGTGTAGATGCATGTGAGGAAATCTGCAAAGAAGAGAGCTTGAATAGCTGCCAATCTTATGGCTAGTCCCAATGAGCAGATCCATATGATGATCCTGCACATCAACACCATTATTGGAAAAGGTTAGCATAAAACCTTACTCACAAAGTTGACCAATAGAAAGTAGGTTTAAGGATAGTTTGGGGACCAGGTATGTGTTTGGAATAGATATTGTTGAGGAAGAAATAGACCCTATATAGCTAACAGGCAAACAAGGACCATTAGTAGTGTGAATGATAGGATTTGGTGAGAGTGCAGATTTTTAAGAAAATAAGATAGGATCAGAGGTCATGTGATTACAACACAAAGAGTCAATAAACTAAGAAGATTTACCTCAGGTGATGGATAAGACAATTGAAGATCGGGATAAAACTTGATGAATTAATAATGCCTTAATGTCAAATATAGTGAGTGGAGTGGACTAAGAAGAAGACTTTAGTCCAGAATGAGTAGTGGAAGCTACGATGATAACCTGTGAGACAGAGGTCTGTGATTGATTATTGTGCTGTAGTTTGTGACATTTGGAGATAGAGTGGCATGGGTGTTCGCAATATTTGCAGACAATAGTCTTGGTTGACGATGGAGATGGTGAAGATCTAGAGGCAATGCCAAAAGAAGACTTGGAAGACACCTGAGAGGTAGCGGCTACAACAAAATCTAGAGATTGCAACTTCATTGTAAACCGTCAATTTTCTATAGAAATTAGCTCAGCAACATTATCAAGAGTTGGCAGTGGTATACGATTCAAGAGAGATTCCCATGTAGACTCAAAGTCTTCACGAAGGGTCATCATGAAGTGCATAAACTTCGATGATCATGATAGGCTACATATAGTTCAGTATCTTTAGAACATCTCAATCGAGGATCTGTAGCAGATAGTTGTTCCCATAGATTTTAACTTGAGAATAGAATCAACCATAGATTGGCTTGATTCTTGTTGCATTGATAAAACTTAGTCTTGAAATGAAACTACAAAGAAGAATCATGAGTAAAAGTATATTGCTTGGAAAGAAAATCCCATGTAGCTTTAGCATTTCTGAGTTTAGGGAGAAAATTAGAGTATTGATAAAGCAAAAAAGAATCTTGTTGTGCACATTATGCCAATTTTCAAGGCGGCTTGCGTAGGCTTCAGTACTTTCATCCTCTTATTCCTTAGGGGCAACAATATCTCTCGAGACATAACGCCACATTTTATGGTTATGCAAAAAAACTTTCATGTTTTGAGCCAACATATTATAATTGGATCCATCTAAAATATTGTCAATGGAAAAAATAATATTATCAAGGTGGGAAGAAGAAGCCATTTTTAGAGGATTTTTTGGGTCAATGGTCAACAACTAAGTGGAGGATATGTGGCGGCTGATTGAATGGATGACTGGATAAATGAGGTGGATGGGTTGGGTTGGGCCAAGAGTGGTGTGGGCTTCCAATAAAAAAAATAGAGGGACAAAAAAGGAGAAAGGCTTACTTGTAATAGGTTGGGCTGAAAGTGGATTGTAATGACTTGAAAGATGGACCAAACTGTAGCAAACGAATTGGGTTGTGTGTCAAAGTAGTGACTGGTGCATGGAGCGTGTGGGCAGACGTATAACAGACTTAGGAGGTGCATATGGGTGTGTTACGATCCAGAATTGAAGCTTTTTGCATAGAATCACTGAAAACACTCAAAGTGTTGTATGGTGGGTTGATTCTGTAAAAAATATAAGAATACACGGGGCATAATTTGTGAAGAAGCTGCATCTGTTAAGTGGAATATAACCAATGTAGCAATTGTAGTGGACTGTCAACAAAAAAAACAAGGGAACACTAATGGCCACTACAAAAAGGTGTGACACGAACAATGCATAGAGGCACTAGGATCGTGTCCTCTCTGATACCATATAGAAAATTGTAGGTGAAAAAACTCTAAAACTCAATATGTATTGATAATGTACAAGATTGTACTATTTATAGCGTAATAAGGTCTGTGTAATAAATGAAATACAATTTATACCTAAACACAAAGTATTTTGACCTAGAATATTTACTGAATATTACTATAATATTATTAGAATCTAAGAAAAATACTTATCTAACTAAGGTAGGTAAATATATGTGTAACACGCTAGTCCCGTATGGGTCTGAGAGTTACTACTTGTCACTTAAAATCATAACTCATAATACAGTTGTAAACTCCAATTTCTCAATTACACATAGATCTTATTGTTTTTAACCAACTACTCCAAAACAATTAACTAGGAACAACACAAGGTCTCAAAATAAACGTCAACCTTTCAAAATACCAAGTCAACCGAAGCAAAACTATTGAATCAATATTGAAACCCCAAAACAAAATTATATTTCAATATTGAAACCCCAAATAGATTGGGGTTTCAAAATTGAAACCTCAAATTTAATTTCGGGTTTCAAATTGAAACCTTAGTTTAGGGTTTCAATTCAAAACCTTAAATTAAATTTGGGGTTTCAAAATTGGAACCCCTAAGATTTTAGATTGAAACCCTAAAGTAATTTTGGGTTTTGATCCAAAATCATAAATTAATTTAGGGTTCAGTTTGAACCCTAGATACTTAAGCATAATCACACAAATCACAATCCCATCTTCTAAATCCATTCATCAATCCCATCCTCCAAATCCAAATATCAAGAAACAATCAATTGTAAAACTAAAAAAAATGGCTCGAGATACTTACAAAAAGTAGGAGAGAGATGCTCGCAGACGGTGAAGGTGCGAGAGTGAGAGAGAGAGGGCGTGAGAGTAAGATTTTGAGAGAGAGAGTGCGAGATTTAGAGAAAGAGATGTTTGGGAGGGAGGGGGAGTTTTAGACTTTTAGTAAAATGGAGCCGTTTAAAGATACCTAAAACAAGGTTATTTTACTATAAGTATATATGTTTATAAATACATTATATAAATATTTATATATACGGAGTGGGGTGGGGGAAGGCGGATGGGGACCCAACCCATATTGCCCGCCATACTCGTTGGGGTGCCCAAATTCTAGTTGATTACCCTGCAGCCCGCATCCGACAGACGTGCCCTTACCTGGGCAAGGTGGGGCCTTGTCACCCAGCCCTGCTGATAAGGCGTCTATTATTGAGCAAAATCTTCAAAGAAATGATGATATTTATAATATTGAAAAGAAACGAGTAGCACCACAAAAAACCTATGGTAGCGAGAATTAGGGCTAATGGAAGAGAAATAAACCTATTGAGGACACAAGGACAAGAGGTGGTAGAAGAGAGAGGTTTTTCAAGTGGTCAAGATGAAGGTTGTGCGAAATGTGGAAAAATTCATAGTGATGAGTTTAGAGCTGGGAGATGCGTAGGTTTCAATTGTGACTAGAAAGAGCATTTTGCTCGAGAATGTCACTCATGTTAGGAAATACTTTTACTCCATTGAGCGATAAAAAAAAAAAGATGGCTACTACATGTGTGTACACACTCACTTTTGAAAAAACTAATACCTAAGACTAGCGGTTGGAAATAAGAACTAAGCATGCAAGATTTCAACAAGAAGTCAAAAAAAAAAAAAAAACTCCTTCATGTAGTGAAGAATTTCAATTTCTGTTGGGAAAATATGGAGTTTTGCAATGGTTTTTTCTTTCTTTCTTATAAACTTGATTTTATTGTGTTTTGGGTTGGTACAATTTTATTTTGATCATTTTTATTTTTTAATGTCTCGAATCATATATTTCTGTGATAAGTCTGACGCGACCTCTGCAATATGACAAAGAAAATGGAGAATGAGACTTTGAAGCTTGCATAAATTATAGGTTGGAGTGTGCTCGTGCTTTGGGATGTGAGATAATAAAAGAACATCCTCTAATGATGAGTGTTCTTTCAATCAGTGGGTACAAGTTTAATAGTTTGGCTAAATCAAATCCCAAACCCACTACTCACAAATTGAAGAAAACCCCAACAATGCTTTCATTTCTTGAGAGGATCAGGAAGAGTGTGACAAGAAGGATAAACAAGGTAAGTTTTATACATCTTTCAATTAGTGGCAAATGTTTTTTAATGCTGAAATTTGGTTTGAGAATTTTTCTAGATTGGGATTTTAGAATAATATATTTATTGAATATGTTAAATCCATTTTGATGGTCTATCAAAATAAGAACTACATTTCTCATGGGTATGTGTGTAATTGTAGTTATTGTTTCAGATTTTGTTTAGCTATCATAAGAACTTAGTGTTAGAATAACATGATTGAAGAAAATTTATCAGAGGTGTATTTATAAATATATACTTAGGCTTTCAAAATCAATAAATTTGGGGATGAGGTTGTAAGAAACGTAAAGGCTATTTGAGATTTAGATTTATAGCCATAGGCTTGAATTTTTTTCAATGTCGAATAGAGTAATTTTTAAAGATGAGTTTTGAGGTTAATAAAGGACTAATGGAACTGGTAATAAGAAAGTGACTTGGATCAGAAGTGCTTATGTTAGAACATGATGGGGAGGTGCTTGCATATTACCCAAAGTTCGAGGATGAAATTTTATAAGGGAGGAGAATATAATACGCAAGCTCCCAAGCTCAATGCTTCGTAAGCCTATGCTCTTTAAAAAAAGGCTCAAGTGGCTTCAACGCCTTGGTGAGTTTCACTTAGGTTTATTTTTATCCCTTTCAATGTAAGGACTATGAGGGCCCCAGTAGCACATGGGGATAGACCACCAATGGAGTTGAGTGGGAAGAAACATGCGGAGCACTTTATTGGTTTGGTAAATAAAATAGTTGCGAGGGCTACAAAATGCATCTAGTCCAACATGTGGGCAAGCAAGCACCTTATAGAAGGCTTGGCAGATATATCTCAGTGTGAGGTGGAGATGTGTGTCTCATGTCATGGTAGGCAAGCTAGAAAAGTTGCTTGCCGTGAAGGTGAGAACGCGGAGCTGAGTAGGCTGGTTATGAGACAAGAGCTGTGAGGGCCTAGCCTACATAAGGGGATAGACCACCAATGGGGTCGAGTGTAAAGAAAGATGAGGGATACTCCATTGGTTTGATGGACAAAATAGCCGTGGGAGCCGCAAATTGCAACTAGTCAATCTTATGGGTGAGCAAGCACCTTGTAGAAGGCTTGGCAGATACATCCCAATGCAAGGTGGAGATGAGCGTCTCACCTCATGGTAGGCAAGCTAGAAAATGCGCAAGCTATGAAGGCGAGAACAAGTAGATAAAGAGGCTGGTGACTTAGATGAAACGAGCTTCTCGACCAAGGCGAGCAATGGTCTGGGACAAACTGGAGCATATATGAGAGCTTTTTGGAACCACATGAAAAATGCTAAGAAGAGTGTTAGTGTCATATGTAGAAGCCTACACTCCACTTGAAGGGACTGTGACTCAAGAAGTTATATCATCTGAACAAAGAGTTATGACTTGACACCACGTGGAAGACCCTCATTCAAGGAAGGACTAAGGAGTTGGTAGGCTAACGAGGCTAAAGGACTCGTATTTGAGCATACTTGGAATTAGAAGTACGTCATGATAGTCCCGCCCTATAAAATGTATTTGAACATGGGAAAAAATCTCACTTTTGAGATCCTAAACATCTAAAATCTTGTAAAACCAGATTCTTCAGAGAAGACAAGGAAGGAGGGGCGTAACGAAGTAGTGAACTTGACACTGTGAGGTAGGTTATGTAACACCCCCTTCCCGTAGGGTAGGAGTGTTACGTGTTTTTTTCATAAAATAAACCCGGCAAGAGATCTCATATTAAATAAAAATAATTTAGGATTTATTTCATAAAACTTTGTCTGATAAAAATGTCTTAAAAAAACTTAAAAGAATAAACTGAATAATTTGTGTCATAAAAGCAATAAAATAAATTTCATACTAGAAGGTCTGAAACTAAAATAACTGCTCCTTTTAATCCTGGTCTGCCTGCTCATAATCATCATCCTCACCTGGGTGGTTAAAAATATGAAAACAAACTAAAATGAGTCGAATACTTAGTAAGAAATCCATCACAACGTTAACATACTAAACATAAGTTTTTATAAAAGTTTTTTTTAACGTTGAGAATTTAAAATTTATGACTGTTGATACTGATGTTTATGCATGACTGATTTATTTGAATTAACTGACTGTTCTGACTTAACTGACTGATCTAATTTAACTGACTGTTCTGATTTAACAAACTGAACTGATTTAACTGACTGTTCTGATTTAACGGACTGAACTGATTTAACTAGACTGGCCAACACACTTAACCCTGTGTACGAGGTTGTGCACAGGCCCCACGTCCCGCAGCCGCGAGGGAAGCCGCTGATAGTATTTTGGCATACTATGGTGGACCACGCTTGAGTCCGTGGCTTGCACATCCACCCTGAAACTGAACTGCATTGGTACCATGCATCTGAATGGCCATCTGATTAACTGAACTGATTTTATCTTACACTTGAACTTAAAATAGCTTACGTGTCTTATGACCATGAGATGCATGACATAATACATACATAATTATAATTTCTGAATCTGAACATGATGCTGAATGACATGATCGTATGCTATGTTGAATGACATGTTTGCATATGACATGAGTGGTACATAAAAATAGCTGTCAAATAACTGGCTTGTATAATATTTATATATAAACTAAACTATGATGATCCTAATTTTGTGATCAAATAACTTACCTTACTACTCTTTTTCCTGAATCTCAAGTCGTAACTCGTCACCTTTACACAATATTTAAACGTCACTAAATTTGTCTAGGAACCTATATTCTAATATCCTACTTAATTAAATTCATAGTCTAAGAGATAGTCAAATAAATATTTTGCTTAACACTATAAACAATAAATCCTGATATTTTTAAAATTACTTTTAAAAAATATACTAATAACATATTATAACTAAATAAAACACTTGGGCTATTTTAAATAAGTCATATAAATCTGAATTCTTAAAATAGAATTACTTTCTTAACATAATTATTTAATCTAATAATAAATCTAATACTATTATAATACTCTTAACATATTGCTTTATTTTCTATTTAAAGTATAACATAATAATTTTTATTAAAATTCTATTAAATACATAAAAGAATGTTAACAAAATATTGGACTTGATAGTATATTAAAATATTTCCAGTTTCCTTCAACACTTTATTATAAAGAAAAAGTCTATGATTAATATACTTATTTAGTAAAATTAAACACAACTTAAAGTATTAAGTTCAACCCATCATCATTTAAACTTAAGCCCATTTAAAAACTTATGAGAGGTTCATAAAATATAGAGGACTCGGTCAAGTGTCAATAAAACATAGCTATCACATGCAGTGTATCGAAACCGACCTAGACATATTATACCAAGTGATATTCGGTGAAGATACAAGAGTAGGTTACACGGCAAGTATTAGAGGCAGCCAAGGGTATTTGTGTAAACACACACGTCTGCATGCACTATCCTAAAACCAAGCCTACGTACTGATATTATGAAGAAAACAGAGGTACGGCGAGATGCAGGGCCGAACTCACTGAGGGAAGAGTTGACGTGCGACGGTTCAGGCGACTGGCAGAGGGGTCACGGCGTGCAACTGGGTGGTTCTCTAACATGGGGGTTCGATGCAGTGAGAGAGAGATAGGGAGTTAGAGAGAAAAACAATTAAACCGAAACAACAAAGGGTGTAGAGGGTGGCAGACCGCAGCAGCTTACCGGAATGAAGTGGGCTCGACGGGGCAGAGATGGCCGGCGGTTTCTGTGGCTATTTCCGAAGGGATGGCTGACTTGGTTGAGGGAGGTGGGTTCTCAGCTTGTTTGGTGTGGTGCTCTGTTTTATGGGTGCAAAAACAGGGTGCGTTTGGCTATCGTGGGCTGGCTGTTTCTCTTGTTTCTGTGGTGTTGCTTGGGCTAGGAAGAGAGACGAGACGAAGAGGGACTGTTGTGGTGGTGCTGGGCAGTGGTGTCGCCGATGGAGTTCACGGGTTGGCAGTAGGAGAACTCAGGTTGCACTGCTATGTGGTCTTTCGGTTGGACGTGCGGCTTTGCAGTGCACTGATCGTGCATGGACGCTGCTTGCTGTAGTGACATGATGCTTCGGCTGGTTGTGCTTGGTCTGGAAGGTTGAAGCGACTGCGGTGGAGTGGCTCTTCGGCCTTTCATGGAGGGGACGACTGAGTGAAGGTGGAGAGAGGCTGCGGTGGTTGCTGGAGTGTGAGTGACTTCATGAGGTGGCTACCGATGAATGAAACTTATGGGTTTGGCAGCAGAGGAGTTGTTACGATGGCTTAAGATGGTTCCATTAATTTAGAGGGCTTCCTCGGCTCTTATAGATGATAAAGAGGATATATATAGTAGGGTCTTTCTAATATGAGTTGGTCTCCCATTAGGATTTGGATATCAACTAGAGGATAAAGATGGGACTAACGAGATAGGAAGAAATAAGGTAGAAGAACTCTACCGGCTAATGCACAATTCGAATAATAAAAATATACTAAAAATAGAAAATGATAATAATCTTATTAAAATTACTAATGTAAAATCTGATAATAATAATAATAATAATAATAATAATAATAATAATAATAATAATAATAATAATAATAGAATGTTTATGGTTATAAGAAAAATACATAAAACTTATCTTATAGCCTAAACTTAGGGTCGGGTTGTTACAGGTTAGCACTAAAATTACATAGTGCCGGGGAATGTGGGGTGAAAAATAGGGGTGCTACCTAGACCATACGGTGTGGGGTAGCCCCCTCCTCACCCCGGTGCCGGGGGGAGAGGGCAAACTCCCAATCCGCCCCCCCCCCCCCCCGCCACGCTCATTTCAATAATGGACTACATTCCATTAGGCTCAAAAATTATTTCTAGGTCCAAAATTGATCAAAAACATATTTTTGAACTCAAATTGTAAATTTAAATTTATAAATATACTATAATTTAAAAATTATGTAATTTTTAACTTTGCTAGTGCATATTTTGTGTAAGTTGTAGTGTAGTAATCCCGTCAAGGCAATATAAAAGTCCCACATTGCTTAAGTGTAAGACTTATATTGAGAAAACAATCTATAAAAGGGCCACCCTACTACACTACAACTTACACAAGGTATTAAGTAAAAGTTCTACTTAATACATATTACTATATTTATATATAGTAAAAATAATAAATATTTATAAATATGTATAGTATGAATATATAAAAATATATTTATATATAAAAAAAATTGGGTGTGGGGTGGGGCATAGGGCGAGCCCTGCTAGGGCCATACCTCCCCTCACCCCCACTGGTGTCTTTCCTTGCAGGGCGGGGCGAACAGGGTGGGGCAATGGGGTGCAGGGCACCGCTGCCCACCCCTGGTATGTAATAGGCATTTGCATATTCTATTGCCTTCCCCTTTTTGAACATGAATAAATATATTTTGATCATTATATTTATCTTACGTTCATTTTTTGTTTTCTAAGACTTTGAAATTGTTTGATATTTTTCCCTGACGTATGATCTCGGTGTGAATATATATATCTCTGTGTGGGTAAGTGTACCGTGCATCAATAATCATGGGACGTAGTTTTCCGGATCATTCCTGCAAGACGTAGCCACAAGCTTCAAATTGATAGAGGGATTTCCAGTAAATGATTAGGGTGGGGGTGGTATCATGTTTGCCTTTAACTGATAGTTGAAATGTAGAATACCCCAACGTATCACATGTTGGCATTTTCGAGTTGGTTGGCCTAGCAGACTTTCCTTGGTGCAACATGTTATCTCTGTGTCGGAGTTAACTCGTGTTGGGGTCTAGGCAAGTTGGCTTGCACCATGTAGATTGGGTAGAAGGGATTTTCCTGATGACGAATGGTGAAACAACTCATCCCATGTTTGCCCATCAGGCAACGTATGTCTCTGTGATGAACATCTATATGATGACCATCTATGTGATGGCAATTACACCTATGGAACCAATATGATTTTATGGATTTGACCCATTCGAGCAAAAGGTGACTCCATGCCTAAGTAATACTCTTGCCTTAAAATATGTTGTGTGAGAGGGTATCTCCTCGAAGGGTGAATCATTGTCATGTGATTGAGCTGCATTATTGCATATTTTATACATTTAAAACCAATATATTTTTAATTGTTTTATTATTGGTTTTAGATGAAAAAATTGATCAAAAGGCATAAATCCAACTTGTGATTTAAATTGATTAAAAGTATAATTTATGCTTGATTTTAATACTTGTGATTTAATTGTGTAATATTTCTTCCATGCACAACACACATTTAATATTTTATTCTTCATTTTTTTTCTTCTTCTAGTTTTGTTTTATTTTATTTATGTTTTGTTTTATTTATTTTTGTTGTTGTTGTTTGTCTATTTTTATTTATTTTATTTTCTGTTTTACAGGTTCTGCTAAATGACCTGTTGTTTGTCTCTGGGATTAAAACTGCCGTCTGCTAAACGACGTGTCATTTTGTCCATTGACAAAAATGACATGTCGTTTGGGTCATCTTCAACCTGCAGCACCATGAACACTGCCACACGTCCAACTGCACAACCACAATCCACCATGCTCCATATCCATGGCGCACGTTCAGCAGCGCCACCTTCCGAAGCCACCATCCATCTCAAGCCACCTCTGCTCGTTATACTTTTCCGCACAAGTACAACCTACATGCACTAGTCGAAGCCAACACCACCACTAGTCCCACGTTTGGGGCATGCACTGTCTAGCTAGAAGCACTTCCACAGCGTTGCCCTAGCATCGCCAGAAACCAACACCACTACCCAGTAGCCACCAACTCCCTGCGGGCAAGACAGCAACACCATCCTCCTCTATTTGCAGCACCCTAAAATAGAGCACTGAAGTTGCACCAACGCCAACATTCAAGCTGCACCACCGTGAGTCATCAACGTTCAGCTCCACCAAACTGATTCTCGGAGTATGCATGCACTGAAACTTCAGTACTGCACAAACCATGGGTGCCGAAGGGAGGAGGCTACCAGGAAATTAAAAGAAAGAATGTTGGGCGAGAGACAGATGCACGTGAAGAAGGGCACTGCAGCAGAAAGAAAACAAAAGAAAAGAAGAAAAGCTTCAGACAACAATGAAGACTGGGATGCACTGCAGTGGAAAGAAACCAAAAAGAAAAAAAAAGGGCAGATTTCACGACGCTGGGAAGTGGCCAAAAAGAATAAATGAACTGGAAAGAGGCCGAAATTTCTTCTTCACGTGGGGAACAAGACAAACGCACATGGGCCAGCGACAAACGGAATATCTTTATGAGTGGGGACGAGGTCACGCATGGGATACCAAACAGTATCGGTTATCAATGTTTTTGATGCCTATATAAAGGCTTGTAAACTGATGAAGAGATTGGTTAGAGTCAGGAATTAGGAATTACGGTAGATTTTAGGAGCAGGAGTAAGAGTAGTGTAACCTGCTTTGTTTTTTAGTTTTTGAATAAAGCTCAGGTGAAGAGAGGGAGTCTGGTAACGCAGTTGAGAGCCTAATGGACCAACTGTTGTTGTCGAGCTTCCCTCCTTCACCTATAGCCTCCATTTTCAGTTTTATTTTTATTGTATTTCAGTTTAAAGTTTATGATGAATTATTCCTTGCACTTTTAAATCTCTCTCATTTAAATTTATGTCATTTAATTTTCTGCACTTTAAATTACTGTTCATTTAAATTATTGTCATTTAATTTTCTTGCACTTTTAATTTCTGCTATTTAAATTTATGTCATTTAATTTTCATGCACCTTTATTTTCTGCAATTTAAATTTATGTCATTTAATTTTCTTGCTCCTTTAAATTTCAATTATTTAATTTCCAGCAATTTCAATTTACTGTCTTGCACTTTAATTCCTTACTTTTCATCACTGCATTTTAAACACTCAAATCCAACAAAATGAATTTGGTTCACGACCAGTAAACTTTCTTTTCGTTGCTCTCATCCATTAATTGTATATACCATCACTTTTACTTTTATTTTTATTCTCTCATTGTAAATATTTCCACTATTTTGCACGAGTTTATTTTTAGCACTTTCCCTGTGGAGACGATTTAGGAATTTATTCCTAATAATTACATGATACGCTCCTGCACTTGGGATAGCCTTTGTGCTGCTCATTTTTTAGTGAGTCATCATGCTTATATTTATGTGTTTCACGAAGTGGGTAATTCCTTGCCATGTTTTATGGACCCATGTGTCTATGCCTTAGAGGGCGATTCCTTGCCAGAGTATACATATATGTGTCTTTTCACTATTTACATGACCTTTTCATGCATCTTTAGGAGCATTATCTTTCTTTAGCAGCTTTTCTCATGGTTGCCTAACCTACCAATGGTTTTACTCTCAGAACCACAGACTTTGATGCAGAGTTAAAATCAGGAGTAATGCTAGAGGAAGAAGATCTGACCCCATGCGAACCTTGAGGATGGGGACTTGTCTCTGTTGTGGGAGCCATGCATCTTTTTGAGTTGTACTTAGTACTTTCTAAGGGGCGACTAGTTGTATTCGGTCTGTTGCCCATTAGGAAATGAGCATAGGATTTGGGTTGTATGTAACTCTATGTTAATACTTATGAGGAATGACAATAATCATTTCTAAGATTGTGTTTTAGATTTGTGGTATTATAAGGTCTAGTTTACCGACTAAACCTATAGCTTTTTCGTTGTGATTTTATATCTTTATCTAACACGTGCACTTCCATCTAGATGAGACCTACCAAACTCGAACAATCCATGGGTGTTGACATCATGATTGGCATTTTTGACACCATGGAACCTCGCCAAGAACTTATCGAGGAAATGGGTGCCATAAGAGCCACTCTTCCAAGGTGAGCAACAGTCTAGGACAGGTTGGAGCAGATTTGGGATCTTTCTGGACTAACATGAAAAGTGCTCAGAAAACTGTCAGTGTGATATGCAGAAGCCCATATTCTACCTAAAAGGTCACATCTAGAGTGGGTTCGCAGAAGTGGTCACGACTTGACAAGTTATATCATTTGAACCTAGAGGTATGACCCAACGCCATATGGAAGACCTTCATTCAAGGAAGGACTGAGGAGTTGGCAGGCCTTAAAGAAGTGTGGACCATGCCCTGGCCATCTTTCTCCGTCTCCTAAAGTATGATAGTTGAGGCTCAAGGACTCTTTTCCAAGCATACCTTGAGTCAGAAGTGTGTTTATAGGATGTTTGTAATTACCACCCTAGAAAAGGAATCCGAACATGTGAAAAAATACACTTTTGAGATCTCATGGAACCAAATTCTTCAAAGGAAGCAAGGAAGGAGCGGTGCAACGAAGTAACGAATTCGACGTTGTGAGGTGGGTTAGCTTTTAAGACAATACTAGAGAATGTAGGGTGAATATTGTTCATTTCCTTTTTTTTTGAGACTCTAAATGTGTTTGCTGTTTTCAATGATTTATGATCACTATGTGGAAAACTATCAATAATCATGGGGTGAGACAAAGTCCCCTGACCATTACAGCGAGATGATGCCACAAGTTTCATATGGGAAGGAGAATGCCTCATGGTGATTGGGCTGGAGGGGTATCGTGCTTGGCGTATCAAGTGTGGGTGTTCTCAAGTTGGTTGGCCGGGTAGACATTTCTCCAGTGCAACATATTATCTCTCTTTGAGAGTTGACTCGTGTTTAGGTATAGGTGAGCTGACATGCACCATGTTGGTCTGGTGGAAGAAGTTTCCTCGATTCTGATAGTGGAATGGTTCTGGCTCACTCCATGTTGGCCTATTAGGCAAATATTTTTGTGTGGCAAATATCTATGTGATGAGCATCTGTGTGATGGCAATTGTGCCTTTGAAACCAATAAGATTTTATGGATTTGACCTACTAAAGCGAAAGATGATTCCTCGGCCAAATAGTATTTATGCTTTAAAAATACATTGCATAAGAGTCTAATTCCTTGAAAGGTGATTCATCACCATGTTTATGGGTTTATGTGTCTATGCTAGAGAGGGTGATTCCTCACCAAGCATATATACATGTGTCCTTTTACTATTTACATGAAATTGCTCATTGCATTTTCAGGAGCATTTTCTCTCATTAGCAATTTTGTCATATCTATCAAACTTACCTATAGTTTCATTCTCGGAACCATAGACTTTAATGCAGTGTTAGAATCAGGAGTGATGCTCGAGGAAGAGGAGCCAATCCCACCTTAACCTAAGAATGGAGGCTTGTCTTTTTTGTAGGAACTATGTATCATTTTGAGTTGTACTCAACACTTTCTAAGGGTCAACCACTTTGTATTTAGTCTGCTGCCTATTGGGCCTAAACAAGCCATTTGAGTTATATATATATATATAGATATATTTCTAAGTTGATATTAAAGGAGAGTGATGGTAATTATTCCTACTTTGTGATGTAGTTTTCTAGTACTTCAAGGTCTTAACTTACCCACTAAACCTATGTTTTTCAGCTGCGATTTTACATCTATAATCCTACATGTGCACTTCCATCTTGACAAGGCATGCCTAACTTGACTAAACCCTTGGTGTTAACCCTTTGGCTTGCACCCTTGGCATCATGAATCCTCGCAAGGTCTTTTACACGATAAACAGGGCGCTGCAAAGACCCTTGCTTTCCATGACTCTTTTTCTTCCCTTCAGTTTCTTCCTTTGTTATGTAACAGCTATCACCCATTCTCATCCCAACTCAACGCCTCTCACTCTGTCTCACATAAATCCCCATAAAAATGATACACCACACGATGCCGAGTTACTCCAGAATATTCTAGCGTCACCAAGCTTTTGCATTATGTTTGTTGCTGCTATTTGTAATGGAGCCCTTTAATGAATTTTCGGCCAACAGTTTTCTCCTCCAAGTTAATGGTGTTTTGTAACTCTTGAAAGGAATTTGATAGATGAATTTCTTTAGACCAAAGAAATGCCATGAAATCCGGAAAGGATTTCATGAATCAACCGATCAATTAAGTTTTAGCCTGCTAGCATGTTCGAATCCCAATCCACCACAGAGACAGATTGTCTTTTTTTTTTTTTTTATTTATATGAGGGCTTGGGAATGTAATTTTATGAAACAAATTTTATTATTAGACTCGTATGAATATTTAGGATTTTACGGTACAATAAAAATCTCAAATTTTTTTTAGTGAACAATATACCCTTCGAGAGAGTGCCATGTGGCATCTGGTTCAAATATATGTCAAATCGCCATGTAGGATGTCCAAATCAGTCTAGAATCACTAAAAAATATTTTTGAACACAGGGCACAATCTTAGCCATCCATTTGGAAATCCAATGGACACTTATCAAGAGGAGTACAATTGTGTAAGTGATGATGGAGTGAAAGCCAAGAAAGTGAATAAAGTTCTTATGCAATTCACTATTCGATCCGTTGAAGCACTATTTGGTCAACCACAATGAGGGTTTCAACCCTAATGAAACCCCAAACCTAGATGTGCAAACCGAAACCCCAAATGGTTAGGGCAACCGAAACGCTAAACCTCCAAACCCTAGGCTTGTGGCCGATTTTGATTAAGTGATTCTCACTTGATTTAAGCCACTTCCACAAGCAACTAACAATTCAAGTACACTCTCTGACACCATCATCTATTCCCTTACATCATGGTACTTGCATCTAACCAAGAAAAATTGGGTTTGGACTAAACCCTAACTAAAATCTCATTGAAACCCGAAATGGAATGCCATTCTGTTAGAGTCACACTAGTCCAGCCGAAATCCTAAATGGTTAGGATCAAACATGCTTATTTATAATATTAGTAGCTTTGGAGCTTTACGCCCTGAAATTTATAGATCTCACTTTGGTAGTCCCAATCACCATTTATTCCGAATGATAGATGATATGTCAGGGATCAGAGTACCCACTCGTGACTAGCTAAATGACGTTGAATAGATCGAGGAGGAGCCTTGGGGAGCTCAGGGAGTTGATCCTCAAGCTTTTGGATTATATTTTGGGTTTGGTAGCTAGGTTGCACGAGCAGCTTGGCAACTAGATTAGGTTTTATATTTGTCTGTAAGTATGGAGTTCTATCTCCAGAACTGTGTTATTTTGTTTACAGACAAGTTGACCAAGTTTTATGACTTTTTTTTATGTGAATATTAATGGAAAGTGTTTATGTTTTGGGATTAATATTCTGGTACATTGTGTATTGTTAAGAAAAAAAATTTTCCATTGTGATTACTGCATATTATTAGAAGCATGCTAGGTGTATTGCATTCTTAATTGTTATGAATGGGGGTATGTAACCTTGAGTTTCATGTCCTGATGTTTCAAGTTCCATCAAATCCCAAGTAGAGTTTGGGGGCGTCACATGTTCCCCCTATAAATACCCTAAATCTCAAAGTTCTCCATGGCTCCCAACACAATCTTGATTTATGCCATTCCTCTTCTCTAAATAAATTGTTTATCTTTTGAGTTTTCTACAACTTGGTCAATTTCAGTAGGTCCCTTTTCTCTTCTATAGTTTGTCTTATTTTATGTTAATAAGCTATGTTGTGGATGTTTGTAGTTGAGATGAGTTTGAAATATGGTTTAGTTTTTATACAATTTGTTAGTGGTTTATGATTTTTAACTAAGAAGTTTTTGGAAGAGCATATGTTTGGTTGTATGAAACGAAAAGGTGTTTCTCTTGAAGTTTGGTAGGACGAACAAATCAGTGGATGGGTTTTTGGGTGTTTTGAATTTTAAACCTGAATTGGGTTTTTTTTTTTATAGGAAACAGAAATTTGATTAATAGAATAAAGTTTACAGACATTTATCAAACCAAATGGCTTGAGAAAGAAAGTCTGGAAAACAATCATGCCACATTGAGATATTCTCAACATTCCATGCATAACGGGCAAGCTTGTGAGCTATCCCATTTCCTTCTCTATAAATATGTTTTATTTGACACTCTGCATATAAAGACTGTAGCTTCCTAGTTCCAAATACCAAGGCCCCCAGCATAGCCGCATCTTCAAGTTCTGCATTCAACACTTGCACTGCCATCAAACAATCTGACTCCACCACTAACTTGTGAATTCCCATACTTGCACACAGTTGTAATGCTCGAAGTATAGCTAGTAGTTCAATAGCTTCAACATTTAATCCCTTCATCTTCAACCTTGGAAGCTACCCAAAGAACTTCACCTTTGGGTTTCTGATGAATGGTGGATGTTTAAATCTTTGGTTGGTCTAAGTTTATGAAATAAGAACTTTTTATAAATGGTTTACATCATTTATTTAGGTTATGATCAGATTGCTATCGTTGTAATGTGTCGATTGGTGTATCCAGGTAAGTGAGTTTAATTAACCTGGTATTTTTATTAAAAACTTTTCAGCACTATATTTTTACTAAACATGTTATGAAATGTTATTGTTCAAAAATTTTATCTATGTTGCATAAAAATCGTTTTATAATAAATAATTGAAAAATCTCATAAAAGATTTTTGTAACTTCATGTAAAGTATAGTACAGTTATTTTGACATGAAAACTTGTATGACATTTTTATGGAACTAATCGTATGATAGGATATTTCATGTTTATATTAGTATGGTACCATTACTATATTATATTAGAGAGGATAACTACACAGAACGACTTTCAGAATGTCTAGACTAGGGGTGTAACCGGTCCGGTTCGGTCCGGTTTTGGACAAAATCTTGGACCGAACCGGTATGACCGGTTTTGTATTTTTTAAAACCGATTACGCAGCGGTTATACTCCTAAACCGGTACTTCCGGTTTTACCGGTTTCCAGTCCGGTCCGGTTTTCTGATTTTTTTAAAATGTAAATTTGACATTTTGTCATTAAAAATATGTTTTAAAAAAATTGTTTTAAAAAAATATGTTATACTTTTATTAATCTATATTAGACTATTAATATAACTATAACTATAGTCTATATTAGACTACTTTTTTTTTTTGAGGGAGTCTATATTAGACTATTAGTACAAGTTATAAATTTATATATTAGTATAGCTATATATTAGTATATATTAGTATTAGTGATAAACTATATATTAGTATAGCTATATAATACATGATCAATTACATTTTCATTTTTAAGATTAAAATTTTATTTTATAATAACATTATCTTATATATAATTATATTAATAGTATATGATCAAACAAATTACAAATGTTCATATTTAAAATTAACATTTAATGTTATATTTTATAAATTATAATATGAAATTATTTCATATATGATATATAATTATATACAAAAATTTCACATATAATTATACATTATATATAAAACTTATATATTTAATATATATAAAATATTTTGTATAATTTTAATTTTGTATAAAACTTATATATAAAATTTTATTTTTTATATTTTTTTATCAACCGGTCCGGTCCGGTCCGGTCCAAAAAATCTTAAAACCGGAACCGGACCGATTCCAACCGGTTTATGAATTATAAGAACCGGTTCCAGACCGGACCGATTCAAAATCGGTAAAATCGGTCCGGTCCGGTCCGGTTCGGACCGGTTTACCGGTTTTTCGGTTTAAATTTACACCCCTAGTCTAGACCGCTCAATGAAAAAATGTATAGGGGGATAATTACATCGAAAGACACTGAGAATGTGTAGACTCTAAAACAGAGAAATAAGTGGAAAAAATAACTACACTGAAAGATATTGAGAATGTGTAGATCCCAAATGGAGATTAGATTATGGGATTAATAACTACCCTTGAAGGGGTAGTTCCTTCAGTGGAGAAGGAAGTGTTTCTTTACTTAGTATAGGGTTTTCAATTTACGTTCAGTACTATGATTTTAGTTATGGTGTTTAGTTTAGTTTGTTTATGATTTAATAAAAAAGGCTCATATGTTACACTCAACTTAATCAATCCTACTTACATAAGCTCATACATTCTACCCGTAAAGTTTCTTATTTTAATATCAAATATTAGTATGCAAGTAAGGAAGTTTAGCGGACACATGGGAGGGTTAAAAGGAATGCTATAAATTAATAAGTGTTATCTATAAAATAGTTAAAGTTTTATTTAAAACTTTATGAAAGAACAATTTGAATTCAATTTATTACATACAGAATTTTGTAGTTCATTTTCTATTTTTTATTATTCAAGTTAGTATTACAACGTCAATGCGACATCAATAATTCAATTTTCAAAAAATTGAGAATGACATCACCGCCAACCATCTGTAAAAGGACCCTGATAGCGGCCGTACCGCTAATTAAAAATTTGTTAATTTTTTTCATTTTTTATAGATTTTTTAACATATTTAATTATTAGAAAAAATAAAACATACACAATTTCATTAATAATTATTTTTTAATTATTAAATAAAAGAATAAAATAAATGCATAAACAGTAAAATTAAGGAAGTAAACTCTTAATTCAATTAGCATTTTCCTTCGCAAAAAAGCTTCGTCCAAGTTCTTTCCATCGCATGAACAAACTCGTGGGCAGCAGATGGATTAGATTTTGTACAAACTAATATAATAATAGCAAACACTTGATATTTGAAACATCAAATCACAGAGAAAAAAATTTATTCATAAGCTTATATATCAGACACTACAATTTTTTATTTTTATTTTTTTCTTTTATTAAATATGTATTATATAGATGATGAGTAAAATAATTCAATTATTTTAAGAAGAATAAATTAAAAAAAAAGGTGGTTTGGTGTGTGGTGTATGGGCCTATGAATAGCAATGCTCAATCACAAAGGGCCCAAAATATTATTAAACAACTTTCATTCATTACGAAAGCATTATCTTACAAGAATGACCAAAAGCAAAAGTACTGAATAAGATACGCGAAGTATGTGCAAGTACTTAATTACGGTTTTCCAGCAGCTATCTGCCAAAAATATTGGAATCTCGTGGGAGATTATGTACATGAAGCACTCTTTTTTTTTTGAAGGTAAACTGATCTCATTAATACCAAACTTATAACATCTCAGTAGCTACAATTGATTGAATGCAAACAGGGCATTCTTCAATATCATATAGATTTACAGAGAAATTTAGAGCTGATTTAGTTAAGTAGTGTGTAGCCATGTTAGCCTCTCTATACACATGTGATCCTGTCCAAAAACTGAAGGTGTTTAGAAGTTGCCTTGCATCCTCAATCATCAATCCTCCTCTACTCCAGTTGGAACCTTTCTGTAGTAGTAGATCAATAACTGGTTTCGAATCCCCTTCCAAAATTAACTGCTCCAGCCCAATATCCTTGCAAAAAACTGCAGCTAGAAGGAGGCCTTGTGCTTCAGCATCAAAAGGGTTATCTATTATTACCCGAGAGGCCCTGAGAGCACCTATAACATGATCTTGATAATCTCTGATGATAACTCCCATCCCCATTCTGCCTATATTAGCACTCAAAGCTGCATCCCAGTTTACTTTAAAGAGACCTGCTACTGGTTTGTGCCACCTGAGTTCCTTCTGAACGCTTTGATTGGAGGTGGGTTGGAGGGTCTGGTTTGCCTCATGAAACGAGGCCATCTCGATCCTTGCTGTTTGGGTTATGCTGGTGGGATGCCTGAATCCTTTCCCATGTATGAACTCATTCCTTCTAGTCCATATCCCTTTTAAAGTTACCGCCACCTCTTCCAGTTCATCTCTATCCAGTTGTTGCACTAGATTCATCCATATGTTGAAAAACAAGTCATTTTGGATAGACATCTTTTGGACCTTGATGCACCCTTTACTCCACACATCCTTCGCAGCTGGGCATCCCTATAAGGCATGACCTGATATTTCAGGTTCTGCTCTACATATTGGGCATAAAGGGTCTTCAATGATTTTCCTCCTTTTCAGGTTGGCACAGGTGGGGATGGCTTCACTGCAGGCTCTCCACACTAGAAATTTTACAGTAGGTGCCACTTTCATCTTCCATAGACTCTTCCACACTTCTTTGTCACTGTGTTTTCTAGATGCTTCCCCCTCAATACTTGACTCCACACTCCTCTGGTAGTGATACCCACTTTTAACTGTGTACTGTCCATTGTTGAAAAATTGCCAAGTCAGCCTGTCTTCTATGCCTCCCAAGCTGATGGGAATGGTCTTGATAGCTTCACATTCCTGGGTTGAGAACATTTCCTGCATTAGGTCTTTTCTCCATATTTTCTGTCTAGGCTCTATTATGTCACTCACTGATTCACACCAAACATCATTGTCCCTTGTTGTTGAGATCTGGAAAGAAGGGATTGTTGGAATCCACCTGTCTTTCCAGATGTTGATGTTGGTACCATTACCCACCGTCCAAATTAGTCCTCTTTTTAAAATAGACAGACCTGCATGGATGCTTCTCCAAGCATAAGAAGGTCCCGAGCCCAATTTTGACTCCAATAGGTCCACCTTGGAGAATTATTTCTGCTTGAGAACTCTTGAGACTAATGAGGATGGCTCTTGTAGCATTCTCCAACTTTGTTTTGATAGCAATGCTAGGTTGAAGCTTCGAAAGTCCCTAAACCCGAGGCCCCCTAGTTCCTTAGCAGTGATTAACTGTTCCCATGATACCCAATGGATCTTCGAGGTGTCTTCATTGTACCCTCACCAGAATTTTTTAAGGAGTTGATTCAGTTTCCTGGTGATGGAGGTTGGTAGGAGAAACATCCCCATTGCATAAGTTGGGATGGCTTGAAGAATAGCCTTTAGGAGTACTTCTTTTCCTACATTTGAGAGGTATTTTGTCTTCCAATTTGTAACTCAAGCCCAAGTTCTGTCTATGAGGGAATGAAATGTTGCAACCTTTGTTCTTCCCACCATTGCAGGTAGCCCTAGATATTTTTCAAAGGTCCCATTCGATTTAATGCCAACCATCCGCAGGATCTAGAGTTGAGTCTCTTTCTTTGTATTCTTGCTAAAAAAACTGAGGATTTATCCTTTTTTAGCACCTGTCCTGAGGCCTATTCATAGAGTTCCAAGATCATTAGCAGCCTATTTAGTTCTATTGTAGATGCTTGACAGAAGAGAAGGCTTTCATCTGCAAAGAACAGATGATTCACCTTTGTGGGACCTTTCCCCAATGGTGCACTAGTTAAATCACCCCTCATCTCAGCTTGGATCAGTAATGCAGATAAGGCTTCGGCACACAATATGAAGATGTAGGGGGAAATGGGATCCCTTTGCCGGATTCCCCTTGTTGGATAGAAACTTTGTTGAGGCTCACCATTAACTAGAATGAGGAGACTGAGTTTAAGCAACTTTGGATTAGGGTGACCCAATGTTGGGGGAACCCCATTTTCTTCATCACAGCTTCCACAAAACCCATTCAACTCTATCATACGCTTTGCTCATATCTAGCTTGAGAGCCATAAAACCATTCTTCCCTTTCATCCTTGATTGCATCGAGTGTAGTGCTTTGTAAGCAACTAGAGTGATATTTGAGATTAGTCTCCTAGGGACAAAATCACTTTGGTTTTCAGAAATAAGAGCTGGCAGTTCCCCTTTTAGTCTATTTGCCAAGGTTTTAGAGACTATCTTATATAGGACATTGCACAGGCTTGTGGGCCTAAACTTAGCCACCTTTTTGGGGTTTTTAACCTTGGGTATCAGGGCAATGAAAGTGTCGTTCACCTCTTTGATTGAGCCACCATGGTTAAGCACTTGAAGCACATAACTGCAGACCTCTTCACTAACTGTCTCCCAATGTTTCTGGTAAAATTGAGCAGGGAAGCCATCGGGTCCAGGAGAGCCCAATGGGTTCATTTGGAAAATAGCTGCTTTGACCTCCTCAATCGTAAACTACTTCATCATTCTTGTAGACATCTCAGTGGTGACTTTTGGAAGTAAGGCATGTAAACAAGCTTCAAAGTTGTTAGGGGAGGAAGTAGAGAAAAGTGAGGAGAAAAAACCTGTAAAAACAACTCCAATACCATTCTGTTCATGAGCTATATTCCCATCATTGTTTGTAATGGATGTAATGGAGTTGGTTTTCCTTCTTTGGTTGGCCTGCATGTGGAAATACTATGTGTTCTTGTCCGTATTTCTAAGCTAGTGTTGTTTTGCATGCTGTCTCCATTTCATCTCTGCTTCAGCTAGTGAAATTTCTAGTTTCCTTTGTAAAGTCTACATTCGGTCTGTGTGGGATCCATCACCCTTGTCTTGTAGTTGACTGATGTTAGACAGGATGTGAGCAGGTTTCCTTTGTGCTTGATGTGTTGCCTTTTGTTTCCAGTGCAATAGTCCCTTCTTACAATTGTCAAGCTTGGATCTCAGCCTACCTGCTTGTGTGTCCACCCTTTGGTTTTTGTGCCAGGCTTATTTCACAACCCCTCCACATTCCTCCTTAAATTCCCAAGCTGCTTCATATCTAAAAACCTTGTTTCTCCTCCCCCTTCCATACTCAATATGTTGTATACTAACATGTAAGGGAGAGTGATCAGATTTGACAGCTGCCATGTTATTGCAGTAAGCTTGGTTAAACATTGCATTCCATTCCTTATTATCCATGAACCTGTCGATTCTCTCCTTTGTGAATTCCCTACCCCTTCTGTTGTTTGACCATGTGAATTTCTGACCTTGTGAGTGGATGTCACGGATTCCACAAGACTTAATGGCCTTCCTGAAGTTTTCTATCTGTTTGTATGGCCTCATAGCTCCCCCTACCTTCTCCCTTTGATGTAATATTTCGTTGAAATCACCTGCACACAACCAAGGCATCGGTGGGCATGGTTTTAGGCCCTTTAGTAATTCCCAGCTACTGTTCCTCTTCATTGAATCTGGGTGGCCATAGAAGCTAGTAAATTGCCAACCAGGACTATCTCCCTCATCCTGAATTTGAGCATTACTATGCCATCGAGTGTAACTATTAACTTTGACTCTCCAACCATCTTTCCACAGCAAAGCAATGCCACCACTTGAACCCATACTATCCACAGCAAAGCAACAATCGAATCTCAAAGACCTCTTAATATCCTCCATACGATTTTTGTTACACTTAGTTTCCACCAGGAACACTAAGTTTGGGCACTTATCCTAGTTAGTTTCCTAAGGATTCAAATTGTCCGAGGGTTTCCAAGCCCTTGGCAATTCCATATTAATAAACTCATTTGAGTTGGCAAGGTTGGAAGCCAGCCTCTGCCTTGCCAAGTTGGTTCTCTAGATCAACCTCATATCTTTTTAACTTCTTTGGGCTAGAGACATTTTCTGTGTTACTTTTTGTCCCTCTCCTTTTGTGCCCCACCTGTTGGTTTGAGTTTGTAACATCCCTCAAGACCCCGCTTGGCATCCTCCTTCCTCTAGCCTTCCTGTTCCACTTGCTTACTTTATTGTCCTCATTAATGGTTTCAAAGTTATTGATAGGTAATGGAGACACAGGGATAGCCATGGTTTCCTTACTTTTCCTGGATCTATCTGGGCTACTTTTAGTAATAGGTGTTTCAACAGCGACATCGGGTTGGTCAGGGGCTATTTTTTGGTTTGTTCCTTGTAGTGCCGAGGTACCTGAGTCTAGTTCCATTTGGTGAGTGGTTTCTACAAACACCTCATGTGCAAACTCATGTTGTTGATAGCTTCGTTCATTATTGATCTCCCCCTTTCCTGCCTTTGGTATAAGACTGCTCCTGGTTTCCTTGGTTGGAGGTCCCTGTTCCTCCTCCTTTGAGTCTGTTTCCTTCTCCACCTTCTCACCATAAGTTCCTCCCTTCCTCCATGATTTCTCCCCCTTAGCTTGTTGTCCTTTCTGGTTGTTTTGTCTAGGTGTGCCCCCATACTTTCGATGGTCAAACAAATTGGTGTTCATTGGCTGGGCTCGTAGCTAGGGTCCAAACTGTAATGGTTGTTGTTCATCGTGGTGTTGGTCATACCTTGGTCTCGAACAAGTCCATCCTTTATGTGAAAGGATGCCGCAATAGAAACAGAAGTTTTGGAGCCATTTGTACTTAAAGGAGATCCAGAGCCTTTTTCCTTCGAACTCCAACCACCTTCCCCTCAGTAAGGGTTTATTAAGATCTACCGCAACCTTCACTCGTAGGCACCTACCCCATGCTGAGCCATCCGAATCTGTATCCACCCTTATCACATGCCCAAGTGATGAACCAAACTGCTTACCGATTCTTTCAGTCATAGCAGCCAGTGGTAGGTTATGGCATTGAACCCAAAATGGTTCGTATTGGAAACTCAGAGCATTTACTGACACATTCTCATCCACTTCGTGTAGAGTTATTAGGTTCCTATGAAAAAAACAAGGGTCTACCACTTAAAACCTTCTCCTTGTCCTGTAGTTGTTGAAACTCTATTAGGAAACATTGGTCATTAAGGTCTTTGAATCGCACCCACCCCTGTAGTCTCCAGATCTGGGACATTGTCATCCGAAAGGCTTCATTATTGACACCCTTTTCAGAGAGTACCTTGCCAATGATGCAGAGCTTCCCCCGTAAGTTTCATTCTTTCTCGCCCTGTGTTTTGATATGAAAGACTGAGTTTTCTTCCTTCGACAGATGCAGTCTTTCCCACCTATTGGTTAGATCCTCTTCCACCATGTTAACTGTAAAAACTACCGCCTCCCTCACAACTAGTGAGGCCACACCCCGTGTCGTAAGACCAGAGGCACTAAACCCTACTCAGTCTCGGGAGAGAAGAGAGAGAGGGATCGAGTCGTACATGAAGCACTCATGGATGCTTTAAACTCAGATAGATTGTCATATGAGATTAATGAGACCTTTATCACTCTGATTCTCAAGATAAAAAAAATTTTACAGAAGTTATTGAATTTAGACCGATTAATCTATGTAATGTGCTGTACAAGATTGTATCTAACGTTCTACCCAATCGATTAAAGAAAATTCTGCTATTGATCATCTCTCCAACATAGAGTGCTTTTGTTCCAGGATGACTAATTTTAGACAATTTGATAGTAGCCTATGAATCAATGCACTATATGCACAGTAGGACAAAAGGGATTGATAGCTATATGATCTTAAAGTTGGATATGAGTAAAGCCTATGATAGGATATAGTGACAATTTTTGAGAGGTTATTAAAAAAAAATGGGGTTTGCAAATTATTGGATTGAATTAATCTTGAAGTGTGTATCCATGATCTCTTATTCTCTCATTATCAATGGTGTTCCACAAAGCACATTCAGGCCAACTTGGGGAATTAGGCAGGGTGATCCCTTATCACCCTACCATTTCATTCTACATTCTGAAGCACTTAAACAACTCAACCAAGCTTAAGAATTTGGTCTCATTACTGGAATTCTACGGCAAGAGGGCAATTTCATATCAACCACTTATTTTTTATTGATGACAGCTCATTGTTTTGTAAAGCTAACTTAATGGAATGGAGTAGACTATTGAGCATTTTGGAAACTTGTGAAAAAGCCTCATGCCAAAGATTAAATAAAGACAAAACATCAATTTTCTTCAGCAACAAAACCAGAGAAGACACTTATGATAAATACCTTGACTTGCCAACTTTGGTTGGAAAATCTTGGTTGAAATTGAAACGACCCTATAGAAATTTGATACATGAATTTCTTTAGACCATAGAAACTTGAAATATCAAGGCACATAGGAGTATAAGTGGATGCTTGGGGAATGAGATGGGATAAAAAATCTATGAATAGTAGTGAAATAGTTTGTGAATAGTTGTGAAATAATTTGAATTATGATGTTTTATTGAGTTTTGAGAAATGAGAGAGAAAAAGTTGAATACAAATATTATAAAGTTAAAATATTGTTAGAATATACTTTTTTAATTTTATATTTGTTTTGAGATTTGAAAATTTTGAATTATTTTTTATATTTTGATTGAAAGTTTGGAAAAATTATAATGATTAGGTAATGATTAGATGAAAATATTGGAAATCTGAAATTGAAAAATGTTTGTACGTGTTTGAGTGATGTTTGGCAATGAGATGAGACAAGATGAGATGAAATGAAACATTTTTCCAAGCAACCCCAAAGTTTACGAAACAAATTACACCATTAGACTTGTATGAATATTTCGAACTTGACGGTGCAATAATAAGTTTCAAAATTTTCAAGTGAATGGTAGACATGATTGTCTTTCTATTTAATCAATGCACTTAAGAGTAGAGTTTTTTGAAACGATTTACATCATTAGACTCATATGAATAATTAGGATTTTATGGTATAATAAAAAAATTTAGAGTTTTTCGGATGAATAGTAACCCTTCATGAGAGCGCCTCGTGGCAACAGGCTCAAATAGCTGTAAAATCGCTGCCATTTAAGATGTCGAAATCCAATTAGGATCACTAAAAAATTTTTTAGTTGGATATATGGCACAACCCTAACCATCCAATAAGGGAACCTTAGGACACATGTCAAGATCAAGACGACAAAGTGTTTAAGAGATGGAGTGTGATCCGAACTTGTCAACCAAAAGAGGGTTTCAACTCTAGTGAAACTCCAAATCATTGGAAGCCAACCGAAACTCTAAATCCTTGGAGGAAACCGAAACTCTAAATTGTTTTTCAAACCCTAAACACACCCTGTTTGGATTAAGTGATTTCTTACTTGGTTAAATCACTTCCACATGCAATCAATTACTCAATTACATCTTCTTACACCCTTTTAAACACACCCTTACATTTTTGTAATTACATTGGATTAATAAAAATTTGATTGGAACCAAACCATGACCAAAATCCTTACTAAACCCCAAACTAGATGCATTTCGATTAAGCTCCATATAAATATTGAATAGTAATGAAAAGTAAGTGAAAAGAAATAATAAAATAATAAAATAATAATTAATAGTAAAATATTATGAGAATACCTGAATCCCATCGAAACCACCAGCTTAGCTCAAGCTTCTTGAGCAACCTTTCTGCTCCTGACAAGGCCTAATCATGATTGTCGTGCAACTTCATGACTAGTCCAAATAGTGCCTGATATGAACTCGTGGGAAAGGAATCATTTGAACCCACAATCAATTTGAAAACTTATCCAAGAAAGCCAAAATCAAGTCAATGGATGGAGAATCTAAACCCGATGAAAACCCGCTTTAAGAACCTAGATTATATCAAAATCTAGACCCGTTGAAGAACTCGTCTCAAGAACCCAGATTACAAGGAGGAATGCCACAAAGGTTGTGATTTGCCTTAGATAAGTTCAAAAGTTCAATTAAGAACAAGAGGAGTAAAACTCAACTCACAATGAATAATTCAATATTGTCTAATGTTCAAATGAGACTAAAAAGAGTGTTTTAACCAAAACCCTATTGAAACCCTAGCCAAAATAAAACCCCTTCTCTAAAAAATACCCCTGTATGAACAGTGCGGCGCTACAGTGATTCGGCCAGATGAACAGTGCGTTGCTACAGTGATTCGGACGTGAACAGTGCTGAGCTACAGTAACTCTTGAAACCCTAGTTTCTAAAATGTAATTTTCCAAATAAACCCTTGGCCACAATACAAGGCCTTCCCAAAACCCTAGTTCATAAAAAATAAGACATACGTGGGCCAAGCATCTTCGAGCCCTCTTATTTTAAACTAATAAAATAACTACTTTAACAAATTGAAAAACCATCAATAACAAAAGGGCCAAACGATACTCTAAGTTGTGTCTTCCACATCTTGTATCAACTAGATTAAAACTGGTTCTCCTTCTTTCAAGCCCATCTTGAGTGTTGGGCTCTTGCTAGCTTCATCCAAGTGGATTGCACCAATCCTTGCATTACTTCCTTGATTTTGTAATTGGCCCATTGGGAACTTGCAAGGAATCTTTAAGACTAGGCCCACCTTCAAATGATATGAACCCGCGGGAATGGAATCCCTTGAACCCACAATCAATTTGAAAACGCACCTAACAAAACCAAAATCAAGTCAATGGATGGAGAATCTAGACCCGATGAGAACTCGTTTCAAGAACCTAGATTATATTAAAATCTAGACCCGATGAATAACCCGCCTCAAGAACCCAGATTACAAGGAGGAACGCCACAAAAGTTGTGATTTGCCTTTGATAAGTTCAAGAGTTCAATGAAGAACAAGAGCAGTAAACTCACTCACAAATAACATTCAATATTGTCTAATGTTTAAATGAGGCTACAAAGAGTGTTTTAACCAAAACCCTATTGAAACCCTAGCCAAAATAAAACCCCTTCTCTAAAAAATGCCCCTGCATGAACAGTGTGGCGCTACAGTGATTCGGTCAGATGAACAGTGTGGCGCTACAGTGATTCGGACGTGAACAGTGCTGAGCTACAATAACTCTTGAAACCCTAGTTTCTAAAATGTAACTTTCCAAATAAACCCTTGGCCACAATACAAGGCCTTCCCAAAACCCTAGTTCATAAAAAATAAGACATACGTGGGCCAAGCATCTTCGAGCCATCTTATTTTAAACTAATAAAATAAATACTTTAACAAATTGAAAAACCATCAATAACAAAAAGGCCAAACGATACTCTAAGTTGTGTCTTCCACATCTTGTATCAACTGGATTAAAACTGGTTCTTCTTCTTTCAAGCCCATCTTGAGTGTTGGGCTCTTGCTAGCTTCATCCAAGTGGATTGCACCAATCCTTGCATTGCTTCCTTGATTTTGTAATTGGCCCATTTGGAACTTGTAAGGAATCTTTAAGACTAGGCCCACCTTGGTTCCCATCAGTGCCGTAATGGCAAGTCAAAAAACCACCCACCACAGCCTCACCCAATCAGACTGTAGCAACTAAGGATGTAAATTTAAACTGGAAAGTCGGTCCGAACTAGACCGAACTGGGACGATTTTACCGGTTTTGGCTTGGTCCGGTTCGGGACCGGTTCTTATAATTCGTAAACTGGCCGGAACCGGTTCAGTTCCGATTTTAGGATTTTTCATACCAGACCGGACCGAACCGGACTCGTTGATAAAAAAATATATAAAAAATAATATTTTATGTATAAGTTTTATACAAAATTAAAATTATACAAAATATTTTATATATATTAATATATAAGTTTTATATATAATGTATAATTATATGTGAAATTTTTATATATAATTATATATCATATATCATATATGAAATAATTTCATATTATAACTAATAGTCTAATACTAATATATAACTATACTAATAATCTAATATTAATACTATTATACTATTATATAGTCTAATATATTATAATTTATATAGCTATATTAATATATAAGTTTATAACTAATACTAATATATAGTTTACAACTAATACTAATATATAACTATACTAATAGTCTAATGTTAATACTATTATATAGTCTAATATATTATTTAGCTATACTAATATATAAGTCTATAACTATTTAACTAATACTAATAGTCTAATATAGACTATAGGTATACTTATACTAATATAGCTATACTAAATCCCTGAAAGTTTATAACTAATACTAATATATAATTAATAATTAAAACAGTTTTTTTTTAATTTTTAATTTTTATAAACAGATTTTAAATGACAAAATGTCAAATTTATATATTAAAAAAACTGAAAAATCGGACCAGAAACCGATAAGACCGAAAGTACCGGTTTAGGAAGATAACCGATACATAATCAGTTTTGAAAAATATAAAACCGTTCATACCAGTTCGATCTTAAATTTTATTCAAAACGAAACCAAATCGAACCGATTACACCCTTGATAGCAGCAGAAAACAGTCCTCACTTCAACTTTTTTCTTCTCCAGTTTCACAAGCCAACCACCCATCACTTCGTCATTCACTCACCCACTCATATCAGCCCTTCACCTATACCCACGTCCATCCCATTTGCCTCCACACTTAATTGTAAATGTTGGCCCCCGAGTGGGGTCTCTTGTCAGTGGATATTTCTAATTTTGCCGGACGAACTCGTCCCAGGATGGCTGGGTTTTCCTTCTTAATTAATTTTGGGCCTTACCCGTTGGGTTGTACGTACGTTCAAGGTATAATTGGTGCTAGTATGTTTTTACGTTGAAAACTTTTGCAGTCAAGATTGAGTTACGTACACAAGATAATTTATTAGGTAATTGACTCGAGTCGCATATTGTTTGAATATGAAGAGAAAGATCAATAAAGATGAATCGGACAACACCAAGAAAGTGGAGAAACCTTGGGATTGAATAAATAATGTTTGTATGTACGTAGTTTGTGATCGATTGCCCTTCGAGGGCGCTCCATCAGAGAGATATCTTATTCATTACTCATAGTGGACCAATGAAACTTCTTTGGGTTTAACGCACGTAGTATAAATCCCATGCATGCATACTCTTAATGCTGTGCGATGACGATCATATCAAATTTACAACAAACGAAAGTTTATTTTGATTACTCAGAAAGCAAACCGTTTTCTGTATATTGGCGGCAAAAGAAAGTTCCCGGCCAGGCAATCACATGCAACTTTTTGTCTCCTATACGGCTTCCTCTCCCACGTACACATCAAAAGTAAGCTAAAGTAGTTACTATTTCTTCGCGCTCCCACCCACCCTCAAATTCAGTAGTACAGTCATCTCGTCATGAGAATTTTTTTTATTGACACCGGATCTCTGAAAATAAAGTTCTGCCAGATGTCTGAAAACAAAATCGTGATTAATATGGAGGGTGTCCAATGACAAGAACTCGATCAAATGAATAGAGAGAGTTTGAAGACAGAAAAGAAAATGAATTCTGAATTGTATTGAATACTAGAATGAAAAGAAGTAGTAAACTAAGTCTACTATTACATCATATTTATACTGAAATGTAAACTAACAGAATTAACTAATTACATTGTATTGACTATTTTAGCCTTAGCTTTTTCTACTTTAGACTTTAACTCCATATTATCTATATGTGATGCAATACTCCAACATCCAAAGCTTCTTGCAAATGTAATTCGGATAATTCAAGAGGTCGAAGTTCAGCTTTCAGTTTGATGACCTCTAAAAATTATTTGTACTTAAAAGAATATTAACCTTAGATTTAGGATATGTTTGGGAGGTGAGATGAGAATTTTGTGTTTTGTTTTAAAGTTTAAAATATTATTTTTTAATTTTAAGATTTGAAAAAGTTAAATTAGAACTTGAAAAAGTTGTGTTAGGATTTGAAAAAATTGAAATGTTTATTCTATTTTATATAGGAATTTGAAAAGGTTGTAATGATGAAATGAGATGAGATGAAAATTTTGAGGAAGATAAAACATCCAAGCATAACCTTAGAGAGAGCGTACCTCAAAGACCAATAACTTTTATCACTTGAGTGATCAACTCTTAAAAATTCATCTAATTAGTAGGATTAATGGCTACTTTCATGAGTCGAATTCATCGAACTTTGAAACCTATGACAAGTTCTGAAGCCCGGGACTGTGAATGAAGCCCAACCCTGAAGCCCCTAAAACGACGCCGTTTGGTAAGTCTTTTTTTTCCTTTCATAAATTCTTCTTCTCCGATTCTTCCTCCCCCATTTTTCTCTCCCACGAAGTCTCTTTTTCTCCCATCTTCTTGTGACTCCCCCAACCTCCGCTTGGGATGAAACGGAGATTTAGAGCATCGGGATATGCAATACAAGGCTACATAGTATGCAACACAACGCCCTGTACGTGATAGTTAATATGCAATGCATCATAGTATGCAACTAGCAGTATGCAATAATCGCAGCAGATAGTAGGGTGAAGATAGAACTTATGCCAGAATAACTAAAACATCCTAATTTCATTAGAAATCATCAAGTTCAAAATACCAACATAGCATAGACTTAGGTACAAAGTGAAATTGTTCTCTTCGTGCAATCTAAGGCATGAAGGACTAAGCCTATAAACATGATAATCAAATTGATATGAACCCGCGAGAAATGAATCCCTTGAACCCACAATCAATTTGAAAACGCATCCAAGAAAGCCAAAAATCAAGTCAATGGATGGAGAATTTAGACCCGATGAGAACTCGTTTTAAGAACCTAAATTATATTAAAATTTAGACCTGATGAATAACTCGTCTCAAGAACCCAGACTACAAGGAGGAACGCCATAAAGGTTGTGATTTGCCTTTGATAAGTTCAAAAGTTCAATCAAGAACAAGATGAGTAAACTCACTCACAAATAACATTCAATATTGTCTACCTTTCAAATGAGACTACAAAGTGTTTTTAAACCAAAAACTTAGTTGAAACCCTAACCCAAAATAAACCCCTGCTTCCAAAAATACCCTCGGATGAACAGTACCCGCGGCTACTGTACGGCGCTACAGTACTTCTTGTAAACTCTAGTTTCAAAAAATATAACTTTCCAAATAAGCCCTTGGCCAAAGTACAAGGCCTTCCCAAAAACCCTAATTCATAATAAATAAGACATGTGGGCCAAGTATCCTCGAACCCACTTATTCTAAATGAAATAAATCTTTTAACCAAATTAAAACTAATAACAATAGAGCCTATCTCTATGTCTTGTCTTCCACTGCTTGAATCAAATGGATCATAACTGGTTCTCCTTCTTTCAAACCCATATTGAGTGTTGGGCTCTTGCTAGCTTCATTCCAAGTGGATTGCACCAATCCTTGCATTACTTTCTTGATCTTCTTAACTCTTGATCTTATAATTGGTCTATCTGGAACTTGCAAATGATCTTGAAGACTTGGTTCCCATCACAAATCTAGTCTCTTCTCCAAGTCAGGCTCCTCCTCAATCAATCGGACCTAGTGCTCCATTTAGTACGTCCTCTTTGTATCCTAAGACAACTTCTATCAGTCGGACCTAGTGCTCCATCTAGTCCATCCTCTTTGTATCTTGAGACAACTTCTATCATTCCGAGTGGAATGATAATGGGTCCACAAGGGGTGGAATTTACATAAAATCTCAGTAAGTTAAGAACTAACTTGGACAAAGATAAATTATGCATGAAAGATGATAAATATGAAGTGTAGAAAAATGTGCATGTATCTCCCATCCAGATTCCTAAACATCTTTAAAAAAATCTTGATGCACTTTCACTTTCTGAGAACATTTTTTTTACCTTCTCATTTCCAAAAACATGACATTTTGAAAGAGAACATTTTATACTTCATTGCTTTCAAAAATCCATAAAATTTCATCGTTTATTAAAGTCATTATTAACATACATTAGCAACACAGTTCCCCATATGCACCATGAGCACCTGCCGATAACTATAGCACAACTCATGTTGGCAATACGTCATTTTCTGCAGACATCGTTCTCCAATTGGTAATATAACATAACATCATAACATATACATCCACTAGCATTAGGTGTCATAACATATTGACTTCGCTCCGGCATTCTTTAAATAGAACCCATTCTTCGTCAATTCAGGGGTCACCACTCCATTTTTACTCACTCCAGAGTAGACAGAGGAGTTCCACTAGGATAATTCTCCATCCTAGCCATTGGGGTTGTGAAAAAAATTAATTTCATGCGAAATTAAAAAAATGTGTTCTATGACATGTGCATATATAGTAAGTTTTTTTTATGTGAAATAACATTTATAGATGCAATATGTTAAAATGGTAGAAATATCACATGTCATGTAAATATACACTCAATGTATCATATAACATGATACTTTATGCTCACAGTGATAATTGAAACATGAATGAAGCATTTATCAATAAATCATAAATAATCTGTCAAGGTGTAAATTAGAGGCCAACTTATAAACTTCTGGAGTAATTGAAAATAATGTCGTAGTTGCATAAATCAAGTGCGTACTAAGTTAGGATCAATACTTTTATGGGTGAGGTCCAAAATCAAAGGTTTTAAAAATAGGTATTTACAAAAATACTTCTAGACCCTCAAAAATTGCCATTAAGGCCTTAATTTTTCACTAATTGCAAACGAATTCCAAATTTGATAAAAAATTCATGGACTTCATATTTTTTGTATTATAAAACCATCTATGCCTTTGGATTTTCAAAAATAAAAGTAGAATTTGCCCAAATGGTCCCAACCCGTGGCATGTACTTTAATTGATGCCTAAGTGTATTTTCAACTATTGGTCCCTATAGTTGCATGCATATGAGTTTTTCTTTAATAAAAAAAGATCACTAACATCTTTTATGACATAGTAAAGACTAATTCTTAGATAATAGAGTTCATCCCAATACTTAATCATAGCTAAGATATCTTTAATTTCTATTTCATTCAAAAATCGATTCATACTAGATGATCAAAACAAGATAAAACCTACCATGGTATGCTTCTAATCACAATTTAGACATTCCATAATTATTTCAAGACAATAATAAATCATATCAAATCATGGTTAAGACATGTCATAGCTAAATTTTCATCCAAAATCATTTAATTATCCAAACCATCCCTTAATTGACCCGATGTTGATTTAAGCATGAAAAGCTTCCCAAAACTTACCCAAATTTCATACTAACACATGGAAACAAATCTTGACATGCTAACTAAGATCAAAAGTAAGAAAACTTATAAATTTTGTGGCATTCCAAGCACTCTAGATAACCTTACACAAGAACACTCAAGAACTCACCTAGAACTTACTTGGTTTCACTCTTTTAATTTTTAAGAGGGGGAAGTGCTTTACTGCTCTTCAAGGCTCAAGAGGAAACTTGGAGCTGAGGTGTGGAGGAAATGAGAGGGTGATGGGGCATTTTATAGCTAGCCAAGGGGAATGGGACACTGGCTTTGGTGAAGGGGAATGATGGAAGATGGTGTATGAAATCTGAAATTTTCAGATTTGCACTCCATTACCTGTGTCATCTTGTGCAGGTCAAAATAGTGCCCTAAACCACCTTGATTTCACTCATATGGTTGCTACATTACTCCTATGGGGGCTAGCCAAGTCGTGGGGTAGAGGAGAGGGAAGAAAAATCATCAAAACCACTCAAAGGGGCTAACTGGTTCAGCAGGTTTTTCCTTGGCAAATTTATATTATTGTTTTGTCTAATCCCATTGAACCATCATGGAGGTGCAACCCAAAATAAGGTGATGGGATGGAGGTGTTCTGCTAAAATCCCAGACTGCCTTCTATAGTTTGCATCCTTTTGAGCAGGGGAATAGTGGCTTGAAAGCACCATGGTTTTTTTCCTCTTGTGGCTACAATGGTCTTACAGTGGCGGTCAGGTCGTGGGGTGATAAGTGTGATTTTTGTCCTGGCCAATTAGAGGCAGCAAGAACTGAAGAGACCTGGTGAGACTTGGGCGAGGAGCCTTGTCCAGTGGCTGCAAGGAGATTTCTCTCGTCCAAAGGCGAGAAGGCTTACCTCTAGGTAGGTGAGGAGATTCACGACATGGGTGCAATGACCTGGCGCCAATATATTTGTACCTTCTGGGAGAGATGACTTGGCGACAAGATTTTGGACGAGAAGACTTGGCAACAAGGTTCTGGGCGATTAGATTGGGCGACTAGTCTAACCGACCAACTTAAAAGTCCAACCTAAACGACATTGTGGGTAACAACTAGAAATGGCGAGAAGAGTTTTTCATCCTAATCGGTAGTTTTTCCACTCAATAGGTGAGATGAGTCTTTCATCTTGATCGGGAGTCTTTCCACTCGGTAGGCAAGAAGAGGGTTGTGTGGTTGTTGTGACCACCACGCCCGTTCATTTTTAGTGCACACCGCATCTACCCGGTGGGATAATTCATTTCGACCGGGATCAATCTGCTGGCCACCAAAACCTCCGAGCTTCACAAATCAAGCCACATATCACTTCCATTTAGATAATCCTATTTAATTAAGCGGGGTGTTACACTTCCTTCTGTTTCGTTGCTTAATCACATTCACTTTCCCTCACACACAACAAAATTTGCTTTCGCTCTCGCTCTCACTCTCACTCATTCGTGCGCTAGTTGGAGTTTTTGGCTATTGCACGCCGCCACCCCTTGCGTCTCGAGCCTTAGCTGCCGACGGTTCCCAACGACTGAACGATGCCAGTAAGGGCTTTGCCATTTCCACTCACCCACTGATTTTTTTTTCACTCGCGTGCGTACACACACACTCCAATTCACTCACTCTTTGTTCTTGCTCACTTACACGCACACACCCACTTTGATTTCCTCACCTAATGTGTTTTGTTTCTCTTAGGCTGAACAACCTCCTTGTTCACAGTCGTGCACCACTGTGTCCATGTGGTCGGTGATCACCCCTAACCACGCAAGTAACCCCCACTGCCTTTGTTTCTGTCAATTTGATTTTTTGTTAATTTTCTGCATTATTTAATCTCAGTAGCACACATCTGAATTTTTTCAAAGTTTTCACAACAGTGGCCCCTATAAAGTTTTGCCCATCCCCACCGTGTATCACTGCTATTTGAATATCATTGGAATTCCCTCACCAACACTGGTAAACCCTCCCAAACCATGATTCTTGTATTACGGCATATTTCTACTTTTAAAAATACATACTAATTTTGTGTAATTCCGCATTGAATCACCCTTTTTTTTGTTTCCTTTTCAGAATAGAAGTTGTCCATTTAAGTTTAGTAGTGAATTTCTTGAGTATTTCAAGTCGACCTACACTGCGACACACTTAGGTAAGTTTCTCTTGCTGCTTGCTCGGTTTGATTTAACCATTGCTTATTCTTTTCAAATACAAAAGCTAAATATTAGTGGGTTGCTGGCGCACAGGGCAGTATTCACATATCTGGATAGCGCCGCTCCATTCACAATTTCAAAAACCACCAACAAAAGTAAGTATGACAACTAGAGTATTAGACTCATTATTTGCACTATAACGCATATGAGGCGTATGTTTGGTAGTTGCTGGAAAATTTGATGATGATATATTAAATGGTGAAGCATGTAATTTGTGTGGATTCTTTTTGGATTGCTGCTTTGGGAGTTCTTTTGGTTGGGTTAAGTGGATGGAGGAGAGTATGATGATGACAAGTTGGTGTGAGATATAGTTGTTTGGGCTGATGTTGTGATGCCGAGTGGGGCATGTGGCTGTCTTGTTTGTTGTGCTTGGCTGGTGGAGCTATTATGCGTAATGTATTGAATGGTACGAGTAGCTGGTTGGGTTGTATTAGTTGCTAGAAAATAGGTTGTGGCTTGCTGCGAGGGTGATGCATTAATTTTAAATTTTGGGCTGGCTTTAATCCATCATTATAGTTGAGTAGTTACTGTATTGAGTAGTTTTTGAGCGTTTGTGTTTTTAATTTATCAATGCTTATTCTTTGGTATAGGTGTTGAAATTGCTAGAGCTCAAACTCAAGTTTTAGACAATACACCGCGAGAGTCAGGTAAGCAGGGTTCCTATGCTAGGCTTTGCATGAATTGTATATACTGAGGTTGACTTTCTAAAACATTATGCATGTTTTGTTACGAAACGAGAACTTAGGAAAAACAACCTCGGTCATTTATTTGTATTCTCATGAAACTTGTATGAAAGAGGAAACATATTTTCTAACATGAATAGTGTAGACATGAGCAATATTTTGACATGATATATCTGAAATGTGAAAAAGAACGATTATCAAAATCTGAAAACTTGTGCATAGTTTTATAAACATGCTCCGAATTTTGTTCTAAGTATGTGAGAATGATCTGAATACATTTGGTACTCTGTTTTATTTTGATATGGCATCTAAAAACCTTTGGCATGGTGTATTGGTTTTGTATCTAACTCTAATTGTGCTTTACTCTACTCTGTTTGAGTTAGTACCAACTTCTCTGTCTCTGAGTATACCCACTTTGAAAATAAAGTAGTTTTTATATGGTATTTCTTGTATGCACACTCGGGACTCCTAGAATAATAAGGGAAAATTTTACTTCTGTCACTAGTCGATTTTGCTACCGGGTATAGCACAACCCTACCATAGGGGTTAAATATGGCCTTTGTTTTATGTGATGCTCAGTTTATGCTATGCGAAAGTACTTTGGATTATAAATATTTGAAACCATCGCTTTGTTAGCTATGAAAACATGTTTTGTTCCGCATGCTAGCACTAAACTATTTTATTCTGCATCTTGTAATCTATAAATGCCCATGTTTACATACTGATATATATTCTCTATTTACTGAGTTGTTAATAACTCACACCCTTATCTTCATAACATTTCAGATGATTGTGATAACGCTACTGAGAACCAAAATTAGGAGGCATGGGCGGGGTTAGCCATGGGCTAATTATTGAGTGCCTAAGGGTACTATGGTTATGAGGGAAATTTCTTTAGTGTTGATGATGTTGTTATTATGTTGATCTGAATTGCTAGGAGATTTGTTATTATTATGGAGAATTTGAGAAGTTTTTAATTTATCTTGTTGGGTCATTTCATGAAAACTCTGTAACGATTGTATTTATATTTGATTGGAATAGGTGAATTCATGTTTATGAAATATTTGAAAAAGTTATTTATATTGTGAGGATATGATTTTAGGTATCTGATCAGATAGTAGCCATTCGGCCATTTCCGAGTATGGGGCATTACACAAGTGGTGTACAGTACAATAACTCTTTTTGTGTGTGTGTATATAATATATATATCATTTTACGATTCTACCTAACTTCTTCTTTAAACTTTTTCTCAATTTCAAGAGGATACTTAGGCTGTAAGACTAGATCAGCTTCAAAAGCAAGGAAAGGGAAAAGGAGCTTTTCCGTCTTGTCCATTATTCAAAGCTAATTGAGTGGCTTAATTCGGCCTCTTATCACTTATTAATTTGATGAATAGATCTGCATGATCATATGCTCAATGTTGTCGCCGCGTGGCTTGAAAAATGGCTAAATTCAGAAAGCGTCATATTGAAAGTTAATGTGCCTTTACTCTTTCAAATGCTCTCTTTCTGCAGATCAGTGCGTATCTGAGACTTGCCTATAGCCTACCTTTTACAGGCATTCAACCGGCCATATTTTCGTTTATTGTATAGAAAGTAAAATAAAAAGACCGATATATCGAACTTGTTTGAAAAGAAGCTTGAATAATTGAAAGCTAGAGATTCCCCAGAAAAACTGAGAGATATTTTCGTACACAAACCATGCGTAGAAAGATAAAAGAAAAGTAGTGATCATTTGGATTTGGAGCTGCAACGTCGTGAGCGTATGTAAGATCCGTTTAATGTATGGAATCGGAGTTCGCAACTCAGGTGGCACCAGAACTTAACCGAGCCAAGCAACCCTACTCTCCACCGAGTCCTCGAGTTCCCTTTCAAATCGAGCGTGATTTCGTTTCTCTTCAACGAAAAGTCGAGTTGCTCCATTCGAGTACGATCCAATGGTATTTGGGACGATGGAATCACATAATTAAAAACAGTAGAACTATTCTTACTCACATCGAAGGGGCCGGCAACTAGTTTTGCTATTTGTAGCGCATCAAAACTGAGGACGAAACTTGTATCGGAAAAACTTGCATGTGCTTTTGCGTTGTCGTTCTCCGCCCTGATATCAATGGCCATTTGGATTTCGAGTAGCCCGGCTTGATCATAACGAATGGTGTCCAAATGGGCGGACATGACGCTGATGAAAGGCACCCTTGGACGTATGATCATGTATCCAACGAACACAACGATGCCTGTGATTATCACTGCTATAGATAATATTGTGCAGATTATGGCTGTGACCCAAACCAAGGGGTGGGTTCGAGGCTTAAACCTGTCTTTCATTGGGGGCGATCGAGTGGTTGGTGCCGGCCGGCGATTAGTGGCAACATTTATGTTAAATGTACTAGTGAGTGGAGGATTTTGGAGGGCATGGCGAGGTAAAAGGATTAAAACGTACGTGTTAGGTTCTTAGCTCTAATTGGTAGGGAAGGTTTAGGTATCTTCTTTTCCTGTTTTTAAAGCATCTGTACATGAATATCATGATTTCTGTATATATTAAGTGTACCTCTGTACCTAGGAATCTTGGCTGCTTTATTCTCAAAAGCAAATACCAAACTTGCATTAATGCTGAATACTTTTTCTCCTGTTTCCTTTCGTTTTCTCTCCCTCATTTGTTTATGAACATCATGTGGTGCATTCAGCCGCTCCATTAAACAGGATATGTACCAAACTTCTTCGTGTTAGGAATTGTATTCGTCATGCGCAACATGTATATGAGGTATCTTATCTACGCTGGAGCCCAAAAAACGTGGAAAGCAAAACGCTACCGAACGAGAGAGTTTTCTCGCTCAATAATACAAGATACTTATACTATATACTGTATTTAACTCCACTTTTATCACGTTGTATTAGCATTACCCGTAAGAAATTATTTCAACACTTGATTTCTAAAATAACATATTCAAATATTGATGCTAAATACTGCATGATTTAGGATAGGAATGGCATGTGAATATAGTATATAATATTTTCTAACACAAAATGTTACTACGTACGTACCTTTATATGCACGCTAGGGGTGATACCTGACCTGTACTAGTGGACTATCACCTTGTAATGAGTCTTGTTATTATTCTTCACTGTGTTGTAATGGAAATGGTATGGAAATGGAAGATGGTTGCTGCGATAAGTAAACAAATTGCACACAAGATGTTTGATGAAATGAGAAACAGAATCATAGAAAGAAAGAAGATGAAAATAGCTACACCTTGGGGTATTTGAGGTCCCCAATTCCTTCCAAAGAAAACTCAAACAGTTTCTACAATAATTTTTCAGATGCCTCCACTCTGATTTCCTCCTTTCGTCTATTTCCCACAGTATTCTAACAGAACCACTAACTAACAGACACGTGTAAAGTAAATAACTGAATACAGAGAATTAAAACTACTATAGGAATACAAGAGCCCTTATTCAGTAAAACGCTACATTCCACATGAAATCTTTCATATAAAACGGTGTGTTGTGTTCACATAAAAATATATTTGCAAGTGCATAGAATCGTAACAACAAGTAAAGTGTTTTAAGAAAACGAATATTGAACCCACAAGGAATAATTATGCTATTGAGTATTGAAATTGACTAAATTAATTATTATTTGGAAAATCAAAATTTAAAGAATGGTTTATCTAAATTAAACTAAAGAAAAGAACATTAAAATTAAGATATAAAAAATATAAGAATAGATCTAGAGTGTTTTGACTTCACCTAACAAATCACACACAATTTATTCTTCCTTGTTATAGAATCCCAATTATCCCAAGTTGATGATAAAAATTCCTTAACTATTCAATATTTTCTCTCAAACAATATCAAAAATATCACCGACTAATTACTCCATATCTCTATGTGAATTTAACTAATTGGCGACTTATTAAGTTTTTTGGATTTTTCTTAAAAATCACACTAGTCGCGGTAAAACATATCTGCTTTCGCTCGACTAATGGTGTTTAATCCTAGAGCTTTAATCACAAATCACCTCTTAGTCTCATTGCAATCCAAAAGATCGAATAATAGTTAGCTAGAAAATTGTAAGCATTAAAGAACAAAGAATAAACACTCAATCATGAAAGTATTGAAAATAAAATAACTTGGAATGTAAATTGTGTGTTCAATGCTAGGCTACATCAAAACTCTAGAAAATAAAATTAATTCATAATGAAATTAAAATTGAAAAAGAATAAAACTGGTGTTCTTCGTTGAAATCAGTTGATGAGGCATGCGGCTCTTGCGTCTGCCCTCCAGTTTCACCTTCTCGAAAGAACACTTAAAGAATAAATTTTGGAACTCTAAACTCAGACTCAAACTCTAAAACATAAAAACTTTCTACTTCGATTTAGAACTCCCATATTCATCCCACAAGACGTGATTAAATATGATATGAACTCGCAGGAAAAGAATCCCTTGAACCCACAATCAAATTGAAAACTCACTCAAGAAAGCCAAACTCAAGTCAATGGATGGAAAATGTAGACTCGATGAAAACCTGTTTCAAGAACCTAGATTATATTAAAATCTAGACCCATTAAAGAACTCGTCCCAAGAACCCAGATTATAAGGAGGAACACCATAAATGTTGTGATTTACTTTTGATAAGTTCAAAAGTTCAATCAAGAATAAGAGGAGTAAAACTCAACTCATAATGGATAATTCATCAAATTTCATGAACTTCATAAACTGAGGCTACAAAGTGTATTTAAAGCTAAACCTAATTGAAACCCTAGCCCAAAATAACCCCATGTCTTCCAAAACTAGCCCTGGATGAATAGTGCCACGTGAACAGTACCGCGGCTACAGTATCGCTATAGTACCTCTCTTTAAAACCCTATTTCCTAAATGTAACTTTCCAAATAAGCCATTGTCTAAAATACAAGGCCTTCCCAAAAATCCTAGTTTCTAAAAATTAGACATATGTGAGCTAAACATCTAAAGCCCAATTATTCTAAACTAATAAAATAAGTCCTTTAAATGATTCAAACAATTTGAAAGCCTTCAAGTGCCCAAGGCCTTTAAGTCATGTTATTGCCATTTCCCATAACTTGTATCAAATGATTCAAAATTGGATCTTCATCCTTCAAGCCCATTTTGAATGTGAGGCTCTTGCTTGACTCGTTCCAAGTGGATTGCATTTATCCTTGCATTGCTTCCTTGATCTTCTTAGATCTTGATCTTGTAATATGCTCATATGGAACTTGCAAATGATCTTTAAAACTAGGTCCATCTTGGTTCCCATCAAAATAGATGTCAAAATTCAAATATGAAAACAAAATAACTGCGACTACAATTTAGCCTAAAGATCTGAAAAATAGTTTCTAAAAATAAATGTTAACATAAATTGAATTATCCCAAGAATAATAAGATTATCTAAAATGGAAGATTTAGTAACATGCGGCTTGAATTGCGGGGTTCTGAAGGATTTGGTTGCCAATAGATTGATTGCGAAACTCGGATTTGGTGGTCAGTAGCAGATTGATCCCAGTCGGAGGAATTATCCCAACGAGTAGATGATGTATGCACTGAATATAACTGGTGTGGAGGTCACAAAGACCATACAACCTCTCCTCGCCTATCAAGTGGAAAGACTCCTGATCGGGATGAAAGACTCATATCGTCTTTTCTAGTTATTGCCCACGATGTTGTTTAGGTTGGTCGTTTAAATTGTTCATTTAGACTAGTCGCCTAATTTAACTGTCTAGAGTCTTGTTGCCAAGTCTTAGCGCCTTCTGGTTGCAAGTCTCCTCACCTTGCAAGAGGTAAGTATTCTCGCCTTTGGGAGAGAGAAATCTCTTTGCTGCCCACAGGACAAGACTCCTTGCCCAAATCTCATCCCCTTTCTTTAGATCTCGCTGCCTCTCATCAGTGGATTTGTAGTCTCTTCTTTTGTATAAAAATATTCTATTTTTGTGCTAAATCTTCTCATTCCTTCAAATCCACGAAAATTAAGAAAAATATTTAGAAATAAAATAAAATCAATAGTATTGAAGGGAAAATGACACTTTTGATAAATAAAAGAGTGATGAAAATCACATAAAAATAACACTTATCAGGTTGCTTGGCTACTTGAGTCCTCCCTTTAAGACTATCAAATGGTGAATTCCTTCCCCCTCAAAATGGTGCGCCTCGAGTTCCCTTACAAAACCCTTGTGTCTTCAGTTAGATGCCTTATTTTCATCCACTTCCTCCTTCAACAGAACAAACCCAGCCTCCCTTCCCATTTTCGAGCTCCATATCTCATGGTCATAACATTCTCCCTCCCTTAAAGAACCTTGCCCACAAGGTGTGGGTAAAGGTCTTGCATTTTCGAGAGGAGTTCCCAACTATTATCTTCTGGCAGTGCCCCAACCCACTTGACCAAAACCTCCGTGACTGCACATTGCTCTTGTCTCTTGAGTTGACGCTCTAAGATCAACTCTGGGTCGGGCTGGCTTTCACCTTGGTTGTTCACTAGGGGGCAGTGAAGGAAGAGGTTGGATCCATAAGCCAAGTTTCCTCTTAAGGCAAGAAACATGGAAAATAACATGGATATGTGAGGTAGCTAGTAGATCAAGATGGTAGGCCACATTCTGTAGCCTTTGAACTACTTGGAAGGAACCATAGAACTGAGGGGCAAGCTTCCAGTTATCACGAGCAGCGATTGATTTTTGACGGTACCGTTGCAGCTTGAGGTACACTCAGTCTCCATCTTTAAATTCCCTCTCTATCCTCCTGCGATCTCCATAAATTTTCATCCTTTGTTGTGCTTGTTCCAAGTTATCTTTGAGTAGGGTTTTGACCTGGTCCCTAGTGCCTAGCATTTGGGCCACTGCATAGTTAAAGGTTGTCCCTGGTATATATGCCGAGACTCTGGGTGGAGGATACCCATAAAGGGCCTCAATGGGAGACATTTTGGTCGAGGTGTGGTAAGAGCTATTATACCACCACTCGACCATAGATAGCCTCTAAACCCACCCTTTAGACTTGGATCCCACATATCTCCTCAAATATCCCTCCAAACATTTGTTCGCGGCTTCGATTTGTCCATCTGTTTCTAGGTGGTATGTGGATCTGAATTTCAGAGTTGTCCCCATTAATTCAAACAATATCTTCAAAAAGGAACTAAGGAAGACAGGGTTTCTATCTGAAACAATTACTTTGGAAGCCCATGTAGCTTAAATACTTCCTTGAGAAACACCTGGGCCACTATAACTACTGTGTAAGTGTGAGATAAGGCTATAAAATGGCCATATTTGGTCAATCTGTCTACCACAACCAGAATGACACTTGCCCTTTGAGATACTAGTAATCTCTCTATGAAGTCTAGGGAAATGTCCTCCCAAGCTTGTCTTGGGATGGGAAGAGGCTGGAAGAGTCCAAGAGGAAGAATGGTTTCAACCTTGTTAACCTGGCATAGATCACACTCTCAAACTAGCTTCTTCACATCCTTTTTCATGCCTTTCCAAAAAAAAATCTCTCTTAGACCTTTTGTAAGTTTTTGGGTACCCTGAATGGCCAGCTTGAGATCCCTCATGAATAAACTACAAGACCTTAGTTTTAAAGGCTAAATGGGGCTCAATCACAAATTTCCCTTCTTTTAAAAATAAGACCTTGCTGAAGGGAAATGCCTTTTAGAGTCTCTTAGTTTTTCTGTAGCTTATGCAATATCTCTTTTAGCTCATGTGAGGTAGTATTGCTCCATTTGAGCTCCTGGATCCAAACAGGTGTTGGAAAAGATATTCATGACAAAAGCTTGGCCTAATAAATAGGGTCGCCACTTTTACACCGCTTAACAAAGGCTAATAGTTCCTTCTAATAGGTGGCAAGGGCCAGTGCTCGACCTTTCAAGGCCTTGCTTAAGAATGCTATGGGATGTCCCCTTTGAATTAGAACTGCCCCTAAACCACACTCATTAGCATCGCATTCAATAGTGAATGGTATAGAAAACTCTGGTAACTTCAATACAGGAGGACTTGTCACTACTGTCTTAAGGTCCTGGAATGCTTGAGCAGCCTTAGCATCTCACTGGAAGCCATTTTTCTTCAACAAGTTGGTTAAGGGTGCTGCAATCAACCCATAACCCTTAATAAATTTTCGGTAATAGCCTGTTAAACCCAAGAATCCCCTCAAGGACTCGGTGTTTGTACAAATAGGCCACTCCCTCATTGCTGAAACCTTCTTAGGATCGGTCTTGACCCCATCTGCCGACACAATATGCCTCAAATAATCAGCCTCAGCCACCCTAAACTAACATTTTGACCTCTTTGCGTACAAGCTATGTATAGATAGAGTTTCAAAGACTTGTTTTAGATGTCCAACGTGGTCCTTCATGTTATTGCTGTAAACTAGAATGTCATCGAAGAACACTAGCACAAATTACCTCAAGAAGGCCTTAAATATAGTGTTCACCAGTACTTGAAAGGTAGATGGGGCGTTGGTAAGGCCAAAGGGCATTACTAAGAACTCATAATGGCCTTCATGGGTACGAAAGACCGTTTTTGGGATATCCTCGGATTTGGTGGTACCTAGATAGTAAGTCTAGCTTGGAAAACACCACTACCCCATATAGTTCATAAATCACGAGAATGAGAAACTTATCTTTCACCGTTTCCTGATTTAGGGCCTTGTAGTCAACGCATAAACGCCAACTCGCATAAGCCTTTCTAACTAATAAAACAGGGGAAGAGAAGGGACTTGAACTTGGCCTAATCACCCTGATTTTAAGAGGTCCACGAAAATTTTCTCAATCTCTATCTTTTGATAGTAAGGGTATCTGTATGTTTTGGTTGAGATTGGGCTAGTGCCTTCTTTCAAGGTTATCATGCGGTCATGAGTTCTTTGTGGGGATAAGCCCACCGGTTCCTCAAATACATGTTCAAACTCCTCTAAGAGAGACATAATTTTTGGGTGAGTTACTGGGTGAATTTGCTGGGTAACCTCTACGGTTGAAAACTGTAGAATGAGCCATTTACCCTTACCCTTAGTGGCCACACTCAATTTATCACAATCATCAAATGTAGGTTCCTCAAGTGGGACACCTTGTAAATCCACCAATTTTCCCTCATACCGAAACTGCATGCGTAAATTTGAGAAATCCTAACTAATGGGTCTTAGTGTTTCCAGCCATTGAACCCCTAATATGGTATCACAACCCGCTAAAGTCAAAACAAATAATGAAGGGTAGAAGTTTGTACCTTGAATTGTAGTGGTTACACTACTACAACGCCCCACACTCTGCACTAATTCACCATTTGTCGTTCTAACATTCAGCTTTAAATCACTATTCATGATTAAATTATTACGCCGCACTATTGAAGGGTCAAGGAAGTTGTGGGTACTTTCCGCATCCACCAAAATAACCGTTGTATCGTTACCAATCTTCCCACATAACCTTGTGGTGCTGGGGGCTAGGGGTACCCATTAAGGAATTGAGAGAGATTTCAGGTTTGTTAATAATAACAATTTTGACATTAGGAGCAGGCTCCTCCGTGTCTTTTGAGTCATAGAAGATATCCTCACTCTTGTTCTCAAACTCCTCCTCAGTGCCTGCAGTAGGTAAATTTTTGGGATCTTGCACACATGTGACCGATTCCACTTCTCCTCGCAATGGTAGCATAGTCCACGTCTTCTCTTTTCATCCATAGCGACTGATGATATTTGCCTCCCTGGGGTAGTTAACTCTATCCATGCCGTGGAACGACAGTGGGTTGATTGCCAAAACCTGAGTGAGAACTAGCTTGATTAGTTGATTTCTCTACCCATCCTCTAACAAATCATTCAGCACTAGCCAATTTGAAGCACTTTCTAGTGGATTCAACATGTGTATAGGTAGTCTAATTTCATCATTCAATCCGCTCAAAAAACAACTCAGTTTGTGAGTCTCTGATAGCCCTCGAAGTCTATTTGAGAGAGCTTCGAATTGAGCCTTATAAGCCACCATAGTAGTGACTTGCTTCAACCTGGTCAGTGCTTCCATTGGATCATCATAGGTTCATGGTCCAAATTGAAGCATCTTGTTACCAAACCAAGGCTCTAGTGAGATTTTCCCAGTTGTCAAATTGGCCCCCCTCTACTGCATCTTGGTACCAAACTCAAACGGTATTCTAGATACCTCCACCCTGATTTCCTCCTTCCTTTTATTTTCCAAAGTATTTTAACAGAACCATTAACTAACAGACATGTGTAAAGTAAATAACTGAATACAAAGAATTAAAACTATTATAGGAATACAAGAGCCCTTATTCTACTAAGTAAAACACTACATTCCACATGAAATCCTGCACATAAAACGGCACATTGCTTGGTTGCTTGAGTCCTCCCTTTTAGACTATCAAACGGTGCATTTGTTCCCCCTCAAAATAGTGCGCCTCGAGTTCCCTCACAAAGCCCTTGTGTCTTCAGTCAGATGCCTTACTTTCATCCACTTCCTCCTTCGACAGAACAAACCCAACCTCCCTTCCCATTTTCAAGCTCTATCTCTCATGGTCATAACACTACTCACGGCCTGATCCTTGTTCCTGGCCATTCCTAGTGAGGTTGTATATTCGCTCACAAGTCTAGCCCTATGGGAGGGCGTATGAGGGCTAGACTTGCATGTATACACAGAATCAAACAAAATCTCAAACCGAAGTTTACATATTCAAACCAAGATCACCAAAGTTACAGATAAGACACTAAAACGATCCCTTGTATCAAACCAAACCAAAAAATTTTTGATCAGGCCTATAAGGGAAAACGCAAAATTCTAAACAAGTGTCTGTCTTGTTACTACAGTATTTCTCCGCAATAAGTGATGGCTATTAATAAAATTTGGGGTCGTTATTGGACATCTAAAAAAAGAGATCACTAAAGTTGAAATTGAAACCAAATGTTACAACCCATATTCAATGGTTGAAATTTATACTTTCTCCCCGCAAGTGACTGTGTTTTCATATTTCCTTTGATTGTCACTCCCCAAAAATATAAAATGCATATGTGACGAATCATTATTGTTTCAATTAAGAGAAAATCATCGCAAATGGCCGTATTCGATATTCATGACACCTTACACACCTTTAATTAATGAAATGATAAAAAAATATTTCCAATACGTTTGACGCTCCTAGATTCTGCTTGGGATCGGATGGACACCCGAAGTGTCGGGAGATGCAACATAAGGTTATCTAACCCCGTTCATGACATATAAGATGCAATGTTCCTAACATGCATTTAGCATTATGCAATATTTGCAGCAGATAATTTTTTTTCTTGAGCAATACTATGCACTAAACTTATAATATCCCAAATAGTTAAACCATAATTCATGCAGACTTAACAAAATAAACAACCACGATTATAGCACGGGTCTCAAAAGACTGTAATCGCAAAACAAGGGAGACCTGGCTCCATAATTACATTGTCAAAATATATTATTGGGCTAGTTCGTTGAGTAACTCGTGTAACTTGACTAACGATGCCAGAATACTATCCAAAGACCTAACTATGGAGGCTACAAGCTCTGCGTTGTGTCCACGGCATCTAGTCAACCTCCTCCTATCTGCCAGTATTTGCTCCCTGCTTTGATCGTTACACATCGCCTACCATTCGGGGGGAACGGTAGTTGGGACTACCACGGTGAGATTTGATTATAAATCTCAGCAAGTTAATAGGAAACTTCCACACAGGTTAATGATGCATGCATGGCAGTTAAAGTATGAATGCATAATCAAAGTAGTAAGTAAGCATAACACACTACAAAAAAACTAATTTTTACCAGCATTCCATAAGTGCTGACACCTGTCCCAAAAAATGCCGCTACATGTTTAGTGGTGATTTTTTGAAGGCATAACCGTCTGCCGCTACTGGGTGGTCGCTATTTTTCAATACCGGCGTTTGACAAAACACCGGTACTTGAAAATGTCATTAGCGGTGTTTATCTACAAATTAGCGGCATTTCTTAAAACGCCGCAAGTTTTCTTAATTTAACGGCGGTTGACAAAACACCGCCATAAATTCGTTGGCATCTCATTGCATATAATAGCGGCATTATAATAAACTTCGCTGCTAGTACATTGCCGGCGCATCATATAAATTGGCGGCATTTTTTAAACGTCACTAATAATACGTTGGCAACACATTAAATACATTAACGGAGTTTATCTGCGTTTAGATAAACGCCATAACTAATATAGATAGCTTGACATAAATGACATAACTTGAACTAAAACTGAAACTGAAACTTAGCTTAACAGGACATGACATGTACGTGAACTTAAAACATAACATTGACTAGCAACATAGCATGAATGTGAACTTAAAAAATAACAAGGACTTGAAACATAGCATGAACATGAACATGAACTTACATAATTTGAATATGAACTAAAACATAACATAAACCTGAGTATAACATAACATAAATGTGAACTTGAAACATAACGTAAATGTGAACATGACATAACATGAACGTGAACTTGAACATAACATGAATGTGAATTTGAACGTAACATGAACGTGAGCATAACCTGACATGAACGTGAACTTGAAACATAATATGGACTTGAAACATAGCATGAACGTGAACATTTATAACATGAACGTGAACTTGAACATGACATGAACCTGAACATAACGTGACATAAATGTGAACTTGAAAGATAACATGGACTTGAAACATAGCATGGACTTGAAACATAGCATGGACTTGAAATATAGCATGAACGTGAACATACATAATTTGAACATGAACTTGAACATAACATGAACCTGAGCATAACATAACATAAACGTGAACTTGAAATATAACGTAAACGTGAACATGAAATAACATGAACGTGAACTTGAACATAACATTAACGTGAACATGAACATAACGTAAACGTGAGTTTGAAACATAAAATGGATTTGAAACATAACATGAACCTAAACATAACGTGACATAGAGTAGTCTTATCTCATGGAGTTACCACGATTGCATAATCTTATCTCATGGGATTACCATGATTGCGTATTCTTATCTCATGGGATTATCATGATTACGTAATCTTATCTCATGCGGTTACCATGATTGCGTATTCTTAACTCATGGGGTTACCATGATTGCGTAATTTTATCTTATGGGATTACCATGATTTAACAATAACCATGAACTGAACAATAACTTAACTGTATGAAGACGTACATGAACATAAGTCGGAAGACATGATGTACTTGGTAGAATATATTTTGTAGCATGACATAATATAGGATAGACAACATTATATAACATGGCATAACATGTAATAGTAAATATTACGTGACATAACATGCATGTAACAGTGAATATTATGTGACATGGCATACATGTAACAGATGGCATAACGTAACATGACATACTTGCAACTTATAGTAATACGTGACAGAATAAGTAATAAATAAATATATAATGACATGGCATGACATAACATATATAACAACATACGAACATAAACTGTAGTTTCCTTACCCATCACACTACATAGTAAACTAATAGTAAGTTAAGAGCTAAGTTACCTCGATAATTACGTTAGATGAGAATAAAGCACAAAACACAAGAAACTGTAAGAGGGTATTCTAAAAGTAAAAAATTTAATTACTAACAATTAGAAATATGAAAAGAGATAAATTAGAGTAAAATTATCATTTTACCCCTAATTTAAGGATTTCATATCCTAACTCTAAAAGTTACCAAAATTTATATTCCTCATGTAAATTTTGTCCTAAACTCAAATATCAACTCTGAAAATTTTAAAACAATTAACAACTATGGAAAACTTACTATGGCCGAAACATTCATAGGCAATTTCTCTTGATTTTGGTTGCAATTTCTTCCATTTTCAAAACCCATAATTAAACCTAAATTTTGTAACAAAGATCTTCTTATCCTAAGTTTAAAAACTCACTTAAAATATCCATTAAGAAAAAGTCAATCATCAATACCAAACTTTTTGTAAAAGGACCCAAACTTTTTAACTAAAAGTAAACCCTTAAATCACAAGTTTTGACCTTAATAACAACATCTCCAAGATTTCCAAAAAAATAAAATCTTACTTATAACATATTCATAACATCATCCTAAGATAAACTATGCTTTAAATCATCAAACAAAAGTCACCAAAAATAACAAAACAACACTTGGAGTTTTTGGTTTTACACTTAGTTCAAAAACAGAAACTTCTCTCTCAACTAACTTTGATCAATCTCTTGATCCTTGGCTTAAAGAGATGTGATCTTCAAAATAAAACATCACATGGTTTAAAAATGTATCCTAAAGAATATACAACCATTAAACTTAAAATCACATGGCTAAAACTCAATAAAACTTGGATCTCACCCAAAAGCATCAAATCTTAGGCTTAACCAAAATCCTCTTGCATAGAAAACTCATATATTTAAAACTAATACTAAAACTCTTCAAAATAAAATCCTAACATGTATATAAGAGGCTTAGGATTATCACATAAAAATATCAAAACCTTTGGAGTAAGATTAAGCCACGAAATATTCCAACTTTCTCAAAACAAAAACTGTTTTCCACTTCCAGTTTTCTAGTTTCTAGATCTAAGAAAATCTTTCATCAAAAGCCTTATTCATGCAACAAAAACTCAATGAAAATTCATAAACATATGCTACCAACACTCCATAAAATTTTTGGACCAAGATATGTCCATTAGCTTGGTAAAAAATTTTAAAACATAACATACTCTCCAGTTTCATGCCTAGAATGACATTTCCATGGGTAAAAATACTTTTGACCCATCAAATGAGTATGGAATGAGACTACTAAGATATCCACAGAAACTAAACTCAAAGAAGAACCACTTTTATGAAGGAGATATAGTGCGAAAATACATACAAAGGTCCAAAAAGCTCCACGTAAAAAGATCCAAAAATCTACCCGAGAGAGCTCTTTTGAGTTTCTCTCTAAGAACAGGTGAAGAAGTGATGAAATGAAAGGAATGGTACCTTGCATGCCTCTAGACTTCTGGAGGGTGAGGTATGGGCTTGAATAACCCTTGAGGGATGGTGCTTCGGTCACAAAAAGGCAAGAATAGTGGAGGGGGAGAGGGCTATTGCTGCTGCCTTCTAGAAGGGGTGTGATGAGGTGTTTTTTTCTCGCACATCAAGGGGCTATTTGGGGCTGTTGGGAGCAGAGATTGATCTTCCATGGGTGGGTGAAGACTTCTTGTAGAAGTTTTGCCAAGGTGGCCAAAACTCGTGGGCCTTAAACAAATGGGCTTCAATTTGGGGTTTAGAGAGGGTTTGGTCAGGGTTTGGGATGCTATCAAGCCCAAATCCAATTTTTTTTGGCCCAATCAAAATTCTAAAATTTAAAGGGTTGGATAATGATGTCGTAATGTCAATTTGAGGAATTAATAGCTTGTAAAAGTGATTTAATCAAGTGATTAAATACAATACTAGAAATTGGATCAAAAAGGGTTTGGAGGCCAACTTTAGGGTTTGGGGAAACCGTTTAGGGTTTCGGTTTCAACCAAACTTTTGGGATTTCAATTGGATTCCAACCATTTAGCGTTTCACTAGGGTTGAAACCCTCTTTGGTCTGGCACAAATTGGTTGATCAGATGAAAAAGAATAAAGTTTCGCTTAGGTGGCATGATCGCACACTTTGATTCCTTCATAATCCAACTCATGGTTTCTTTTTGTATCAAGTGTGGCTAAGTTCCTATCAAGTGTTCAAATAAAACTTCTTTAATCTAATTTGGACATTCCACACTGTGATTTTGAAAACACTGCGTTAGATGCTACTATAGAAGTTACTATTCACTACGGGAAAGTGAAACATAAACTTTACACTGTAAAACCTAAATATTCATACAAACCTAACTGTGCAATTAGTTTATTGAAATTCAACCCCGAAGTGCCCTTAAAAATAATTTCGCAGTTTCGAACAAACGTTATGTCTGAAATTATGAAAATGAGTTATTGCGCCATAAAATCCTAAATAATCAACTAAGTTAATGGTGTAAACCATAATGCATTTTGACACTTCTAACTATCTCAAATAATAAGAACATACTACTAGCACCATAATAAGTGATAACTTAGGCTATGCTGACAGACTAAAGTCTACGCGAGTGGTCTAATTGTGAAAACTTACGATATTTTCAGGAGGTTCCTAAAACCTATAGAAATTCTACCAATGAATTTTTAGCAGGCTGTTACAATACGAGATTTCGTTTGGCTACAAGAAATGTTTTATCTCATCTCATCTTATCATTATAATTTTTTCAAATTTTCACACAAAATATAATATAAAAAATTCAATTTTTTCAATTATAAAACAATAATAATATTAAAAAAAAAATATTCTAATAATATTTTATTCAAATTTCAAATTTCATTTTAACTTATCTCTTCTCAACTTACTATTTAAACGTTACCTAAATCTATCCCTTCTCATCTTAAGAATAGGCGGTGAATTCCAAGTAGTATCAAAGCAGTGGTCTTGATTTTGAATTCTGACTATAGACTCTATCCAATTTAATTAAATATTTCACGTATTGGGCCGACCACTTATTAAGAGCTAGAGAGTCTAGTCCACACTTGAAATAGAGTGTTAAAAATATAATATAAATAAATAAATCTATTTCTTTCTATCAAGTTCAAGTTCAATTTTAATTTTAATTTTTAGTATAAAAACTAGCTAATAGTTGCGACCAAAATTGATTGACCGTAAAAGACTTGGTCGCACAATGTCGACATTTGTTGTAGTGAATTATGTCGTTTATACTTGCACAAATTACATAACTAACTCTTTGTCCCTATTCTCTAATCACTGGTCATATACAAAAATTAAAGGAGAGTAAAGGTTATATTCTAGTTGCGACGAAAATTTCAGACATTAAAATAACCAACAACTCTCTTAAAAATCCAATTTATTGTATAATACTTGGAGATACACTAACTTAGTTAAAAAGTAATTTTCATTTAAAAAATTAGTTATTTCTACACATCACGATGATCATTTATGAGTAGTTATATATTTATAAGCTAGCATTAGAGCAAAAATAGAGCATTCTTTTATCAAAAATTCTTTATACAACCGCCCTGTGTACCCATTGCGTCCAACGTGGCAAAAATTAAAAACGGCGTCGTTTCAGTTACTCCTCGTTTTCTCCTTTTCCTCCAACGCCTCGTCTCCCCATTTCGTCTAACACACACACACACTCTCTCTCTCTCTTCCTTCTTCTTCGTCTTCTCCCTTCGTCTTCTCCTTTCAGAAGGTTGCCTCGTCTTCTCCCCAACCCAAAGTAGTCCATCTTCGTCTTCGAGAAAGCCACAACGACACCCATGGAAGTCCATCTTCTTCTTCGCCCTTCGTCTTTGAGAAAGCTGCAAATCCACCCACGGCACTTTCATTGCTCTGTCTCACGAAAACAGCCACAAACACCACCGAATACGACTCCGTTTTCCCTCCTTCATTAGTCTTCCCCTTTTCATTTTCGTCTAAGAGTTTTCCCCCATCTTTTTCATCTTCCCTCCGTCTTTCCCCTTTCCCCCATTTCCAGACCTCCCTTCCATCTTCAAGCATTCGTCTTCCCCACACGAAGACTGACGACGAAGGACCTTCTTTTCTTGATTTTTCTCTTCCCACGAAACTGAGATACTCCGAGCTTTCCTTCAATCCTCTGCCTCCCCTTTCGAAGCCGAAGACACCGAAGCTCTCCCTCCCCCTTTGAAGCCGAAAGACATTGAAGCTCTGCCTCCCCCTTTGACGCCGAAAGAAACCCTAACCTTTCCTTTCCTTTCCTTTCCCTCCCCTTTCCTTCTTTTTCATAAAAATTTTCCTTGGTGCAGGATATCTCGGATGCTCAGTGGAGTAACTTTGGTGGTCAATAATTCGACAACTTATTTTGGTTTAAGAGAGAGGGGGATGTCCATTGTTTGGCTTGGTATATGCTTTTTATTATAACTCAACTCAGTTCTTGAACAATATTTTTATGATGTCCATTGTTTGGCTTGGTATGTGCTTTTCATTATAACTCAACTCAGTTCTTGAACAATATTTTTAACACTTTGTGATCCATGGCGTTTCTCTAATCTTCATAGATTTTTAATTCCTTCTTTAATTTTGTTTGCCTTTCTTATTTTCTGCTCTGCAACATCCTATCGAGCAGACCCGAGTAAGTATCTTCTAGTAAAGGTTCGTTTCATGCAAGTTTGTGTACATCTTATAGCAAATAGTGCAATTAATAAGGAAATTATTCTACTTACAGGAATTATTCTTCTTTCTGTACATGGATTAATTACACTGAGATTTAATATTGAAAACCTAGTAAAATTCCAAGATTAAAATTATTTTTATTTCTACTCTTTATCTGCAGATACTTGAGAAGGTTAAACTAGCTTATGCCATTCCTATAGTGACTGATGTCCACGAAGCTATCCATGCAAGCTTTTGTTTTCTAGTGGTAGCCTTGTTCCTTCTGTTTTATTTCTACCTGGATATCTCTTTACATATGGCGGCAGCCATATTTGTTGACTGGATGTATACTTTTATTCAATCAATATTGGACAATAATTTGGCATAATATCCAAATTCATCCTAATTATTTGCCGCTTTCACGATGAGGTGTTTATATGTATTTCATGATCTTTCCTAAGCAAATGATAATAGCCATCTTATGACTTTTTGGGGATGATAAGAGTGAATTGCATGTTTCTTGCATCTATTTGTGTAAAATGAGGAAAAAAAATAGCTGTGACCAATTTTGTATTGTACTTCAATAGCGGAAAATCTTGATTTTGGACTTGTGCAATATCCAGCATTAGAAATTCTAAGAAAAACATCAAAATTGGATTAGATGTGGTACTAGTAGTACTACTGTTATAGTGTCTAATTCTGACTCATGATGTACTTCAAATTTTCCCTAAATCTGCATGCAGTACTGTGAATGTTCCAATGATTAAGGATCGAGTTCAGATAGGTTGAACAATTCCAAAAGAGAAAAGACAAGATATAGGAAAGACCATAATTTATCTTGCTTACAACAATGAAGACAGGCATGGTATCTTTAAGACAGCCATGCCCATGCATATATATATGGTTTTGTCCTGGAGATTTGACTCGAGAGAGATGGACCAGCAGGGAGAGATCATGATCACTTGCTACCTTATCAATATTAATATCAAATTTCAAACATGTAGAGTAATATGATTGCCACATGCCTTATGTTTTACACAACCGTCATATTTCCACATGCCCTATGTTTTACATTATTAACTATACATTATTTGATTTTTTTTTTTTTGGCTTTACAATTGGTGTATTTTGCAAATAGTAATCAAGAGAATGAGCACCAACTTCGAGAAAGAAACAATGACCTGTTATGGAAGGAGAAAGAGTTTGAGAAGAAACTCAACGATATCGATAAGAGGGAGATTGAGCTCTGTAAGAGAGTGGCTGAGATTGAGAAGAGAGAGTTGGTGCTTTTGGAGCAACAACTTGAAATAAGGCATTCACGCACACTACTCTGGCTGTATTGGGCTTTTGTAGTTGTTGTGTCATGTTACTTAGTAGTATCTAAGTGATTTCAGAACTTGGTATATGTTGTTCGGTATTTGACAATATTTGACAGTATCTAAGTTATTAATAGATCGGAACTTACGTCTGTGTTTCTGAAAAATGTATAACTTTAGTCCGTTTATTGGTTTGTAAATCCATGGTTGAAATGCTTTCCCTTTTTTTTTTGTTCTTGTCATGAGTTAACTTTAGTACTTAATCATGAAATAATAGGTGGTGATCTTATTGTTCCAAAACCACACAAACAGGAACCTGTAGACAAATCAATGTGACTCATGTTGAACATTGCTTTGGTGAATTTTCTGATTAATTGGGAACCTGTGCAGAAATTTGATTTTGTTGGAATCGTGGATAATTGAATCAAATAAAAGAGAATTTTTTTTTACCATCGTCTAAAACACTCAAGGTATTGAGATAAAACACCTGGAACCAACATCATATTGCAACATATAAAAAGTCTCATACCATCCAAAACTAACTACAAATAAAAAGCTATCCATCCAAAAATAAATAGTTGTCCAATGAGTCCAAGAATTACATTCAATACATAAAAATGGTGCATTGTCATGAGTCCATGAATTACATTCAATACATAAACCACTTCATTTTCCCGCCGGTTGTGATCCATCCAACCCAAATTGCATCTGTAACCAATAATATTCAAATATTAATGTGATATCGATATTACCATTCAAATATTTTAAATTTTTGTGAACTTACATTTTCTTGACTTGCAATCACTATTTTGAGTCATGTCACATTACTCAAGCCTTTTATTATTTAGCTAGCTTAACATATCTAGTGCAATCAATGCCTCCAAACAGCATGTCCAACACCCAAACAAGATAAATGCAATAGGGAGGTTCAGTTCAGTGCCGTAAATGAACACAAAATGAAACCACTCACTTCATTCTGAAAAATTGAAGCATCCCATATAGTCGTGTTGATGTATTTTCTAATTGATTTTATTAGTTCTATGTCTTATAACAAAGCCAGTATAATAAAGGAGATACAATTGGTACTTAAATATAAGATATTCTGAAATAGAATACAATTGGTAAACCATCAAATAGAAGATTTAATCGATAAATTTAAAATGAATAAGAAGATTTCTTACTTCTAGGTCTCTCCCAAGTCTTGCTTTTAGATCTCTCCATCCCAAAGCTCCGAAAGAGTCTTTTTTTTTTTTTGCTCCAACCACTAATATTCAAATTCAAGTGGCTATTTTCATCAACAGTTTTGAGTAATGCAGTAAAGATAAGCTGTAATTATTCCTTAAACAGAAAGGGTTCAGTAAGATTCATCTTGGAACTACATCCACATTATCAAATTGCAATTGCGTGCCTTAATACACCCACTTACTCTGTTGTCCCCATAGGTTTCAACATTTCATTTTCTTTTAACTTTTCCAAAGCCAAAATTCTTCTATCAAGTGAGTTAGAGATTCCTTTGACTTGTTCGGAAATGGCCCCCTAGGAACCCTGTAATCCCTGTGAAGAATGTAAAGCCCCAGAAATGAAGCCACTCCGACCCCCATTAAGAACGACACCAATCTCCTCTAAAAGAGACTTGTAAGGGCCTTCATCAGAGATTAATTCACTTGCAATATGTCCTCTAGGCTGTGGAATTCCACTTATCTTCTGCAACTCATCCGAGCTCAGTTTCCAGTCAAATATGTCTAAGTTTTCTTTCATCATCTCTTTGTTGAAACTTTTCAACAACACTAACCCCTTGCTCATATACCCATCTTGATGAAATCTTCACACAACAAATCAAAATCTAAATTACCATCATGCTTCAAACTAGACAGTCCTTTTCAAAGTCCTAAAACCAAAAATACCCAAAAAAAGGAAAAAGTATGTTCCATGATTTTTCTAAATTTTTGTTCTGTTTTGATGGGATGCACTGTGCAAACAAAACCAACAAAAAAATTGAGAAGGATAAGGTTGAGTTTGCAGAAACCATAAAGAAACCAGACCAGAGATCAAGTAGGTTTTTCTCTTCCAGACATAGAAGACAACGATGGCGGCGGCGATCTCTCCTTCTTCCAGACTCGAGATCGAGCAGAGTTTATCTTCCCAGACCCGAGATCGAGATCGAGTTTTTCTTCCAAGACCCAACGAAGAATTATTTCCGGAAAAAAAAAAATGGCAGCTTTGAAGTAAAGAACACCATAAATGCATTGTTCTCAGACATGAAGCCCTTTCAGCAGATGCAAGCAAATTAACAAGAAAAAACTAGGTTGATATTTGAGCATCCATCACTTCCTAAAGACAATAAACCTCCCCTTCAAATACCCAAATACAACCAAGCCAAAATATAACCGAAAACAGCCAAATCCATGTGGAAATCTCCCCTTCAAATGCCTAAATACAACCAAAATATAAACTCAATAGCAAACAAAATATGAGGGGTTGATCATTTGCATATTACCTGAATCTAGCCATGGAGATAACATGAAACTACAAAAATGACATGATTGATCTACCAGTTATTCACGCTCACGACGAGATCTACCTTCTCCTCCATCAAACTGGTCGAACATAAATGGACCACAAAAAAAAAAGCGTAAAATTGGCCAAATTAGTACCCTATGATTCACACACGGAGACGACACAGTGAGGAAGGAAACGAAGCTATGATTCACACACAGGAGACCCAACGACGACGCAGTGAGGAAATGGAGCTTCACATTTTCTATTGCTGTATTGAAATGAATTTTTCTCTCCCGTTTCTTGTATATTTTTCTCTCCACCTCTTTTCTTTTTATTTTTTAATATATCACTGACGTGACATAATACCACGTCAGCCGGTTACCCAAAAGTTGCATGAGCTGATGGTACGTAGAAGAGCTGTTCTTTTATTAGGTGCCCAATAAATTAGCACAAAGCACATTAAAATTTTAAATGAGAGTAGGACGTAAAATCACAGAGGGCATTCAATGCCAAATTAGTTGGAGCTGGAAAATGCAGATAGCCGGTCCCCGGATGCATAATTAATTAATTAATATGGTTGAAGTGGTCGTGGCATCATGGGCCGGGCGGGCGACGGCAGGCAACGAAATAAACTAATCTCTGATTAGCTGTAATTGGAATGTTTGATATCATTATCCCTTCCATTTCTGTTGAAATTTTGCTATCCATAATTAATTTTAATCAGTGGATTAATATATATTACTGGGTATTTTATTATACGTTTCATTTTTTTTTATAGAATATAAATTAGATGATTAAAATTATTTTACTTGGAATTATTTTCCGACTTTCATTTCCAGATCAGACTTATTATTTATCCCCCAACCAACGTGCGTGGTCGATCGTGCTTCATTATCGATGCGATTTCGTTCAAGTAATAGTAATTGTAAAACAATTAATTAAAATAAAGAACAAACGTTAGAAGAACAATAAAATAATGACGACAACGTCAATATCATAATTAAATAAGAGGAGTTCTACATACAGTCATCTCGAGCAGTCGGCTTGCCACGTCAGTTGATAATTAAAAAAAAAAAGACGAGAAGACGAATTAAATTTGAAATTGAAAACAGGATGGAGAGAGAAAACCCATTCCATCCCCCCTTTCGTTTCCTGCTGCTTCCCAGACCAGTTTCGCGTGGGTGGAGAATGGGGAATTGAACAGAGCTCGTTCGTCTAGCTGTCATGTGGGTTTCGTCTAACTTTGAAGGGGGGAATCGGACACTTCCACGAGATGCCTAGCTTTTCTCTCCAACACACACTAGCGTGGAAGTCTAGCTTTCATGTGGGTCTTCTCTTTCTAAACGAGGTATGATTGTTTTGTTCTACTTCTGGGTTTTTGGTGTGAGGGGAATTAAGAATTCTTTTGGTTTGCTTATTCCATTGCAGTGGTATGAGTAAACAATGGGTTTTCTTTGTTGTTTTCGGATTTTATTTTTTCCTAATAATGATCGAAAACGATGTCCAATCCCAGACTTCGTTTCCTAAATCAATCCTTTGGGAGTTTTTCTGTGTTTATATAATTTGTTCTATATGATGAGGAGTTTATTTTGTGCTCAGTTTTCTTGTGAGAAAAGTTATCTCTTTGGATCTTAAATTTTATCCTTATTTTTCTGGTATTATTCATCAGTTGAAACAAGAAGGGCCATACATATTCTCGAGGGATTGAGGGTCAGTGTTCTCTTCATGGCAATATTTTCTCTCGTTGTACTACTTTAAGATTCCGCAAGAAGATATAGTACTTTAAGGTCCCAAAATTTATTTTTTTAGAGTTCCTCTTTGGAGAAGATCGTGGGGATGATTATTACCCATATGTATTACTATGTACCGAGGAGGTTTATTTGATGAAATACTGGACAAAGTCTTCTTTTTCTAGATCCTCATGATCGGCAAAGGTGAAGTCTGATATGGATGCAGCATTAAACCTACAAGTCTAGAAATGATGTAATATTATGAAATGGATGCAGGGAACTCGAAAAAAAATATGTCGATGTCCTCAGCAAACTTTGTGGAATCCCCCCCTTCTGTTCTTGCTCGGGTTTTTGACAAGGTCATCAAGAAGGATAGCATGGGAGGTTGAAAAATCTCATGTAAATTGGAAAAAAAAAATCATGTTTTTTCCAAAATGTGGAAATTAAATAGGTGGTGGCAAGAAAGAACGATGATCAATGTTCAAAGGGTTACACTTGAAGATGAAAGCTTTTGGCCTTGTAAGGAATAAGTGCACAGAGAGTTGAATTCCTTTAGTTCGCTGCTGCAAGTTTGGCTAATTTAGATATTGATCTTGAAACAGAATTCAAGGAAATGCAAAGAATTCTAGGGGATGCTGTTTTTCTAGTTCTTGAACAGACCATGATTTAGAATGCTTGGTGTTAACTAGGAAATTCTTTTGTAACTGATTCTTTCGGAAGCTAGAATGTGCAATTCACAAGATGAAAATTATTATTATTTTGTCATGTTCTTGCTCAGATGAAATTGAAAGGGTAACGTCTCATAAATGCCTAAAAAAAGAAAACAAAAGAAGAGTACAGATGCTACAACAAACTTCGAACTCCAAGCTTTTCATTTCCAGGTTTTTTAAATTCACACTTTGAAATTGTAGGCCATTGACAATTTCCCTTATCATGCAGTCTTGGATGATGTCTTGTGTGTATATTTATATTGGTTGAAAAATGTTAATCACTGACAGCATTTTGTGTTGGATGCAGTTTGTCAATTTTTTGGTATGCAGTTTGTCAGCATGGGAAAAGGGGAAGCTGCAATGATATGGTTGAATTTTAATTTCTGCAAATTGTTTTTGAAACTTTATGGATTTAGATGAATTTTAATAACTGCAGGAGTATTGTCTGTGGAGGCTGTGCTGCTTAGGACATGTTGAAGCTACAATGGAGAGTAGCTGCAATGGAGAGTAGCCACACTTTGAGCAAATGCATTTTTGTTAAATTGTATAATGTAATTTAGCTTCATTCCCAAACTGGCCAGAATAGAAGTGGGAGAGCAAATGCTTTAATTGTATAATGTAATTTAACCAGTATGTACAAGTCTGTGGGTGTTTCATTTAATTGAAAAGTTTGTAAATTTGGGAGAACAGATTGCAATAGAAAGTAGAAACTACAATTATGAGAATTATCTTATGGCATTTGTCTGGATTTTTGTATGTTAGTGCGGTAGATTTCATTTGTACGTCAAATCTGGGGGCCATTCAATTACAAGTTACAACAAGCAGCACGACAAAGTGGCATTCTAGCTAATTAAGTGCTTCACTTGTCTAACTCGAGCACCTTTCAGAAGCTCAAATTTCTTACAATCATTATGGAGAAAGAAAATCCATCCTCTAGGAAAAGTAGTGAAATCTGAAATAATATAATATAAAGAGTTACAGACATTTTAATATTAAAACAAATAATCTAAATATTTAAACTCTACAAGTGGTACTCTTATCATTCAGTTGGAATACAGGTTATAAGTAATGAAAATGCCATTTTTTGAGTTTTGGTATTTTAGTTGAATGCTTGGTGATTGCAATAGGGATAATTACAGGACACGGGTCCCATTTCAATATGCAAGTGTGTTAATATAAAGAAAAATGCTTGGTCTCATTTCAATCTGCAGGTGTTTTTTCTATTGTTCATTTACTCCCACTACAAAATCCAACATTTCCAACCAACAACCACCATTACAGGTTCACTACCAATGTACCTTTATTGATTTGCACTCCTAGTACACCTCCATAATCATAAAAGCTGTAGCTTGAACTAAACCCAAAAACACACACAGGCACTTGCATTTCCTCAAACAAACAGAAGTTTCTATATATATTTAAACTTGCAAATATAGAAAACTATTAAAAATGCAAACCCTGCCTCAATAGTTTGAGTGTCCAATACATGAATTACATTCATTACATATTACAGGAGTTAAATTGCAAACGCATAACTGGGATAGTTTAGATAATACATTGTAGATCATCAACTGCAAACAAATGTCTATGTGAGCTCCTGCTATAAATATCTTCAGAATCAAGTGAAGGTTTAATCTTCTACACTTGTACTCAATGCCGGCTTGCCAAGTTTATGCTTTTAAGCACAAGATGCCAGTCATCAAGAACGGAATTGTATTAATAAACATCAAGTAGATTATGAAATATAGAACTGAAACTTTATATCATGTATTCATGCCAATTTTTTTCTTCCAGCAAAAACATTGTCATGCAAAAAAATTTGTCACAATTCTTATTATACATTACATAATAAGAATTCAATTTCAAATTGATCTATTCAAAACATTAACGAATGAGAGTAATTGCTTTTTCTTTTTCCTTTTTCCTTTTTTGATAATTGATTATAAATAATAATAAACAACAACATCCACCTCAATTTGAAATACATCCAGGAACTTTCTTCATATATATTTTGATAACAACACTGCACATAAACTCCTGGGTTTTCAGTATCCAAGTCAAAGAGATGCTCTGCAACATATTCACCTAGTTCAACACGCCATGAATAGAACAATCTTCAAGAAAAGAACCTCAGATGGTCCCATTTCCATATTCTTATGGCCTCTACTTCATCAAACATCCCAGCTTGGCCAACAAGATCTAATTGTTCCTGTTTAATTTGGTGAAATAATAAAATGATGGATCATTAAACTAAGATATTGGCGTAGAAGTTCTAGCAACCCGACTTGGGTACAAACAAATAATAAACCCACAAATGTGATATCAACTGGTTTTTTTTTTAATAAGGAAGTAGATGTTGATTACTAACAAAAAAAATCTTAATCAGGAGGAAGAAACATTAACTTAGCTGATAATCTTTAGTAGAGCTGATAATATTGAAAGAATAGTAGTAACTCTTCCTCGCCATAGAGTGAGACACTGAAAACATACCAATGGAGCTGAAATCTTTCAATTAATCTCCAAAGAAAATTAAGAAAGTGACAGATCCAATGGCAAAGGGAAATGACTCACGGATAATATGGCTCAGGTGGGAAAAGTGGACTCAAAAGGAAAACCCTAGAGAGAAACGTACGTGATGATTTCGCGAGACTATGACTCGACACGCTTCCATGATTGTTTCACTGAGGAAGGCGATCTTAAGGGCCGCGCTAACATATAGTTTAACCAAAATCAAAAGAAAAAAAATTAAATTTAAATTACCAGTGTAAGAAACCTACCGATTACCAGAGTCTTTAATCAACTTCTTCTAGGGTTAACGACGACCACAAATGAGGGAGGGAGGCTTCGAGGGAGGGAAATGGAAACACAGAGGGAGGGAGGATGGGGACCTCGGCTTCAAGAGAGGATATGAAAAGGTAGAGAGGGAGGGAAATGAAAATGGATGGGGACCTCGGCTTCAAGAGAGGATATGAAAAGGTAGAGAGGGAGGGAAATGAAAATTACTTAAAACGGTGCGTTTTTTTTATTTTGCCACATCAGCCGCGCTTGCACGGCGCTTACACGGGGCGACTGCCTCTAGAGTTTTTCATTAAATAATGACAACAAAGTGGCACCCACCTTGCATTACAACATCACAGAATGTCAGAAACAATTGAAATGGGGCCCATTAATCTTATTGCGAGGTAGCCAGTAGGTGATCGTTTTATTAATTCCCAGCATATTTTTCTTTGTGACAAATAAAGTGAGAGTTGATCAACTACTTCCTAATGAATTTAAGGCCTTTAATAATTGCCTGCAACCCAAAGCTCCTACCGGTGCTACTATATATTTACTATATATATATACATACATGCATGTATATGCTAATTTCTATCTCGTATCACTCCACGATCGAAGCTCGTCATCATCTTCAGTTTGATTCAAGTGCATATATATATATATATATACACAATATAAGAATGGCTTCCATTGGCAAGCTTGATGTAGAAATTGAAGTGAAGTCTGATGCAGATAAGTTCTGGGGAATCATCAGGGATTCTGTCACCATCCTACCTAAGGCCTTCCCTAATGACTACCAGAGCATTGAAGTTCTTGAAGGCGATGGAAAGTCCATTGGTTCTGTTCGTCTAATCACATATGGGGAAGGTAATTATATTTGGTTCATTTCTTGTACATGTAAAACTGAAAGGTTTAATGCAGTAACTGAGCTGCATATTGCTTTCTTTTGATCACTTTAAAAAAATCTTTATTGTTTTGTTCTGTTTTTATTTTGGCTTGTCTGTTTTTATTTCCAGGTTCTCCTATTGTCAAGATTTCGAAGGAGAAGATCGACAATTTTGATGAAGCAAACAAGACAGTTGCTTTTAGTGTGATCGATGGGGACCTGCTCAAATTCTACAAGCATTTCAAATGCCACATTACTGTGACTCCAAAGGGAGATGGGAGCCTGGCAATATGGCTATGCGAGTTTCAAAAGACTAGTGACGAGGTTCCAGATCCACATGTCATTAAGGACTTTGTTGTGAAGAACTTCAAGGAGCTGGACGAGTTTGTTCTCAAGCAATAATAAAGGCCATTTTGGGTCTGATGCATATCTGGGGATTTTTTAATATTTATGGTCTAATAAACAGTATAAGTAGTAGTTTGCAGTGCACTCATTTCAATCCGTAGCCGCGTACGTGTTTCTTAATAAATATCCAGCTTGTTTGTTGGCTCAAGTCAATGTTACTGTACGTGTTCTCATATTCGATATTTGGACCTACACCTCTGTTTTCTTTTTTCTGGGAGATAAGGTGAGTTAGGTTTTTCATTCGAAAAACTGGACTATATGTTATCAGATCATCAGACTCCATTACTCATCGAGAGCTTCTGCTGTTACTTGTTGAGAGCTCGGTTATTCGGTTATTACTTATATATGTAAGGTTCTGCTGCTATTATATTTTTATTTCTCACTCTTGATGTTCATGGGAAAAATAATTAAGTTATGCACCCTGCCATTTGTACAATTCCTAGGAAAATTGCATGATTTTTTGACAATTTCCGAATTAGAAAGAGGGCCCAGCTGATCATTATTAGCAAGGAAATAGTGGGGATATATCTTTTTTTTTTTTTTCTCGATCTCAATCAGTCAATAAAATAAACCTACATATGTATGAGATGTTTGTGACAAGACCTCGCCTACCTACTTCATGTTTGGACGAGTGAACCTAATTCTGCAGTCCAGACAAGAGCCCATCACCTTCTCGCCTACTTCATGTTTGGACGAGTGAACCTAATTCTGCAGTCCAGACAAGAGCCCATCACCTTCAGTCTATGCAACCCTCCTTTAATGCCAAGTTGCCAACCTCATCAATGGCATTCCCTACCATGGGCAATAATATTATTTTTTAATAAATAATATTTACAAGATATGTAAATCTTACGTATTTATTTTAAAATAAATAAATAAAAAAATTTAAGATTTATATAAAAAAATTTATTTTTTAATAATAAATTCTATTTTTTTTTAATGAGCCTTGCACACCGACTATATCTAGAATTACTCTTATTTATTTAAATTTTGCTACAAATGGGTGCCTCTTAAGCAGATTAATAGTCGGTGTGAAAGGCTTTTTAGTGATGTATTAAGTAATATTAATAAACTCACTTGCAAATAGATTTTTTCTATTTGTTTTCCCAGCATATATAGAATTTTCAGCCTCTGAATGCTTAGGTTATGCTTGGATGTTTTATCTTCTTCAAAATTTTCATCTCATCTCATCTCATTATTACAATCTTTTCAAATTCCTATATAAAATATAATAAATAATTCAACTTTTTCAAATCCCAATACAACTTTTTCAAATTCCAATTTAACTTTTTCAAATCTTAAAACTAAAAAATAATATTTTAAACTTTAAAACAAAACACAAAATTCTCATCTCACCTCCCAAACATATCTTAGTATTTTATGGATCATTCAGGGAGCCGGTAGCTACCTGCATCATCCTCCTTAGCCAGTAGCCAAAGAGGTTTCTTGTGGACGTGGGCAATTGTGGAAAACTATTGAGATGTTATTGGTCTGTGTCTTAAATATAGTGAATAAATAATTCTACTTATTATTTTTTACTGACCTACGTAATTTCAAGTAAATCAAAAGCACTCTTACGAAAAAAAGAAAAAGACTATTCTAACTTTCAAAGCTTAATAATGTACGCATGACCACAATCACCCTAATTCCAAAAATATATATTAATAATGATAAATAATAGTACAAATGGAAGCCAACGCATCATGCATCATCTCCCCTGGCTAGCTTAACTAGGGAACCCACCAACAGAACAGCCAAATTAATGACGTATATATAGAGGCTAAGAAGGAGCCCACACTTGGAACAAGGCATAGCAACAAATCAACCAGAAGTAAATGTGTACATCCCTACATCCAAAACGGCAATAATCACCAGCACCTAACCCTTATAACACAGCAGCAGAGTACACAATGGCAACACCGGTACCACTTAGGAGCGAACAGACAGCAGCGTGCCATGACAAGCAGTAGGCTAGCTCTAAACATCGATCACTACAGCAACAACAATAGCCAATGCAACCAACTACCATGCACAACCTAAGAAGCTTGATATACACCAACCTAGGCCAAATGACCATCTTTAGCTAGCTAGCCTTCCTCTAGGATGACAATTTAGAATATGGAGAATTGTATGGTACTGTTGACAACTTTCCATAACATTGTTCAAAGAGCATCATGAATCTGTACAACTCTCCTGCCTGGCCTAAAACTCTTTGTTCAGCCAGAGCATGCATCATTGTCTGCGCATTGCAGTCACTAGTCACCTAACCTTATGGCCTGTGAAGACAGACTACTAATAACCACTCGATGCTTCTAATTTTGAAGTACCTAATTTTCTTTTCACTCTTTGGTTGCACACAAGAATTTAGACTTGCGTCTCTTCTTGCAAGAGAGGTACGGTCTGTTCTTCCAAGGAATCCATCCTTTCCGTACATTGGTGATCTTCACCTACTCCATCTTCTCTAATTTGTCCCCACATTTAGGAGTATTCATCCGGGTCCCGACCCGGGAACCCGGGTATACCCAGACAGGAACTCAGGTTTCCAACCCAACTGGAACCTAGACCGGATTGTCCCGGGTTAGACCCTGGCTAGAACCCAGGTGGATCTGGAGTTTTGAAACTCGAAAACCCGGGTTTTTTTTTTTTTTAAAGTCTATATGAAGGGTTTAGCATAATTTTTTTTTATAAAAGCCTATAATTAAAATGTTGATATGCATAATTCTTCTATATTTATTTAAAAAAATACTAAAAAAGTGTTGAAAATCATAATTTTTATAAAAGCATATAATTTATGAAAAACTTTTCTGAGTCATCATTAAAAAGCATAATACTAACATTTTCCAGAATAATAAAAATATATAAAAATAAAAAACTAAAATGCATGCAATCCACTACATATTGCACTATTTTGTTATTTACACATTACATTACATTATATTGCAAAATACAAAACTACAATATATGAATTATTTTACAAAACTACAATATATAAATTACATAATAATTCCGGCAAGTAGCAACTTCAAGTGATTTGAGTGAGAGATCCTGCACATTCTGCACATAAGTCAATTACAAAATCACAAAATTAGTACAAAATTAAACAACTATGTATAACTTTAATTATGACCATATTGAATAGAAATTAGCATCTACAGATTTCTGGGAATACCTTTAAAAATTATCATACAAGATCATGCATACCATTCACGGATGAGGTTATCTTATAACTCAAAGGGCTGCTACCATTTGATCAAAAGCTAGAAAACATATCAAGTGATAGGATTTGTGAGTTCCCCATAAGATTAAATGGTTTACTTCTTTGATATGGGGAAAGTGGACCAATAAAAAACCAAAGCCCTTGGGATCCGATTCTATGAACATTTTTATGTTGGCAATATAAACAATGAGGTAGGGTAGCTTGGGAGAAATCAAAACTAAAATCCAATGCAAACTTTACGTCAACATGTTGAAATATGTTTATCCTATATTCTGATAATTCATTGAAATATGGATTTGATTAGGCTTAAAATTTCTTTTATAGGATTTCTTTTGGTTCCGACTGTTTGACAATCATTTGGTATTGTGATATTAATCTTAATCAGCTTGGATGTGAATTGGGTGTAAAATTAGATTCTGATCTAGATCCGATCTGGTGATCACACACACTCTCTCTCACTCCATGGTAAAATCTAAAAAGCTGCAATCAAACAAATGAAAACCATCATCAACTTTGCATCTATGTGACCCATAAATGTACAAACCAACCAACGTCTCTCTCTCTCTCTCACACACACACACACACAAACCAACTTTTCTATTGGTTCAAGTTCCCAAGGATGGCCTTTAGCCACTCCCAACTCCCACCTATATGAGGACTCTGTATTCAATCTCTCTTCTCTAATCTCCCAACTTTTATAGCTAATTATATAAAACCCCAAAACCCCGCTAATGCAGAGACATTCTCTTCCAATTTATAATCCATGTGCATGCCTACAAAATATATAAACGCATGGACGAGAATACAACGAGTCAACTCTGGAACATTTATGTACCTAGGTGCCCTTTGTGTAGATATTTTCACTCTTCTCCCTACTAGGTCTCACAAATCCATATCTAACCCACAAAAACACTACACAAAGATTACTTCATTCAAATATTCACATCAAAATAAATCCAAAATCAACAGAGAGAACAAAAACCAGTTGCAGAGAGGCCATTTTACTAGCAAAATAACAAAAAAAAAACTCAGATCTATCAAACTAACAGCATATATTTTATACCCATGTTTAACAAAATAACAAAAAAAACCCAGATCTATCAAACTAATAGCATATATTTTATACCCATGTTTAACAAAATAACAAAAAAATCCAGATCTAGCACAGAATGTCGTAGCCGTAGCAGAAGAAGAAAGACGCTAGCACAAAATGTCGTAGCATAGATCTTCCCTGAACAAAAGCTACATAAGCCATAGCATTTCATCGTCGTCATGCCAAGGTATCTGATGACACGAGATAGAGAGGGTGAGAAGCGAGAGAGATCGAGGGTGAGAATAAACATCTTATCGTAATAAAACAGACCCAAATCGGGATAAAACGGACCCAAATTGCAGAGAACAAACCTTGGGTCACGAGGATGAGGTGAGTCGGCAACGACGATGATGGGGTCACGAGGATGACGATGTTTCTTCGATCCGCACTGAGCGGGGGAGGCTAGGATTTCTTCGTTGGCACTGAGAAAGGGAGGGAGGCTAGGGTTTCTTCAGATTGAGAGAGAGAGAGAAAGAGAGAGAAGGGTTACAAAGAATGGGAAGGAGGCAGTCTGAGTCTGGATTAATTTTACCCAAGGTTGATAAATTAAAAACAAACCCGGGTATCGGGTATTAAATCTGGGTACCGGGTTTTAAACCCAGTACCCGGCCCGGCTATATCCGAGTTTAGTCATCTGGGTACCAGCCTGGATTAAATTCGGGCCAGTACCCGGTTATTCGGGTTTCGGATCAGGCCGAAAAAAACCCGGCCCGGATGAACAGTATTACCCACATCACAGCATAGTACCCAATTCCAATTATGATCGCTCCAATTACACTGCACATGATACTTCAATATTTAAGATTGAAGGAAAAAAAAAAAAGAACTGAAATTAAGATTTAAGTGATTATATATTTAGACATGCAAGCTCTTTTAATTAACCATGCAATTAAAGAAGCAAAATGCCATTATACACTGTAATTATGGAGAATGTGAAAATTAATAGAGTTTTCCTATTTTTTGCTTTTACCTTCCATAGTGAAGATTATTTGTAAAGAAGCTAATACCAAAAATCGTTGCAAAAGGAATACCAAAAGGCTTGAACATTGGAACATATAAAGGGCCCTTGCTTTGTATTGAGAGTTAGTTAGGAGACACTTTTCCATAAAACAAGAAAGACAAACTTGCACAAAACCAAGCTCAAATTAAGGCACCACCATGTAGTTAGATAGGAAACAAATGTCCATAAATCAATGCTCAAATCAAGGCACCACCGTGTGTTTCATCTTTTTCCTTCTATAAATAGCTAGTTTATGTAATGAGAAAATACACATAATAGAAAAGCATAAGTGCTTATTCTCTTCTTCCTCCTTATGTTATTTCTCTTTCTTCTGCGTTTATTTTCATGGTATCAGAGCGCTGGTTCGCTCTACCCAAAAAATTCAAATTGATCGAAATCAATTTTTGATCACACCAGGAGATTTGTCTCGACAAGACGAAACTGTTGCTACAAACGGGATAAAAAACCAACGCTGGGAGAGTCACCACGCGCCCCGAGAAGGTCTGAGCGTGTACACCACGCGCTCCAGAGGTAGACGACGCGTGAGTCACACGCACCCAAGCACTCTAGAAGTAGACGACAGGTGAGTCACACTCTCCAATGCACCGTCACGCGCCCCCACACGCCTGTTGATCTGGATCGTTAAAATCCCAAATCTGTTTTGGGCTATATCTAAGTCATTCGGAGTCCAATTTCGACGATCAAATAGTGCTTTCCTACTATTTGGACCATTCCGGACTCATCCGTACGGTTAGATTTCTTGAAATCTATCTCAAATTTTATATTTTTTGAACGTTTCCAAAAACTCCATGGAAGCACCACCCACCCAAACTCCATCTTAACTAATCAGTTATCTCACTTCACCATATTTCCTAACTGCTGCCGACAATCCTGGAGCAACCTTAGTTCCAGAACTCCTCACCGGTGACAATTATCCCTCGTGGCGACGCTCCATGCGTATGGCTCTCAATGCCAAAAATAAACTTGTTTTTTTGATGGCACTCTAACAAAGCCTAAAGATCCCTCCATCGGTACATTGTGGGAGAGGTGTTGCGACATGGTCCTTTCATGGCTACTAAATTCCATTGACAAATCTCTAAGGCAAAGCTTGATCTATTGTTAGAATCCCTTTGAAGTATGGAAAGACTTAGATCACCGATTCTCTCAAAGCAATCACCCACGGTTGGATCGCCTCAAGCGCGATATCATCAATCTACATCAAGATTCCATGACCGTTACAGCCTACTACAACAACATCAAGGGGCTCTGGGATGAATTGCAGACTTTATAGGAACCCAATTCTTGCATATGCCATGCTCAAGAAAATGCCTCAGCAAGAGAAAACACAGAACGTTTATTTCAATTTCTCATATGGGGCTCAACGATTCCTTCAACAACATCAGGAGCCAAATTCTTGCTACGGATCCACTACCCTCCATCACCAAAGCCTATACTATTGTTCATCAAGAGGATACCCAGCGTCATCTTCGTCTCCCGCTCCTACCCACACCCGACAACACAGCAATGACTGTTACTTGTCCTTCACATCAGACTCCCAACAGAGCAAGAAACAAAAAAGTGTGTGCAAAATGCGGCAAAGAAGGTCACTTGATTGAAAGCTGCTATGAAATTATTGGGTACCCAACCCACTGGAATACCTCCAAGCCCAAACAGAAGACGAACGCCACCACTGCCCTACCAGTCTCAGCCAATGCAGTCTCTTGGGCGTCCTCAGCTTCAACTACAAGTGTAATCCCTGGGCTTTCTACTGAGCAATATCAACAGTTGATGGGTCTTCTTCAGTCCAGTCGTTCGAATGATTTCTCTATTTTTTTTCTTTCACTACTTCTATGGCTTCTTTGCCATGGGTCATTGACACAGGTGCTTCAGCACATGTGGCATTTATGAAATTTTTACCACATGCTACTCACGTCACACCTTACTCACAATTTCTTACTTTACCCACAGGGGCCACAGCTCAAGTCACTCACATGGGCAATCTTCAATTATCACCCTTCTTTCAACTTACTAATGTGTTGTTTGTTCCTGATTTTAAGTACAATCTTATTTTTGTTAGCCAACTTACTAAAGCCTCGTCTTGCCTTGGTTTTTTTTACTCCATCTCTTTGTATTTTTCAGGACCAACACATGAGGAAGCTGATTGGAATGGGTGAGGAACGTGGAGGTCTCTACCATCTTCGAGCCCCGGGTCCCATTGCTCTTCACGCCGACTCTGTTGCTAACCTGTTGTGGCATTTTCGTCTAGGTCATCCATCCCTTCCTTGTACTCCAAAAGACTTTTCTGATTTGAATAAAGATGCTCACTATGATATTTGTATTCTTGCTAAAAATATTCGTTTACCGTTTTCATTGGTTGAAAATAAAAGTGCTAGTTCTTTTGATCGCATTTACTATGATATATGGGGTGGCTATGCCACACCATCTCATTCTGGTGCACATTATTTTCTTACCATTGTAGACAATTATTCTCATGTGACCTGGGTTTAGCTTATGAAATTTAAATTAGATACTTTTTCCTGTCTCACCAGTTTTTTTTCCATGATAAAAACTCAATTTAATTTTAACATAAAACAAATTCGCACTGATAATGGTCAGGAATTCTTAGCTCATCACATGCAAAAATTCTTTTTTAATCATGGTGTAATTCATGAATGTACTTGTGTTGAAAGTCCTCAACAAAATGGTGTTTCCAAGCGAAAACATCGTCATCTCTTAAATGTTGCTCGTTGTTTACATTTTTAAGCTTCTTTACCTATATCCTTTTGGGATGAATGTATCTTAACTGCTACATATTTGATTATTCGTACCCCATCAGTCTCTCTTAACAATCAAACTCCATATGAACTTCTTTTTCATCAAACCCCCACTTATAAGCATCTTCGTATTTTTGGTTGTCTATGCTATGCACATACTTTAAAAGTTCATCGTGACAAATTTTCACCTCGTGCCTCCCCATGCATCTTCCTTGGTTATTCTCTTAGTCACTCCACCTATCGCATATATAGCATAGAAACCAAGAAAATATTTTCTTCACGTGATGTTCAATTTATTGAGACTGTCTTTCCTTATGCTGATCTTACAGCTTATAACCTCACAGACACTCCACCCATTGTCCCTACTATCCCTATCAACCCTAATCCTATCTTCATAGAATTTCCTTCCCAAGATCATTTACCTAACCCAAGCCCATATAGTACAACCGATAGTACCACTGAAAGTCACTCTCTTGAACCCGTTGAACCCACGCCCCCAATGTCTCCTCTAGACCACACCGCCAGATCACTCATCCTTCCTACCTTCAAGACTATATCTGCTCAGATCTCCTGGAATCTTCACATTCTAATCCCGCTCCACAGACTTTCTCAGGCACGATTCATTCTTTACCCAATTTTCTTTCTTATCGTTTTTTTAGTCCTAACCATTTTGCTTTCCTCACCTCTATTTCCAAAAATGTTCATGACCCTCAATCTTATTCTCAAGCTATTCTTACTCCTCACTGGCGTGCTGCTATGGCTGATGAAATCAAAGCCCTAGAAGCCAACCACACTTGGACTCTCGAACATCTTCCTCCCAACAAAAATGACATTGGTTGTAAGTGGGTTTACAAAACCAAACTCAGGACTGATGGATCCATTGAATGTCATAAAGCTCAGTCGGTTGCTAAGGGTTACACCCAGGTAGAAGGTTTGGATTACCATGATACTTTTACCCCCGTTGCTAAACTTGTTACACTTTGTTGTCTTCTTGCTATAGTTGCAGCTAAAAGTTGGTTTTTACACCAATTGGATGTTCACAATGCCTTTCTTCATGGTGATCTTGATGAAGAAGTCTACATGTGACGCCTCGACTCCCACGTACAAAATGTCTCAAGAATCGTGACGTCAGGATGATGACAACCCGGTCACGCATCCCAACGACAAGTGTCAAGTGTGTGCAACAAATAAACAGTGCACAAATAAAAACACAGCAGAAGGTAAATAAGTCAACTAGTACCAGAATTTTAGTTAATACAGATATCCAAAATACAAATACGTTAAAAAAAACAAAGCCAAGTCCCAAAATAAAATTCAAGTCTGAAATAAAGAACTACAGCATGAGTGATCCCAGATCACTCCTCCGGCAGAGCCAAATCCTCAGGCTCGGCATCTGCATCATCAACAAAGTCTGCGGTACCGCAGGTAAGTTATAACCTAACCAAGTCCAGAGATAAAATCATATCTAAACAATTAACCATGCATGCATATGATGCAATATGCAACACACGCCAAAAATCTCTTTTGGCCCAAAAATATTTCCAATAAAATCATTTCCACAATTTTTCTAGAAAATGGCCCAAAAATCAAATTCCATCATTTTCTCAGAAAATGATACACAAAACTAACTCACGCTATTTTCCCAGAAAATAGCCATTTTCCATTATCCAATTAACCATATGCACCATGGCCTCCCCTATGGACCATCCGCACGTCCTGGCTACTTTACGAGCGATGCCCAGTTCCGCACCCGGTGCGCTCGTGGCCAGGTCATCCTCTAGCCCCCGCCAGTAGAAGGGCCACGGAGTCGGCACGTCCAACGTCCGATCCCGTTGTCGCCCGACGACAACCCAGGGGATGTCACTCAATATATTCCGCTCCTGAGTGACCAGAGGAGCTCCACCGAGATAATGCCCCATCTCGGCTTGGGGTCGTGATACACACGCACCCACAAATCCAATCAACACATGAAAACCCAGTTTTCAAGATAACCACATGAACATGAATGCAATAAACGAAAACCCAGTTTTCAATTTACAAACATAATCATGCGTGCATATGTAATGTACCAAACCACAACAATAAACCTCAATAACCAATGATCAACTCCCAAAATCACACATAACCAATTCCAACTCACAAGATAATCAATATCCAACAATAATCCAATCACCAAAAATCACACAACAATTACTCCGATCAACCAACCACCCCCGAACTCCTCGGACTCAGTCTGGAAACTAACTAGGATACATATATATAAATATAGCAGTTAATTACAAAAATATAATTAAATCTCAAAATAATTGTTTAGGAAATACTTACAGCGCTTTAAAAATATTTTACGGAGGATCCGAGGCACTGGAAAACACCAAGGCAGCAAAAGTCACAATGTAAAAACACTGTGGCCGAAACACAGTGAAATTGGAATTTCACACGGGTTCAAACGAAGACTTAAAATTGATAGGGTAGGGCCTATGGAAGGTGGGGAATTTAATGGTGGTGGTGGTTGGCCGTGAATGGTGGCGGAAATGGTGGTTTTAAGGCCGGATAGAGTAAATCGGAAATGGGTTTGTATGGGCGGTTCCGGCGACAAATCGGAGTCAGAAATGAGTGGAAAAGCTTGCTAGTGGGCCGGTGATGAAGTGGCTAGGAGATGGTGGTCGGAGGTGGCCGGACGGCAGCGGAATGACGAAGAGAAGCCCGCGGCTTCCCACGGCTCTCAGAGACAAACGGCGGCTCGGGGTGGTCTGAAATTCTAGGGGTGAGGTCGCCCGTCGGAGGGGAGCCGAACGGCACCGGCGGTGTCGACCACCGCCGGCCGGCGGCGGTGCAGGCAGCTGAAGGCCAAAAGAGCGAGGGAGAGGAGAGAGAGAGGGGTGCTAGGTCGCGTGGGTCCGAAGGAGAAGAAGGAAAGAGAAGAAAAAGAAAAAGAAAAGAGAAAAAGAAAAAGAGAAGGAAGAAAAAGGAGATCCCATTTTTTTCAACTTGGGTTTCAAAAGTGATCCAACGAAAAAGATTATAAAACCACTAGATAAATAAAATAATTCAAACTCAATGAAATACTCAATTAAAACAGTAAAAATATTAAAATCCAAAAACAAGTCCATTTAAATAAAACAATAACTATTTTTAAAACAGTTAAATTAAAAATCAATTTAAATCCAAAACAATAATTAACAATAAGAAAGCCTAATAAAATAATTTTCACAATTTAAAATATTCTAATATAATATTCTAAAACTCCAAAAATAATAATTAATAAAAATAGGAAAGTCCAATAAAATAATAAAATAAAACCTCTAAAATATTAAAACAAGAGAATTACACAATAAATAATTAAAATAAACCTTCTTTAAAAATATACTAAAATCCGGGATGTTACACTATATGCATCCACCTCCCGGTTATTGTCCTCAGGGGGAGAAACGTTTCTGTCGCTTGCACAAATCTTTATATGGTCTTAAGCAAACCTCTCGTCAATGGTACTCCAAACTGTCTCATGTTCTTACTTTGGCAGGTTTTTGTCAATCTCATGCTGAACATAGTCTTTTCACCAAAACTACGGGCACTGTGTTCACTGCCATTCTGATATATGTTGATGACTTTCTTGTTACTGGAAACTACCTACCCGCCATCACTGCTTTCAAGAACCACTTGGCTACTGCATTCAAAATCAAAGACCTTGGGAATCTGAAGTATTTTCTTGGCATTGAAATAGCACGCTCACCTGCTGGAATTTTCTTCAATCAACGCAAATACATTCTGGATATCCTCTCTAATACTTGTCAACTTGGCTCCCACCCTGCTTACTTTCCTATGATGCAGCATCTTAAGCTCAATGACACTAATGGTGCTTTCCTTGTTGATCCAGCATCCTATCGCCGCTTGGTTGGTCATCTCATGTATTTGACAATTTCACGTCCAGATATTGCTTACACAGTGAATATTCTAAGCCAGTTTATGCATGCTCCTTGATTGAACTACATTATTGCATATTTTATACATTTAAAATCAATATATTTTTAATTATTTTATTATTTTATTATTGATTTTAGATGAAAAAATGATTAAGAGGCAATAAACCCAAGTTGTGATTTAAATTGATTAAAAGCATAGTTTATGCTTATTTTTATAACTTGTGATTTAATTTGATTTTATTTCCTCACATGCTTAACACACTTTTAATATTTTAGTCTAGTTTTGTTTTATCTTTATTTAATTATTTATTTTCTTTTTCTAGTTTTATTTTTTTATTTAATTATTATTTATTCTGCCTGTTATATTTTATTTTATTTTGTTTCATTTTATTTTATTTTATTTTATTTTATTTTTTGATTTTCTGCGCAGGCTAAACGACATGTCGTTTGGTCAGCAAGCCAAAACGACATGTCGTTTCTGGTTATTATTGTATTCTGCTTTCTGCTAAACGACGTGTCGTTTTGTCCGTCGAATTAAAAGCTCCTTTGTCCTAAACGACTTGTCATTTAGTCAATAGATGAAAACAACAAGTCGCTCTCGTCGTCTTCAACCTCCGTCCAGCTTCATGCAAACTCCATGCTTACGTTCGAGCTCCTCCAGTGAACCACCATTCCAGCTTGAGCACCTCCATACACGGCCAAGAACTGTTGCTTTGACTGCCCCTTCTCCTCCGAAGCCACCACGTTGCACCAGGATGAAACACATGCCGAGTTATGCATGGACACCGTCACCGAAACTTCAAGCTCCTATGCACTCCACCACAGCCATACCCAGTCACCTCCAGCAGCAACAGAGGATGCCGGAGATCAAGTTACCACCACTTGGTGAAGCCCAGCACGCACGACCCGATCATGGCAGTGCCGTCACAGTCTTCACCCGTCGCTGCACCTTCCATCTACAAACCACCAGTCCGAGCTATGCATGCACACCAGCACGTAGCCCAGGTAGATGAAGCTGCACAAGACTCTACTCACAGTGCAGCTTCTACTCACACGCTGCAGAAGAAAAAAAAACATTCAGTTTTTGCTTGCGGATAGAAACTGTGTGGGGAACAAGAATAACATGCATACCGAAAAAGAAAGAAAAGATACACTGTTGGGCAACAAGATGATGAACAAAGTTCGGCTTCCATTCGGTGGAGTTCGGCTGGAACGAAAAAGAAAGAAAATAAAAATAGAACAACCAACCCATTCAGTGTAGTTCGGCTGGAAAGAAAAAGGAAAGGAATAAAAAAGAACAACCAACCCATTCGGTGCAGTTCGGCTGGAAAGAAAAGAAAGGAATAAAAAAGAAAAGAAAATGAAAGGTGGAAGAATAAAGAAATAAAAAATAAAGAGAGAAAGAAACCCACTACGGCATGTGACTCCGAAAGAATTTAAAAGAAAAGGGAGTGGTTTGGAGAGATGCAAACTTTCGGCAGTGGGAAACATCGACATGGAATTAAGGATGGAACAGTGTTTATTTTTTTGAAGCCTATAAGGCTTGTAAACGGATGAAGCAAAAAATCAGAAATTAGAAGTAGATTGTAGGGAATTAATTCGATAGTTTTTCTTTGTTGTGTTTGTGGACTGTTAAGTCCAGTAGAGCTAGGGATGAACTTACACAATTGAGGGTGTTTTTAGTTTATTTTTTATTTATGTGATTGTTCTTTATTAATGCAAACTCTTATTTATCATTTTCTAATCATCAATAGTATTTTTATCTCCAAATAATTTTGGAATTGAATCCTTTCATAGATTCAGTCATGCTTTTTCTATAGAATGGTAAAATCCTTGATTATGTTTGAATTAATTCATTGTCTTTATTGATTTAATTCTTTGCTGCAGTATTGCCTCCGGGTATATTGTCGTCGCTGGGTTTGTCAATAAGGATGATAATTTACAGAACTTTAAAAAGTAGAGAATGATTTATCAAAGAGTTATCTTTCGATTAAAATGGTTTTTAAATCTATATCTTCCGATTGGGGATTCTGGAGATGAATCCCCAATTGAGTAATTCACTGAATCAAGAATAAACATAAATACCCGATTTGTGCAAGGAATTCTCGATGCTTTACTATTTATAATTTGAGTGATCTTTATTTTTATCTTTGTAATTTTATTTGTTTAATTTGCATTCAAAACTATTTTTCTTTTTATTGATCATTTAATATTTTCCTTTAATTTGTTTTTATTATCTGTTGTATTTTCTTTAATCTGTCTCCCTGTGGAATCGACACCCCAAAGCTGTGCTACAACTACCACGTTATGTTTTGGGCGTAATCAAATTTTGGCTCCGTTGCTGGGGAGACGGTGTAAGAAATACTAAAAAAAACAAAAATAAAACCACAAAAAAAACAAAAACACAAAAAAAAAATATTACAGTTGTTTTTGTTTTCTCTTATTTTCTTTATTTTCTATTTTGTTTGTTGCCCTTTTTTTTTTTTTTTTTTTTTTCAGGTGAGTTTCTTGTCATTTGAGGAGACAATTTTTGGTGCTAAGTAAGATACCCACGTTAATTTTCAGTGTATTCTACCAAACTACTCCTTAGTTAATTTTTGTTTAAAACATTGAGGACAATGTTTCATTTAAGTTGGGGGGTGGTTTTGCAAATTAAATTTTTGTTAAAAAAAAAAAAACCATGTCAGCGTCCAGGATTTCCTGGCATGATGAAGTGATACCGACACACGATTGCACAATGATCGCAAGTGTCCGCTTTGGCAAAGTAGTTATCTTGCCTGTTATCCTATTTGTTTGGCGGTATTTCTTTAGGGATATTGAGTCTTAGAAACCCGCTTTTGAATAAATCATTTCTTTTCTATTTTTGTTTCATTAATTTTCCTTTTTTTTTTTTAAATAAAAAAATTTGTTTAGCATGTGTGCATGTGATATTTTGTCTTAATGCAATATGCACTGATATATACATAATTGACACACACTCTATTCTTTCATTTTATGAAATTTGAGCATCTTGGTGGTGTAGATGAACGGAATTATTTTTGTGAAAAAAATAAGATTTATTTTCAACCCTAAGCATAGAACATAATTCCTGATACATCATATTTTGTTTGATGTGTGACTTGAAACACCGGGATGCTATATTTATTGAGATAGACTTGGCATGACTTATATATAATGAAGGGAAAATCTTGAAGGATATTTTGCACATGCTTACACTTATAGTGTTCTTTATTACTGTTCATTGATTTAACACAGGAGAAGTAAACTGCAGGACTACCGAGCCTTTTATTAAAAAAAAAAAAAAAGTCTATCACAGATCTGTCTCAGTGGTAAGGGCGAACTTGGGAATGTGTGAGTTAGGCGCACGGTCCTAGGTTTGATTCCTCACTGTTTTAAATCCGTCTAAAAAAAAAAAAAACGTAATAAAGGATGAAGCGTATGAAGCTTTCCTAAGGAAAGGGTTAGAAACAGTTACCCAAACTTTGGGGGTTGAGTATTCAACCTTTAAACAGAGTTGGCGTGAAAACTGCTAGTCCCTTGGGTTTTGAGGTAGTTAGAATCAGCAATGATTAATCTTAAAGTTGAAAAATCCTGGAACAAATCCTAGCTAGTAATGAAGAACACACAGTCTATATACACACATCTGTGTTCAAAGATATTTTCCCCAATTCCTTGAAAGATTGTTGAGACAGTCTTGGTGGATATAACTCCTGGGGGATGATAGTCATATGTTGCATTTGTGAGAATTCATTATTATATTTGATTGCTTTTGTTTGGATTTCGAGCTTTATGCAATATTCATCTCAATTAATTTTCACTATTTTGCTCAGAGACTAGCAAAAAGTTAGTTGGGGGGTGTGATTGAGCTGCATTATTGCATATTTTATACATTTAAAATCAATATATTTTAATTATTTTATTATTGATTTTAGATGAAAAAATGATTAAGAGGCAATAAATCCAAGTTGTGATTTAAATTGATTAAAAGCATAGTTTATGCTTATTTTTATAACTTGTGATTTAATTTGATTTTGTTTCCTCATATGCACAACACACTTTTAATATTTTAGTCTAGTTTTGTTTTATCTTTATTTAATTATTTATTTTCTTTTTCTAGTTTTATTTTTTTTATTTAATTATTATTTATTCTGCCTGTTTTATTTTATTTTATTTTATTTTTTGATTTTTTGCGCAGGCTAAACGACATGTCGTTTGGTCAACAAGCCAAAACGACATGTCGTTTCTGGTTATTATTGTATTCGGCTTTCTACTAAACGACGTGTCGTTTTGTCTGTCGAATTAAAAGCTCCTTTGTCCTAAACAACTTGTCGTTTAGTCAATAGACGAAAACGACAAGTCGTTCTCGTCGTCTTCAACCTCTGTCCAGCTTCATGCAAACTCCATGCTTACGTTCGAGCTCCTCCACCGAAACACCACTCCAGCTTGAGCAACTCCATACACGGCCAAGAACTATTGCTTCGACTGCCCCTTCTCCTCCGAAGCCACCACGTTGCACCGGGATGAAACACATGCCGAGTTATGCATGCACACCATCACCGAAACTTCAAGCTCCCATGCACTCCACCACAGCCATACCTAGTCACCTCCAGCAGCAACAGAGGACGCCGGAGATCAAGTTACCACCGCTTGGTGAAGCCCAACACGCACGACCCGATCATGGCAGTGCCGTCACGGTCTTCACCCGTCGCTGCACCTTCCATCTGCAAACCACCAGTCCGAGCTATGCATGCACACCAGCACGTAGCCCGGGTAGATGAAGCTACACAAGACTCTACTCACAGTGCAGCTTCTACTCACAGGCTGCACAACACACGCTGCAGAAGAAAAAAAAACATTCAGTTTTTGCTTGCGGACAGAAACTATGTGGGGAACAAGAATAACATGCATACCGAAAAAGAAAGAAAAGATACACTGCTGGGTGACAAGATGATGAACAAAGTTCGGCTTCCATTCGGTGGAGTTCGGTTGGAAAGAAAAAGAAAGAAAATAAAAATAGAACAACCAACCCATTCAGTGCAGTTTGGCTGGAAAGAAAATAAAAATAGAACAACCAACCCATTCGGTGCAGCTCGGCTGGAAAGAAAAGAAAGGAATAAAAAAGAAAAGAAAATGAAAGGTGGAAGAATAAAGAAATAAAAAATAAAGAGAGAAAGAAACCCACTATGGCATGTGACGCCGAAAGAATTTAAAAGAAAAGGGAGTGGTTTGGAGAGATGCAAATTTTCGGCAGTGGGAAACATCGACATGGAATTAATGATGGATGCAGCACAGTGTTTATTTTTGAAGCCTATAAGGCTTGTAAACGGACGAAGCAAAAAATCAGAAATTAGAAGTAGATTGTAGGGAATTAATTTGATAGTTTTTTTTTGTTGTGTTTGTGGACTGTTAAGTCCAGTAGAGCTAGGGATGAACTTACACAATTGAGGGTGTTTTTAGTTTATTTTTTATTTATGTGATTGTTCTTTATTAATGCAAACTCTTATTTATCATTTTCTAATCATCAATAGTATTTTTATCTCCAAATAATTTTGGAATTGAATCCTTTCATAGATTCAGTCATGCTTTTTCTATAGAATGGTAAGATGCTTGATTATGTTTGGATTAATTCATTGTCTTTATTGATTTAATTCTTTACTGCAGTATTGCCTCCGGGTATATTGTCGTCGCTGGATTTTTCAATAAGGATGATAATTTACAGAACTTTAAAAAGTAGAAAATGATTTATCAAAGAGTTATCTTTCGATTAAAATGGTTTTTAAATCTATATCTTCCGATTGGGGAATCTGGAGATGAATCCCAATTGAGTAATTCACTGAATCAAGAATAAACATAAATACCCGATTTGTGCAAGGAATTCCCGATGCTTTACTATTTATAATTTGAGTGATCTTTATTTTTATCTTTGTAATTTTATTTGTTTAAATTGCATTCAAAACTATTTTTCTTTTTATTGATCATTTAATATTTTCCTTTAATTTGTTTTTATTATCTGTTGTATTTTCTTTAATCTGTCTCCCTGTGGAATCGACACCCCAAAGCTGTGCTACAACTACCGCGTTATGTTTTGGGCGTAATCAGTCCTCGAGAACCACATCAACAAGCTGCTCTCCGTTTACTTCAGTATTTGAAGACCACTCCTGGTCATAGCTTATTTTTTTCTTCAACCTGCACTTTTCAGTTATCAGCCTATTGTGACTCTGATCGGGCTAGCTGCCCTATGACTCGACGGTCCACCATTGGCTTTGTTGTTAAACTTGGAGATAGTCCTATCTCTTAGCAGACAAAGAAGCAATCCTGTGGCGCCCCCAACTTCCATGCACGGACACACATAGAAATCGAGACACCCGGGATGATGACAACACGGTCACGCACCCCAACGACACGTGCCGAGTGTGTGAAATGCAACACGTGTACAACAAATAATACGCAGCGGAAAAGTTAAGTCAAATAACTAAGTACCAGAGTTTAATACAATACAAAAATAGTACTGAAATCCACAAGTCAACATAATACAATTTTATTGTTCATAAAATAAGCTCAAATAAAATACAAATATAAAATTGAACATAGCTAAATATCCCTACTCCTCAGGCGGAGCCGCATCATCGGGCTCAACCTCCTCAAAGCCTGCATCAACAATATCAGAATCTACGGTACTAGAAAATGGTACCGCAGGTAAGTAAAACTCAAAATACTTCAAGATATAAATATATTAAAACAACAACACTATGCATGCACATGATGATCCAAGTGTAAAAATTCGAGAAAAATATATTTCTCGAAAATCACAATTTTTTCACGCACGTCAAAAATCACCATTTGGCACAAATTAATATCCAGGAATAGTTACATTAATTTCAATTTTAACCGTATGTACCATGGCCTCCCCTAGGGACCATCCACATACTCTGGCTTCTTTATTCACTCCACGGGTAACGGCCGTGCGAGTAATATACCACGAGTGATGCCCAGTTCCGCGCCCACCGCGTACATAGCCAAACATCCTCTGACCCCCGCCAGCACAAGAGTCACGGAGTTGGATCGAGAGCGCTACCATCCCGTCCAAGTCCCAAGCAACAGCTCCAGGGGACGACACTTAGTATATTCCGCTCCCGAGTGCCCAGAGGAGCTCCACCGAGATAATAACCCATCTCGGCTTGGGGGTGATACACACATACCCGAAAAGCCTTTTTACAAAACACAGTTTTCAAAGAAATACACACCCACGCATGCGTGCACAATGCCATGAAATCAACCAATCACCAACAACCAACAATTATCAGTAATATCTCAATAACTAACACAGTCTAACCAGATAACCAAATCACAGTTATAAAACATGTTATTGCAAAAATATATTTAAATCTTAAAAAGTCTTTTGGAGAAATACTTATAGCGCTTTAAAATAATTTATGGAGGATCATGGAGGAACTGGAAGCACCAACACAGCAACTCCACAGTGTAAAAACACTGTGGCCGAAACACAGTGAAACCCAAATTCCACACGGGGTCAAACGAAAACTTGAGAACGGTAGGGTAGGGCCTATGGGAGGTGGTGAAGCTAATGGAAGTGATGGTTGGCCGTGGGTGGAGGCCGAAACGGCGGTTTAAGGCCTAGAAACTCGAATCGGAGAGGGTGCTCGTAGGGGCGGCTCCGGCAACTGATCGAGGCTAGGGTTGGGTCTAAAAGGTTGTTAGAGGGTCGGTGATGAGGTGGCTAAGAGATGGTGGCCAATGGTGGCTGGACAGCTGCGGAACGGCGCGAAGACCACCGCGGGTTCTAACGAGCCGTGGAGGCTAACGGCGACAAGGCACGGGCTGAAACTGGTGGTGCAAGGTCGCCGGTCGATGGGGAGTCTGGTGGTGCCGGCGGTGTCGACCACGGCCGGCCGGTGGCGGTGTTGGGAGGGAGATGGCCGAAACACGTGAGAGAGAAGAGAGAGAGGGAGTCGGGCGAGGAGAGAGAGAATGCGGGAGAAAGAAGAAAAATCCGGAAGAAAAAGAAAGGAAAAAGAAAAGAAGGGAAAAGAAAAGATGAGAAAAAGAAATGAGGTTCCAATCCTCACAACTTTTGGGTCACAACTGATCCTCAAAATAACTATTTTAAAATAATTAAATAATTAAATCAATTTAAACTCAAAACTAGTTAAAATAAATATTAAACTCCGACAAAAAATCCTTTAAAATAAAGAGGAATTAAATTGTAGATCACTAATTAAAATTAATCAAACGCAGTGAAATGTTTTAATAAAACAATAATAATTTTAAGATCCATAAACAAAACAATTTAAATTAAAGATCAATTTAAATCTAAAAGAATAATTAACAATAAGAAAGCCCAATAAAAAATAATCTTCACAACTTAAAATATTATAAAATAATATTCTAAAACTCCCAAAATTCTAAAACAAGAGAGTCAATCTTTAAATTAATTAAAATAATCCTTCATTAAAATACACTAAAATACGGGGTGTTACAAATCCACTGTCTCTCACTCTTCTGCTGAAACTTAATATCGTGCCATGGCTAACACCTCTTGTGAGATTACATGGTTATGATTTATTCTTCGTGACCTCACAATCTCCCATCCTCAACCTGCACTACTTCACTGTGACAATCAAGATGCCATTCATATTGCACGTAATCCGGTCTTTCATGAACGCACCAAACACATAGAGATTGATTGCCACTTGGTGCGTGACCATATTCATGCTGGTCTTTTTACTCCAGCTTATTCACCCACTTCCCAACAACAGGCAAACCTCTTCACAAAACCTTTGGGTCGTGAATTGTTTGTCTTCTTCAGATCCAAGTTGGGCATTACAGACCTCCATGCTCCAGCTTGAGGGGGAGTATTGAGAGTTAGGTAAGAGACACTTTTCCATAAAACAAGGAAGACAAACTTGCACAAAACCAGGTTCAAATTAAGGCACCAACATGTAGTTAGATAGGAAACAAATGTCCATAAATCAAGGCACCACCGTGTGTTTCATTTTTTCCCTTCTATAAATAGCTAGTTTCTGTAATGAGAAAATACACATAAGAGAAAAGCATAAGTGTTTATTTTCTTCTTCTTATTCTCTTCTTCCTCCTTATGTTATTTCTCTTTCTTCTGCGTTTATTTTCACTTTGTGTGCACCATATATGAACACGAGAACGGACTACACCCCCAAAGACAGCCGATAGCACGTGCAGCACAGTAAAGTCCTAGATCACACATTTTGATGGAACATGTCGGCATAATTTAAGGACTTACATCGTTTGTTTTCAGAGATGAGATGAGATGAGATTAAAGTTAAAAAATTGAATAAAATATTGTTAGAATATATTTTTTAATATTATATTTATTTTGGGATTTGAAAAAGTTGAATTATTTATTTTATTTTGTATGGAGATTTGAGAAAGTTGTAATGATTCAAAGTTTTCAAAGTTTTGGATTTTAGTCTTGAAAACAATCAAGGCTTAATTTGCTTACTGTTAAAACAATGAGAAGAAGCTCCGAGTTAAGTTTAAGTTTCTAAGCACTTGGGTTTCTCTCTGGAGTTAAAGAAACTATTCCACATTGAACTGTCCCTAGTACGCTATAGAAAGACGCCGCCTTCATTACTTGCAGTTCTGGATATTGTTTCACTGTTCCAAGCTGAGTACAAGAAATGAATCGAAAGATTAGTTTGAGAAATTCAAAATATTGTAATGGGCAGCACATTAACAGTTTTACCTGAATAATGTTCCATACTGAAACAGAAAATGATGTAGCTGCTAGCAAAATGCCACCAAGAATCCAGTGCTCCGGCGTTGAGGAGAAGATGGAGATCAGTTGCTGCTTGAGTTGAAGATCAAGATATGTTGAAGAAACAGAAGTTTAAAGTATCACTGGGCCTTTGTAAAGGTCCACCATTATTGCCCCCATGATCGATATCAACGTGCCGATTACTTTAGCCTGGCAGCTCGAACTTCTCCAACCTAATTTTGTCGTCCTAAAAGGGTAGATAAGTTGAAGTTCAATGGCATACACAAACAAACGAGGCCAACATTTTTGTTCAAGTTCTATGTTTTTTCTTTTTTAATTTCCAATATTTTTCTAGTTAGGTTAAGTACGAAAGTGGTCCATGTAGTTTGTTTTAAAGTCAAATTGCTCACTATGCATTTTAATTGAATCTTAAACTTTTTACTTCATGTGGTTTAACATTACGACCAAATTAATCGATTCCTCGATCGGAATTGTTAATATTTAAATTGTTATGAATGTCACGTCGACATCAATGAAACTATTAGGTTACGTTTATGTCACCCGTAAAAAATGTTAAAAGGTTGGAAAAATGAAATTATTAAATAAAAGATAATATGCTTAAAAAAACTAAAGTTTAACAAAATACGATCAGCTCTTACATTAAAAAAAAAAAAAATTAATGAAGCCATTTTTAGTTTTAAAAAACTAAAGTTTAGCAAAGTTTTAGTTAATATTTTTAAATATATATTTTATAATTTTTTCATTCATTTGGTTTTGAGTTTTTAAGTCTTTTAAAAACTTGTTTTTATCTTAATTTTTTATTTAATATGTTTCATTTTTCTAATTTTTACATGATTTTTTAATTTTCAAAAACAAGGGGGGCACACTCCTTCAAGAGACACGTATCGAATTGTTATTGATGTTGACGTTGTATTTCTAAAGATTTGCTAATGAAATTCTGAAAGAGTCACTGAAGAACCCATTTGATTGTTTTTAAAAAATCAGAGCATTAAAGTTCAACTGAAAAAAGAGAAAACGATTTGATTTTAAAGCTATTCACATAGACCGATTGATTTTGAACGAAAAGGAGGTTCTGTAAAAACCTGAGCAGGACAGAGAGCATGAAGAAAAAAGATGGGGTCGAAAGGCCCATTGCACAGATTAGGATCGGAGAGCTGTAACTTAAGCCCAAGAATGCCAGGTTCTGTGCTATGGTTATCCTGCAAACCACACATCAAGAACCAATAATATAACTTCCCTTTTGTCTTGCTTAGTCAAACTGTTCAAATACCAAATCAACATCAATTGAAGCAAGCAATGACGAACACCATTACAGGATGGTCTTCCGTAGAAGAACCGTCAGACCCATGCTCCAAGCGAGCCCGAGTTGGGAATTCATTAGAATTCGAAGGGTTCATCAGGCATCAAATCCTTCGGGCTTTCATGGAGTAGGCCTGTCCGCCGGCCGTGTGTGCGCGCGCGAGAGAGAGAGAGAGAGAGAGAGAGTACAAACCCAGGAAGAAGAACCGCAAGAAGAGAGGAAAGGTGAAAAGTGGTTGTTCTGTTATGTACAGAGAAAGAAGACGAGGAAGATGAGAAGCAAGCCCTGATATTCATATATTATGTTAAGTATGAAGAAGGAAGAAGGAAGAAGAACCTGTCAGTGCAGTGAAAAATGAAGGAATAAGGGAGGAGGAGGATAGAAGCAAGGGAATTGGTATAGAAAACAAATACAAAAGGGCTCATCCCATTATTCATGGCTGTACTAGCCCATATGGTCAATCCTATAGTGCAAGCTTCCATGGTCACCATCACTGTGAAGGGTACTGCTTCCCACAAAATGGCCCTCATCACTCTCATCTCTCTCTCTCTGTAACAATCCGATTCTAAGTTTAGACTATAAGATAAGTTTTATGTATTTTTCTTATAACCATAAATATTCTATTGTTATTATTATTATTATTATTATTATTATTATTATCATTATTTTATCATATTTTGCAATTATCAGTTTTAATAATAATTATTATTAGTATTATTATTATTATTATAATTATCAGATTTTACATTGATTGTTTTAATAAGATTTTTATCATTTTTATTGTGATCCGATTGTTGCAACAGCCACTAAATCTTTTTGTTTTTTCCCTCACCCGTAAACCTTCAGTGTTATCTTCATCCTCTAAGTCGAATAAACTCCTATAGGAAATCAAACTCTCCACCACACGTTCTCCCTCTCCTCTCGACAGTTCCATAACGGAAGACTTAAGACTAGTATTTATATTTGGACTCTTTCTCTCCTTCTGAAAACCTCCAAAAATCGTAGCAATTATTCTCACGGCAACACTCTCCATCATCACGCAGCAACGTTCTTCCTCGAAAAACAAAACATCAAACCTTCCCCCACGTCTCAGCCCTTGCTTTGCCATAAACCACCTTGGAGACCACCATAAACAGCAACACAAATCCCCTGTTTTCTCTTCGTCAAAATAGAGCACAGCCGCACGTTGTTTTTCTCGCTGTCTGCTGCCGCACTCACCACAATCAGCCATGGCAGCAACCATCTCGATGCCACCGCACGCACAGAGGAAGCCGACTAGCAACCACCGTGATTCTCAACCCAACCACCGTTCCGTCGATCTCTGTTTCTCTGACATGGTAATCCTCCATTTCACTACTCTTTCTCTCTCAAGGATTGTTGGCTATAAAAGAAGAAAATGATGCTTTGAGTTCTTCCTCGTATACTGCTAGCGTAGAATTTTAAGTGACATTACAATGTTATCCTATCAACTTTTTACCAGTTAGCCTTTTCAGAAAGCATGCGTAGATCGTTTCAGCTTTTGGAAATTTATACCCTTTTTAATTCCTTCCCGTCTAGTATCCTGTGAAGCATCTTGAAGGATTATTTCAAATATAATTACATTTATAACCTTTCACTTAAGTATGTGTAAAGTTTGTCTCATTTATACTTAATGTTTTACGTTTGGCTTGACTCTATTTTAATTACGGAGGCTATTACGTCATTTTAAAGTTGGTTTGGGCCTGATATTTAAAGTTGAGCTTACTTTTACTTTGTCCAGAAACTTAATTTTATAAAAACTTGATATTTCTATAGTAAATAATTAAGGAGTTTAAGCTATATTACTTATTATTAATTTTTACAATTTGGTTTCTAAATAGTAAAATGTTTCATCTTTAAATTAAACACTTAAAATTTATTATATGGAATAAATCTTTAATGTTATTATTATAGACCTTGATATATTTATGATATTGAAGTTTTACTTTTAAAATAAAGAAATATGTTAAGAATATTTAAATGATATTAATATTTATTGTGAAATTGAATAATCATTGTTAATTATAAGAAAGTAAAACCTATTTTAAGAGTTGAGGTTTTCACTACTTGTTTTTATTAGAATTGAATATAGTTCAAGTATTTTACTAAGTTATAATATGTTACTAGTATTTTAAGTAATTTAAAATATCAAGATTTATTGTTAAATAAACGATTTATTTGATTATCTTCTAAATTATGAATTTAATTAAGTAGGTTATTAGTACATGCTGGTTCTAGACAGATTTAATGATAGTTAATATTGTGTATAGGTGATGAGCTACGAAGTGAGATTCAAGAAGTACATCGAGGTAAGTTATTTAATTACAAAATTAGGATCATCACAGTTTAGCTTATATATAAGTATTATTCAAGCCAGTTCATTGATAGCCAATTTTTATGTATCACTCATGTCATATGCAAACATATCATCCAACATAGCACACGATCAGTTCATTCCGCATCATGTTCAGATTTAGAAATTTTAATTATGTATGTATTATGTCATGCATCTCATGGTCATAAGACACGTAAGCTATCTTAAGTTCAAGTGCAAGTTAAAATCAGTTCAGTTAATCAGATGACCATTCAGATGCATGGTACCAATGCAGTTCAATTCAGGGTGGATGTGCAAGCTACGGACTCAAGCGTGGTCCACCATAATATGCCAGAATACTATCAGCAGCTCCCCTCGTGGCCATGGGACGTGGGGCCGGTGCACAACCTCGCATACAGGGTTAAGTGTGTTGGCCAGTCAGTTCAGTTAGTTAAGTCAGAACAGTCAGTTAATTCAAATAAATCAGTCATGCATAAACATCAGTATCAACAGTCATGAATTTTAAGTTCTCAGCATAAAAAAATTTTATGAAAACCTTATGTTTAGTATGTTAACGTTGTGATGGATTTCTTACTGAGTATTCGACTCATTTTAGTTTGTTTTCATGTTTTTAACCACCCAGGTGAGGATGATGATTATGAGCAGGCAGACCAAGATTAGAATGAGCAGTTATTTTAGTTTCAGACCTCTAGAAATAAATTTATTTTATTACTTTTATGACATAACTTTTATTAAGCTAATTCAATTAAGTTTTTGAAGACATTTTTTATCAGACAAAGTTTTATGAAATAAATCCTAAAATTTTTTTATTTAATATGTGATCTCTTGCCGGATTTATTTTTTGAAAAATACATGACACTCATAACCTACGGGAAGGGGGTGTTACACTCTCTCTCCCCTGGAATATACAGTACTGCTTCTGTCTGCAGAAGTAAGCAATAATAATCTCTCCTCAATCCTTTCTCCCTCGTATTTATGGTGAACATTATGTTGCTTTACTTCCACAGGTTTCTGTAATGTGGCGATAGGTAGAGAGACCCCGGAGTTGGGGGTGTTCGCCTTTCACAAAGTGGTATAGCTACTTGAGGTGAAGAAGCTACTCGGATGGATGTCTCATAGTAGGGGATGGAAAGCTGACGTTCAATAAACTAATCATTTTCCCTCTAATTAGTTTCGTTTTGGAAAAAGAACTTGAGCACACGCTCTCCTTTCATTGGTCCATTTCTCTAATTATTTTGTGCTTTTTACCACTAATTTTTTTTAATTAAACAATGTTATTCTTCATTTTTAAATTAATCATAATTTAATTGAATAAAAAATTACTTAAAATATGTCGTATCAATATCAACTTATACGAGTAAGTACAACAAGTTAAGGATTTAGAATGTCAATTTTTTTTTCTAATATATGGGTACAAGAAAAAATTATCATCTCACTCTCCAAACCTAATCTAAGTGTGGCCGACATTGGCATTGGCAAAGGCCCTACATGAAAGCTGTATATTTAGGTTTACCCAACTTAGAAAGAACACTAAACAAAAGACTCAAAAAACTTAGATTTGGCTAACCGCAGACTCACACAAAGTAGACATCTACTTGCTCCACACACTTCAATTAATTAAACAAAAATGTTGTGTGCAACTGCCCTTGGGGAGTCGATGGGGAACTAGTGCCCACATGGTGATGAAACACACTGTTTTATTTGAATTATCAAAATGCACGTCTTCTCCACGAAGCCAACCCATTCCCACGAAGCCAACCTCTTCCCTTTGTCTTCTCCACTCCAGACCTGGTCTATACAAAGCCACCATCAAAGCCCCCTTCATCATCTCCACTCAGAGCAACCCCTTTTCTTCTCCACTCAGATATGATATCCACAAATCCTTCATCATACACTTTCCTCTTCTCTTCTAATAAAAAGGTAAAGATATCCCAACAAATTAACACGAGCAAAAGAATGAACACCTTTAAAATTTCAGCAATGATTTCATGTTGAACAAAAATATAAAAACTGTTGGTTTGGAGACTTTGAAAGTAGTTTTCCAGTGGCATGTGATCACATTCAAGAAAGAAGAGATAAGCAATTGTGTCGGAGTTGGGTTCGTGGAAATTAGTCAATGGATTTTCAAGAATGAGCTCCATGGCCTTGAGTCCTAGTGTGAGGATCTCATAACTGAGTTTGACATCCTGTGGGATACAAGAAGCAATGTTTAAAAAAAAAACAAAAGGAATAAAGAAAAGTCGGGAAAGTTGTGTATTTTATGGTAAAAGAAGATGCGTGGAGATTTGAAATTCATTGCTTTGATTGCAGCTCCCTATCTTGTACTGTTTTTCTTCTATTTTTTTTTTTGGATCAATGTCTGCTAGCTCCTCCAGTGCTCTCTCTCGTAGCCTTTTTGCTTTTTGCAAGACCTCCATTCTTGTAGCTTTTTACTTCTTATTTTTTTCACATAAACTTTGCCACGAATAGCTGGTTGCATCCCGTTTGCGGATGTCGGTTATGCGTAGCAAAACTCTTAATTAAAAGTCATCCACTTCTATGTGGACACTGATCTAGGATAAGAGAAAAGAAAGGAGAATAACTAGAGATGTCTTTTATCCGTACTGATGGCACAGGCTAGAGTAGCTAGCTATAGTTGAGAATCACTTTAGTTACTTAGGCATCCTAATATTGAGCTGAGTTAGATGAGTTAAATTTTTTATGAATAGTAGTGAGTTGAGATGATAGATTGAATTTTGTAAAGCTCATCTAAGATGAATTTAGATATGTTTAGATGTTAAAATGAATTTAGATATATTTATGAAAAATTAAAGAAGGTTATAAGTCTCGCATGTAAAGAGATATTGTGTTGAGAAAAATGTTATAGATCCCACGTGTAAATATGTTTTGAGTTGAGATGAGTTTATTTATCTGAGAGTTAGATGTTTAGATGTTAGACCCAGCTTAAAATTAAACTAAACTGAGTTGATTTCAATTCAGTCCAAATTCCAAACGCCAAACGGGCCTTATCTGCAATGGAAGTTGAAATATTCAAGGGCGGGAATAAAAATGCAGTAAATGTCCGTCCGTTAGATATGGCAAGCAGTTCAAGGGCACAAATTCAACTCGAGTCAGATAATTGCATCCATCAGATTTGATCATCGTACTGACCCCAAAAGCAAGTAGTCCGATTTCATTGGATTGCCATACTTTTGTATGTGGAATGATTGACTCTAAAAGCATAACTTTCAGCTCATGCCAAGGTCTATGGTCATGCTTACCATGTTTGGACTCAACATCACATGGAAAACACTGTTGTTGCCCATCAAATAGCATCCCTGGACTTCGTCCCATTAGAGTTGGGCAAAACAATATTAATGGATATAATATTATATTTTAATCCAAATAGAAAATAGAAACCTTCAGAAACAGAAATTAAATTACATCATCATCCATTGACATATATGATTAATTCTTCCTAAGTATTAAGTATGTCTAGTTCTTTTCCCTTTTCTCGGTCTGAATACTTCAGAGGTTTGAAATGCTAAAGTCGAGTATTAAAGTGGCCTCATTCACGGAGAAGCCAGATAATGTAAGACATATATTGCCTCAGCCATTATTCATCTGAAGTTCAAATAAATAATGCATTGACTAGGAGTGGTCGCAAGGGGCAAAACTATAACATTTAAACCACCTATAACATTTGAATGCATATACAAAAATTATTGTGTATCAGAAACAGAACCAACATACTTCTAAAAAGAGGTGGGGCTAACATCCCTCCCAAGTTCATGGTTGAAATCAGCTTTAGTTGTCCTGATATTAAACTGTCAAATAAAGTCTGGTCCCTGCACGGTGTTGCGCAGACTCAGTTCATCTCTATACAAAACTCCAAATGTAAAGTGGGATATGTGGTGCTATTCAATCTCTTTAGAAGAACCAAACAACAGTTTATCTTCCTTTCTCATAAAAAATGGGATAAGTCAGTTTTAACTAAATGGTGCTAGACAAGCCGTGCACAAGTAAAAAAGGCAGCTCGGCTGTCCTTTTAGGCCCAGGGTTTCCAGCATTACATAGGGTAATGTATACTCAACTGCACGTGGTCTGGAGCAAGATGATGCCCATATTAACCTCGATCCTCAATTTCCATAGACTCTATAGAGAGAGAGAGAGAGAGAGAGAGAGAGAGAATTGATGAAAGAGGAGGTTCCAATATGAAACTTTTAGGTATATTTTATTCCATTTCTAACAATGAACGACATAGAGATTACCCATTTTGGTTGGCAACAGAGACCTTTATGCTTTGATTTGATGTACGAAATTTCTACATTTCTTCAATACTGTTTTGCAAGAGAGGGGCTTTTTGTCTGCTGGAGTCCAAGTTCCTTACCGCAGCTTCCCCACTCATTTTCTGTTCTTTGGCTTTTCCCCACATTACAGAATAAAATCCAATGACAATCAGAATTGCTCCAATCAAACTGCATCAGATTCAAAATATAATGATCAATGATCCATTCTTTTATAAATCAAGGATAGAAAGGTTTTGGGATTGAAGAAAGATACTCAATACCATAATCAGTAAAAAGATAGTGAGCAAAAAGAAGGAAAATGAAATAGTATATGCCCTACCTTCCGAGATAGAAAGTATCTCCTAGTAAGATAACACCCGCGACAATAGAAATGAAAATACCCACAGGCTTGAACATAGCAACAAAAACAGGCCCGGCCTTGTGCATGCACCATACAGAAATGCCAACTTGGAATGCAGAACCGAACATTCCCTACACTCAGAAATTAGAGTCTCTAAGGTTTATATAACAGAATGCATGTAGATTCAATTGGTAAATCATGGAGGGATTTGTTACCGAGTATAGAACAGCAATCAACCTCATATTAGGTTGTAAGCTCCAAGAACTCAAGTCTCTTTCCAAGACCAATGAAACAACTGCAGATTGAATGGCCACAAAGAAGCAGTAGAAAAAGACTACAATCAACCCTGCTGGGTATTTCTTAAGTATCAATGCCTGAAACATAAATAATGAAATATGGTAACTTGTTCTCATTTTTATAGCTGGTTTCTTCAACTTTCCACATATAATGGGAATTTGTAGGATCTCACCTGCATGATAAGCCATGCTGAAGCCAGCACAGAATCAACTGCAAGGAGCAATCCTCCAACGACCCAGTTTGACATTTGCAATAGAAGTTGATGAGATGCTTCTGAAGGTGAGGGTGTCATTAGAAGTGGAAGGCCCTTGTATAAAGTCACAACGAATGCCCCCGTAATTGACACCAAGGCTCCCAAGGATTTAGCTAGGCTACTGGAGCTTCTCCAGTCCAGTTTCTCCATCCTGAAACCACAAAGCTAAATCAACAATAGCACACATGTACAGAATTAAATATCTTCATTTTTTTTTTAATTCAGCAATAGCAGAAATTTACAAAAGTAAATATCTTATTCCTTTTTTAAGCACAAACAGTCCTCTAGTCTTTCAAATTTTGCATTTTACTGCTTTATACTGAGCTTGTCACTGAAGGAGATTCAGAGCACTAATTAAATTTGAAAAAATTACTTTTGCCAGAATTTCTAGACCACATTTTGTTTCCTTTTTTTTTTGGTGGGGGCTGTAGAATAATTGTGAGACAGAATAACAAACAGAAAAGCTGGATTAAGAGGAACACTGCCGACATTTTCTTTGTCAACAATACCCATCCTGTGTACATGAGCTATGCCTAATGCTTTTATTGATAAAATTCTCGATTTCATATATATTAAAAAAATAAATAAAGAAGAAGATACTGAAGTACCCAATTTGAAAATCCGGTTCTTGATTGGAAAACCTCTAAATATGTGTAACCTCAATACTTTTTTTTGATAACCATGGTATTCGGGCCAGCTTGCGCACACCTCGACTAATCCCATGGGGCCCTGAAGTTAACGACCAGGTAAACCTCCAGTGGCTCTAAGGGGACTCGAACTAGTGACCATTGGAGAGCAAACCCAAGGCCGGACCAGCTGAGCTACCCCTCAGGGTTGTGTAACCTCAATACTTATGTGTATATATGAAATAAAAATTGCCTCCATCTCAATAATGTAGGCTACAGAGCCGCTGGTTAAGCAAAGGATGAAACGGATCAGATAGCAAATTGCCATTGATGCCATAAGAAACTTCGGATGAAGACACAGCAAAATAAGCAATTTGTGATAGCTTTCCCTATGGAACAGTTAAAAAGAGATAAGGGCTAAAAATATCAAAATACTCAGCTCACTACCATCATTTAAACAGTTGGCATGATCCAGGTTAAATTATCACTTGTCTAACTTTTGTGACAAGTAGTAATTTAACAATATGAATGTGTGATTTAAAGATGTCGTGTCAATCACTTATCACTGTGTCTACTCTTGGAATTAAAGTCACTATAGGGCACCCTGAATATTCACGATGTGCAATAAGATTTGCAGGTATTAACAAGCGAGAGGAGAGCATGACCCGAAAGCAACGGCCAAAAAAAAAGTAAAGGCTGGGATAAGGTTGAGCATGGCCGTGCCAAGCGTAGGCGAGCTATACAAAATCCCAGTATAGCCTAGAATCTGTACACCAAACCTGTAAAAATGTTAAAACCAATGAAATACCAAACTACAGAAACCCTCCATTATGTGAATTGGGTAAAGGAAATTGACAAACAATAAAAGAGCAACAGAACTTCATTCAAACCGAAACGAACCCACAATAAAGTCTGCAAACGCAGTGTGTGATAAAGCTAGAATTCCAACTCACCCAAGTAAGCCCAGCATGAAGAATCCACAAAGAAGGGAGAACGTGATCGGAGGACGCTCCGATCTGCCAAAATCGTGGATATCAAAGAAAGAAATTATTTTTATTTTCTGTCACAGAGAGAGAGAGAGAGAGAGTACCCGTGGAAGAAAAAGGAAGTGGGGAGGAGGATGAATGAGGCAAGGGCGTTGGAATAGAAGATGAAGATGAGGTTGCTCATTCCCCTTGACATAGCCACTTTGCCCACTATCATTAGCCCAACCTGTGCACACTCGGCCATCATCATGCCCACAAAGGGAAGCGCCACACTCTCCATCCTCTCTTTTTCTCCGTATGCGCGAGTGTGACTGAAATATTGACTGTGTTCAGAGTTCAAATTCCCAACGCCACCAAGTTAGCTGGTCTCAAAGAATCGCAGGAAGAAATGTATATCCCCCGCGTTCTTTGTCTTGGTCGCTCGCCACTTGCCTCCGTTGTTTGTCTTATAGCTAGTAGACACGTCCCAATAATACAGAATAGTTACCCAAGATGAGAAATTATTAAGCCTGATATTGATAAATTTTTTTATTGAATTCAATACGAAATGATAGAGTTCAAAGGTTAAGATTTTAATTCGACCTTAATCAGTTCAATACGAATACAAATCATCTCGATTAATTATGTATCATTTTCGAATGACTTGTTTTTCAATAAACTATTTTTATAATAAACAATTTGTTTTATTCCTCAATAAACCCTAGTTTTCGGTCCGATTTTATCGGTTTTTTCCGATATAATTTTAATGATGAAAACCTAAAGTTTTATATGAGTACATGTGATCAAATGTGTAGAAATGTATTTATCAAAAAAAAAATATAGTATAAGTCATTATGCCATAAAATGTATGTATCCTTGATATATTATATATATATATATATATATATATATATATATATCATTATATTAATAACTTAATATTAATATTCATGCTTAAAATTAAAATCCTATGTTATATTAATTTTAATATTTTATGTTCCAAAATTAAAATTTATATGTTATATCAAATGTTATAACTTATATTAAGATTTATAAAATTAATTTTATGTTATATCAAGCGTTATATTAATTTTATGTTATTAGATTATTATATATGAATAATAAGATTTTAAAATTGATGTTATATTAATTTGCAATTTATAGCTTATAATATAATATTTTTTTTTATTTTATGAAGAATCAGGGCCACATTTTCAAGAGTGGATCTTGCCCCATATTTTTTAAAAAAACTCTCACTTGTGACTGAAGGAAAGTGTATAACAAAAAACCACTTGAATGAAAAACTATAGAAAAAAACACTCAAATCAAGCGAAACTAACAACATCAACCTAAAAGAACCAAAACCACCCAAGCTCCTAACACAGACCTTATTCTGAAGACCTAAGACCTCAAAGAAGGAATACCTAATTTATCCACCTTTAAAATACCTTTGAGCTTACACGGAACATCATCAAAATTTATCCATGTACCAGACTGATGATTTGAAGCCATACGAGCAAGAAAATTAGCTCCTGAATTTCCTTCTCTAAAAACATGATTAATCTTGACTTGCAAACTCGACAAGGCCTCTTGGATTTTATCACAATAGTCTTTAAGATACCATATGCCACATTTCCCTTTTGCCAACCAATTAGCAACAAGTAAAGAGTCTAGCTCAATCTCAATTCTTTACAAACCCAACTCCTTGCAGTGTTTGAGCCCATAATAAAGAGATAATAATTCTGCTTCATTATTAGAGCCATGAGCCAACTCCTTAGCAAAAGCCAACCTCAAATAGCCCCAATCATCCTGAATAAGGCCCCCCGCCCCCATGCAACTCGGATTGCCTAACAAACTCTCATCAACATTCAACTTAAACCATCCCCTATCTGGCTTACACCACTTAACCAAATAAACCGACTTACGTAAAGGAGATTTAACCGGAATTGAAAAGGCCTCCAATATTCTAGCATCACCATTTTCCAAGTTTCTACTCGCCCTCAGACGTAATCCCACCCATACAATTGCAGCTTTGATCGCACTCCACAACGACTGACAGAACCATGTTTCCCTTCCATACGAGCCTTACATCGCCACACCCAAAGAGACCATGTTAAAATAATGGGAATCAAATCAAGTAACGTACCTTTTTCGGATGAATGTGGGGCTCGTCAAAACCAAAGCTCCATAATATTCTTCCAAGACCTAGATGGATCATAAGGCATCCCCAAACTCAACAACGCCCTGCTGCAAATTTCTGCTGCTAGAGTACCTGTGGCCAGGACATGATCCTGATTTTCCAGATAACCCTGTACACAACATTCACATTTAGAAACCACTGGAATACCCAACTCTTTAATACGCGCATCCACACTTAGGCAAAAATTCAAAGCCTTCCACATTGTAACTGAATACTTCTTTGGTAGCGCAAAATGCCAAATCCAACGAGCCCATTCTGATTTTGGGGCCCTAACACGAATACATTCCCAAGCCGACTTCGAGGAAAAAATACAATCCAAACTCGACTTCCAAATCAAGATATCTGCCCCATCTTTATGCTCACCTAAAGATGTCAAGATATCCTCAAGTTTGGATTGCCCCACCAGTCTTCTGAGCAGTTCCACATCCCACCCATTATGAATGCAACACTCCCTTATTGTGAGACGAGGAAGATTTGAGATCTCACAAGAGTCTATGATAGCACCTGATGACAACCAGCTATCCCTCCAAAAAAAGACACGACCATCCCTTACCTTCCACACAACATTACTCAACACCTTAGGTAGCACCACTACTAGTCGCTTCTAGAATAAAGAGCCCTTACTAGCCTTAATCAAAGAGATAGGTCTCTCCTTGACATATGTTGCCTTAAAGAAATTAACCCAAATGGAATTTTGAGTTAGAAGCTTCCATGTAAACTTCATAAATAGCAACACCTACACATCTTCGAAATTCCAAAGACCCATACCCCCTTCAAGGATCGGAGTACACACTCTAGCCCAAGATACCCACTTCTTTTTTGGTTTACCATTGTAGGAGCCCCAAAAAAAATTACTCATGAGCCAATTAAGACTTGCCACCACAGCCTTAGGTGCATACAAAACAGAAAAGAGGTGTATTGGTATACTTGCCACAAAATGCCTTAGCAACAAAATGTGAGCACCAGCTGAAAGGAACTTCGTTTGCCATCCTTCAAGCTGACTCTGGATTCGGTGCATTATATAAATCATATAAAAAATATTTCATATATAATAAAAAAAATAAAAAAATCATTAGAATTCCCCTTGATTCCAATTTATGGATGACCAGTAAAATACTTATTCATGTATTCCAATTTTTCATGTTTATGTATCCCCTTGATTCATGTATTGTCATTCCCTAAGTTCATGTATCAATTTAATATCATATATCCTCTCATGCCTATAAATTGGAGTCTTGAAGAGCATTTGTGGTAGACACATACCAAGAAAGTTGAGAGAAATAATATTGAGATCCTAAATAACTAGTTTCATATATTGTGGTCCTTCAATTCTCTTATTACTTTTCTGTAGTTTTACAACATGTTATCAGCATGAGACTTCAGCCGACCGTTCTGTTCTTTTGATCTTTGGCAAAATATTTGTGTAATATTTTCCAAAACACTGTAAGTTCCTCTTCCATAAATATTGATATTTGTTTATTACAATGTAAATCTTTTTATAAAATCTTGATATGATCTATGTGATTTTATATAGAGTATAATGTTATCATATCAATGCATGAATATTCTTGTCTTTTATATTTGAGTTCAATTTTAAATATTTCTTTTTCATACTTAATATGTTGTTATGGATGATGTTCAAATCTTACCAAACTTAAATTTGTTTGTTGACCTTGATGTTTCTGGTAGTAATTATTTATCATGAATCATTGATGATGGGGATTCATCTTGATGAATGAATCTTGAAAATACTATAAGGATGGAAATGGAGCAATCTTGAATGATCGCTCTAAAATAATAATTTTATTAAAAATTTAGTACCCCACAATAAAAGATTCATTGATTCTATATGATATTTTAAGAGAGTTATACATGTAACAGAAGACTGTAATCCTCGCAAAAGCTCGTTATGATTGAATGCACGTGAACAATTGAAATTATGTAGAGAAAAAAAAAATACTAGGATATGTTTGAAATGAAATATAATACATATTTATGCCTTGAATGTGCTCCTATAGCAGCAATATCAAGTGCGAGAGTTCATTAAGTATTCTGAACTAATATCTTGTTTACTAGTAACTGAACAAAATAATGAGTTGTTAATGAAAAATTACATGTCTTGTCCAACTGGTTCTACTGAAATCGTGATCATAGATGTAGACGTGATAGAAAAGAACTACTGAAATCAAAGAAATCATACTCAAAAGTTTTTTAAAAAGAAATACTATATAACACCAGAAGTGGAACCACACTTAGAAAAAGCAAGATTAAAACAAAGGCTTGCAGAATAAACATGTAAAGAAATATGAAGATAAATGTCACAAGTATGGTATGAAAGGACATTGGTCACTTATCTGTCGTATGTGCAAATATTTGGTAGACTTATATCAAGCATCTATTAAAGAATAAGAAAAATGGGTCGAAATGAATTTTGTCAACCACAATAATCCAGAAAATCATCTAACTTATTTTGATAATCCAAATATGATATTTTATTAATGATGGATATGACTATAATAATTAATTTTAATTTTTTATTATAATTATATTATGTTTGAGTCATTATCTTTTAATTCATCTTGTTAAACTTTCATTTGCATTATTAAAGTTTTATATATATTTTTGTTTATAAAGAGACATGAATTTTATTGATGCATTGACCAATTCCAAGATGATTGGTGAAATATGTGTTTGGCAAAGAGTTGTACAACACATACAATTCTAAAGGAAAGGAAATATTTTCAATATTTAACATTATATAGAGCTAATGTCAATACAATATCTGGGTCGTCAAACCTAATTGAAGAGTTGATATCATGTTACCAAAATGAATAAAATTTTGTATTGATGATACTTTGTACTTTTCAAAATTTAGAAGAAATTTACTCAGTTTTAAAGATATTTGTCGTAATGGTTATCATATTGAAACCACCAATGAAGGCAGTAATGAATATCTTTACATTATATTAGAAAAGATGTCATATTGAACCACATGTTGTACTGCATCAGAAGTGCTCTGATCCAAATATCTTTATGCTTTGGCATGATCCTCTTGGTCATCCTAGATCAATCATGATGCGTCGAATAATTGAAAATTCATATGAGTATCCCTTAAAGAACTAGAAGATTCTTTTACCAGGGCTAGAACCCAATTAACTTGCACGACTAGGACCTTGAAAGAGCTCGTACCTTGTCCGTAGTTCACCAAAAGACCTTACAAGGTTTACTGCCCAACAAGGCATCAAAGACTGAAATATTTGACTAGGCACCTAAGGTCTTGCATGAGCTAGTATTAGAGCAAGGCATGTGAGACCTGTCAGGCTAGTTACCACAAACCTAGTCAGGGTAGTGACCTAATAGTTGCATCGAAAACCATGTTTGGGTTGGAACTCTGACATGTGCACAAAAAATACGTTAAGTTGGGCACTAAAAACACTCCCTGTGTTTGTGTTGGGATTTGTACATTAACAAGGAACCAATGAATAGTATTGCAACCATGCTCCAAAGTCGTTGTAAGGCCAATAGCATGGAAGGGCAACAAAGACCCTTCATGGGCTATAATCTTGATCGGGCAACAGAGATCTTGCAAGGCCTATAACCTTACTAGGGAACAAAGATCTTGCAAGGGCAAGAACCCAATTATCTTGCACGACTAGGATCTTGCGAGAGCTATTACCAAAAGATCTTACAAGGGTTAGTGTCCAATAGGGAACCAAAGACTAAAATATTCAACTCGGCACCAAAGATCTTGCATGAGCTATTACTATAGCAAGTCACGAGTCTTGTCAGGCTAGTACCATTAGCTATTACTCTAGCATGATCTTTTTAGGCTTGTTTGACTCCAAAAATACCTACTTGGGCTACCTCGGTAGCGCATGTAAAACCTTGTTGATCCAATACTACACCTAGTAAAGCACTAGCATCGGCGAGCACCTTAATAAGGCATGCAAGACCATAGCTCACATAACCCTAATCGGCCTCAATAATGGATAACCTCTACCAGCTAGTATGTCGGTAGGGCACCAAGAGGAGAAGCATGGATGGGCAACAAAAACCGTGATCAGGAAACAAAGATCTTGCAAGGGCTAAAACCTTAATAGGGAAACAGAGATTTTGCAAGGGCTAGAACCCAATTGCCTTGCACGACTCGAACCTTGCAAGAGCTAGTACCTTGTCAGTAGTTCACCAAAAGACCTTACAAGGGTTAGTGCCCAAAAGGGCAGCAAGACTGAATTATTCAACTAAGCACCAAAGGTCTTGCATTAGCTAGTACTAGCAAGCCACGTGAGACCTATCGCGCTAGTACCCTGGTAGGTAGGGACACCAGACCTAGTCGGCGTAGTGCCTAGTTGCTCCAAAGACCATGTTTGGGTTGGAAATCTGACATGCACACCAAAGGCTATGTTGAGTAGCCACTAAAAAACCCTCCCTAGATTCATGCTGTGATTAGTATGCCAACAAGGAACCAATGAATAGTAACGCGATAATGCTCCAAAGACCTTGCAAGGCCAATAGCATGGAAGGGCAACAAAGACCTTTCGTGGGCTAGAACCTTGATAGAGAACGAGAGATCTTGTAGGGGCTAGAACCTTCCTAGGGAAACAAAGATCTTGCAAGAGCTACAACCCAATTACCTTGCACGACTAGGACCTTGCAAGAGCTAGTAACTTGTAGGTAGGGCACAAAAAGGGTTAGTGCCCAATCAAACACCAAAGACTGAAATATTCAACTAGGCATGAAAGATCTTGCATGAGCTAGTACTCGAGCAAGGCACATGAGTCCTGTTGGGCTAGTGCCCAGGTAGATAGGACTCCCAGACCTAGTCAGGCAAGAACCCTAATAGTTGCACCAAAAAGCATCTTTGGATTTAAATTCTGACAAACGCATCGAAGGCTATGTTGAGTAGGCCGAAGACTATGTCGAGTAGGGCACCAAAAACACTCCATGTATTTGTGTTTGGATTAGTATGCCAGAAGGTAACAATGAATAGTACCGTGACAAAGCTCTAAAGAACTTGCAGCATGACACAAAAGACTTACATAAGGCTTCAGAGACCTTCTAAGGCTTGTACGTCTTGTTTGGGTTAGTAGTGCATGTAAATCCTTGTTAAACCAATATTATATCTAGTAAAGCACCAGCATAGGCGATCACCTAAACAAGGCACATAAGAGCGTCGCTCCCATAACCCTCATTGGCCTAACTAATGGCTGACCATCATCAGCTAGTATGTCAATTGGGCACCAAGAACCTTGCAAGGGTAATACCATGGATGGGCAACAAAGACCTTGCTTGGGCTAGAACCTTGATTGGGCAATAGAGATCTTGCAAGGACTAGAACCTTAGTAGGGTAACAACGATTTTGCAAGGGCTAGAACCCAATTACCTTGCACGACTAAGAGCTTGCAAGAGCTAGTACCCTTTCGATAGTTCAGCGAAAGATCTTACAAGGGTTAGTGCTCAATAGGACAGCAAAGACTGAAATATTCAAATAAGCACCAAAGATCTTGCATTAGCTAGTACTCTAGCAAGGCTTGTGTGACCTATGGTACTAGTATCTTGGCAGGTAGAGACCCCAGACCTCATGTTAGTGTCCCAGTAGTTACACCAATGACCATGTTTTGATTTGAAATCTGACATGCGCACCAAAGACTATGTTGAGTAGAGCACCAAAAACCCTCCATGCATTCATGTTGGGATTAGTACACTGACAAGGTACAAATGGAAAGTATCGCAACAGAGCTCCAAAGACCTTTGAGCAGGACACAGAAGACCTTCTTGGGCTACCTCAACAGTGCGTGAAAAACCTTGTTGATCTAATGCTGCACCAGCAAAAGCGAGCACATCAACAAGGCACGTAAGACCAAAACCTTAATTGGCATCAGTAACAGCTAACCTCCACCAGCTAGTACGTCGGTAGGGAATGAAGAACCTTAAAAGGGTTGTACCATGGAGGCCAACAAAGATCTTGATTGGTCTAGAAAGTTGATGGGGTGACCAAGATCTTTCAAGGGCTAAAACCTTAATAGGGAAATAGAGGTTTTGCAAGGGCTTGAACCCAATACCTTGCACAACTAGGACCTTACAAGATCTAGTACCTTCTCGGTAGTTCACCAAAAGACCTTACAAGGGTTAGTGCCCAACAGGGAAGCAAAAACTAAAGTATTCAACTAGCAACCAAAGATCTGTCATGAGCTTGTACTCTAGCAAGGCAAGTGAGACCTGTCGGGCTAATACCCTGGCAGGTAGGGAACCAGACCTAGTCGGTATAGTGCCCTAGTAGTTGCAGCAAAGACCATGTTTGGGTTAGAAATCTGACATTCGAACCAAAGGCTATGTCTAGTAGGTCACCAAAAGCCTTCCTTGTATTCGTGTTGGGATTAGTATACCAACAAGGAAACAATCAATAGTATTGTGACATGGCTCCAAAGACTTGCAAGGCTAGTAGCATGGAAGGGCAACAAAGACCTTTTGTGGGCTAGAACCTTGATAGGGCAATAGAGATCTTGCAAGGGCTAGAACCAATTACTTGCATGACTAGGACCTTCCAAGAGCCTCGATAATGGCCGACCTCCAATAGCTAGTATGTCGGTAGGGCACCAAGAACCTTGCAAGGGTAGCACCATGGAGGGCAACAAAGACTTTGCAAGGGCTAGAACATTGATGGGGCAACAGAGATCTAGTAAGGGCTAAAACCATAACTGGGCAATAGAGGTTTTGCAAGGGCTAGAACCCAATTACCTTGCACAACTAGGACCTTAGAAGATCTAGTACATTGTTGGTATTTCACCAAAAGACCTTAAAAGGTTAGTGTCCAACAAGGCACCAAAGAATAAAATATTCAACCCGGTACAAAAGACCTTGCATGAGCTATTACTCTAGAAAGACACATTAGTCCAGTCTAGCTAGTACCCTGGCAAGTAGGTCCCCATGACCTAGGTAGGCTAGAACCCCAGTAGTTGCACATGTTTGGGTTAGAAATCTAACGCGCGCACCAAAGACTATGTCAAGTAGGGCACCAAAAACCCTCCCTGTATTCGTGTTGGGTTTAATAAATATGCCAATAAGGAACTGATGAATAGTACCTCAATAGGGAACCAGAGACCTTACAAGTCTAGTAGCATAGAAGGGCAACAAAGACCTTTCATGGGCTAGAACCTTGATAGGGAACCATATATCTTGCAAGGGCTACAACCTTACTAGGGCAACAAAGATCTTGAAATGGGTTGAACCCAAATACCTTGCAATAACAGGACCTTGCAAGGGCCATAATAATCGTTGACCTCCACCAGCTAGTTGTCAGTAGGGCACCAAGAACGTTGCAAGGGTAGTACCATGGACGGGCAACAAAAACCTTGACCGGGCAACAAAGATCTTGCAAAGGATAAAACTGAAAAAATCGGAAGTTTCGGTTTCAATAGTGAATTGGTCAAGTATTGATTCTTAAATTTTCAAAATTGTTGCATACCAGTTTAGGTCTAAAAAATGCACAAAACTAAACCAAACCGGACCGGTTACACCCCTATTGCTCAGCCAAACATAACACTCTTCCCACTCCCTTTTGGCCTAATCTGGATTCGTGACAATTGCCAATGTGACTCGTTCGAAAATGAGTAGCCCAAAAGCTATCCCAAGTGTAGGAGCGTGTCGCGTAGTAATTAGGAATAAATTCCTAGATCGTCTCCACAGGGAAAGTGCTTAAAAATCAAACTCGTGTAAAATGGTGGAAATAGTTACAATGAGAGAATAAAAATAAAAATGATGATATGTGCAATGAATGTGGGAGTGCAATGGAAATGAAAATTTACTAGTCATGGACTAGATTCATGTTGTTGATTTTGAGTGGATGATGAAAAGTGAAAAAATTAAAATACAAGACAGTAAATTAAAATTGCTGGAAATTAAATAACTGAAATGTAAATGGACAATAAAATTTAAATGACATAAAAGTAAATTGCAAGAAATTTAAATTGCAAGAAAAGTAAATGACAGTAATTTAAATTGCAGAAAATTAAAAGTGCGAGAAAATTAAATGACAGTAATTTAAATTGCAAGAAATTAAAATTGCGAGAAAATTAAATGACGGTAATGTAAATTACAAGAAATTAAAATTGCGAGAAAATTAAATGACAGTAATTTAAATTGCAGGAAATTAAAAGTGTGAGAAAATTAAATGACAGTAATTTAAATTGCAGGAAATTAAAAGTGCGAGAAAATTAAATGACAGTAATTCAAAATTTAATAAAAACAAAAATTGTAAGGAAATAACTTGATATTTGGAAATGGAGACTGTGTTCTCCAACCCAAAAATCTGAACTTCCAATTAAAGTAAACTCTCAAAAATAAAATAGACTCTCAACATTTATTGAAAATTTACTCACTAAACAAACTCAAAACTGAAAATAAAGACTTACAAAAATAAAATTCACTGAGCCATACATTGAAACTGACTGATGAATAAATTACATGACATTAAAAATTGAACTCAGAAAAATAAAAATTGACTATAAAAATTTACTCACTATTTTTTTTCTGAATTTTTTTAACTCTAAAATCACACTAAAAACATTCTAACTCACTGACTACTCACTGACACTCTAACACCACGACTGAATAACTCTCTAACTCTAACTTCAGACTCACTAATTTCTAATTGAAAAAAAAAAACTCCCTCTCCAGTCCGCGTACAACCCTTATATAGGCATAGAATAATACTGTGCTATGTCTGTCCGTGATTCCTTGTCCCACTGAGAAAATATTCTGTTTGCTGGTCTGTCTTTGTTTCCCACATGCGTCTGCCTTGTTTCTTTCCAGTTCATCTCCCACTGCCAGCGTTCCTCTTCATTTTTTTTTTCTTTTCGTTTCCCGCATGCTTGCTGCGTTCCGTCTTCTTTCTTTTTCTCTCTTTTCTTTCTCTTTTTTTTTTTTTTTTCTTCCCGCAGCACTCACCGTGCTGCGTTTCGTCCGAAGCTTTCCCTCTCTTTTCTTTTTTTTCTTCTTTCCTCTTCCCAGCTTCCTTTCTGTCCGCATGAGTGTTTTAGATGATGGTGCGCCGTGGGCTGCGGGTGCATGATCGTACGCGAGAGGTGGAAGTGTTCTGTTTCGGAGATGTAAAACAGAGCTTCTCGGTGAAAACTGATTCGCATGGCTGTGCATGCTGGGCAGTGGCACACGGGTGTATGCACGTAGTAGACGTGTGGAGATGCTGTTCCTACAGGAAGAGGTCCTGCCATGGATGTGCTGCTACGGTGGCAGTGTGCTGCAGGTGCATGGAAGTGGAGAGGTGCTGCATGCACGTGTTTGAAGATGGTTTATGGTTAGTGAAGCGCTGGGCATGCTTGATGGAGGAACACGAGGTGTGGAGGAGTGTTGTTGGACGTGGAGGGATGTTGCATGCAAAGCCGAAGGTTGAAGATGACACCACGTGGGGTTGCCGTGGCGTCGGATGGTTCTTGGCCGTGCATGGGGTGGAGGTGTGATCGCCGGTGTCGTCTGGTGTTGCTGGTGGCTGCAGGTGGGCGAAGGACGGCTCACAGTGGTGGCTCGAAGCTGCAGTGCACGGTGGCACTGTAGCTCGAGACGCAGACTCGGGAGGTAGACGACGAAGGGAACGACGTGTCGTTCGGTTTGCGGACCAAATGGCACGTCGTTTAGTCCAGACGACCGAAACTAAATCTGTGCTAAACGACATGTCGTTTAGCCTCTGTGCAGAAAAATAAAAAAATAATAAAAATAAAATAAAATAAAATAAAATAAAATAAAATAAACTAAAACAAACAAAATAATAAAAAAAATTAAAATTAGAAAAATTAAAAATTAAACAAAAACTAAACTAGAATATTAAAAATGTGTTGTGCATGTGAGACAATAAAATCAAATTAAATCACAAGTTATAAAATATAAGCATAAACTATGCTTTTAATCAATTTAATTCATAACTTGGATTTATTGCCTCTTGATCATTTTTCCATCTAAAATCAACGATAAAATAATAAAATAATTAAGAATACATTGATTTTAAATGTATAAAATATGCAATAATGCAGCTCAATTACACCCCCCAACTAACCTTTTGCTAGTCTCTGAGTAAAATAGTGAAAATTAATTGAGATGAATATTGCATAAAGCTCGAAATCCAAACAAAAGCAATCAAACACAACAACGAATTCTCACAAAGTGCGACACGTGACTATCAACTCCCAGGGGCTATATTCACAAAGACTGTCTCAACAATCTTTCATTAAGAATTGGGGAAAAATCTCAGAACTCAGATGTGTGTGTAGCTAAATTGTTTTTCATTACTAGCCATGATTCATCATAGGATTTTTTCAACCTTAAGATTGATCATTTCTGATTCTAACTACCTCAAAACCTAAGGGACTAGCAGTTTTCACGCAAACTCTGTTTAAAGGTTGAACACTCAACCCCCAAAGTTTGGGTAGCTGTTTCTAGCTCTTTTCTTAGGAAAGCTCACCGCTTCATCCTTTATTTTTATTTTATTTTATTTTTTATCTTTTTTTTTTTTCAAATGGATTCGAACAGTGGGGAATCGAACCCAGGACCGTGCGCCTAATCCACACATTCCCAAGTTCGCCCTTACCACTGAGGCAGATCCATGTTTCTTCTTCCTTTTTTTTTTTTTTTTTTAAAAGGCTCGGTAGTCCTGCAGTTTACTTCTCCAGTGTTAAATCAATTAACAGTAATGAAGAACACTACAAGTGTAAGCATGTGTAAAATATCATTCAAGATTTTTCCTTTATATAAATCATGCCAAGTATATCTCAATGAATATAGCATCCTGGTGTTTCAAGTCATACATCAAGCAAAATATGATGCATCAGGAATTATGTTCTATGCTCAGGGTTGAAAATAAATCTTCATAAAATAATTCCGCTCAACTACACCACCAAGATGCTCAAATTTTTTTTTTTTTTTGGATAGAAATGGAGTGTGTCAATGATGTGTATAACAGTGCATATCACATTAAGGCTCATTGTGTATAACAATGCAAAATCAGAAAAAGAAAAGACTCATTCAAAAACGGGTTTTCTAAGACTCAATATCCCTAAAGAAATACCGTCAAACAAATGGGATAACGGGCAAGATAACTACTCTGCCAAAGCGGACACTTGCGATCATTGTGCTATCGCGTGTCAGTATCACTTCATCATGCCAGGAAATCCTGGACGCTGACATGGTATTTTATTTTATTTTTTATTTTTTTTTTGAGATGCAAAGTGGGGAGACAAATGCAAGTTCATTTTTACAGAATGCAATTCCCTCCCCCCAACTGAACAATGCAGTGTCCTCACTGCTTAACAAAGAAGAAAATCAATGTAAAGAGAAAACAACGCAAAACAAAAAAAAATAAAAAAATGAGTAAATAAACAACCACACAACACAAGAAATAAATATAAATAAATAAATAAACAAATAAACAGCACTCAAAAATCACAAGATGTCTGTACAAGAAGAGTTTCACCTGGATCATGAGGAAAATGATCTTTCCTACTGGCTGAATTAGATTTTCTATAATCAATGCACATCCTCCAGCCAGTGACCGTTCTAGTTGGAATCAACTCATTTTTCTCATTTTTGACAACGGTTAAATCAGATTTTTTTGAAACCACTTGAGTTGGACTTACCCACTTGCTGTCTGAGATGGGATAGATGATACCTACTGCCAGCAGCTTGAGCACGTCCTCTTTGACAACTTCCTTCATGATAGGATTGAGCCTACGTTGAGCATCACAAACCGATCTAGCATCAGAGAAGGGAAAAGTCGAGCAAATAAATTCTGTAGGTGTCAAACCCTCTACAGCATTCAAATCACTTGTGTTATCAAAATGTGCTGGCATCTTGCAAGCGCTAAAAACATTCAATTCAAGTGCCATGTTCCCAAAAGTAAGCTTCAGAACTCCACTTCTGCAATTAATCAAGGCATTTGACGTAGCTAGAAATGGTCTTCCAAGGATGACAGGAGCTTGGTAAATAGTGGATGCCGGCTGTTGCATATCAAGAACTACAAAATCCACTGGGTAGTAAAATTTGTCCACCTGGACTAGCACATCCTCAACAATACCCCTCGGCACTTTGATTGATCTATCAGCCAACTGTAGCATGATGGATGTCTTTTTTAGCTCTCCCAGTCCCAGCTGCTCATATAATGAGAACGGAAGCAAGTTCACACTGCTCCCTAAGTCAAGTAGAGCTCTCCCAATGCGTGACTCACCAATCATAATGGAAATGTTGGGAGAGCCGGGATCACCGTACTTTTGAGGAGTCTCGTTCATTATCAATGCACTGACTTGCTGTGTTAGGAAGGCTTTCTTTTTAACATTCAGTTTTCTCTTCACTGTGCATAAGTCCTTCAAACATTTTGCATATGAAGGGACCTACTGTATAGCATCCAAAAGTGGAATATTAATCTTCACTTGCTTGAAGATTTCATAGATCTCAGTGTGGTATTTGTTCTTTTGGCCAGATGATAATCTTTGAGGATAGGGAACCACAGGTTGGTACCCCTTACTTGATTCAGCCTCTGCAATCACAGGCTCTTTCGACTCTGGTCTCTCCACCTCTGGTTCTTTTTCAGCTTCTTCAGGCTCCATCACATCTTCAAGTGTAGGAGCAACTTCCGGTTTATCCATAGTTATCTCTGGTTGGGGGACTTCCTTTCCACTTCTCAAAGTAAGAACATCATTTGTTGTCTCAATAACATCCCCTGAGACATTATGTACCTGTTGTGGTTGTTGCCGGTAAACTTGAGGGTTGGATTGAGGCTGTGCTGGAAACTTCCCTTTCTCCAGAGTGTTCAGTGTTATGTTTATCTTATTTATGGTGCCTCGCAATTCATTTATGGCCTGAGTGTTTTGATTGTTTGTGGTGGCCTGGAGCTGCATGAATTGCTGAAGTGTATTGGCCATCTGTGCCATACTATCATCTAGAGACTTTTTTGTGGGTGGTTGTGGCTGAGAACTCTGTGCAACTACATGAGGCTGAGATCTTGGAAGTGCTGCAAAAGGATAGCTCTGAGGATTTTGATATGGTTGCTGCTGGGGTTGGGGAACAATCTGATGGAATGACTGCTGGGGTTGAGGAACAATCTGATGAAATGGCTGCTGGGGCTGAGGAACAGCCTGATGAAATGGTTGGTGAGAAGATGGAGGGGATCGGCTAGGCTGATCATTTCTCCATGAGAAATTTGGATGATTCCTCCACCCAGGATTATATGTATTTGAGAAAGGTTGATTTTGTGCTCTGTTGACCCAGTTAGCTGATTGCATCTATTCAGGCTCATTCTCTTGAATTACGGGCATGATTGGGCAGTCTTGAGTCTTGTGGTTTGAATCAGCGCACAAAGAGCACGCCTCTACAGCTTTTACGGCCTTCACTTTTTCTGTCTCCATGACCTCCAATCTTCTGGTTAATGCAGCAATTCGGGCTTGAACATCAGTGTCCTCTTTTATCTCATATTTGCCTCCACCAGTAATGGTTCTTAGTGGTTGTGGTGTCAATGAAACTCGATCAGTCCTAGTGTTCCATTGTAGGGCACTCTCAGCAAGATAGTCAAAAAATGATAGTGCTTCGTCAGGTTCTTTGCTAAAGAACTCTCCGTTGCACATGGTTTGGACAAAGTGCTTGCATTCTGGAGAGAGACCGGTGTAAAAGTAATTCACCAGTCTCTAGGATTCAAAACCATGATGTGGACAGATGTTCATCAAATCTTTAAACCTTTCCCAGCTGATATGGAAAGTTTCGTCAGGCTTTTGGTTGAACTGACTGATTTTCTCTTGTAATGATTGAGTTCTTTGAAAAGGGAAAAATTTCTTTAAAAATTCACGTTGCATATCAGACCAGCTAGAAATAGAATTAGGCCTCAAAGAGTTAAACCAAATTTTTGCTTTGTCCTTTAGAGAGAAAGGAAACAATCGAAGCCTAATGTATTCATCAGTATTGGTCCTATTGATGAACGTGGTGCAAGCCAACTCAAAATCTGTCAGATGTTGGTAGGGACTTTCAGAATCCATCCCGTGGAACTGAGGTATTACTGACATCATGCCATGCTTTATGGAAAAATTAGGTGCATCATTAGGTAACAAAATGCATGAAGGTGTAGTGGTGCGAGTGGGTTGCAAATACTCTTTAAGAGTGCGTGATGCAGGCGCAGCCATGGCTTGTTCGGTTTCAGAGTTGTCGCTTGTAGAGGAGACAAGAAGGGTGTCTGTCTCTAAGCAGTGTGAACTACTATTGGTGCTTGATGCAACTCTACACAATCTATTTGAACTGTTTCTCACCCAATACATGAAACATCAGTCCAAAATAGAAAAGAGAAGATCCAAACAACTTTATAGTAGGTAAAATTTTTTTTTTTAAATTTTTTTTAGGAGAAAAAAAATAAAAAAATAAAAAAATAAAGATAAAGATGAAAATCACGAGTTTAAATTTACGACAAGCATCTTTCCCCGGCAACGGCGCCAAAAACTTGACTCGTTCGAAAATGAGTAGCCCAAAGGCTATCCCAAGTGTAGGAGCGTGTCGCGTAGTAATTAGGAATAGTTACAATGAGAAAATAAACATAAAAATGATGATATGTGCAATGAATGTGGGAGTGCAATGGAAATGAAAATTTACTAGTCATGGACTAGATTCATGTTGTTGATTTTAAGTGGATGATGAAAAGTGAAAAAATTAAAATACAAGACAGTAAATTAAAATTGCTGGAAATTAAATAACTGAAATGTAAATGGATAATAAATTTTAAATTACATAAAAGTAAATTGCAAAAATTAAAAGTGCAGAAAAATTAAATGACAGTAATTAAAATTGCAGGAAATTAAAAGTGCGAGGAAATTAAATGACGGTAATTTAAATTGCAAGAAATTAAAATTGCAAGAAAAGTAAATGACAGTAATTTAAATTGCAGGAAATTAAAAGTGCGAGAAAATTAAATGACAGTAATGTAAATTACAAGAAATTAAAATTGCGAGAAAATTAAATGACAGTAATTTAAATTGCAGGAAATTAAAACTGCGAGAAAATTAAATGACAGTAATTTAAATTGCAGGAAATTAAAAGTGCGAGAAAATTAAATGACAGTAATTCAAAATTTAATAAAAACAAAAATTGTAAGAAAATAACTCGATATTTGGAAATGGAGACTGTGTTCTCCAACCCAAAAATCTGAACTTCCAATTAAAGTAAACTCTCAAAAATAAAATGGACTCTCAACATTTATTGAAAATTTACTCACTAAACAAACTCAAAACTGAAAATAAAGACTTACAAAAATAAAATTCACTGAGCCATACATTGAAACTGACTGATGAATAAATTACACGACATTAAAAATTGAACTCAGAAAAATAAAAATTGACTATAAAAATTCACTCACTATTTTTTTTCTGAATTTTTTTAACTCTAAAATCACACTAAAAACATTCTAACTCACTGACTACTCACTGACACTCTAACACCACGACTGACTAACTCTCTAACTCTAACTTCAGACTCACTAATTTCTAACTGAAAAAAAAAAACTCCCTCTCCAGTCCGGGTACAGCCCTTATATAGGCATAGAATAATACTGTGCTATGTCTGTCCGTGATTCCTTGTCCCACTGAGAAAATATTCTATTTGCTGGTCTGTCTTTGTTTCCCACATGCGTCTGCCTTGTTTCTTTCCAGTTCATCTCCCACTGCCAGCGTTCCTCTTCATTTTTTTTTTCTTTTCTTTTCCCGCATGCTTGCTGCGTTCCGTCTTCTTTCTTTTTCTCTCTTTTCTTTCTCTCTTTCTTTTTTTTTTCTTTTTCTTCCCGCAGCACTCACCGTGCTACGTTTCATCCGAAGCTTTCCCTCTCTTTTCTTTTTTTTCTTCTTTCCTCTTCCCAGCTTCCTTTCTGTCCGCATGAGTGTTTTAGATGATGGTGCGCCGTGGGCTGCGGGTGCATGATCGTACGCGAGAGGTGGAAGTGTTCTGTTTCGGAGATGTAAAACAGAACTTCTCGGTGAAAACTGATTCGCATGGCTGTGCATGCTGGGCAGTGGCACACGGGTGTATGCACGTAGTAGACGTGTGGAGATGTTGTTCCTGCAGGAAGAGGTCCTGCCATGGATGTGCTGCTACGGTGGCAGTGTGCTGCGGGTGCATGGAAGTGGAGAGGTGCTGCATGCACGTGTTTGAAGATGGTTTATGGTTAGTGAAGCACTGGGCATGCTTGATGGAGGAACACGAGGTGTGGAGGAGTGCTGTTGGACGTGGAGGGATGTTGCATGCAAAGCCGAAGGTTGAAGATGACACCACGTGGGGTTGCCATGGCGTCGGATGGTTCTTGGCCGTGCATGGGGTGGAGGAGTGATCGCCGGCGTCGTCTGGTGTTGCTGGTGGCTGCAGGTGGGCGGAGGACGGCTCACGGTGGTGGCTCGAAGCTGTAGTGCACGGTGGCACTGTAGCTCGAGACGCAGACTCGGGAGGTAGACGACGAAGGGAACGACGTGTTGTTCGGTTTGCGGACCAAACGGCACGTCGTTTAGTCCAGACGACTGAAACTAAATCTGTGCTAAACGACATGTCGTTTAGCCTAAACGACATGTCGTTTAGGATCTGTGCAGAAAAAAAATAATAAAAATAAAATAAAATAAAATAAAATAAACTAAAACAAACAAAATAATAAAAAAATTAAAATTAGAAAAATTAAAAATGAAACAAAAACTAAACTAGAATATTAAAAATGTGTTGTGCATGTGAGACAATAAAATCAAATAAAATCACAAGTTATAAAATATAAGCATAAACTATGCTTTTAATCAATTTAATTCATAACTTGGATTTATTGCCTCTTGATCATTTTTTCATCTAAAATCAACGATAAAATAATAAAATAATTAAGAATACATTGATTTTAAATGTATAAAATATGCAATAATGCAGCTCAATCACAATGCTTGTTGAAAATACTCTGAGCAACTTGAAGTTTTTCAATGAGGACGTCATCCGTCTTGCCTACGAATGATAAAATGTGATATGACCTGTGAAGATAATACTAACATGATACTAAATAAGTGGGTTTGGATTTGATATAAAGGGATTTGTATCCAAACGGGTAGGTTCGATAGACATAATTAATAAATAAATCAAATGGGGGCCTACCTATAAAATTTGCAATCAACCCGTATAACAAAAATAAACTCTGTGGCGCCCCATCCCTTGTATAAAGGTCATGGCGAGATTCTGTGGTAACATGGGTGCTAGTCAAATGGTCAACACCCAAGGTTTTATTGGGACTTGACGTGCCTAATCCAAATGAAAGTGGATATGTTGGGGTACAAATATAAAATCATAGTAGAAAAGAGAAAGGTCTAGTTGGTAAGTTAGACCTTGAAGTTCCAGAAGTCTAAAACACATTATAGAAATAGTTTATGGCATTCCTCATAAAATTAACTTAAAAATATATGCAGCTTGAATAGTTTGTTCTTGGCCAAATAGGTGACAAACCGGATACAAGTGGTTGCCCCTTGCCAGGTACTAAGTACAACTCAAAATGATGCACTACTCCTATAACAAAGACAATCCTTCGTCTTCAGGGTTTGGCTCTTCTTCCTCATTGGTTCCAAATTTACATCAAAGTCTATGGTTTCGAGAATGAAACTATAGGTAGATTAGACAGTAATGACAAGACTGCTAATGAGAGATAATGTATGAATAGTTTCATGTAAATAGGAAAAGACACACGTCTATGTGCTCACCGAGGAATCACCCTTTTATGATAAGGAATCACCCTTCGCTCTAGTAGGTTGAATCCATCACATTGTACTGGTTTTAGAGGCACAATCATTATCACATAGATGCTTATGACATAGATGTTTGTCACATAGATGTTGGTAGCTTGATGGGTGAATGAGGATGAGACGCTCCACCATCGGACCCTGGAAAATCCCTTCTACCAGTCCAACCTAGTGCAAGTTAGCCCGACCCTCACACAGAGATCAAATTTTACACCGAGGAAACGTCTACCCAGCCAGCCAACTCTATGACATTGTCATGTGGCCAAGTATGATACTGCCCCCACCCCAATCACTCATGGGGAATCCCTCTACTCTTTTGAATCTCATGGCAATGTCTCGCAGGAATGGTCTGGGGAATTCCATCTCGTCCCATGATTATTGGGGTACACTTATTCACACAGAATTACAGATATTTACACTTGGGTCATAGTTCAATAAAAATAGTAAACACATTCAAAGTCTCGAAAACAAAAAATGAGCATAAGATAAACATAATGGTCAGAACCAAATTTATTTATGCACAAAAAGGGGAATGTTACAGAGTTTGCAATGCCTCTTGCATACAACATTCACTCCACATTTCCTAGTACTTTCTTAGAAGCTAACCTACCTCACAATATCAGGTTCTCTAAATCGTTGTGCTACTCCTTCCTTACTTCCTTAGGAGAGTCTGGCTACACAAGATCTTAGGTGTTTAGAATCTCAAAAGTAAGATTTTTTCTGATGTCCAAGTCCCTTTTATAGGGTGGGACTGTTAGATGTGCTTCTGACATAGTTCTGACTCCAGGTAATGTTGTTTAGGAGTCATTTAGTTTCGACTATCATACTACAGGATGACAAAGATAGATGGCCAGGAATGGTCCACACTTCTCTACGATCTACCAACTCAGTCTTTACTTGAATGAGAGTCTTCCACGTGGTGTTGGGCCATACCTCCAGGTTCAGTTGATATGAATTCTTGAGTCGAAATATTTTTTTAAGCCCACTTCGATGTGACCCTTCAGATGGAGTGTGAGCTTCTACATACAACACTACTACTCTTCTGAGTCCTTTCTGTGTAGTTCTAAAAAGTTGTCATATTTGAAATAGTCTATCCTTGACTGTTGCTTGCCATGGGCGAGTAACCCTTGTTTGCCGAGTAGCTCTTGTCACATCAGAGCCACCAGCCTCTTCAGCTCCTCGTTTTTGCCTTCATAGTAGGCAACTTTTCTAGCTTGCCTATCATAAGGCGAAATGCTCATCTCCACCTCGCACTAGGATGTGTCTGCTAGGTCTTCCACAAGGTGCTTGCTCGCCCATGTGTTGGACTAGCTGCAATTTGTGACACCTGCAACTATTCTCCTCGCCACATGACTCACTCAAAAATAAGCAGCACAAAGTTTATTCCAAGTGTAGGAGAGTGTCGCGTAATAATAAAGAATAAAATTTCTTGATTGTCTCCTCAGGGAAAGTGCTTAAAATCAAACTAGTGTAAAATGGTGAAAATATTTACAAAAAGAAAATAAAAATAAAAATAAAAGTGATGATATGTACAATGAATGGAAGAAGGCAATGGAAATGAAAAGTTACTGGTCGCGAACCAGATTCATGTTGGTTGATTTGAGTGTAGCGATGAAAAGCAAGAGATTGATATGCAAGACAATAAAATAAAATTGCAGAAATTAATTAACCGAAATTTAAAGGAGCAAGGAAAATAAATGATATCAAATTAAATAAACAGGAATTAAAGGTACAAGGAAAATAAATGACATTAATTTAAATGAGTAGGAATTAAAGGTGCAAAAAAAATAAATGACATTAATCTAAATGAGCGGGAATTAAAACGAAAGGTTAAAGATTGCAATAATTCATCATAAACTTCAAACTGAAATCAAATAAAAATAAAGCTGGAGATGAAGGCTACAGGTGAAGGAGTCAAGCTGGGCAACAACAATTGAGCCATTAGGATTTCAATTGCATTGCTGTGCTCCCTCTCTTCACCTAAGCTTTCTCCAAAAACTAAAAAAAATAAAAGCACACTAAATTACTCTACTCCTACTCCTACTCCTACTCTACCCTCTACACCTACTGCCTTTCTTCGTCTGTTTCCAAGCCCTTATATAGGTTCAAAATATTTTAAAAAGTCCACCTCCACTGAAAGCAAACATGTTCTCTTATTATTATTATTATTTTCATAGCTAAAAGCACAACATGAGTGTTGCTTTTGGCATCCAGCCGTTCTTCGTGCTAAGTCTATGTGCATGTGTTCCTCCCAGCTGAAAGTTTCCCTTTTATTTTTCCTTCATTTCGTCTGAGTTGTTTCTTTCTTCTTCTTTTTTTTCTTCCATCTTGTGTCGCTGGCCATGTGCATCTTTCTTTTGCTTATTTTTTTTTATCCTTGCAATAGTAGCGGCATTTGTTCTTATTTATTTATTTTTATTTCCTGGTTCTCCGCATGGTTCCCACCAATTTGCTCTTCGTGAGTTGGCTAACATGCATGCGTGTTCGATGTGTCTCCTGAGCGCGGTTGCTTCTCCATGTCTTTCGTTCCCACTGAAAGCAAAATATGCTTAACTTATTTTATTTCTTTGCTTGCTTTGTAATGTGAGTGAGAGAGAGAAAGAGAGAGCTGAAAGGTAGAGAGAGCAACCGTGGAGGGCTACGAAGTGGAGGAGTTGATGGTGTTTCTAGCTGGGCAATGGCGCCGTCCTCTTGGTCTGAGAGTATGGGTGGTGCTGCCGCAAGGTGGTAGTGGTTGTTGTGTGTGGGACGTTGCAACAGGAGGAGGTGCTCAGTGGCTTCATGCTGATATAGGTTAATACACGGTGGTTATGGATGACGTGTGCAGCGGTGCATGCATGGAGGCTGGGTAGAGGGAGGAGGCTGCAACGTGGTGGCCGTTTCACAACAGCACTCATTTGGTGGTTTACGGTGGTACTACTTGGGCTGGTGAAAGAGGCTCACGGTGGTGCTGTTATAGAGGAGCATGGTGGCTTCGGTTGCTGCAAAACAAACAAGAAAATATATAATTAAATAAAAACAAAAATAAAACTAGACAAAAAATGAAGTGTAAAATATTAAAGGTGTGTTGTGCATGTGAATAAGCATTATCAAAGTAAATCACAAGTATTCAAATCAAGCATAAACTATGCTATTAATCAATTTAAATCACAACTTGAATTTATGTCTCTTAATCATTTTTTCATCTAAAACCAATAATAAAATAATTAAAACTATATTGGTTCTAAATATAGAAGATATGCAATAATGTAGCTCAATCACACTCCAACTAACATTTTGCTAGTGTCTTAGAAAATAGTGAAAATTAATTGAGATATATGAATTCTTACAAAATGTGATACAATTACTCAACCCCATGAGCTATATCCACCAAGACTGTCTTAACAATCTTTCACAAAGAATTGAGGAAAATCTCTTAGAACTCAGATGTGTGTGTATAGCTAAACGGCTGTGTGTTCCTCATTATTAGCCATGCTTTATCCTAGGATTTTTCAACCTTAAGATTAATCATTGCTCATTCTAACTACCTCAATGCCCAAAGGTTGAACACTCAACCCCCAAAGTTTTGGGTAACTGTTTCTAGCCCTTTACTTAGGACAGCTCACTGATTGAGCTGCATTATTGCATAGTTTATATAGTTAAAATCAATACATTTTTAATTATTTTACTATTTTATTATTGATTTTAGATGAAAAAATGGTTAAAAGGAATAAATCTAAGTTGTGATTTAAATTGATTAATAGCATAATTTATGCTTGATTTTAATACTTGTGATTTAATTTGATATTGTTTCCTCACATGCACAACACACTTTTAATATTTTAGTCTAGTTTTGTTTTATCTTTATTTAATTATTTATTTTCTTTTTCTAGTTTTATTTTTTGTTTATGTAATTATCATTTATTCTGTCTGTTTTATTTTATTTTATTTTTGATTTTCTGCGCAGGCTAAACGACATGTCGTTTGGTTAGCATGACAAAACGACATGTCGTTTTGTGATTGGTTTGAATTCGGTAGCTGGACTAAACGACGTGTCGTTTAGTCCACTTACTAAAACGACGTGTCGTTTTGTCTGTTGAATTAAGAGCCCCTCTGTTCTAAACGACTTGTCGTTTAGTCAATAGACGAAAACGACAAGTCGTTTTCGTCATCTTCAACCTCCATCCAGCTGCGCGCAGACTCCATGTGTGCATTCTTTTCCTCCGCCCAACCACCATTCGAAGCCAACCGGCATCACCAAGAGCCACCGTGCAGCCTCCTCCAGTAGCACTACTCCGAACACCAACGACCTACGCATCCACCACCTTTCCTAGAGCCACCATATTCAACCTCCAGCAACGCTGCACCTCCACAACCAGTGAGCCATGCATGCACCATTGCGCAACTGCAGCCCCGGAAGCACCTCCACCTCGCTGCCAACGTTCATCCTCAACAGCGCAGCAGCACCAACCTACACGCAGTACGTTTGAACCACAGTGGAAGACACGGCTTGGTGGAGCAATAATGCATGCAGATGCAGTGCGTTCGGACCACAGATGCTCTCCATTCACACGGGACCAGCTGGAGCAATAATGCAAGCAGATGCAGTGCGTTCGGACCACAGATGCTCTCCATTCACACGAGACCAGCTGGAGCAATAATGCATGCAGTTTTCGTACAGAGCAGCAGCAGATCCACGTGGAAGAAGCCTCGGTTTCACTGGGTTGGTTGGCAATACGCTGGAACGAGAATATAACATGCAGAGGACCCATTCGGTTAAATGCATTCTGTAATAGAAAGTGGAGGAACAAACTAAAGAAAGATATGGACTTGCTGCTGGAAGATGCACTGTTAAAGAAAGAAAAGTTGATCAGTGGAAGAAAAAGAATGAAAGAAAAAGAAAGCTGAAAGAAAAAGAAAGAAAGAAAAGAAAAGAAACAGACGAAAAGAAATGGAAGAATAAAAGAAAAGAAGTGAGCTTTCGGCAGTGGGAAACAACACACAGGACGGCCAACGAGAAGATATATCTTTTTCTCTTCAGTGGACGACGACACAGCACGGCAATTATTCTTTGTGGCTTTTGAAGCCTATAAAAAGGCTTGAAGTGAACGAAGAAAGAAAAATCAGAGTTTTGGAGATTTTCAGTTATAGTTTTTGTAATTAGGAGTAGAGTAAAAATATTATTTTAAGTGTAATTTTATATTTTTTAGTTTTATTATTTTTATTATTATTTCAGTTTGGAGTTATAAACTACATGTCTACATTTTCAAGGTTAGAGGTGAAGTCTAATGATTTAAATATTGTTTTGGAGCAACAATAGATTTTATATTGTGAGTTTGATCAATTGAATGATGTTATTATTAGAAACTTTGATTATCTATATACTTTTCTTGATCCATTGTGATTTTCGAATACATTGGATTCTTGAAGAATCCCTGTGGTAATCAATTGGACTTGTGAATGTTTCTACCATAAATTGTTCAAACTTAATCTTTAGTGATCGAAAGAATTTTTGGTGTTATTATTAGAAACTTTGATTATCTATATATTTTTCTTGATCCATTGTGATTTCTGAATACATTGGATGCTTGAAGAATCCCTGTGGTAATCAAATGGATTTTTAAATGTTTATACCATCAATTATTCAAACTTAATCTTTGGTGATTAGTTTTCTTGGGCTTAATTGTTAAATCTTCTAGTTAGACAGAATCATTATTCTAGTCTAACTGAGCTAAATTGATTAGGAATAATATTCTAAATTATTAGACGGATCCTTGAAACCTTAGTCATTCTCCATATTAATTTATTCTATTATTTCAATTATATTTTGTTACTTAAAAAATTCTCATATCTGTAATCTCCTCTTTTTGATTGCACGCTCCTTTTGATAATCTATTTTTATTTTGTTCTCTTTATCACATTAGTCAATCCCTGTGGATTCGATCATGTAAGGTACTACAACACCTATATACTTGCAGGTACAACTGATCTGATTTTTTTTATTCATTATTTTGAGTGAAAGTTCAGACTCAACACTCACTAAGCCACCTTTATCATTGTTTTCTACTCTTTTTTTTTTTTCAATTTTTGTTTTGGCATGACTCGGTTGTAACGCCCGTCCTTGTGTTGAGACTTTTTATAAAATGATTTTAGAAAGTACGACGAGAATTATCGTTTGTTTTAAAACTCTTTACTTCCATACCCAGGGTGCAAGACTCTATGTTATAAAATAAAATGTGTTTGAAAAGAAAATAGGTTTACAGTGAAAAAACATAAATCTTAAGATAAAAATGCCTCTCGTACATTAAAACTCTCATGCCTAGACTTTCGTGCTCTTCCCCTTGGCCGTGTCCATCCTAACGCATTCTGGTCATTCAGTTCCTGTGGGGGAGGGGCACACATAAAAACTAAAATAATTCAAATACTCAATAAGCATTAGTTCATACAGTTAAAATATAATAACATAGGTTTTCAATCATTCATTCATCATTCCATACATACTATACGTACATGCATACATGCATTCCTTTGAAAACATCACTAGGTGGGGATTTTTCTTTAAAAAGGGTTTTCTTTTCGTAAAACGCTTCCCTTGTTAGTGTCTTCATTTATTAAAGAGTGCAATGCATTTATACATTCTTTCTTATCACTTTCTTTTGGCCATTGGACACTGTTACGCCCTGTGTGCTGGGGTTAGCGGTCTTTTGGACCCGGATTCCTCCCGTGGCCAAGGGTTGGGAACCCTTTTTCTTTCAGGGTGCAGCACTGGGTGCACTACCAGTACTACTTATCTGATATTGTAATCTGCCCAGTCTAGTCATTTGGTACCCTTTCCGTTCATATGGTCGTTACGTATTTTCATACATTAAACGTTCAGTCCTTTCTTTCAGTTCAGTCATTTCCTTTTTAGTCCTTTTCATTTATCAGTTCATTAATGGGATAACATTATTTAAAAGCATGAGTTTAAACATCATCTTTCATGGCATCATTTAAAGCATCAGTTAAAGCACGAGGCATAGGCCTCAACATTTCTTTTCGTCGAAAATACATACAATACATATTATGTATAGTCATCCATTCACATGTGTACAATTAATACTTTGGTTGAATAAAAAGGGGCTGCCAAGAAGGGCCATACATACGTATACTTTTAAATGTTATACTCAGTATGCTTTCGTAAAACATCTTTCGTGTCATTTCGTAAAGCATTGTAAAGGAAAAGCATTTCATCTTCTTTTTCATATCTTTTAGAAAACTCTAGAAGAGTATGAACATAATACTTAACCTGGACTCCATACTACTTTCATATCATGCAGTCCATTCATGTGCGTGTTAGATGGCAACCTACATACATACACATAAACTTAGCATTTATTTCTATCTAGTGCATAAGCAGCTAAACTTAAAAAGAGAACTATGTTTCACTTGAAACACTTTCCTTCTATCCCTAAGCTCTTACGTGTCCCTTACTATGCTAAAACCTTTGGGATTTACTTACGGTCACTACCTCTTTCAAACTCAAGGTCTTGCCTCAAGTGCTCATCCACTAGAGTGAACCCATGATTCAGCTTAGGATTAAGATACTAAGACCTTCGTCTTACTATTCTATTGACCACATCTCGATGCATGACTCAGACTGACTAAGTCTCGCATCCCAATCCTAGACAATACACCTGTCACTACCTTCATGTATCTTAGCTCACTCTAAATCCTCATGCCCATCCATACATGCCACACGGCTCTAAGCCAATTCTGAGACTTAAACACCATGTAACCATGCTTAGGAAAGATTACCCATTATATATGGTGAATCTGTCCAGCAGGTGTGTCTAACCAGATTACACACGTACCTTACCCCTTTATCACCTAAGACCAAGATATAGTCTGTTGATCACTTGCTTGTATGGACAAGCACCATACTCCGATACCAACTTCCTCTAACCCGGCTAGCATGACCCTTCATGCTACCTGTCCCTCTAGACAGTTCATCCCAACATTTAACACGACAGGGATCCATACATAACTACACCTTATGTCATGTCATATAGCTCAAGACTACTCCCAAGCTACATCGTGACCTTGTCACATCACTTGACATTCCGCTACATAATTCTTACGCTAACTCCTAACTCATCATGAGTACAGTCCCTCACGTACTCCCTTCACATCGTGACACCTCGTCACGTTCCCGCTACATCGCTCTTACACTAACTCCTTACCCATCACAAGCATAACTTATGGTTTAACCATGCCACTTTGTGACATTCCCCAGTCATGCTTCCGCTGCACCACTCTGGTACTATTCTGCTACTTTACACATACTCCCAGCCATAAGTCAACTACATGGTGACACCTGCCACCTCAGACTACAAGCCACATCACAACTACTTCGGGACACTGTTCCACAGTTCCCGACACTACCCATCACGCTCTACACTCACGAACCACGCAACCATCCTTATCTTATTGACACGCCACACGGTGTATCGCTTCGCCTCATGGAGTACACTCATGTGTACTCCCTTCATAATACTATGCCACATCACTACTGTGGCGCCCCCAACTTCCATGTACGGACAAGCATGGAAATCGAGACACCCGGGATGATGACAACACGGTCACGCACCTCAACGACACGTGCCGAGTGTGTGAAATGCAACACGTGTACAACAATTGATACGCAGCGGAAAGGTTAAGTCAGATAACTAAGTACCAGAATTTAATACAATACAAAAATAGTACTGAAATCCACAAGTCAACATAATACAATTTTGTTGTTCATAAAACGACTTCAAATAAAATACAAATACCAAATAAAACATAGCCAAATGTCCCTACTCCTCAGGCGGAGCCGCATCCTCGGGCTCAACCTCCTCAAAACCTGCATCAAAATCTGCAGTACCAATAAATGGTACCACAGGTAAGTAAAACCCAAAAATACTCCAAGATAACAAATATATAAATACAACGACCATTATGCATGCACACGATGACCCAAGTGCAAAACCCGAAAAAAACACCATTTCTCGAAAATCACAAGTTTTCCACGCACGCCAAAAATTACAATTTGGCACAATTAATAACCAGGAATAGTTACTTTTATTCCAATTTTAACCCGTATGCACCATGGCCTCCCCTAGGGACCATTCACATACCCTGGCTCCCTTCGTCACCCCACAGGTAGCGACCATGCGAGTGATACAACACGAGTGATGCCCAGTTCCGCGCCCACCGCGTACATAGCCAAGCATCCTCTGATCTCCGCCAGCACGAGAGATCACGGAGTCGGATCGAGAGCGCTACCATCTTGTCCAAGTCCCGAGCAACAGCTCCAGGGGACGACACTCAGTATATTCCGCTCCCGAGTGCCCAGAGGAGCTCCATCGAGATAATAACCCATCTCGGCTTGGGGGTGATACACACACACCCAAAAAAGTTATTTCAATTTACACACCCACGCATACGTGCACAATGCCATGAAAACGACCAAATACCAATAACCAACAGTTCTTAACAATTTTCCAATAGCCAACACAGTCTATCAGATAACCAATTCACAGTTTATTAAACAGGTTATTGCAAAAATATATTTAAATCTTAAAAGTCTTTTGGAGAAATACTTACAGCGCTTTAAAATAATTTATGGAGGATCACGGAGGAACTGGAAGCACCAAAACAGCAACTATCACAGTGCAAAAACACTGTGGCTGAAATTCACAGTGAACCCAAAAATACACGGGGTCAAACGAAGACTTGAAATTGATAGGGTAGGGCCTATAGGAGGTGGGGAATCTAATGGTGGTAATGGTTGGCCGTGGGTGGCAGCCGAAACGGCGGTGGAAGGCCGGAAAAGTTGGTTCAGGTTTGATGCTCGTTGAGGCGGCTCCGTCGACGGATCGGGGCCGGGGTTGGGTCGGTTAGGACGGAAATGGGCCAATGGTGATGTGGCTAGGAGCTGGTGGCCGGACGGCGGCGGAACGGTGCAAAAACCACCGCGGCTTCGCACGGCTACTGAAGGCTAACGGCGGCGTTAGCCGGCCTGAAAATGGTACGGTAGGGTCGCCAGTCGACGGGGAGTCGAACGGCACCGGCGGTGTCGACCACCGCCAGTCGATGGCGGCGCTGCGGCGGTAAGTCCGTAGCACGCGTGGGTGAGGAGAGAGAGAGAGAGAGAGATCCGATCGGGGCTAGGGGGAAAAAGAAGAAAAAGAAGAAAAGAAAAAGGGAAAAAGAAAAAGAGGAAGAAGAAAAAGGAGATCCAGACTTTTCAACGTGGGTTTCGAAAGTGATCGAACGAAGACGATTTTAAAACCACTAAATAAATAAAATAATCCAAACGCAGTGAAGTATTCAAATAAAACAATAACTATTTTTAAAACAGTTAAAATAAATAAATCAATTTAACTCAAAATTAACTAAAGTAAAATATTAAACTCAGACAAAAACATCCTTTAAAATAAAGAAGAATTAAATTGCAGATCACTAATTAAAATTAATCAAACGCAGTGAAATGCTTTAATAAAACAATAGAAATTTTAAAACCTACAAACAAACCAATTTAAATTAAAGGTCAATTTAAATCTAAAACAATAATTAACAATAAGAAAGCCCAATAAAATAATTTTTACAATTTAAAATATTCTAATATAATATTCTAAAACTCCAAAAATAATAGTTAATAAAAATAGGAAAGTCCAATAAAATAATAAAATAAAACCTCTAAAATATTAAAACAAGAGAATTACACAATAAATAATTAAAATAAACCTTCTTTAAAAATACACTAAAATCCGGGATGTTACAACTACTACAGCCCATACTTCACACCCACACTACACAGATATGCCCAACAGTTCACGTACATAGCACATCACAATACAACGAACTCCACAAAACTAACAGTACAGTCCACAACTTAACCAATCAATTAACATCTAACATAAATAACGAGGGATAGAGGCTTAGACCATCGTCGGGGTTGACCAGTGTGCCGCTCACTGATTGTCACGGATGATGATGTCGGAAGGGCGGTACGGGGTGGCTAACCCATGTACGATGGCTATTCACCTAACATAGTGGCTATTTGGGTATTTGGATAGCTAGGTGTGGTTTTGGAAGGGCTCATGGTGGCCTCATGGTGGTGGCAATGGGCGTAACATGGCAGATCTAACAGTGTATAGTGGCTATTTTAGCCACTGGAGGTGGCTAGCGGTGTGGGTCTAAGCGTATGAGGGTCTGGTCGTCGTCCTGGGGTGGTGGTCTCATGGTGGTGCCGAGGTGGCACATGTCGGAGACACGGCGGCTCATGGAGGAGTTTGGGCCGTGGGTCTCACATAGGGAAATTGGAGGGAGAGCTTGGTTGGTCGTGGCTGGCCATGGAGGAGCTTAGGGGGTTGCTAGTGGAGTTGTGGTGGTGAGGTGAAGGTGGCACGGTGGCCTACAGCGGCGGATCTAGACCGTGCATGAGGGAGAGTCCATGAGAGAGTGAGAGTGAGGGGGGAGCTAGGTGGCTTGACTAGACATGGGGGTGGCTAGGGAAGGTCACCAGTGGAAGGAGAAGCCTCTGGTGGTGGTGCGGTGGTCATGGGAGGCGGAGCTTGGCCGTGGGTATTGAGAACCAGTGCGTTGGAAGAGCTCCGTGCTGCTGAGGAAGGGGCTACCAGCTTCGGGTCAAAGGGAGGAGGAAAGGGCTGGCTAGGGGGTGCTCGTGGTGGTGCTCGGTGGAAACCTTGGCTGACGGCGGGGGTGCTAGAAGGAGATAAATGGGTGAAACCCATTTCAATTGGGCTATCGTAGGAGAGAGAGGGCTGCGGGTGGGGGAGATCGGTGGTGGTTGGCTTGGTCGTCGGCGTGAGGGCAAGTCACCGGTGGTGGCTGTGACGCTGGGCGGCGCTGGGCTAGGCTAAAGGAACCGATCAGGTGAGAGGGAGGAGGAAACTGCGTGGGAAAGGGAGGAGAGAGAGGGAAAAGGAAAAAATGAGGGAGAAAGAGAGGGAGCTGGGGTTTTAATCCAAACCCTTCATCTTGGGGTCTTCAAGAGGATCTAACGGTAAGCTTTAATACTGATTTGAAAATGCGTAAACATTAACTTAATTAAAAGCACTAAGAGGAATTAAGATAAAATATAATTTAAACTAAATTCTAGTTTATAAAATAATATTCCTTCATCATTAATAAAATGATGAAGTCTTATTTAATATATTTAAGAGAATAAAACCTTCTAATTAATTAGAGTTTTCAACATAATTTAAATCCCATAATATTTTAAATAACCAAAATCATTTTAATAAAAATGATTTCCTACAATTATAATATTTTTGGAGCTTTTCAAAAATATTATAATTGTCTTACTTAAAATCAAGCTTAGTCAAATAACACTGGAAATATCCCATTTAAAATACTCATGGCTTTGAAACAATGAGCTAGCTTTAGAAATCACATAATATCTTTAAAACACAGTATTGAGGTTTGACACGTATAACGAGGCTCGCAATCGCTAGAGATAAGGGGTAGACTATTACATCGGATGGAACAGTAATGAAGAACACTACAAATGTAAGCATGTTTAAAATTCCCTTCAAACATTTCCCCTCGTCTGAATAAGTATAGCATCCTGGTGTTTCAAGCCACACACCAACAAAATATGATGCATCAGAGATCATGCTCTACACTTAGGCTTGAAAATAAATCTTCATAAAAATAATTCTACTCAACCATTCCACCAAGATGTTCAAATTTAGCAAAATGCTCAAATAGAGTGTGTCAATCATGAGTGTATCAATGCATATCACATTAAGGCAAAAATTGTGTTTATTACTACACACACGCTAATCACAATTTTTATTTTTTATTTTTTAAACATAGATTAGCACAATGGGGAACGAACCTTGGACTGTGCACCTAACCCATACATTCCCAAGTTCACCTTTACAAAATGCAATTCCCTCCCCCCACTGAGCAATGCAGTGTTGATATGAATCCGTAGGAAAGAAAAAAAAAGGTAAGGGTGAGGCTGAAAGCTCAAGAAAATGAGAGAATGAGTTGAAAAAAAATTGTGAGGCCGAGAGTTCGAAACAAGAGGAGAGTGAAAGAAAAAAAGAGAGTGAGAAGACCCACAATCAATTTGAAAACTCGCCCAAGAAAGCCAAAATCAAGTCAATGGATGGAGAATCTAGACCCGTTGAGAACTCGTTTCAAGAACCTATGTGACGCCCCGACTCTCACGTACAAAAAGCCTCGGGAATCGGGACATCAGGATGATGACAATACGATCACGCATCCCAACGACAAGTGCCAAGTGTGTGCAACAAATAAACAGTGCACAATAAAATACACAGCAGAAAAATAAATAAGTCAACTAGTACCAGAATTTTAGTTTAATACAAATATCCAAATACAAAGCAGTTTAAAACATAGCAAAATGTCCCAAAAATAATACAAGGCTGAAAATAAATAAAACACGAGTGATCCTAGATCACTCCTCCGGTGGAGCCAAATCCTCAGGCTCGGCATCTGCACCAACATCAACAAAATCTGCAGTACCAATAAATGGTACCACAGGTAAGTAAAACCCAAAATGCTCCAAGACATAAATATATTAAAACAACCGACACTATGCATGCACATGATGACCAAAGCGCCAAAACCCGAGAAAACACCATTTGTCGAAAATCATAATTTTTCCACGTATGCCAAAAATCACCATTTGGCACAAAACTCAAATCCAGGAATAATTCTATTAATTCCAATTTTAACCGTATGCACCATGGCCTCCCTTAGGGACCATCCACATACTCTGACTCCCTTTGTCACACCACAGGTAATGATCGTGCGAGTGAAGCATAACGAGTGATACCCAGTTCCGCGCCCACCGCGTACATAGCCAAGCATCCTCTGACCCCCGCCAGCACGAAGGGTCACGGAGTTGGATCGAGAGCGCTACCATCTCGTCCAAGTCCCGGGCAACAGCCCCAGGGGATGACACTCAGTATATTCCGCTCCCGAGTGCCCAGAGGAGCTCCACCGAGATAATACCCCATCTCGGCTTGGGGGTGATACACACACACCCAAAAACCTTTTCACATAAAACACAGTTTCAAAATACACACCCATGCATGCGTGCACAATGCCATGAAACCAACCAATTACCAAACAGAGCACAATATAAACAGTACACAAAAATGCTCTGTCCTTAATCCATCCACCCCCGAACTCCTCTGACTCAGTCCGGAAACCAACCAGAATACAGTATATATAACAGGTTATTGCAAAAGTATATTTAAGTCTAAAAAGAATTTGAAGAAATACTTACAGCGCTTTATAATAAATTAGGAGGATTACAGAGGTGCAAAAGGCGGCTGGAAAGCAACGTAACAGTGTAAAAACACTGTGGCAGAAATACACTGTATACTCAAATTTACACGGGGTCAAACGAAAACTTGAAATTGATAGGGTAGGGCCTATGGAGTGTGGTGAAGCTAATGGAAGTGACGGTTGGCCGTGGGTGGAGGCCGAAACGGTGGTAGAAGACCAAAAAGTGCAAATCGGAGTCGTGTTCGTGGAGGTGGCTCCGGCGACGGATCGGGGCCGAAAATGGGTACGTTAGGACGGCAAGGGGCCGGTGATGAAGTGGTGAAAATTTGGCGGCCAATGGTGGCCGGACGGTGGCGGAATGGGAGGAGGAAGGTCGCGGCTTCGCAAGGCTCTCGGAGGCTAACGGCGGCGAGGGGTGGTCTGAAATTTGGTGGGCTGGGTCGCCGGCGACTGGGGAGTCCGGTGGTGTTGGCGATGAAGGCCAAGGACGGCCGGCGGCAGTACTGGTGGCTAAAGGCCGAAAGGGCATGGGAGAGGAGAGAGAGAGGGTCAGGCGAAGAGAGAGAGGCTACGCGGGAGAGAGGGAAACCGGAAGAAAAAAAAGGAGAAAAAGAAAAAGAAGAGAAAAAGAAAAGATGGGGAAAAGAAATGAGGTCCAATCCTCACAACTTTTGGGTCACAACTGATCCTCAAAATAACTATTTTTAAAACAGTAAATTAAATAAATCAATTTAAACTCAAAACTAGTTAAAGTAAAATATTAAACTCCAACAATAAAATTCTTTAAAATAAAAAGCAATTAAATTACAGAAGACTAATAAAAATTAATCAAACGCAGTGAAATGCTTTAATAAAACAATAATAATTTTAAAACCCATAAACAAACCAATTTAAGTTAAAGATCAATTTAAATCCAAAACAATAATTAATAATAAGAAAGCCCAATAAAAATAATTTTCACAATCTTAAAATATTCTAAAATAATATTCTAGAACTCCCAAAATTCTAAAATAAGAGAATCAATTTTTAAATTAATTAAAATAATCATTCATTAAAATACACTAAAATACGGGGTGTTACAATCTCTCCCCCTTAAAATAAATTTCGTCCTCGAAATTGTAGGGTCAAACATCAATGCTAAAGACAGGCATAAGATGCGACTAAAAGTAAGCTTAAGAGACATACCGTCATTCATTTAAACAAATACGGGTATTGTTCCATCATGTCTTCTTCTCTTTCCCAAGAGAAATCTTGAGCCAATAGATAATCCCAAGCTACCTTCACCGAAGGTATCAACTTAGATCTCAACCTTTGCTCCTTCCAATCTACAATCTGCGTCGGGGCAACCTCATAAGTAAGGTCAGGTTAAAGTTGAATGCGTTCTGGGTCGACAAAACGCGGCTCTTGCTGACCAAAACTTTTCTTCAACGAGGACACATGGAACACATCATGAACTTCTCCAAAATACTCTGGCAAGGCAATTCTGTAAGCAACAGCCCCAACCTTCTCCAAAATCTGAAAAGGTCCAACATACCTTGGGCTAAGTTTTCCTCTCTTACCAAAGCACTTAACGCCTTTCATAGGAGAGACTTTGAGATAAACCCAATCACCTTCCTCAAAAGACAAGTCTCTTTTCCTGGAATCTGCATGACTTTTCTGATGACTTTGCGCTTCCACCATTTATCTCTTATCACCCGAACTTGATCTAACATCTCTTTTATTAACTCGGACCCAATTAATTTACTCTCACCAACTTCATCCCAACACAAAGGCGATATGCACTTCCTCCTATACAAAGCTTCATACGGAGCCATCTGAATGGAGGCATGGAAGCTATTATTATAAGAAAGCTCTATAAGCGGCATATGATTTTCCCAGCTTTCCTGAAATTCCATGCCACAAGCCCGCAATATATCCTCAAGAGTTTGAATGGTACGCTCAGATTGACCGTCAGTCTGAAGGTGATAAGCAGTACTGAATCTCAAATTAGTGTCTAGTGCTGCCTGCAAACTCTTCCAAAAATGCGACGTGAATTGCGGGTCCCTATTCGACACAATACTCTTGGGTACTCCATGCAACCTTACAATCTCCTTAACATACAACCGCGCTAATTTACCCAAAGAGTCGGCATTATTTACAAGCAAGAAATGAGCACTTTTGGTCAACCTGTCCACAATCACCCAAATTGAATTCTTTCCTCCAGGAGTCCTTGGCAAACCCACAACAAAATCTATAGAAATGTCATCCCACTTCCACTCAGAAATAGGGAGAGGTTGAAGTTTACCAACGGGTCTCTGATGCTCAGCCTTAACTTGCTAGCACGTGTCACATTTCTCAATAAACACGGCAATATCCAACCTACTTGCACTAGTCTCCCAATGGCACATCATGACTATTACCCCCTAGAGCGGCCATATAATCCAAAATCTCCATGTCCACAAAACCTTAATACAATACCTAAGGAATCCCAATGATTACTAGCTCCATTTGATCATCTAAACTAACCTCTATTGACTCCTACGGTAAAACTTCCAAACCTTCGTTGTATACTACACTTTGGTAACCTAGTGGTCACTTCCAAAGTCAACCATCAATAACGAAATTGCATGAACAAATGATTAATCTCCAATTATAGGTATTTTCTCAAAATTTCAAGTCATCACTAGTTCCTCAAAATAGCACAAAATTTGAACTCCTAATTACAACCAAAAATATCACGCTCCTACTGCGCACTCAGATATTCGCCACATGCCTAAAATTTACGTCCTCATAAAATTAATACCATCGAGTACAAGGTAGCTCCATACCTACTAACCAAGAAACTCTTGCCATACTTTGGTAGAAAAATACTCTCTTTCCCAAAACCATGAGTTATCACTCATAATCCTCAATTAACTCCTAATGCCTTAATCAAAAATTAATAATCCACAAAATACACTCGTCTCAATTAAGATAAGGAACATACTCTAAAAGGCTCGAATCCAACCCAGCCAACCAATAAGAGCGCCTATAAACTTCTACTCAACAACCTAAACCCAAAAGCTTAACACCTAAATTCTGAATATCATCTAATCTAGCGGTGACTAAACTCACTAGGAACTACCATTGAGTTTACCAAAACCTTATCAAAACTTTCTTGGTAACTCGCCCACCTACTTCTACTCCTATAAGCTAGTATTTGCATGACTAGTTCCTTCAATAGCACATCACTATTAAACCTCAAGGCACGCCATACTGCTCAAACCTTCAATCCACCAAAAACAATTGCACAACACCCATAGATCTTAATATTTTATTAACTCACATACTTGATTATGCTATCAGAGCCGAACTGCTCTGATACCACCTGTGACGCCCTGACTCCCACATACAAAAAACATCGAGAATCGTGACGTCAGGATGATGACAACATTGTCACGCATCCCAATGACAAGTGCCAAGTGTGTGCAACAAATAAATAGTGCACAATAAAATACGCAGCGGAAAAATAAATAAGTCAACTAGTACCAGAATTTTAGTTTAATACAAATATCCAAATACAAAGTGGTTTAAAACATAGCCAAATGTCCAAAAAATAATACAAGGCTGAAAATAAATAAAACTCGAGTGATCCTAGATCACTCCTCCGGTGGAGCCAAATCTTCAGGCTCGGCATCTGCACCAACATCAACAAAATCTGCAGTACCAATAAATGGTACCACAGGTAAGTAAAACCCAAAATGCTCCAAGACATAAATATATTAAAACAACTGACACTATACATGCACATGATGACCAAAGTGCCAAAACCCGAGAAAACACCATTTCTCGAAAATCATAATTTTTCCACGCACGCCAAAAATCACCATTTGGCACAAAACTCAAATCCAGGAATAATTCCATTAATTCCAATTTTAACCGTATGCACCATGGCCTCCCTTAAGGACCATCCACATACTCTGGCTCCCTTCGTCACACCACGGGTAATGACCGTGCGAGTGAAGCATAACGAGTGATGCCCAGTTCTGCGCCCACCGCGTACATAGCCAAGCATCCTCTGACCCCTACCAGCACGAAGGGTCACAGAGTCAGATCGAGAGCGCTACCATCTCGTCCAAGTCCTTGGCAACAGTCCCAGGGGACGACACTCATTATATTCTACTCCCGAGTGTCCAGAGGAGCTCCACCGAGATAATACCCCATCTCGGCTTGGGGGTGATACACACACCGAAAAGCCTTTTCACATAAAACACAGTTTCAAAATACACACCCATGCATGCGTGCACAATACCATGAAACTGACCAATTACCAAACATACCACAATATAAACAGTATACAAAAATACTCTGTCATCAATCCATTCACCCCTGAACTCCTCAGACTCAGTCCGAAAACCAATCAGAATACAGTATATATAACAGGTTATTGCAAAAGTATATTTAAGTCTAAAAAGCATTTGGAGAAATACTTACAGTGTTTTATAATAAATTAAGAGGATCACGGAGGTGCAAAAGGCGGCTGGAAAGCAACGTAACAGTGTAAAAACATTGTGGCGGAAATACACTGTATACCCAAATTTACACGGGGTCAAACGAAGACTTGAAATTGATAGGGTAGGGCCTATGGAGTGTGGTGAAGCTAATGGAAGTGATGGTTGGCCGTGGGTGGAGGCTGAAACGGTGGTAGAAGACCAAAAAGTGTAAATCGGAGTCGTGTTCGTGGAGGTGGCTTCGGCGACAGATCGGGGCCGAAAATGGGTGGGTTAGGACGAAAAGGGGCCGGTGATGAAGTGGTGAAAATTTGGCGACCAATGGTGGCCGGACGGCGGCGGAATGGGAGGAGGAAGGTCGCGGCTTCGCACGGCTTTCAGAGGCTAACGGCTGCGAGGGGTGGTCTGAAATTTGGTGGGTTGGGTCGCCGGCGGCTAGGGAGTCCGGTGGTGTCGGCGGTGAAGGCCATGGACGGCCAGCGGTGGTATTGGTGGCTGAAGGCCGAAACGGCGTGGAAGAGGAGAGAGAGAGGGTTGGGCGAAGAGAGAGAGGCTACGCGGGAGAGAGGGAAACCGGAAGAAAAAAGAGGAGAAAAAGAAAAAGAAGAGAAAAAGAAAAGATGGGAAAAAGAATCGAGGTCCAATCCTCACAACTTTTGGGTCACAACTGATCCTCAAAATAACTATTTTTAAAACAGTAAATTAAATAAATCAATTTAAAGTCAAAACTAGTTAAAGTAAAATATTAAACTCCAACAATAACATTTTTTAATAAAAAGCAATTAAATTACAGAACACTAATTAAAATTAATCAAACGCAGTGAAATGCTTTAATAAAACAATAATAATTTTAAAACCCATAAACAAATCAATTTAAGTTAAAGATCAATTTAAATCTAAAACAATAATTAATAATAAGAAAGCCCAATAAAAATAATTTTCACAATTTAAAATATTCTAAAATAATATTCTAAAGCTCCCAAAATTTTAAAACAGGAGAATCAATTTTTAAATTAATTAAAATAATCCTTCATTAAAATACACTAAAATACGGAGTGTTACAACCTAGATTATATTAAAATCTATACCCATTGAAGAACCTGTCTCAAGAACCCGGATTACAATGAGAAACGCCACAAAAGTTATGATTAACCTTTGATAAGTTCTAAAATTCAATCAAGAACAAAAGGAGATAAACTTAATTCATAATAAATAAATTCATCAAATTTCATAAATTTTTAAAACTAGGCCCACATTGGTTCCCATCAAGTGTCCTCAATGCTAACAGAGAAGAAAAGCAATGTAAAGAGAAACAATGCAAAAAATAAATAAATAAATAAACAACACAAGAAATAAACAAAGAGAGTAAAAAAATAAATAGATAAAATTAAATAAATAAACAAAGAGAAGCAATAAAAGAAACAACACTCAAAAATCACAAGGAAAGTATGTAAGTGAGAATTGTAAATAAGAACTTCCTAGCCAAGTGTGAAATGCTTGGGATAAAAATTTTTTATCATTCAAAATTTTCATGTGTTCCTTTGCCAGCTGAGCGTTGTCATAGGCATCTTAACGGGTTTCATCTAATTCATTGATCTACAATTTTCTGAACTCTAAAGCTGTATCAAGTTGAATAATTGTCATAAAACCTGGAACTCGACAAGTGCCATAAAATCTAGAGCCCTGGGTCTCGATACGTGTTGTAAACCTCGAGCCGCTTGGGTTCGCGGAGATAGTGCGACAAAACCTCGAGCCTTCTCCAGAGTCTCGACAAATGCTTTTAAGCCTCGAGCCCCACCCCTTCTCGCCAGGATCAATTTTGAATGCTCTAGGTTTCTATTTAAAAGACCATTTCACCATTTGAAATACACAGAACAATTTCTCACAATTTCTCAAATGGCCAAACAACAATCTTCCAATAATATTTCAGATTTGAATCAGGAACCATTTACGCCACAACCATTAATCTTCTCTCCTGAGGCTGTTAAAGTCATGATAGGAGTATAGATGTATTTTTCTAGTATGACTGATGTTGAGGTTGTTGCAGGATCGAGAATGCTTAGTGCTCAATATGTTGCCGTTATTACGACCATATCTCGGAGGTTATTGTTACGAGTGAGTGAGATTGATCAGCTTAAAAATCAAATATCTGAGTTGCAACAAAGGCTTGTCAATAAAAGTAGAAAGAATAAAATATTAAAATAAGAAAATAAGGAGTTGAAAAATTTGTGGACCGATATGCTCATGACTTGCAACCACAAATAGAGGAGTTGGAACGAGAGGGGGTACAAATACAAAGTCAATAGCGGTTAACAATAGAGGTTCAACGTTTTGAGAAACATAAGGACAGTCTGCAGTTAATCTCCCTGGTTTAGCTAAATAAAATATGCATCCAACATATCTTGTAATTGATAGCTTGTCTTGTTCTCATTTCTATCCCTATAAAATTAATCTTGAGTTTCATTTCATTTGCATCAACTCTTCTTTGCGCTCTGAAATTTATCTGCATTCTCGCTCTCTAAACTTTTTCTTTAATGGCTCAACAATCTTATTCTAATAATCTCCTTCTTCACTATATGAGGTATTCTCAATCTCGGCCACCATTTATTTCTACATCCACCATAGGCGCCATGATGCAGCATGAGAATGATCTCAATAACCAATCAGATGATGACACCATTTATAAACTTGTGAGTCTCGGTACTTAATACTCATCATCTATTGTTGTATTTTCTTGACGATTGCAGTCTAGAACTCGTGAGTTTGAAAAACTTAACAAGAAGATTTATGAACTTCAACAACTTGTACATGAGTCTAACAACAAAATAGGAGATTTAAAGCAGGAGAATAATGATTTAAAATCCTTACTTGCTTCTTCATTTCAACTTCCTACTCTTTTAGATAAGGATAACATGTTGATTTATAAAGAAAAAAAGTGCTTGAAAAACGAGGCTAAAAGTTTTCAAGTTTTTGTAAGTCATTTGAGATTATGAAATAAAAATGTTTTCTTGGCATGCATCATTCCTGTCTATCTGTAAGCTGTGTATACTCCTTCTAGTACTCGATACAACTCTATGCAATCTATTTAAACTCACCTAAGACATGAAACATCAATCCAAATAGTATAAATAAAATTCAAACGAATGTGTAGTAAAGTTTTTTTTTTTTTTTTTTTCCATATAGGTTAAGACATGCATTGATGTTGGGGAGAATACTCACGCGGGCTGAACGAAGAACTCACGCACGCTGGAAGGTAAAAGAGCAACTCACGCTGACGGAAGCAACACAGTGGGATTCTTTTGAACTGGGCAAAATGCAAGACACGCTGGAACCGAAAAAGAAATGCGACAAGGAGGGACTTGTACAGCTGGGAAGAAGAAAAAGAAATAAAGATAAAAGTCCTAGCTGTACAAGTCTTTATGAAAATAAAGATGAAAATAAAAATGAAAACAGCGAATATAAAAGGCTATCCCGAATAGAGAGCGCTTAAGATTATTTTCATATAAAATGAAACAGAGTTGAAAGTTGTTATCACTGGCGCTCTCTACCTGCAAAAGAAAAAAGTCCCGCTGTACAAGTCCTAGCTGTACAGCTGTTTTTTTTAACAATCAAAACAATAAATATAAATAAAAAAATAAAAATAAAAATCACGACTTTAAATTTACGTCAAACAACTATTCCCAGCAATGGAGTCAAAAACTCAACTTACTAAACAATGAGTAGCACAAAAGCTATCCCAAGTCTAGGAGAGTGTCGCGTAATAATAATGAATAAAATTCCTAAATCGTCTCCTCAGTGAAAGTGTTTAAAATCAAACTTGTGTGAAATTGTGAAAATATTTATAAAAAGAAAATAAAAATAAAAGTGATGGTATGTTCAATTAATGGAAGAGTATAATGGAAATTAAAAAGTTATTGGTCGTGAACCAAATTCATATTGTTGGATTTGAGTGTAGCGATGAAAAGTAAGAGATTGAGATGTACGACATTAAAATAAAATTGCTGAAATTAATTAACCGAAATTTAAAGGAGCAAGAAAAATAAATGATATCAAATTAAATAAACAAGAATTAAAGGTGCAAGGAAAATAAATGACAATAATTTAAATGAGCATGAATTAAAATGAAAGCTTAAAGATTGTAATAATTCATCATAAACTTCAAACTGAAATAAAATAAAAATAAAGCTGGAGATGGAGATGGAGGCTACAGGTGAAAGAGAAAAGTTGGGCAACAATAGTTAGGCCATTAGTGTAACACCCTGCCTAAAAAGCTCATTAGGACTTGACCTTAGTAATCTTAATCCTAGTTAATTAGGAGTTGAGCTATTCTAGATTAAAAATAATTTTGAATATTTGAGTTGGCAAGAGGACCTTATAATTTTGGTTTAGAAGAATTATTAGAAAATTCTAGTGAAACAGTGATTTTTAAGGAAAAAGGAAAATTTTGGAACTTGATATTATTTGGAGAATTTTTAGTGCTTATTTAATTTTGAATATCAATAAGGGAATGACACATGATATATTAGATGGTTGTCACATTAATAGACTAAGCAATTTAGGTTAAATATTTGATAGAATTGGAGAAGGCTCAAAGAGTGGTTTACTACAACAAGCCCAAGCTTTTTGGATATAAAGGCTTATGAGAAACACTAAGGTGTTAGATTCAACTTATTAAGCATGAAAGATCAGAGAATTAAGCCCGTTAGTAATTTAGTGAGGCTTTTAGGATCTTAGAGCATTTATGGGCCTAACCCAAGAAGCCTTGAAACAAGCCTTTAGGAATTCAAAACTAGCTTTTACCCAAGCATGAAGAAGGCATAAGGCCTTTGAGCCAAGCTTGGTATAAATTTGACCCATGACCCAATTAGGTTAAGTCAAATCTTTTCAAGTTCATCTTAGTGGATCTTGAGGTTTTTTTATTACCCGAAAATATTTGGTGATAAAGCCGTCATTCAAGCCCAAGAGCCATGAGACATGCACACACGCATTTGGCCCTTTTAAGGCCACTTGGCCTAAAGCCATATTTGAGTTTATTTCACTATTCAACTTAAAAGCCCAATACACCATATCATTGGTTTTCTTAAGCTCAAATCATACCCTTACTACCCAAATTAAGTTTTGAAAATTGGCTAAGGCCATTAACCATCATACTTGACGTTAGTGAACTTTAAGCTATGCTTTGAAACTTAATTGTGCTTAATCTTTTCTTAAACATTTTAATTCAAATTTTTTTGAGTTAATACTCCATTAAAACATTATTAGTCCATGTTAATACCCTAGCTAAACCACCCCACATGTCATTAAGAAAAATGACATAACAAGACCAAACCTTACATTAATTGGTTTTGAGTATTATCCTTTGTAATGCTTGGACTATTTTGCCCTTGAGCCCAACATTTTTGTGGTTTGTCCTCAAGGGTAATATGGTCCTTAAACACCTCATGAGACCCTCAGAAACCCAGTTTGAGCCTTGGACGAATTTAGTTGCATCAAACCAACTCAAAACACCAAACCGATTGCACCTAGGAAGCTAGTTGATTGCAAATTGTTTTGGTTGAGTTTCAACAACCCATCTGCCATGGTTAAAGCCACCACCCCATGCCACCCCCTTCTCCACCTAATCCTCAAGGGGTCCCATGACCATAATGAGAGTTGTGATTCAGTTTTTTCCACCCAAAATAATCCAAAAATCGAAACTCAACAAAAATCTGCCAAATACGTGAACCCGCCTGTTGCAAGGGGAGATTTTATGACTTTTTTGTCAACCAAACCATGTCCCACGACCAGACCACCACTGAAGGACCATTGTAGGGAAAACATCATGCTGCTTTCAGGCCACTATTTCCCCTCCACAAGAAGACACAAACCAATGAAGACAATCTGAAAATTTCAGCAAACACCTCCATTGCATCACCTTATTTCGGGCTGCACCTTCATGATCACTTGGCAACCAACTCTCTACCTTCTACCACCAGAAAAAGTCTTCAAGAAGGTACCTTGCTCCTACACAAATCAGGCATGATGATGATTTAAAAGGATAAGTCAAGACAATGATCAAAATCTTCCGAAGGAAAAATCAGTTGAACCCGTCAGCACCCTTAGGTGGTTTTGATGATTTTTCTTCCCTCTCCTCTGCCCCCAAAACCTGGCCAGCCTCCATATGAGTAATGTATCAACCATATAGGTGAAACAATGGTGGTTTTGGGCACTATTTCATTCTGCACAAGTGACACAAAGTGATGAAATCAAATCTTGAAATTTCATATTCATACTCCATCTTCCATCAATCCCCTTGACCAAAGACAACATACCCTCCCCTTTGGCTGCCTGTAACAACCCGACCCTAATATTAGGCTATAGATACATTTTATGTATTTTCTTATAACTATATTATTATTATTATTATTATTATTATTATTATTATCATCAGATTTTACATTTGTTCTTTTAATAAGATTATTATCATCTTATTTTTATTATTTTATTATGACCCGATTTTTTACAATAGCCTAGAGTTTTATTTGAATTTAAACATTATTTCTCCCTCTCTCCACCCATAAGCCTCATCCTTATCCTCTAATTAATAACTCCAAATCCTATTAAGAAACCAAGCTCTCAACTCCAAATCCTATTAGGAAACCAACCTCTCAACTCCAAATCCTATTAGGAAACCAAGCTCTCAACTCCAAATCCTATTAGGAAACCAAGCTCTCAACTCCAAATCCTAGTAGGAAACCAAACTCTCAACTCCAAATCCTACCCATCTCCTTATGGTCACAATACCCTTTTCCTTGCCTATAAAACCCACCCCTGGCAGAGACCTCTAGAAGAAAACATAAGAAACCACAACCACCAAAGCAAGCCATAGCAGACCGAGAACCCACCTCTCTCGTTCATCTCGGCTTCTCTTAAGCTTTCGGGCTTGCCCCAGCCACCCAGAGCCACCGTCGTCTCGTCCTGCCAATCTCCCGTCACGTACCCTTCTCGGTGACGACTTACGAAGTGAGATTTAGGAAGTAGCGCTACGAGGTAAGTTATTTGATCACAAAATTAGGATCATCACAGTTCAGCTTATATATATGTATCATTCAAGCCAGTTCATTGATAGCCTTTTTTTATGTACCACTCATGTCATATGCAAACATGTCATCCAACATAGCACAATCATGTCATTCCGCATCATGTTCAATTTCAGAAATTATAATTATATATGTATTATGTCATGTATCTCATGGTCATAAGACACATAAGCTATCTTAAGTCCAAGTGCAAGATAAGATCAATTCAGTTAATCAGTTGGCCATTCAGATGCATGGTACCAATGTAGTTCAGATCAGGGTGGATGTGCAAGCCACGGACTCAAGCGTGGTCCACCATAGTATGCCAGAATACTATCAGCGGCTCCCCTCGTGGCCACGGGACGTGGGGCCGGTGCACAACCTCGCACACAGGGTTAAGTTTGTTGGCCAGTCAGTTCAGTCAGTAATCAGAACAGTCAGTTAAATCAGATCAGTCAGTTAATTCAGATAAATCAGTCATGCATAGCATAAGCATCAGTATGAACAGTAATAAATTTTAAGTTCTCAGCATGAAAACTTTTATGAAAACCTTATATTTAATATGTTAACGTTGTGATGGATTTCTTACTGAGTATTTGACTCATTTTAGTTTGTTTTCATGTTTTTAACCACCCAGGTGAGGATGATGATTACGAGCAGACAGACCAGGATTAGAAGGAGCATTTATTTTAATTTTAGACCTTTTAGAAGAAATTTATTTTATTGCTTTATGACATGACTTTTATTCAGTTTATTCAGTTAAGTTTTTTTAAGACATTTTTATCAGACAAAGTTTTATGAAATAAATCCTAAATTGTTTTTATTTAAAATGAGATCTCTTGCCGGGTTTATTTTATGAAAAACACGTGACACTCCTAGCCTACGGGAAGGGGGTGTTACACTGCCTATAAAAGGCCCCCTCACCCCTCATTTCCTCCACACCTCAGCTCCAAGCTTCCTCTTGAGCCTTGACACTTCCCCCCTCTTAGAGATCAAAAGAGTGAAACCGAGTGAGTTCTTGAGTGTTCTTATGTAAAGCTATCTTGAGTGCTTGGAAGGCCACGAAATTTGTAAGTTTTCTTGCTTTGGATCTTAGTTAGCATGTCATTCTTTGTTTCCATGTGTTGGTATGAAATTTGGGTGAGTTTTGGGAAGGTTATCATACTTAAATCAAAATGGGGTGAATTAAGGGATGATTTGATTAATTAAATGTTTTTAAATAAGAATTTAGCTATGGCATGTCTTAAGCATGATTTGATATGATTCATTATTGTATTAATATGATTATGGAAGGTTTAAATTGTGGTTAGAAGCATGCCATGGTAGGTTTTGAATTTATCTTGTTTTGATCATCAAGTATGGATCGGTTTGAATTAAGTAGAGATTAAGAATATCTTAGCCATGATTAAGTGTTGGGTTGAACTCTATTATCCTAGAATTAGTCTTCATTATTTCATTTAAGATGTTAGTGATCATTTATGATTAAAAAAAATCTCATATGCATGCATTCATAGGGACCAATAGTTGAAAATACACTTAGTCATCAACTAGAGTGCATGCCACGGGTTGGGACTATTTGGGCAAGTTCCAGTTTAATTTTTGAAAATCCAAGGGAATAGATGGTTTTAAAATGCCAAAAATATGAAGTCCATGAATTTTTATTAAATTTAGAGTTTGTTTGTAATTAGTGAAAATTTACAGCCTTAACGGCAATTTTTTAGGGTCTAGGGGTATTTTTGTAAATACTCATTTTTGAAGCCTTTGATTTTGGACATCACCCACAGAAGTATTAATCCTAACTTTGTATGCACTTGATTTATGTAGCTACAACATTATTTTTCAATTAATCTGGAAGTTTGTAAGTTGGCCTCTAACTTACATTTTGACAGATTATTTATGATTTATTGATAAATGCCTCATTCATGTTTCAATTATCACATTGAGTATAAAATATCATTTTATATGATACATTGAGTTTATATTTACATGACATGTGATATTTCTATGATTTTAGTGTATTGTATCTACTAATGTCATTTCACATAAAAAGCTTACTATATATGCACACGTCATGGAACATATTTTTAACTTAGCATAAAAATAATTTTTGTCTTGACCCCAAAAGCTAGGATGATGAATTATTCTAGTGAAACTCCTCTGTCCACTTTGAAGTATTTAAGAATGGAGTGGTAACTTCTGGGTTGATAAAGAACAGTCAACGAGTTTTGAATGGGTTTTATTTAAAGAATACTAGAGCGAAGTCAATATGTTATGACACCTAACGTTGGTAGGTGTACACGTTATGATGTTATGTTATATTACCAATGCATTGAGAACTATGTTTGTAGACAAAGACGTAATGTCAACATGAGTTGTGCTACAATCACCGGTTGGTGCTCATGGTGCATATGGGGAACCATGTTGCTACCAAATGTGTATTAATGATGGCTTTAATAAACGATGAAATGTTATGATTTTTGAAAGTAATGAAGTATGAAATGTTCTCTTTCGAAATGTCATGTTTTTGGAATGAGAAAGTGAAAATGTTCTTTGAAGCGAAAGTGCATCAAGGTTTTTCTTAAGATGTTGAGGAATCTGGATGGGAGACACATGCACTTTTTTCTACATTTCATGCAATTCGTATTTATCATTCTTTATGCATAATTTTTCTTTGTGCAAGTTGGTTGCTTAACTTACTAAAATTTTTAGTAAATCTCACCTCTTGTGGGACCACTATCATTTCCCTTGAAATGATAGAAGTTGTGATAGGACTGGTAGAGGATGAACATGATGGATCGCTGGATGCAGATGGTTGAAAAGGAGTCGGACCTTGAACGAAGACTAAAAATAATTTTCATGCTCAAGTATTGACTCTTCATTCTTCATAATGTATGAAATAATTGATCTAACCACAGAGCTTGGATTAAGTATTTTGTATTAAGGAAATGATATCCTTAAGTTTGAACTTATGATGATTATTAATGCTATCGGGATGTTTTTAGTCCATTCTAGCATGAGTTATAACTAATCATCCTTATTCCGTTGCGATTATTACATACTGCAAGTTGCACTTATAGGATGCATTGCATATTAACTGTCATGTACGGGGGTATGTAACCTTGTGTTACATGCCCCGACACCCTAAGTCTCCGTTCCATCCTAAGCGGAGGTTGGGGGCGTCACAATTAGGCTCTTAACTGTGTTGCCATGCTCCCTCTCTTTACTTGAGCTTTCTCCAAAAACTAAGAAAAATAAAAGCACACTAAATTACTCTACTCTTACTCCTACTCCTACTATACTCTACCCTCTACACCTACTGCATTTCTTCGTCTGTTTCCAAGCCCTTATATAGGCTTCAAAACATTTTAAAAAGTCCACCTTCACCGAAAGCAAACATGTTATCTTCTTATTTTTTTTCCAGTTGAAAGCACAACGTGAGTGTTGCTTTCGGCATCCAGCCTTTCTTCTTGCGGAATCCATGTGCGTGTGTTCCCCCAACAAAAAGTTTCCCTTTTATTTTTCTTTCTTTCCATCTAAGTCATTTCTTTTTTTTTTCTTCTGTCTTGCATCGTTGGCCATGTGCCTCTTTCTTTTGCTTATTATTTTTTTTTTATCCTTGCATGAGTAGTGGCATTTGTTCTTGTTTTTTTTCCTAGTTCTCCACATGGTTCCCACCAATTTGCTCTTCGAGAGTTGGCTAACATGCATGCGTGTTGGATGTGTCTCCTGAGCGCGGTTGCTTCTCCGTGTCTTCCGTTCCCACCGAAAGCAAAATATGCTTAACTTATTTTTATTTCTTTGCTTGCTTTGTAATGGGAGTGAGAAAGAGAGAGAGAGAGAGAGAGAGCCGAAAGGTAGAGAGAGCAACTGTGGAGGGCTATGAAGTGAAGGAGCTGGTGGTGTTTCTATGTAATACTCGCATCCTAGTACGTGGGTTCTTATGTAATTTCTTTTAATTTAATTTCGTAAGTCAAATATTTTTTTGAGATAAAGATTTTTATGATTTTAATATTTTATTTTAAGATATGTGTACTTTTATTTTTATAAGGGTCATTAAAATAATCTAAGGGAATATTTTCAGATCTTAAAACATATTTTCCTAAAGTCCCCTACCTTTTTATTTAATTGAGGAGTGGCCCAAACCTTTTCCACCGTAGGATGAGCATCTGAGAAAAGTATCTTCCCATGCCTTAGTCCTCACCGTCTGTTCCTTTAGCTTCCAAGGGAAGCTTTGACTCTCTTTTCGTAAGTGATGACTGACTTCCTCACGCGGTCTCCTTCTTCTCCTACACACCGGTTCCACCTTCCAGAGAAAGCCAAGGGTAAATTTCCTTCAAGCTCTAAGTGTAAGCCTATCCACCCACATGGAAGACCCTCTCGATTTCTCTCTAGCATCGAATGACTTCTCTTCCTCTCTTCAAGCAGATTCTCCATCTCCTCTTAAAACATAGAGTTCAGCTGAAGCACCTTCAAGGAGGACAAAATTCGTGGCTTGGATCTTCGGTTTTTCCTTCTCCTCTTCCGTTCGTGGCTTGCTAAATTAGGTAGTACTCTGTTCTTCTTATTCTTCTTGTGATTATGGAACTGCTAAGTAAGTTTATGCCATGTATATGGAGTTTCAGATTTCCTGTGCAAACCTATTCTTATGTAGTGATTTCTGAGTTGAATTCCTCTTTTGTTCCTTCTAATTTATGCCCTAGCTAAGTAGAAACTGAATGTTGGGAACTATGCCCTGTTTTTCTAGATTCTAGCTGTACATATGCTCTGTTTTAGTGTGTATTCCAGCCGTGTGTATGCCATGTTGGTTCTAGCCGTGTATTTCATCTTGCTTGGTTCCAGCAATAGGTAACTATAAGTTGCTTTGTTGTGTTTATTCCTTGAGATTTATTAAGCCTAAGGCATGTTTTAATTTATCTTGTCTTTAAGTGTTAAGTTAGTGAAGTTGAGGTTATAAATTCTAAGCATACTTTCTTCAAGCTTTTTGGCCTAAGTAAGCCACTAAGAGTTTTAATGAAAAGTAGTAACCTTACCTTGCAACCTTGAGCTTGCCGAGTATTACATCCATGGTTTATGATCTGTTTTACAAAAAAAAAAAAAAAAAAAGGATGTTTTCCTTAGCTTTTTACAACTTTAATATGGTTTAATTATATGGTTGAAGTTTGGATTAAATAAAGGGTGTTTAAGAGCATGAAAGTAGCAAGACCATTGGCTATCCAAGTGTTGCAAAATTTTCTGCTATGCTTCCTGTTTTGGGGCTTAAATCAGCTCATTTCTTTCCCTTGCTGAATTCCACCTTTTGTTCAACCAAAGATACATTCTAGTATGAAAAACCATTGGAAAAGAAGTGACAAAAAAATCAACCCTTTGTAAACATTGGCCCTTTTGTTGGACTTACCTTCCAAATGATGTTGCAAAACTATCAATGCCTCTCTTGATGAAAATTTCTAGATTTGTAGAAAATTCTATTTCTTTTTCTTTTTAAATAATTCCTGCCATTTATGCATTTTAATCTATGATTTTCCATCTATCCTTCATGTAGAAAACATTGGCCTTTAGGAGAGATAGCAAGTATGTTATGTATTTTCATAAGTTTCTTAAAATGTATGGGATGAGGATTTTAACGTTTGGGCCTAAGTGGCATGTATGGTGGGTAGACAAACGGGTTAAGGAAACGTTTAATTCCAAGTTAGAATTTAAGCGAGCATGTGAGCGTATCGATTAGTAAGGCTCAAAGTAAGGTGGATGTTAATATGTCTATCTCATTTTATTGAATAGAACTAGGAGTCTACTTTCAAATTTAAATGGACTCGCTAGTAAAGCTCGTAGGTAAGTAGCTATGACCATTCTTCTTACACCGTGCTCTCTTTATGAAAGAATATCTCTCTCATTGCAAATGTTTCTCTAATGGAAAGAGTAAATGAATATAGTATATACAACCCTTTCTTGATAGCCCCTGTTAAGTACCCTGTGTGTACATATATAATTGTGTGTACATGAGATTTTCATGCATGCTCTCTCAAGAAACTTATGATTTTTCCTATATGTAGTATAGCATGAAAATGTATCTTGTTCATGAAAATGCATGTGCATTGAACTAAGAAAGATGATGAAAATGTTTAAATGCAAAGGAAATGAAAGGAAAGGAATGTCTCATGTTTTATGCTTCAAGTGATGCTTTAAAGGAGTTTTTTTAAATGTCCCTATGAACTGATGCTTTAAATGTCCCTAAGAACTACGTTTTAAAATGTTCCTGAGAATTATCGTTTTAAAGGATGTCATGAACTGACATTTTAAAGGATGTCTTGAAAGATGATGTTTAAGCTCTTACTTTCAAAAGATGTTTAAGCTCGTGCTTTTGATGGTGTTTAAGCTCATGCTTTTAAATAATGTTTAAGCTCGTGTTTAAATGATGTTTAAGCCTATACTTTTAAATGATGTTTAAGCTCGTGTTTAAATGATGTTTAAGCCTATGCTTTTAAATGATATTTAAGCCATGCTTTTAATGGTATTTAAGCTCATGCCTTTAAATGATGTTTAAGCTCATGCTTTATGTGACGCCCCGACTCTCACGTACAAAAAGCCTCGGGAATCGTGACGTCAGGATGATGACAACCCGGTCACGCATCCCAACGACAAGTGTCAAGTGTGTGCAACAAATAAAACAGTGCACAAATAAAAACACAGGGGAAGGTAATTAAGTCAACTAGTACCAGAATTGTAGTTTAATACAGAAATACAAAATGCAAATACCTTAAAAACAAGCCAAAGTCCCAAAATAATAATACAAGTCTAAAGATAAAATAAGCAAAGCACAAGTGATCCCAGATCACTCCTCCGGCGGAGCCAAATCCTCAGGTTCGGCATCTGCATCATCAACAAGGTCTGCAGTACCATTAAATGGTACCACAGGTAAGTTATAACCTAATCAAGTCCTGAGATAAAAATATATTTAAACAACTAACCATGCATGCACATGATGCAATATGCAACACACGCCAAAAATCTCTTTTGGCCCAGAAATATTTCCAATAAAAACATTTCCACCATTTTTCTAGAAAATGGCCCAAAAATCAATATCCATCATTTTCCCAGAAAATGATACACAAAAACCAACTCACGCTATTTTCCTAGAAAACAACCATTTTCCATTATCCAATTAACCATATGCACCATGGCCTCCCCTATGGACCATCCGCACGTCCTGGCTACTTTACGAGTGATGCCCAGTCCCGCACCCAGTGCGTTCGTGGCCAGGTCATCCTCTAGCCCCCGCCAGCAGAAGGGCCACGGAGTCGGCACGTCCAACGTCCAATCCCGTTGTCGCCCGGCGACAACCCAGGGGACGTCACTCAGTATATTCCGCTCTCGAGTGACCAGAGGAGCTCCACTGAGATAATACCCTATCTCGGCTTGGGGTCGTGATACACACGCACCCACAAATCCAGTCAACACATGAAAACCCAGTTTTCAAAATAACCACATGAACATGAATGCAATACACGAAAACCCAGTTTTCAATTTACAAACATGATCATGCGTGCAATATGCAGTGTACCAAAACAACATCACAACCAATGATCAACTCCCAAAATCACACATAACCAATTCCAACTCACAAGATAATCAATATCCAACAATAATCCAATCACCAAAAATCACACAACAATTACTCCGATCAACCAACCACCCCCGAACTCCTCGGACTCAATCCGGAAATCAACCAGGATACATATATATAAATATAGCAGTTAATTGCAAAAATATAATTAAATCTCAAAAAAATTGTTTAGGAAATACTTACAGCGCTTTAAAAATATTTTAAGGAGGATCCGAGGCACAGGGAATCACCAAAGCAGCAATTGTCACAGTGTAAAAACACTGTGGCCGAAACACAGTGAATTTCAAATTTCACACGGGTTCAAACGAAGACTTGAAAATGGTAGGGTAGGGCCTATGGAAGGTGGTGAAGCTAATGGTGGTGGCTTTTGGCCGTGGATGGCAGCGGAAATGGGCGGTTTACGGTCGAGAATTTCAAATCGGATTTGAAGCTCGCACGGGCGGCTCCGACGACGGATCGGGGCCGAGTTTGGGTGGAAAAGCTTGGTAATGGGCCGGTGAAGAAGTGGTGAAGAAATGGTGGCCGGACGGCGGCGGAATGGAGAGAAAACCACCGTGGGTTCGAGTGGCTCGTGGCGGCACAAGGTGGTCTGGGAATTTATGGGGGAGGTCGCCGGCGCACGGGGGAGCCGATGATGCCGGCGGTGTCGTGCACGGCGGGCCAGAGGCGGCGTAGCAACGGTAAGGCCGATTCACGGTGGGGAGAGGAGAGAGAGAAGAGAGAGAGAGAGGTCGGGCACGCGGGGGAAGAAGCAGGAGAAAAAAAAAAAAAAAGAAAGCGGAAAAAGGGAAGAAAAAGAAAAAGAGGAGAGAAAAAAAAGAAGATCCAGTCTTTCAACATGGGTCCCGAAGAAATCCAACGAAGATGATTTTAAAACTGAAAGCTAAATGAAATAATCTAAACGCAGTGAAATAATTTAAATGCAACAATAAAAATTCAAAACCCAAAAATAAATCAATTAAAATTAAAGATTATTTTAAAAGCCAAAACGATAAATAAAATCTAGAAAGCACATAAAAAAATTTTCACAACATAAAATATCATGAAATAATATTTAAAAACTCCCAAAGTTTTAAAACAAGATAATAAATCACAAAATAAATAAAATAAATCCTTCATTAAAAAATACACTAAAATCTGGGATGTTACAATCTCCCCCCCTTAAATAAAATTTCGTTCTCGAAATTGGTAAGGTCAATCATTACGACTAAGACAATGATAAGGTTCAACTAAGAGTAGGCTTAAGAAGCAAACCAGGAGGGTCAACCAAAAAAATACGGATACTGCTCCCTCATATCGGCCTCTCGCTCCCAAGAGAAATCTTGAGCCACAGGATCACCCCATGACACCTTCACCAAAGGTATCGTCCTGGATCTTAACTTCTGCACTTTCCAATCCACAATCTGAGTTGGAACAACTTCATAAGTAAGATTAGGCTGAAGTTGAATGTGCTCCGGGTCAACAAAACGCGGCTCTTGTTGACCAAAACTCTTCTTCAACGACGATACATGGAACACATCATGAACATCCCCGAAATAATCCGGCAATGCAACTCTATAAGCAACAAGCCCAACCTTCTCCACAATCTGAAAAGGACCAACATACCTCGGGCTGAGTTTTCCTTTCTTACCAAAGCGCTTAACGCCTTTCATTGGAGAGACTTTAAGATAAACCCAATCGCCTTCCTCAAAAGATAAGTCTCTTCTCCTCGTGTCAGCATAACTTTTCTGATGACTTTGCGCTTCTGCCATTTTAGCTCTTATAACTCGAATCTGCCCTTGCATTTCTTCGATTAATTCAGGCCCAACTATTTTCCTCTCGCCGACTTCATCCCAACATAATGGCGATCTACACTTCCTTCCATACAATGCTTCATATGGAGCCATCTGAATAGAAGCATGAAAACTGTTATTATAGGAGAATTTTATGAGCGGCAAACGATTTTCCCAGCTTCCTTGAAATTCCATAACACATGCCCTCAGCATATCTTCCAAAGTCTGAATTGTGCGCTCAGATTGACCATCAGTCTGAGGATGATAAGCAGTACTGAACTTCAAATTTGTGCCTAGCGCTGCCTACAAATTTCTCCAAAAACGCGACGTGAACCGCGGGTCCCTGTCCGACACAACGCTCTTGGGTACTCCATGCAATCTCACAATCTCTTTTACATAAATCCGAGCTAATTTACCCAAAGAGTCAGCATTATTCACAGGCAAGAAGTGGGCACTCTTGGTCAAACGATCCACAATCACCCAAACTGAATTCTTTCCACTAGGAGTTCTTGGAAGGCCTACCACAAAATCCATAGTGATGTCATCCCACTTCCACTCAGGAATAGAGAGAGGTTGAAGCTTACCAGCAGATCTCTGATGTTCAGCTTTAACTTGGCGACATGTATCACATTTCTCAATAAACGAGGCAATATCCAACTTCATACCTTCCCACCAAAAATTCTTCTTTAAGTCCCGATACATCTTCGTGCTTCCAGGATGAACTGAGTAAGGAGCTGTATGAGCTTCTTGCCAAGATTCGCTCTTTAAATTCAGAATCTCGAGGTATCACTCTTCGATCCCGAAAACAAAGTACACCATCTTTGTCCAAACTGTAGTGCATGGGTCCTTTGACTCTTTTCCTGATATTTAACAACTTAGGATCTCTTCTCTGGAGAGTCTTCAATTCCTCAAAATCCACAACCCGCACATCCAAAACTGAAGAGATCAATTCTTCCTGCTGCGAACTCTCAATAAGCAGTCTCCTCATTCCATAAAGGAGAGAGTCCATACCTGACGACTTTGCTTCATCCACTAACTGAGATTTCCTACTCAAGGCATCAGCAACTAAATTAGCTTTTCCTGGATGATACTTGATCTCACACTGATAGTTACTAATCAACTCCAACCAACGCCTCTGTCTCATATTAAGATTCTTCTGAGAAAACAAATGTTTCAAACTCTTGTGATCAGTGAAGACTTCACAAACTTCACCATACAGATAATGACGCCAAATCTTGAGAGCAAACACCACAGCAGCCAACTCTAAATCATGGGTAGGATAATTCCTCTCATGCTCCTTCAACTGACGAGATGCATAGGCAACAACTAGTCCTTCCTGCATAAGAACACATCCCAACCCAAACTTAGATGCATCGCTGTAAACCACAAATGGTTTATGTGGCTCTGGAAGTGCCAACACAGGAGCTGTTGTCAATCTTTTCTTTAATTCTTGGAAGCTTCTCTCGCATCGATCTGACAAAAAATTTCGACATTCTTTCTAGTCAAAGCTGTGAGAGGTCCGGATAATCTGGAAAAACCTTCAACAAATCTCCGATAATACCTAGCAAGTCCCAAGAAACTCCGGATCTCGCGCACTGTCGAAGGACGTGGCCATGACAAAACAACTTCTACCTTACTAGGATCAACAGCCACTCCATCTCGGGAGATCACATGACCAAGAAATTTGACTTCCTCCAGCCAAAAGTCACATTTGCTAAGCTTTGCATATAACTGATGCTCTCTCAATTTTCCAAGTACCAGGCGAAGATGATAAGCATGCTCTTCCAAGTCTCGAGAATAAATCATAATATCATCAATGAAGACAACTACAAAAGAATCCAGATAAGGTTGGAAGACTCGGTTCATTAAATCCATAAAAGCCGCAGGAGTTTTAGTCAACCCAAAGGGCATCACCTTAAATTCATAATGTCCATACCGAGATCTGAAACCAGTCTTGGGAATATCCTTATCTCTTATTCTCAACTGATAATATCCCGATCTCAAGTCGATCTTGGAGAAAATAGCTACTCCTTGTAGCTAATCAAACAAATCATCTATACGAGGAAGCGGGTACTTATTCTTGATGGTCACTTTATTAAGTTCCCGATAGTCAATACACATTCTGAGAGTGCCATCCTTCTTCTTGACAAACAACACAGGCGCTCCCCAAGGTGATGTACTAGGCTGAATAAAACCCTTGTCAACTAATTCTTGCAACTGGATCTTTAATTCCTTCAATTCAGCCGACGTCATACGATAAGGAGCTTTATGCACAGGAGCGGCTCCAGGTTCCAAATCAATGGTAAATTCCAATTCCCGAACTGGAGGCAACCCTAGCAAATCATCAACAAAAACATCTGGAAATTCTTCTACAATTGGAATATCCACTAAAGACTTCTTCTTGGATGACGAGGACACCACCTGAACCAAAAATGCATCAGCTCCACAAGCTATATCTCTCTTTGCTTGCACTGCAGATATAACTATTGGCTTCGCCTTCAACTTACTTCCCACATATTCCAAATAATCTCCTTCCGAAAGCTGGAATCCAATAACCCGACTTCTACAATTAATACACGCCGAATACCGGTATAACCAGTCCATTCCAAGAATAATATCAAACCCGAGCAACTTGAATACAATCAAATCCGCATCTAGTGTCCTTCCACCAAAATCCAAAGGACACCCCATCGCGACTTTAGAACACCACACCAACTCGCCATTGGGAAGACTTACTACCAATGATTGCGATAAGGGTTCTGTGACTAAGTTGCACATCCGTGCAAAAGTGGTAAACACAAAAGATTTGGACGCTCCAGAGTCAAACAATGTACAAGCATAAAAATCATACAAACGGACTCTACCTGAATCAAACACACACACCAATGAAATCCAACAAAAATAATAAACCACACCAAACATCAAATCCAAGTAATTAATTACACACTTACCAGTAATCACCCTGGCATCCTAGGTCTCTGGTGTCTCATAATCGATGTCTCCAGGAGTCACAGCATACACTCGAGCCTGCGCTACTTGCCTCTGATTATTTCTCCCTCCACGACGACCTCCGCGACTTCCTTGAGGCTGAATAGGACAATCACGAGCAAGGTGCCCCACCTGGCCACATCTAAAACAATGAGTGGCCCCACTCTGAAGACACTCACCCTCGTGAGCTCTATTACATCTGCTACAAACTGGGGCTCAGCCCCCAATACGCACTCCAGAAGATGCTTGTGGACTGGCTCCAATCCTTTGCACAAATTTTTGAGGCGACCCAGAACTACTGCCTTCACCAGCAAAACTTCTTCTTTTCTGACCTGGAGGGGAGCCTACCGCCAAACTGTTTTCCCTCTCAACCATGATAGCCAAATCAATTAATTCATTAAGAGAGGAAACCCGATGACATATCACAAATCTGCGTATCTCAGGACGCAGACCCTCTCTGAAACGCTCCACCTGAAGATCCTCAGTGGCAATAAGATGGGGCGCAAAACGCCCAAGCTCCAGGAAAGCACAGGAATACTGGTCCACTGTCATACCTCCCTGAACCAGTACTAAATTTCCGGGCCTTCTGCCTTCTCACAGCAAGTGGGAAGAATCTATCATCAAACTCCTTCTTAAAACGCTGCCAGGACACAGCAGCTAAAGTTCCAAATTCTCTTTCCAAAAGATTCCTCTTCACTCTCCACCAATTGGCTGCTTCTCCTTGCAGCAAATAACTGGCATACAACACTTGCTGCTCTTCTGTACATCCACAAATTTCAAATGTTCTTTCTATCCCATTGATCCATCCTTCCGCTTGAAGTGGATCCTCAACTCCAAAAAACATAGGGGTCCAATATTTAAGAAACCTCTCATAGGAGCACCCCACTTGCACAACCAGATTTTGGTCAACTGGTGGCGGCCTGATATTTTGATGGAAGAGATCAGCCATCCTATTCAATGCCCTGGCAATGGCATTATCCACCTCATTATTGAAAGATTCCCCCATGGGTTCCTTATCCTGCCTCCTTGGCCTCACCATTATTCTGTCAAAGCATAATTCTCAACCTCACTTTAGTTCCGAACAAAATTTAATTAAGAGTAAAAGTAACACCCAAATAAAATAAATAAAACAACATAAGATAAAATAAAATAGAATAAAATCAATCAAAAATATCAATAATTAATTCAAACCATAAAAAAAAATAACATATTTCAAACCAAAATAATTTTAAATCACAACTTTTAAAAACTTTCTTGTACTGCACCTAAGGGACAAGTGGCTTTACCCAGAGATGAACTGCTCTGATACCACCTATGATGCCCCGACTCCCACGTACAAAAAGCCTCGAGAATCGTGACGTCAGGATGATGACAACCCGTCACGCATCCCAACGACAAGTGTCAAGTGTGTGCAACAAATAAAACAGTGCACAAATAAAAACACAGCGGAAGGTAATTAAGTCAACTAGTACTAGAATTTTAGTTTAATACAGAAATACAAAATACAAAAACCTTAAAAACAAGCCAAAGTCCCAAAATAATAATACAAGTCTGAAGATAAAATAAGCAAAGCACAAGTGATCCCAGATCACTCCTCCGGCGGAGCCAAATCCTCAGGCTCGGCATCTGCATCATCAACAAGGTCTGCAGTACCATTAAATGGTACCACAGGTAAGTTATAACCTAATCAAGTCCTGAGATGAAAATATATTTAAACAACTAACCATGCATGCACATGATGCAATATGCAACACACGCCAAAAATCTCTTTTGGCCCAGAAATATTTCCAATAAAAACATTTCCACCATTTTCCCAGAAAATGGCCCAAAAATCAATATCCATCATTTTCCCAGAAAATGATACACAAAAACCAACTCACGCTATTTTTTCAGAAAACAGCCATTTTCCATTATCCAATTAACCATATGCACCATGGCCTCCCCTATGGACCATCCGCATGTCCTGGCTACTTTACGAGTGATGCCCAGTCCCGCACCCAGTGCGTTCGTGGCCAGGTCATCCTCTAGCCTTTGCTAGCAGAAGGGCCACGGAGTCGGCACGTCCAACGTCCGATCCCGTTGTCGCCCGGCGACAACCCAGGGGACGTCACTCAGTATATTCCGCTCCCGAGTGACCAGAGGAGCTCCACCGAGATAATACCCCATCTCGGCTTGGGGTCGTGATGCACACGCACCCACAAATCCAGTCAACACATAAAACTCAGTTTTCAAAATAACCACATGAACATGAATGCAATACACGAAAACCCAGTTTTCAATTTACAAACATGATCATGCGTGCAATATGCAGTGTACCAAAACAACATCACAACCAATGATCAACTCCCAAAATCACACATAACCAATTCCAACTCACAAGATAATCAATATCCAACAATAATCCAATCACCAAAAATCACACAACAATTACTCCGATCAACCAACCACCCCCGAACTCCTCGGACTCAGTCCGGAAACCAACCAGGATACATATATATAAATATAGCAGTTAATTGCAAAAATATAATTAAATCTCAAAAGAATTGTTTAGGAAATACTTACAGCGCTTTAAAAATATTTTAAGGAGGATCCGAGGCACACGGAATCACCAAAGCAGCAATTGTCACATTGTAAAAACATTGTGGCCGAAACACAGTGAATTTCGAATTTCACACGGGTTCAAACGAAGACTTGAAAATGGTAGGGTAGGGCCTATGGAAGGTGGTGAAGCTAATGGTGGTGGCTTTTGGCCATGGATGGCGGCGGAAATGGGCGGTTTACGGCCGAGAATTTCAAATTGGATTTGAAGCTCGCACGGGCGGCTCCGGCGACGGATCGGGGTCGGGTTTGGGTGGAAAAACTTGGTAATGGGCCGGTGAAGAAGTGGTGAAGAAATGGTGGCCGGAGGTGGCCGGACTGCGGCGGAATGGAGAGAAAACCACCGCGGGTTCAAGCGGCTCGTGGCGGCACAAGGTGGTCTGAGAATTTATGGGGGAGGTCGCCAGCGCACGGGGAGCCGATGATGCCGGCGGTGTCGTGCACGACGGGCCAGAGGCGGCGCAGCAACGGTAAGGCCGATTCACGGTGGGGAGAGGAGAGAGAGAAGAGAGAGAGAGAGGTCGGGCACGCGGGGGAAGAAGCAGGAGAAAAAGAAAAAAAAAAAAAAAAGAAGAAAAAGAAAAAGAGGAGGGAAAAAAGAGAAGATCCAGTCTTTCAACATGGGTCCCGAAAAAATCCAACGAAGATGATTTTAAAACTAAAAGCTAAATGAAATAATCCAAACGCAGTGAAATAATTTAAATACAACAATAAAAATTCAAAACTCAAAAATAAATCAATTAAAATTAAAGATTATTTTAAAAGCCAAAACAGTAAATAAAATCTAGAAAGCACATAAAAATAATTTTCACAACATAAAATATCATGAAATAATATTTAAAAACTCCCAAAATTTTAAAACAAGATAATAAATCACAAAATAAATTAAATAAATCCTTTATTAAAAAATACACTAAAATCTGGGATGTTACACTTTAAGATGATGTGAAAGCTTTAAATGATGTTTAAACTCATGCTTCTAGACAATTTTTAAGCTCACGCTTTTAAATAATGTTAAATTTATATTTTTAAGTGACGTTCCTTTCCGTTGAATGAACTGTTAAATGAAAAGGACTGAAATGAATGAAAGTACGAAAGGACTAAAAGGAAACGAAAGTTTCAATGTATGAAAATACGTAACGGCCACATGAATGAATGGGCAGATTGCAATGCCGGGTAGTAGTATCTGGTAGTGCACCTAGTGCTGCATCCTGACGGAATGGATTCCAACCTGTGGCCATAGGCGAATCTATTGGCCATAGGGCTGCTAACCCTAACACGCGGGGTGTAACAGTGTGCAATGGCCTATGAAAGTGGAAAGATGTAATGCATGAAAAGCATGTTATGCATGAAAGATGAAAAAGTATGAAAGAGGTTTATGCATGAAAGATGAAAAGCATGTTTATGCATGAAAGATAAAAAGTATGAAAGATGTATGCACGAAATGCATTATTTATGTATGCATGTTTTCAAAAGGAAAAGAATAGATGCTATTAAGTTCACTGCATGGTGTACTACTTACTGAGTATTCGACTCACTTTTGTGTTTAATATTTTAAACGTCCAGGAAAGAATGAAAAGGATGGAAGCAAGGCATTACTGCAGAGAGAGAGGCAGACGCTTAGTGTCTTCCCTGTTGGTGAGGGAAAAAGAAAGGAAGGAAAATGAAAGGAACAATATGCTAAGAATAGGTATGTACGTTGTGGATTCTGCCCTTCGCGGGGCGGGGTCATTACATTCTAGCCTGGCAGTGGCGACGTCCTCTTAGTCTGAAACCGTGAGTGGTGTTGCCGCATTGTGGTAGTGGTTGTTGTGTGTGCGACGCTGTAGCGAGAGGCTGGGCAGAGGGAGGAGGCTGCAATGTGGTGGCCGTTTCATGGCAGCACTCATTTGGTGGTTTACAGTGGTACTACTTGGGCTGGTGAAAGAGGCTCACGGTGGTGCTGTTGTGGAAGAGCATGGTGGCTTCGGTTGCTGCAAAACAAACAAAAAAATAAATAATTAAATAAAAACAAAAATAAATCTAGACAAAAAATGAAGAGTAAAATATTAAAGGTGTGTTGTGCATGTGAAGAAATATTATCAAATTAAATCACATGTACTAAAATCAAGCATAAACTATGCTATTAATCAATTTAAATCACAACTTGGATTTCTGCCTCTTAACCATTTTTTCATCTAAAACCAATAATAAAATAATGAAATAATTAAAATATATTGTTTCTAAATATAGAAGATATGCAATAATGCAACTCAATCACTATACCTGTAACACCAAGACCGTGGAGGAGCCAAACCACCTATAAAACCACATGGTTTTGATGTGTAAATTTTTCTTATCTTTTCCCCCTCCATTTACCTGCAACGTTTTCTCAGTTTTTATTCTCACCAACTCATCCACATTTATGCCACTTCATTTCAGTTTTCTTTCTATTTCCTTAACTGCCTTTGAATTTGCCGTGCCACTCTACCCCCACAAACTCTTTCTTTGCTCCTCTATTTTTCCATAAGTTCTCACAGCCCCATGTACGCCACTCATTGCCTTCCACCGAATTGCACTGCATGAAGCAGCACCACTGTCACTCCCTCAAACTGCAGCCACCCAAACACACTGTAACAAGCCACCAGCCCACATCTGTTAAACCATACTCCTCCATCGCGGCACCTGGACAGTCCAAGTGAAAAGTAATCCACCCACCACGAAGTTTCCCATCACAACGCCCCCACATCTCACGACGTCCCACCTTCACGGGCTTCCCTCCGCCCCTATCACACGGAACAACCACAAGCCATTACAATGTGAGGCGACCCCACTGCTGCAATCCGTTCCCGACAGTAGATCAAGCGCACAGTGAGCCTCCTTCACACCTCCTCCCTTTAATCAGCCATCTCCCAAGCCCACCTAGCCATGCACCACCACCCCACCTCATGAAAACCACCATTGTTAACACCACCTCGAGCCACCCTTCTTACAGAAAACCCAGCCGTTTATTCTCCTATTTTCCCACACCCGAAACAGAGCCACCCCTTTATAGCCACTCCTCAACTCCTTTTTAGTGCCACCAGCCAAGGCAAGGTTACACAGAAATCACCAGCAAAAAACTTTCCGTCACCCCCTATCCGTCGCACGCCACTTTGTTCCCCACAGTGAGCTACCTCTCCCTACCTCACACTGAACTCCCTTCCTCCCGCTCATCTCTCTCTGCCTCTCTCGCTCTCACCACCCAGCATGGCAGCCTCGCGACTGTACACCTTCCTCTGCTCTCCAGCCGCACCACCACAGTTCGTCCAGCCCAGCCCGTAGCACCTTGCCCCCCCTCTACACATATCTCGGTTTCATTTGTGACGATTGATTTTCATTCAATACTGTGTTGGAGAACTTCTGAAAAGCTAAAAAGTCCAGGTAAGCGGGGTTCCTGTGCTAGGCTTTACACAAATTATTGAGACTGAGGTTGACTTTCTGAAAACTTTGCATATTTTGTGATGAAATGAGAACTTGGGAAAAACCAACCTCGATCGCTAAACTTGGGAACAAATTTTATTCCCCATGGTGAGCTACCTCTCCCTACCTCACGCTGAACTCCCTTCCTCCCACTGATTGAGCTGCATTATTGCATATTTTATACATTTAAAACCAATATATTTTTAATTGTTTTATTATTTTATCATTGGTTTTAGATGAAAAATTGACTAAGAGGCATAAATCCAAGTGATGATTTAAATTGATTAAAAGCATAGTTTATGCTTAATTTTGTAGCTTGTGATTTAGTTTGATAATATTCTCTCTATGCACAATACAATTTTAATATTTTATTATCCTTTGTCTAATTTTATTTTTATTTATTTATTTTCTTTGCCTAGTTTTATTTTCTTTTATTATTTATTATTTATTTCATTTGTTTAAGTTTTTTTTTTTTTTCTGTTTATTTTTTATTTTTTATTTTTTTCTCATTTACTAGTCTCCTAAACGACATGTCGTTTTCCCTGCTCGGGAAAACGACCTGTCGTTTTGCACAGGTATTCAAAATTGTCGTCTGCCAAAACGACAGGTCATTTTGTCAGTAGATGAAAACGACTTGTCGTTTTACTCTGTAATGGAATGCTGCCCTCTACTAAACGACGTGCCATTTTGTCTACGAACAAAAAACGACACGTCGTTTTCGTCGTCTTCAACCTCCAGCACTGTCTTCATGCATGCGTTCGGCAGCTCCTCCACGCCATCGTTCGACGCCACCAAGCTCCTCCAACTGCTGCAGCTCAACTTCATCCACCACCCTAAGCACCTCTGTCCAGCCAACTAAGCGACCTTCGGCAGCTCCGTTTCACCCATGCACGTACAGCGCTGCCCTTCACGTTCAACACGGTAGCACCACTACACGGCCGCACCTCCACTTCCAGCAACAACAGACGACGCCGAAGATCAAGTCTCCACCGCCCAGTGAAGACCAGCGCCATGACCGAAGCTCCCATGCAAGCTACACCTCCACCTCCATGCAGCCGCAGTGCACTGCCACCGTAGCAGCACAACCATGGCAGAAACTCTTCCTGCATGCACAGCATCACCGCACGTCTACTACGCGCATACAACCGTGTGTCACTGCCCAACATGCACAGCCATGCGAATCAGCCATCACCGAGAAGCCTCTGTTCTACATCCTCGAAATAGAGCACTTCCACCTCGCTGCCAACGATCATGCACAGCAGAGCCCACGTCGCCACCGTCTGAAACTCCATGCGCAACCACCACGTTCCACCCTGCCGTTGTTCAACCTCGAACTCCTACCCCACGATGCACCACCATTTGAAATGCTCATGCGGACAGAAAGAAAGCTAGGAAGAGGAAAGAAGAAAAAAAAAGAAAAGAAAGAGAGAGAAGGAGTGGGACTGAAAACAAAGAATAAAACGGAAGAAGAAAGAAGAAAAGAAAATGAAGAAGACAGACGCACATGCAGGGACAAACAGAATAACTTTATGAGTGGGGACGAGATCGCACACATGGGCAGCTAAGCACAGCGCGAATGCAGTGGCTTTTGAAGCCTATATAAAGACTCGAAGGCAGACTGAGAAACTCGTTAGATGTTAGATATTAGATATTAGATGTTAGATGTTAGATATTAGATATTAGATGTTAGATGTCAGAGTTAGATATTAGTAGAGTATAATAGATGTTAATGTCAGAATAAAAAGAGTTGAGAGTGTTTTTATTTTTTGAATAAAGCTCAATTGAAGTGAGGGAGTACGGTAACACAGTTGAGGTCCTAATGGATCAACTGTTGTTGCCGGGCTTTCCTCCTTCACCCGTAGCCTTCATTTTTAATTTTAATTTTATTTTATTTCAGTCTGAAGTTTATAAAAAAAAAATTATTGCGACGATTAGTTCAATTTCAGCTCAATTAAATTATTGTCATTTATTTTTCCTGCACTTTAAATTTCAGTTCATTTAAATTACCGCAATTTATTTTTCCCGCACTTTTAATTTCTGTCATTTAAATTTATATCATTTACTTTTCCTGCACTTTTAATTTCAGCATTTAAATTACTGTCATTTATTTTTTCGCACTTTTATTTTCTGCAATTTATTTTTATGTCATTTAATTTTCTTGCTTATTTAAATTCTAGTCATTTAATTTTTAGCAATTTCAATTTACTCTCTTGTACTTTAATTTCTTTACTTTTCATCACTGCATCTCAAACACTCAAATCCAACAAAATGAATCTGGTTCATGACCAGTAAATTTTCTTTTTCATTGCACTTCTCCATTCATTGTACATATCATCACTTTTATTTTATCTTCTCATTGTAAATATTTTCACCATTTTACACGAGTTTATTTTTAACACTTTCCTGTGGAGACGATTTAGGAATTTATTCCTAACTACTACGCGACACGCTCCTGCACTTGGGATAGCCTTTGGGCTGCTCATTTTCGAACGAGTCACCCACTCATCTCTCTCTCTGCCTCTCTTGCTCTCGCCACCCAACATGGCAACCTCGCGGCCGCATGCCCTCCTCTGCTCTCCAGCCGCACCACCACAGTTCCTCCAGCCCAGCCCGTCACACCTTTCCCCTTCACGCATATCTCGGTTTCAGTTGTGACAATTGATTTTCATTCAGTACTGTTGTGAAAAAATTCTGAAAAGCTAAAATGTCCAGGTAAGCAGGGTTCCTATGCTAGGCTTTACATAAATTATTGAGACTGAGGTTGACTTTCTAAAAACTTTGCATATTTTGTGATGAAATGAGAACTTGGGAAAAACCAACATTTGCCGCTTATTTGCATTACTCATGAAATCTGTATGAAAAATGGAGAATATTTTCTAACATGTATTGTGTAGACATGGGCTATATTTTGTGATGTTGTCTTTGAAATCTGAAAAAAAAAAAAAAGCGATATTGAAAATCTGAAAAATTATGCAATGATTTAGAAAGATGCTTTGAATTTTGTTTTTAGTATGTGAAAATGATCTGAAAATGTTTCGATACTCTATTTTTTTTTTATATGGCATCTGAAAACCTTTGGTATGGTGTACTGAATTTGTATCTGACTCTGTCTCTACTTTATTCTGCTGTTATGCTCTGCTTTGCTCTGTTTGGGTTGGTACCAACTTCTCTGTCTCTGAGTGCACCCACTTTGGAAACAAACTGGTCTTGTGTGCACACTCAGGGCTCCAAGAATAATAAGGAAAAGATTTCACATCTGTTTCTGCCCGGTTTGGCCACCGAGATTAGCACAACCCTACCAAGGGGTAAAACATGGTCTCTGCTTTGTGAGATGCTTTGTTTTGATGTGACGATGATGCTTAGGTTATGTTATGCTAAAATACTCTGGATTTTATGTGACTTAAAACCATCGCTCTATTATGTTTGAAAATATGTTTTGTTTTGCATGATAACTCTGGAAAATATTTTGTTCTGCGTACTGTACTTTGTAAGTGCTCATGTTTGCACGCTAGCATATGTCATCTGCTTATTGAGTTGTAAATAACTCACCCCTAACCTCCACAACATTTTTAGATATTTTAAATACTTCAGCAGAGGTTTAAGAATAGGAAGCATGGGTAAGGCTTTGTGAGCATAGTCTATTAAATACAAAGAGGATACTTGTTATTGGAGAATTTTTATTGAATAGTTTCATTTTGCCCTGTTGACTTAGTACTTTGGGAAGTTGGCATTTGTTTTGAGACTTCGTCGTATGTTATTTATTTTGGAGTAGTAGGTTTAAAGTAATAAGGTCTATAAGTAAATGAGGAATTGGAGCTTATATTTGTACAGTAGGATATGATTTTAAGTGTTAAGAAGTAACTCTCCGACCCATTCGGGACCGGGGTGTTACAATACCAATGGAGTGTCCCTAATATTTCCTTCCTCTCGACTCCATTAGTGATCTGTCCCATTGGGCTGGTGGGCCCTCACAAACTCTATTTTCAAATTCTATAAAATTTTAGTTTTATATGCCTTTGTTGTTGTTGGGGTGAACTATTGATATTATTATTTGACCACTTAATATCCTGATATTCTACTAAAGTGGAATATCGATCTATGGCCTACACTAATTGTGAGACTGCATAACTGCTCTATTTATTTATGACTTCCAGGTTCTCCATCCAAAGGTTGCTCCTCTTTTTTGTGACAACAAGGCAGCTTTACAATGTATTGCCAACCCCATCTTTCATAAGCATACAAAGTACATTGAGATTGATTGCCATTTGGTTCGAGAGAATTTGCAAGCTGGCATTATCAAGACTATGCAAGTTCCTTATGCTTATCAATTAGCATATATACTAACTATGTAATACCCGAATCCTACTACGTAAGTCCTTACGTCATCTTATTAATTCTTAAGTTCAATATTTTGAGATAAAAATTTTTATTGTTACTTTCAATTATTTTATTTTAAGATGAGTATGTTTTATTTTTTTAGACTAGATGAGTATGTTTTATTTTTAAAATTTGATTTATTAAAATAAATCAAAATATTATTTTTAAGACTTTGAAATATTTTCTCTTAAGCCCTTTAATCTTATTTATTTAAGAAATGACCCAATTAATCTCTACCATTGGATTGGTAGGTGAAAAGTATTTTTGAGGTGGATAGATCTCCACCATCCATTTGATTCCTTGTGATGGAAGAAGGGAATAAAGACCAAATTATCATTGCCCCTTCTTCAAGCCTACGGTCAAGCATCACAAAAGGGAAAAAAAAAGTTGAAAGCAACTTTCCTTTTTCTTTCCCATACCATCGGTCAACACCCAAGGAAGAGACAAAAGACTTCATCTTCCTTTCCATACAAGCCTTTGAACTCATTTGACCCATTCTTTCTTTGTCACCCAAAAGCTTCCATGGGAAGCAATTTTTTTTTCCTTCCTTGCCCCTCCTCCAATAGCTTACGGTCAAAGCTACATAAAAAGGGATGAATTAAAATCATTTTTCCCTTTCGTTCCCCCCATATCCTTCGGCCTCACCCCAAGAAGAAGAAAAATAAAATTTCATCTCCTTCTCCAAGCTAACAAGCCGATGCACATTAAAATTAAGTAATTTCATATGTCAACCACTTAAAATTAGAGCCACTTAAACCATATAGATGTATAATTTAAGTTAAAAAAATCTAAACCAAATTTGATCACTTTCCAAATCCATCAAACTATTTGCTAATGTTCCAATGCATGCTAACTAATTCATACTTTTGCATTTCTGTGCATTAGTTAATCGTCACGTAACTATGTTTTACTCACATACAAGAGGCTTCTGTAGTTCTGCGATGCATACGCTGTTGCACAACCATAATTTTGTAACGTGGACATGGGGTTTGTTCAATTCTATTGAACGTATGTTACAGTGCATCTATGCCTTTATATTATAGATGAGAAATGCTAACTGTACGTACAAAAAACTTACACCATTGATTGGCCATCCAGATAAAATTCGGTAGTGTATGACACCGACAACACGATGGTTCTACATTTTCACAATGAATCTGCAACTTCGGAGATGGATTTTAAGTTTCGAACGATATAAGATTTTGGATTCCAATCCCGCTAGCACTTTGCATTCAAGCTTAAATACTTATTAACTGGATAGTCGAGAAAAAAAGGTGGAAAACCGACAATATATGCCGGAAACCAAATCCATTGATTGCATTTTGGGGCTTTAGATTTGGGATTCACGGGCTTGAGTCTAGCTAGTGGTATGTATGCTTTATAGATAACACCACTGACTGTAATTTCTTTTCCTGGTGTATAATTTCATTGGCTAGTTTTTATGGACTTGGTTTATATATTTTTGTTTTGGAAAGATTAAGGTTGCGTTTGGTTGCAAGACTTAGCTGAGCTCAGCTGAGTGCAATCTAATTTTAAGCTAACTCTAACAATCAAATATCAAACTCTCAAATTATTAAACTTATCTCAACTCAAAACCTTCTTATATGTGGGACCCATAACTTTTTTCAACTTCCTATAAAAAGTAATAAACTCATCTTAACATCCAAACACAATTTAAACTCAGTTTAGATAGGCCCCACATAACTTCCTTAACTACTCAACTCACTACTATTTATAAAGAACTGAGCTCAGCTCAATATCCAAATACAACCTAATTGAAGTAATATCTTGGGCATGGAGGCTCCCAATTGTAGTGGTATGTAGTTAATTTTGTGATGTTGTTTGTACATTATTTGTGATGATTTTTATACGTTATTAGTGATATGAAGCTTTGTACCTTTTATTTTTATACGTTTTGGGTAAATTGGTGCATTTCTTTTTGTTTTTTTGTACATTATTAGTGGTATGAAGAAGTTGTTATCTCGCATAGAGGATCTCTGTTTTATCACTTGGAGATTTGTGATCTATTACTCTATTTGTTATCTCTTCCATTGAATATTTTGTTATATAGACAACTTGAACACTAACCAAATAATAAACGTAGATGGTGATAGTGGTGATGTAAATAATAACACAAAATAAAATGAAAATGTAGAAGAACCAAATGTTAGAATAACCTTTTCATCAGAAGATGTCTAATCATATTATACAAAATATGCTAGACAAATAGGATTTGGAGTGCCGAAATGAAGCTCTAGACCAGGAGATGATGGGAGGTTGAGATACTTCACCCTTGCTTGCATTTGAAAAGGCCAGGCAAGATCTTCAAGTTCTTATGTCCTTAGGCCAAGACAAATTGAGAGAGTGATATGTAAGGCAAAAATTAATGCAACTCTCTGTCTTGATAGAAGATATGTACTTTCTACTATCGTGCTTGAACGTGTGCATGTATTGAGTCCAAAGAATGCTAGTTTTTTTGGATGCAACAAGAAAATGAATTCAATCACAAAAAGAAGACTTGAAGATTTAGACAAGACTGGTATAGGAGTCAGCAAAAACTTTAAGGGGATGCTTGGGGACTAAAATGAGATAAAAAATATGTGAATAGTAGTGATATGGTTTGTGACTAGTAATGAAATAGTTTGAGTTATGATATTTTATTGGATTTTGGGAAAGAAGAGAGAAAAAGTTGAATAAAAATATTATAAAATTAAAATATTGTTAGAATATAATTTTTTAATATAATATTTGTTTTGAAATTTGAAAAAATTGGATTGTTTTTTGTATTTTATTTAGAAGTTTATAAAAGTTGTAATGATTAGGTAATGATCAGATGAAATAGTTGAATATTTGAAATTGAAAAGTGTTTGTCTTTGAGTGATATTTGGGAATGAGATGATATGTGATGAGATGAAACATCTTCCAAACAACCCCTAAGTCTTTGGTAGTTGAAGTCACTAGATATGAGAAAATTAATTTTGGAGAAAAATATTATCATAATTATATTGATAAAGCAAGGCAACTTTGACTTGGTGAAGGAGGTGCCGAAATACTTCGAAAGTATTTTGTGAAAATGCAAAAGAATGATTGCTTCTATTATGTCATAGATGTAGATGATTATTCTCATCTCAGAAAGGTGTTTTGGGCAGATGCACGAAGTAAGGTTGTGTAATTACATTCGACACAACCTACTCGATGAATATGTATACAATGCCTTTCGCTCCTTTCACAGGAGTCAATCATCATAGACAATCTTCTCTTCTCGAATGTGGGTTAATATCGAGTGTAGATGCAAACACTTTTACTTGATTGGTTCAATCATGGTTGGATTGTATAGGTGGTCAAGCTCCGAAAGCAATAATTACGAATCAAGATATGACAATACAAATTGCAATTACTAGAGTCTTATAGCATTTCGGCACCGATTTTGTTTATGGCATGTTATAATGACAGGAATATGAAAAATATTTTGAAATCTACCTATAATACATAATTAAAATGACATTAGGACATTGATAAAAATGCAAGTAAAGTTTCCGGCTTCCATCAACTAGATCCAATAGTTTGATTTTTCCAATCTAAATTATACACACAATTAGGAATTATAATACCAAATTCCTAATTGGAAGATATGACAGTATACTCATCTAATTTCTCAAATTTAATTGTAGAATCTATTCCCCCTTTACAAACCACAATTTTCATGTATAAAAAGAAATATCAGATCTAAAGATGAACCCATATTCACAAATAATAGTGTAGCAAAAGATCACATCAATGGTATGAAAAATCTATTTAAGTCACAATCATATATTCGTAATCTTGTAGCTCAACAATATCAAACCATAGCAAGATTTAATATAATTATCTCAAACTTATTGAATCCAAATCAAATAGAGAATTCAATCATATAATCTTAAACAATAAAGCTTAATCTGTGAAGTGAAACATAATCAAAACATTTTCGCCAATCAATTTCTGCCCTAGGCTTTACCTAAGCTTTAGTTCTCCAAGGGAGCACAAAAAAATAGTAGTGTTACAAAAAAAAAAAAAAAAAACTCCCGCCCTTTCACCAACCCCTTCTAATATCCATCTTTGGTGGGGATTTTTTCTCTTTTTTTAAAATTCTCTAATCTCGTAGCTTGATCAAAATTGAATAGATCCTACCAACCGCTCCCTTAAATATCGCTATCTTTGAGTCTTCTACAATTTGGAAAGTCCTACTCATTGACTTTTACAAATTAGTCAAATCCCTTAAATTTCGCAAATCGACCAAATCTTATCTTCTCTCTACCGAAAACTATCCTCATCTTGAATGAGTCAAATTAACCAACAACCAAGTGATTCTTTTCCTTTTAAATTTCCACAAAAGATCATATTTGTTCAGTAAATCTTGGACCTTCACATTTTGGCACCCATTCAACTCCCTTTTGAATTTGAAACGCACATCATTTGAGCAGTTCCAGCTTATTTTTCAAATTAATGAAATATGAGGTCTAAACCTTGATGTTGTTGGAGTTGCACAGCTAGAGAGAATAGACATGATCGACTTGCATTTTCTTTTAACGAGCTTTGGCCCTCATTTGACTAGCTCTTTTTATGGACTTTGAAATTAAACATAAAAAAATGTGCTTAGAAATATCTCAAAATAAATAGAAACTAGGTTCAAGAATACAAATTAATTGTTCTGATTTTTATTCACATTTTAGCATTCTAGTCCAATAATAGGGTATTTAGAGTGCACTTTCGTACACTCATCATGTAGCCCCTGGGTCAACAAAGAACTTTCAGAGGATCTCAAATGGATCCTTATGAAAAGGATACCAGGGCGAGGTAGCATCTAAAACTAGTGGGTGCAATACTTTGAAAATATGGTAAAGGTGAAATATGCGAACTGTTGTATCATATTGCATATGCAGTGAAGGCAAAATATGTGAATTGCTGCATAAGTTATAGATTATGACGTAGTCACCAAGTGGGCCGTTGGATGATGTGGTAACTAGCAGGGAACTAATGTTGCATAGGCGAGTTGTGACGAACTATATGTTACAGGAAATGAACAAGGTAATGTGCTCAAAGATATGTTACATGTATAATGATCAATATGAAAAGATGGAAAATATGTTTTATTTTTAAAAGGTCAAAGTTTCATAAGCCAAGTTTGAAGTCAAGTACATGCTCATGCATTCATTTCATGTTTTGACTTTATATGCCTTTGTTATCTATTATAGGTTGTGTGTTTACTTACTGAAATTTTTCAAAATCTCACCATGGTAGTTTCCACTACCATTCTCAATCCAGAATGGTAAAAGTTGTGGCAGACACATAAAATCTTATAGAGCAATGAATGAGATTAATGAGCTAATAGTGGACAAGTTTATGATAGAGGCCCGTTATAATTTTGTTGTTGCCATTTTGAAGCTCATGGCACAACGTCTCAAGGACGTTCTAAAAGTCCTTAATAAGGATGACAACTGGACCAGGTTACCTAAGCATGAAGAGGCCTCTAAGTTAAAGGAGCACATGGATTTTGTGATGGGATATCTTAAACAAGCTAGAGATTACTCTGTGGAGGCAAAGGAAGTCACTTCTAGCTTGGGACTTCTTGAGCCAGAGCCCCTGCAGACAAGGGAAATTTTCTTGAGTGTAACTAGTGATGGGACCTTAGTGCTACTAAAGTTTCCAGTTTCTTAAATTATGGTTTAATCTCAGAGGTCCCTTTGTTTTGGGAGATTTCAAAACAATTTCTATTTTGGGAGTAACTTGAACAAATGAAATCATTTTGGGATAAATAGCTTATGGTACCATATTATTTGCTTGAATTGCGTTAAATCTTACTTAGATTTACGTGAATATTTATACTACAGAATATAATAGGTGCATTACATCTTATATGTCATGTACAGGGGTAAGTAGCCTTGAGTTACATGTCCTGATGTTTCGGTCACAGTCCAATCTCAAGCAGGGCCGCTGGTGGCTTTGCACTGCATCATCAAACGACCCACTTGACCTTGGTGACTACGTCATAATACTTAACTATGCGGCAATTCGCAATTTCGTCTTCACCGCATAAAACACATGTGAGGCACCCACTAGCTTTAGGTGCTACCCCACTCCGGTATCCTTTACACAAGGACCCATTCGAGGTCCGCCGACAATACTTTGTTGACTAGGGGCAACCACTCCAATTAAAACACTCCAAAGTCGACAGGGGCTACCAGGACTTTCCCCCATCCTAGCATTTGGGGCCATTATAAAACATGTATGGACTCTTTTCTTTGAGAACAATATACAACCCAAATGCATGTGACACGAGACTTATAACACTTCTTTTCATAGACCATATGAATATTCGAATGTTGTGAGTCATATAATCATGAAATCAAACATGGAACGTCTCAGGTTACGACTTGAAAATATTAGAACATTCAAATACTTATTTAAAACATAGGCAATAGCATTTAACACATACCAAAATGGAAGAACAATATTTAAAGCCGAACATATAAATATGGACATGGCCGAATCATTTGAGACTTATAAAACATATTATAACCAACAACTTGAACCAATATTTCCAAGCATATCCGAAAACATCATAAACAATTAAGCATAGCAAGATCATCATGTAAATCCAATTACATAGCAAGATATTATCATCAATCAACGAGTGCATATGATAGCAAACAATAATGAAATTTTCACGTGGCATATACAAACATTATCCAAAGTAGGTTGAGAGTCTACTTACCGAAAATCCGAAGAGTCAACACTAAGCAAGTTGAAATATATTAAACGATATTAGATGAAAACACACACAAAATCCTAATCCAAGTTGGTGCATGTGTGAGTGTGTCGTGCCTAGGGTTTATTCCCTCATGGCTACGAAATCCATTTCATGGCTAGAATAGTTCTTCAATACATTTGGGCTTCACTCATAAGGCCAAAAATCTAAAGAGAAAAGGAACCTTAGTTCAACTAAAGATGGTGGTTGTGGTCTTTCTCACCTTCCAAAGTCTCATGCTCATGTGTATAATGCTAGTGGTGGTTCAGTTTTCTTCTTGAGGAAAAACCCTAGCCTTTCCCAAATGTGTATGTGCAAAGAATACATGGATCCTAATCCTTTCATCACCCTTTTCACTCTAAGTGGCCGTGCGTGTGTGTGTGGTAAAAATGGTTGAGTGGTCCTTATCGTGTGTTTTCTTCTCCTTGGGTGGATTCACAACTTCTTTCTTGACTCATGGGGTTGGTTGGAGGAAGCTAGAGGATACGTACACGGTGTTTGGTTGGTGAGAAGTGGTGAGAAAGTGAAGATATGAACTTCTTCCCAGGATGGTCATGAGAGAGAGAGAGAGAGAGAGAGAGAATCAAAAATCAAATGGGCAGAGTGTCCTCTTGGTGTGTGCCTCTCCTGGGCGTCGGCCCTTGGTCTTCCTCTTATACAGACTCTCAAGTTCTCACACTCCCAAGACATGGGGAATCTCAAAGGTTGTATGCCATGTGCCATATGGCTTGGCCGAAACCCTTCCTCTTCCTCTCTTGAGAAATCCAAGTGACTTCTATTATTTGAGTGACAAGTGGCTCATCTTCTTGCTTAAGAAAAATCGAATTCCTAAGTGCCTTTAAGCATGTGACACAAAGTAGTCTAGGTTCATTAGACCTCTAGGTTGTGTTGGTCATTTCACAAAACCCTAATCTTAGACCTAAGGCTTCTTAGGAGTGTGCATGCTTGCCCAATGGTAAGTGGCTTGTATGGATGTGTGCTAGAGCCTTTTTGCTGCCAATCCATTGCTCTTTCCCACAAAGATTCTTTTATAACCTTGGTGAGAGTGTGTGTGTGTGTGTGTGTTGCCGCCCTTTGCTTTTTCCCACAAGACCTTTCCTCTCCTCTAGACTTGTGTGGCGTGTGATGTTTCCCTAGGAAATTTCCTCTCCTCTAGACAATTGGGTGGCATAAGGTGCATTTTTTCTAGGCAAGTTTGCCTCTTCCCATGAATCTTCTTCTAGGATTCCCAAGTGAATGACCAGTGGCATGTGTGAGGGAGAGTGGTGTGGTGGCCAAAACCTATGGACTAGAGTTTGCTTTGTCCCTTACGCCCCTACCAATTCCAATTATTTCCATCTTCTACAAAATTCCATACATGAGTGACACTTAGAAAAAAATAGTTGGAACCCTTGGGTAGGCATGAAGCCCTTCTTGAAACCAAAACCCTAATGCTCTTAGTGGGACATGCCTTAGCCCCTTGAGCTCCCCCATGCTCCACTTTCTCATGCAATCTCCTAGGAACTCACATGGTTTTGACAAGTGGCATGAAAACGTGAGTGGTTGGTGAGTGGGTGCATGATTGCCTCCTTCTAGAAACCTTCTACATGTGTCACAAGTGTCAAGACAAGTGGCCTTTGCCATGGTAGGCTTGCAAGGGCTTTTGGGTTACCGAAACCCTAAGTCCCTCACCCCTTCTTCCCACAATCATGTCTAGATTCATTGGACCTTGCATGTGTGACACGTGGCCTAAAGGTGTGATGTGTTGGGTATACCCCTTGTTCCCGTATGGTTTTGGTTTTAGCCCAATGAGCTAGCTGAATTTCTAAGGCCTAGTTGGGCCTATCTTATGGGCTTAGATGCCTAGTGCATTAGAACCAAATACTGGACCTTCTAATTCTCTATGCATCCACTGATATCAAAAGTCCTATCCAAGTCGATAAGCCACTTATTGGCTCTTAGAGCTCCTTCAGTACCCATAAAGTTCGATTACCAATATACCAGAAATCTCTCAAACGGGCATCCTCGATTCTTGCTTCTAGGCAGCTCTTTTCACACATTTTGCCATTGCTCTATTTGGTATCTCACTACATCAGTCATTTGCCATATGGCTTTTGCGATTGCTTGACCTTCTTCCAATGAAGGGTTCCTGGCCTCCTGATCTCGCCACCTCGGAGAAATATCATCGCATTGTTTGTGCACCATTGGGTCCTTTCCTCTTGAAATGCACAAAACCAATGCTTATCAGCTTCTCCTGAAAGTAGAGATTTACTCCACCTCACAATTTGAGTTCAACCGCATGCTTATCCTCTGAATGTGCCTCCTTAAGGATTCAAACCAATAGCTATAAAGTTCAAGCCTATAACTATTAGATTTCAATCCTAGCATTAGGTACCATATATTGTTAGAACAATTTGTGGTTTACCCAAAGACGTAATTGCTTTGATTCCACGGCTTTTGTGATGCCCCGAGCCCCCGCTTGGGATTGAACGGTAACTGAAGCATTAGGACATGTAACACAAGCTATATACCCCTCGTACATGACAGTTAAGATGCAATGCAGTATATCACAGTTAAAATTCTAATTAGGTCAAATAAACAAGACAGATATCATGGTACTAAAGCACATTAATCCCAAAGCAGAAATGTTCATAATAGTCATCAAAAGACTTAATTTTTCCAAAAAAAAAAACTCTCAAAACGTGAAACCATCACGTCAAGTGTCATCAAAATAAGTCATCTATCAAAGGGATCCTATAACATAAGTCCTTTAGTGAGGCCAATCCTACTTGGCCTTGTTCTGATTCGTAACAGTTGCAACACCTCAGTGGTGAATTTGTTGGTAGCTTCCAACCTTTCCAAAATAGACAGCTTCTAAGAGACCTCGCGTTTCTTCAGAGATGGTCTCTTGCATTTTCCCATGATAGTCCTCTTGGGTTTCTGTCGCAACTTCTACCATTCTGAGTAGGGGAATGGTAGTGAAAATTACAACAGTGAGATTTTGTAATAGCCCACTAGAAATTCATTGGTGGAATTTCTATTGACTTTAGGAACCTCGTGAAAACTCCATAAGTTTTCACGAATCGACCAATAGCGCAAGTTTTAGTCTGTCAACATAGTCAGTGTTATCACTCATTAGGGTGCTAGAAATATGAGTTTATTTATTTGAGATAGTTAGAAGTGTCAGAATACGTTATGGTTTACGCCTTTAAACTTAGTTGATTATTTAGGATTTAATGGCGCAATAACCCATTTTCATATTTTCAGACAAAACGCTTGTTTGAAACTGTGAATTTATTTTTAGGGGCACTTCGAGGTTGAATTTCAGTAAACGATTTTTCATATAGGTTAATATGAATATTTAGGATTTTTCAGTACTAAGTTTATTATCCATTTTTTGGGAGTGAATAGTAACCTCGATAAGCGCACCAAGTACAGTGTTTTCAAAATCACAGTGTGGAATATCCAAATTAGGTTAGAGAAGTTTTATTTGGACACTTGGCAAGATCTTAGCCACACATAGTAAATAGTATTAGACACTTGGCACAAAGAGGAACCATGAGTTGGATTATGAAGTTATCTGATTACGCCCAAAACATAACGCGGTAGTTGTAACATAGCTTTGGGGTGTTGATTCCTCAGGGAGACAGATTAAAGAAAACACAATAAATAATAAAAAGAACTAAAGGAAAATATTTAATGATCAATAAGGAAGAACTGGTTTTGAATGCAATTTAACATATAAAATTACAAGGATAAAAATAAGGATCACTCAAATTATAAATAGTAAAGCATCAGGAATTCTTTGCACAAATCGGATATTTCTAATTATTCTTGATTCATTAAATTACACAATTAGAGATTTATTCAAAGTCCCCAATTGGAAGATATAGAACTAAAAACCATTTTAATCGAAAGATAACTCTTTGATAAATCATTCACTACTTTTTAAAATTCTGTGAATTATCATCTTTATTAACAAAACTCAACGACGACAATATACCCAGTGGGCAATATTGCAGCAAAGAATTAAATCAATAAAAATAATGAATTAATCCAAACATAATCAAGGATCTTAACCATTCTATAGAAAAAGCATGACTGAATCTATGAAGGGAATCAATTCCTAAATTATTTGGAGATAAGAAAATACCATAGATAATTAGTAAATGATAAACAAGAATTTTACATTAATAAAGAACAATCATATGAATCAAAAATAAATTAAAAACACCCTCAATTGTGCAAGTTCATCCCTAACTTTACTTAAGGACTTAGCTATCCATTTCAAGAACAACAAAAACTCTAAGAACCAAACTGTGTAAAAACACTGAGTCCAAAACTCCCTCTCGAATTAATTGTGTCAGATACTCCCTTCCTCAACCCTTTATATTGAAGCAAAAAGCCTGAAGCTTTGTCTTCGTGTAACCCACTTTCAATTCGAATGAGTTGCATCCAGCCTTATCTTTCCATTTCTTTATTTAATCCGACCGAACTTGTGAGTTTTAAAAACATGCACAACTTAAACTAATACTTTTCTTCTTATCTTCTGCTGAGCACCGAACTTCATTATTTGTCCAGCCGTGTCTTCCTCGTTGTTGCCCATCTATTTCGGTGTCCCGCATGCAGTTTAGTTTGTATTCTTTTCTTTCTTTTTCATTCCTTTCGGCGTCCACTAATCGATGTCTCTCTCTTTTTCTTTTTCTTTTCTTGTTTGCTGCACCCACCAGCAATAACACTTTGTCCATGTGCATGTGTTTCTTTCTCAGCTCATCTGGCGTCCCGTATGCATGTTAGCTATTTTTTTCTATTCATTTTTTTTTCTTCTTTTTGGTGTAATGGAAATGAGAGAGACCGAGAGGTGGCTGGGTGGACTTGGCTTGAGGTGCACTTCATGATGGAGACGATGTGCAATGGAAGAGTGTTAGGGACCCCGGTCCTGTCCCTAAACATTAAGTCCACGAGCTTGCCTTGGGTGATGATGGGACCGAGTGACCTTGCCAACTTGCTTGGTCTTTAGATAATAATGGCCGTGTATGGTGGGAATGATGGGTTCCTAGGTTGATGAAGGTTTATTGTTGAAGTGATGGAATGATGACGATGATGAGTTCGAGTGATCTAATGGATGAATATGAGTGTTTGATGCAATGTGGAATGGATGGAAGGTTGCCCTCGATGTTGGGGCCAATTGGATGATGATTAGGGTTGGTTTGATGAAGTGTAGCTAGGGTTTTGTGTGGTGGCTAAGGAGGATTTCGAGATTAGAAGAGTTGGCTTAGGGTTGGTTTCTAAGATGAGTTGCTAGGGTTTGGGAATGATGTGGTTGGATGAGGTTAGGACTCCTTGATTGATGAGCCACTTTGGGAAAGATGGGAATTAGGTTAAGGATGAAGATGAGTTATGTTTGAATGGGTCTAGGGTTGTTCCTTGAGTTTAAGGATTTGGAGATGGAAGATGAGATTTGAATATGGCAAGATAGGATGATAGTTTTTGATTGATTTGAGTGATTCTAGGGAATGAGTGGTTTGAGGGATTGGATATGGAAGATGAGATTTGGTTATGGTAAGATAAAGGAGGTATGATTTGAATATGGCAAGAGGTGGAAAGTCTTTGGTTGACTTGAGAAATTCTAGGAATGGAGTGATTCTAGGGAAGTTGAGTGATTGGAGGGATTGGGATTCAGTTTTGGCTATTGAGGTAAGTCTTGGTTGGATAGAGATATTGTAGGGATGGGGAGGTTTAAGGGATTGACAATGGGTTGGCAATTCCTTAAATCAAGGGATATGGATTTGGAAGATAGGTTTGGGATGATGGGTAAGGTGGCTAGGGTTGATCCTAAATGGTAAGAGGCATGGGAGTTGTTGGGAATTGGGAGTTTGACTAGGCCAAAGGATGGATTTCGAATTTTGATTATTTGGGAGATGGGATAAGGATTCCTAAGTGGTAGGAATTACCTTGTGGGAGTTTAGGGTTAAGTTGGATGAAGGGTGGCTAGGGTTAGGATTCCTCAAGTTTAGGAGATGGTTTTGGGATTGGTAGGATTTGTGGGATTGATTGGAATGAGTCAACTTTCCCTAAGTTAAGGAAATTGCCTAATGGGACTCTTGAGGGGTGGTTAGAGTTTATGGAAGACAAGGGTTTCGGCTAGGGTTATGGAAATGATGGAGGCTAGGTCTTATGGTAGTGATGTGTATGGAAAGTAGGGCAAACATACATTGGTCGAGATATATGAGTGGGAAAGATCAAATGGGTGAATGGATTGTGTTTGTGATATGGAATGATGCAAGACAATGTATGAACAATGGAAAAGTTATGAACAAGGGATGAATGGACTCAACAATTGACTATGAAGACTCTCTTTATGGTTTTTATGGGTATTTTGTGAAACCAAAGAATACTAAGATTGAGACTTAGGATATCTTTGATTTGCATGAAAATAAAGATGAACAAGATGGAAAACATAAGAATAATGTATTTTTAGATTTTGAATAGAGAATGGAAAACATAAACAAGAGATTGACAAATTGAATGGAACAAAAGAAATAACAAAACAACTTTGATTCACGAATTTCACAAAGTTGCAAAGAAACAAGATAGATTGAATCACCACCTATTCACGAATTTCAAGGTGATGATCCTCTACTAGGGATTCACGAATTTCACCCAAGTAGCCCAAGTGCTAAGCACCGATGGTGATCTCAAGAACACAAGCCGCCCACTAAGGGATTTGCCAAATTGTCAAAAGATGTAAAATGAAATGCCTAAGGATCCTATTTATAGAGATTACAAAGTGGAAACCCCCAATAGGTCTCTTGAAATATAATAAAATAAAATAAATAAAGATAAATAAATGATATGGTCTTGCATGGCCAATGTGGCCCGTGATATGTCTTGGCCCTTGGTTGGCCTTGGCTAGCCTTGATCATGGAAGTGGTCCGATCTTTGTTGTCCATGCATGGCTAGGAGCTTGTCTAGGACCTTGTTCTAGGGCAGTTTTTTATGGGATCCCAACAAAGAGGTTGGGCACGGCTGGGCTGAGGTGCAATGGAGGTTCCGAGTGAAATAAATTCCTCTGTTTTCACTTCATAAAATAGAGGAATTTATTTGCCGATTTTCACGTGGAGGTGCATAGAGGCTGGAGGGACGTGCATGACTATTGCTGCCATTGGAAATCGTGCATGACGATGGTGCAGTGCACTTGGAAGTGTTACTAGGCTTTTGGCTGTGAATGGAAATGCTATCTACCGTGGAATGGTGCTTCCGGAGTTGTGCATGGGAGCTTTGGACGGTGGCGATGGAGCACTGTGGATGGTGGTTGGTTGTGTAGTGTTGCTGCGAGACAGTGGTGCTAGCTTGATGCTACGGTGGTGGAGCTTGGTGGTGCACTGCATGCACTACATGCATGGAGATAATACGCAGGAGGTTGAAGATGATGAAAACAAGTATGGACTAAATGACAAGTCGTTTAGGAGGGGCTGTCGGTTGGAGATGACTCAAAACAACATGTCATTTTTGTCTATGAACAAAACGACTTGTCGTTTAGGGGACGAGAGTTTCAACTCCTAGAGACAAACGACATGTCGTTTTGTCCATTGACAAAAACGACCTGTCGTTTAGCAAAACCTGTAAAACAGAAAATAAAATAATAAAAATAAAACTTGGAAAAAGTAAAAAAAAATAATTAAAGAAAAAAAATAAAACCAGACAAAGAAACTAAAATAAATAAATAATTGAAAATAAAAATAAAATTAGACAAAAGATGGAGAATAAAATATTAAAAGTGTGTTGTGTAAGTGAATAAATATTGCCCAATTAAATCACAAGTTATAAAATTAAGTATAAACTATGCTTTTAAATAATTTAAATCACAACTTGGATTTATTCCTTTTAACTATTTTTCCATCTAAAACCAATGATAAAATAATAAAATAATTAAAAATGTATTGATTTTAATTGTATAAAATATGCAATAATGCAGCTCAATCAGAATCAAAGTGTGAAATCATGCCACCTAAGCGAAACCCTATTCTTTTTCATATGATCAACCAATTTTGTGCCAGACCAAAGAGGGTTTCAACCCTAGTGAAACCCTAAATGGTTGGAATCCAATTGAAACCCCAAAAGTTGGTTGAAACTGAAACCCTAAATGGTTTCCCCAAACCCTAAAGTTGGCCTCCAAACCCTTTTTAATCCAATTTCTAGCATTGTGTTTAATCACTTGATTAAATCACTTCCACATGCTATTAATTTCTCAAATTCTTGTTATGACATCATTATCCAATCTTTTAAATCTTGAAAATTTGATTGGGCCAAGAAAAATTGGATTTGGGCTTGATAGCATCTCAAACCCTAACCAAACCCTCTTTAAACTCCAAATTGAAGCCCACTTGGTTGAGGCCCACGAATTTGGCCACCTTGGCAAGGCTTCTTGAAGAATTTTTCTCACCCACATGGTAGACCATCCACTACCATTGGCTGCACCCAAAAGTGCCTTGATGTGAAGGAGAAATCCACCCCATCAACCTTCATATCTCACAGTTGCTGCAGGCAGTCCTTGCCCCTCTCTATTCTCCACTTTATGTCACATAGCCACCTTCAATCAAGGGTCATTCAAGCCCATAACTTCCCCCTCCAGAAGTCTAGAGGCGTGCAAGGTACCCTTTCTTTCATTTCATCACTTCTTCATCCCGTACTTTGTGAGAAACTCAAAAGCTCTATCTGGGGCAGATTTCTGTGTCTTTTGGCCTGGATATTTTCGACCCTCTGCAGGTATTTTTCAATTAATAATTCATAAAAAATTTTCATCTTTGAGGTCTAGTTTCCGTGGATATCTTATTCATCTCATTTCATGCTCATTTTATTGGTCAAAAGTATTTTTAACCATGGAAAGGTCATTCTGGGCTTGAAACTAGAGAGTATGTTATGTTTTGGAGTTTTTAACCAAGCTAATGGACATATTTTGGTCTGAAAATTTTATGGAATGTTTTTAGCATGTGTTTATGAATGGTAATTGAGGTTTTATTGCATGACTAAAGCTTTTGATGATAGATTTCCTTAGATCTAGAAACTTGAAAACTGGAAGTAGAAAAACAGTTTCTGTTTTGAGAAATTTTGAAGATATTTAGTATTATTTTCATAGATATGATTTTTCTATGCATGAGAATTTCGGTTAGGCCTAAGATTTAATGTTGTTAGGTTAGATCCATGTTTTATTGAGTTTTAGCTTGAAGATCACATGTCTTTAAGTCATGGATCAAGAGATTTATCAAAGTTAGTTTAGAGAAAAGTTTCTGTTTCTGGCCTAAGTGTAAAACCAAAAACTTTCAAGTGTTGTTTTGTGATTTTTAATGACTTTTGTTTGATGATTTAAAGCATATTTTATCTTAGGATGATGTTATGAATATGTTAGAAGTAAGATTTGATTTTTTTTTGAATTCTTGGAGATGTTTTTATTAAGGTTAAAATTTGTAATTTAAGGATTTACTTCTTGTTAAAAAGTTTGGATCTTTTTACAAAAAGTTTGTTGTTGATGATTAGTTTTTTTCTTAATGGATATTTTAAGTGTGTTTTTAAACTTAGGATAAAAAGATATTTGTTGCAAAAATTTCGTTTGATCATGAGTTTTTAAAATTTGAAAGAAATCAAGGGAAATATAGCCTATGTAAGTTTCGGCCATAGAGAGTTTTAATGGTTGTGAATGATTTTAAATTTTTCTGAGTTGATATTTGAGTTTAGGACAAAATTTACATGAGGAATGTAAATTTTGGTAATTTTTGGAATTATGATGTGAAATTCTTAAGTTAGGGGTAAAATAGTCATTTTCCCACAAAGAGGGTAAAATGGTAATTTTACCCATAAGATGATATAAAATGGTAACATGATATAAAATGGTAAAATGAGATAAGAATACGCAATCATGGTAACCCCATGAGATAAGCATACACTATCATGATAACCCCATGAGATAAGGATACTCAATCACGGTAATCCCATGAGATAAGAATACGCAATCATGGTAACCCCATGGGATAAGAATACACAATCATGGTAACCCCATGAGATACGAATACACAATCATGGTAACCCCATGAAATAAAAATACGCTATCATGGTAACCCCATGAGATAAGATTAAGTAATCATGGTAACCCCATGAGATAAGATTAAGTAATCATGGTAACCCCATGAGATAAGACTATTCTATCATGGTGACCCCATGAGACAAGAATATGTTTAAAGTTCAAGTTTATATCATGTTATGTTTAGGTTCATGTTATCTTCAAGTTCATGTTATGTTCAAATTCACGTTCATGTTATGTACGTTCACGTTCATGCTATGTTTCAAGTCCATGTTATGTTTCAAATTCACGTTCATGTCAGGTTATGTTCACGTTCATGTTATGTTCAAGTTCACGTTCATATTATGTCATATTCATGTTCACGTTATGTTTCAAGTTCACGTTTATGTTATGTTATGCTCAGGTTCATGTTATGTTCAAGTTCATGTTCAAATTATGTATGTTCACGTTCATACTATGTTTCAAGTCCATGTTACGTTTCAAGTTCACGTTCATACTATGTTGCTAGTCCATGTTATGTTTTAAGTTCACGTACATGTTTTGTCACTTCAAACTAAGTTTTAGTTTCAATTCAAGTTATGTCAGCTCATGCCATGTTCTGTCAAGTCACATTATGCATACTATTTCATGCCATGTTATATCAAGTTATGCTATGTTACTATTGACTTTGATTATGCATTCATACTTTTGCTGCCATGCATACATCATTAACCTATGTGGAAGTTTCTTGTTAACTTACTGAGATTTGTAATCAAATCTCACTATGGTAGTTCCAACTACCATTCCCCCCAAATGGTAGGCAATGTGTCAGGATCAGAGTAAGGAGCAGACACTAGCAGACTGGAGGAGGTTGACTAGATGCCTTAGACGCAACGGGGAGCTTGCAGCCTCCATAGTTAGGTCTTTGGATAGTATTCCGGCATCGTTAGTTAAGTTACCCGAGTTAATCAACGAACTAGCCCAGTATTTTGGCCATGTAATTATAGTGCCAGGTCTCCGTTGTTTTGAGAATACAGTCTTCTGAGACTCATGCTATAATCATTGATATTTATTCTGTTAGGCATGCATGGATTATGTTTTAACTATTTGGGATATGATAAGTTTGGTACATAGTATTGCTCAAGAAAAAAAAAATTATCCGCTGCGAATATTGCATAATGCTAGATGCATGTTAGGAATATTGCATCTTATATGTCATGAACGGGGGTAGGTAACCTTGTATTGCATGTCCCGATACTTCAGATATCCGTCTAATCCCAAGCGGAATCTGGGGGCATCACAGATTTTGAGACATCTCAGTAAGTAAACAAATAACAAGTAACAGATATCGTAAGCATATGTAAGCAAACTCAAATGAATGCATGGACATGAAACTTTACTTATGCATTTGACTTTTTGAGAATACCATGTACATCATGGCTTTCATAACCCTTTTCTTTCATAAAATATTTTTTTGTCATTTCATACTTGTTCATTTAACATATTTGTGAGCTTGGGTTCTTGTTCATATAACATAGCATAGCATAACTTGGAGCTCAAGGCCTTTCTTTGACTTTTAACTTATAAATGGATACCCCATGGCTCCCTTATGCACCGTGTGTTTCCCGTCAGTTACCGCATCAACCATTGGCCCACTTTGACGAAGGTGACTACATCTTACTTTTAATCATTCATATTATGGCAATTTGCTTTTCACCTTCACTGTATGACACCCACTAGCTTTAGGTGCAACCCCGCTCCGGTATCCTTTTCTCCATGGGACACATGCAATGCCGAAACTTAATCATGACCATATAACAAGCAATCATGGATATCCATGTACATTTCATGTTACGGCTTTAAAATATTATAACATGCGACCATGTTCTTTTTCATAAATTCTAAGGCATTCAATCAACAAACAAAAAGCGAACATTCACAACTTCACATGTATCATGCAATGGCCGAGGCACACAAACACTCGCATGCATGAGAATTAATTCTATGCCTTTAAAACTTTAATCTCATCATGCTGACCCTTCATCTATGGTCATGGCCGAAACCTATTATTCTTGAATATACATTACATCAACTTTCATGAACTTTGAATCTTCTAATGTGCTTAACAAAACTTTATGTTAATCCTTTGATGCCTTTAAAACTCAAAGAATTTCTTTGAGTTCAATCCATTTAAAAGATTAGGTAATGCAACAATCTCCATGAACATGTTAAGAATCATGCCAAAAATCCAAAACCCTAAATAGGGCCTTCCACTCCATATTCACGATATAAGATAACCACAATGAATGATTTCGATCATAGGTTCATCATTCACACAAGGATCCAATTATATCACATAGAGGAACATCATCATATTGAGCATAATCATACAACCAAACAACAAGTAAGGTCACATTGCATATACATAAAATATCAAGTACAAGTTAGAAGTTTACTTACAAAAATCCACAATTGATAAATAAGCAAGCTGAAAAAATATATACAAAAATCATTAGGTTCGGTTATTTAAAACCTTAACTCGTGTGTATGTATAAACTCATGACATCTAGTCTAAGGAAAAACTCCCAATATTTTGGACCTCCATTCCTCAAGTCCGAAATTTGCATCAACTCAAGCCCTAGTTTAAAATAAACCCTAAAACCGTGTGTGTATGTGTGAGCTCATAAGGGAAACTCCACAAAACAAGAGCTAACTTCCTCTAGCTTGAGTGTCTGTGTGTGTGTGTGTGTGTGTGTGTGAGAGAGAGAGAGAGAGAGAGCATGAGTTCATGGTGAACTTGCTAAAACTGAAACTTGCCTCTCATGGCCATGTGTGTGGTGAAATGGAAAGGTGATTTTTTGCTTCATACCTTATGTGATTTCCTCTTTAGAAGTATCTTCTAACTTTGCTTACCCTCAAAATGGTATTTGAAAGAAAAGAGAGTAACGTGGGTGTTGTTTGGATGGTGAGAAAGTGATGGAAAGGAAAGAGAAAGGTTGTGGCCAAAAGCTTCAAGAGAAAATCCTCCAAGTGACTTAAAAAAATAGGGTTTTCAGCATCCTCTCCCTTTTATAGACATAAGAGGCTTCTTGTACAAGCTAAGCTTATTTGCATGGATGCCAAGTGGTACCTCGCCCTTAAGTCCCCTCCCTTTCTCCATCATTTGATTGTGTTGGGAACACAAGAGAGTTTTTGGACAAGTGGTGCCTCCCTCTCAAAGCCAAAACCTCCATCCCCTAATTGCCCTTCATCTTGTGTCTTGGTTCAATGAACCTCATGGCAAAATGATCTCCTACAAGTGTGCATGTGTGCAAAATGGCACATAAGGAGTGTGTGTGTGCATGATGGTTGAAAAGTCCATTTCATCCTAAGAAGATTTTTCTTCCACCAATGTCTTGGACATTGTGTGATTGGTCACAAAGGTGGCAAAAGTGCATAAACTTCCTTGCCCTAGCCGTCCACCACAAAGGACTTTCTTACATAAATCCTTCTAGAACCCTAGTAGGCATGTAGCCCCTTCTAACAACAAGATCTTTTGCTTTCCCAAGATAAGACTATTCACCTTCCATTTGCATGTATGATACATGGCAAAAATCAAATCATGTCCCTCTATGGTTGTCGTGCATGCCCTTTGGGCTTTCCTCAAGTTCCAACTTTTCATATCTCTTCATCTTCCTTCTAGAAACTCTCCCCTATAGTGACAAATGTCAACATACTATCACCTCACAAGAAAGCCTTCTTGCATGTGTAACACATGGCAAGAGGGAATCCAATCCCTAGGGTAGGTGCATACCCTAATTCCAATGGGCTCCAAAACCCTAATTCCACTACAAGGCCGAATTCCTCATGGGTTTGGGTCTTCCTCAAGATCTCATATGCCTTCTATTCCAACCTAAGTTCTCAATGGGTTATTCCTCCTCTCTTGGCCCAAATTAACAATATTTAATAAAATGCATAAAAAGCTTAGCAAAAATCTTGGTCATCACATCCTCCCCCTTTAGAAAAATATTTCATCCTCAAAATTGATACCGTAGTCACAAAACAAAACTATTAATAGAAAGAAAACCAATCCTCATTGGTACCTTTTGCACTAGCTGCGGTAGAATCCTTAGATGATGACGGAAGCTGTACTTCGCCTTCTTCTTCTGTCATCGAATCTTGCAATAAATAGAATATCACATCCAAGTCATAATTATAATACATGTTTACTCACATCTCATTTAACTTATGCTCAATCTTGAGCTCAATATCTTCAATGGGTTGTCCTTCTTCACAATAACAAAAACGGTCAGTAGACATATCTGTAGTTTCAAAAGGCACATATCTTAAAGCGCGAGCTTCTGTAGCACGACTGGACTCTGCCTCAGGGTTAAGTCTGAGTAGACGTAACATTTCTGCATCTTTCCATACCAAAGGATCGTGTGAGGGTTGACGCTCTTCATGTGGTAAGGCTTTCCTTAGAAAACTATTGCCTCATAAATCTGTATCTAACACATGACTACGATGATGCTCGAACCTTTCCATCTGCTGCCAGTGAGCTCTCATCATTCGATCTATCCTTACTCATCAGTTCCTATGACTATGTTTGCATCTCACTCTAATCTATGCTACCAAGCATACAAACATGCAAGGGGTATATTCCTATTACGAGTCATGCCCTGTTCATGGGTATGGTAGGTGCACATCTCATCTCTAGAATTCACAAATTACATAGAGACATCCACACATAAGAAATCAAGGTACAATCAAACAATCATTCATAAGTGAGATTCATGAATACATAAGTGCTAAGTTACAAACAAATGAGGATATTTAGTCCTCATCAAATCTTCTCTTGGTACTTTTACTAAAGATACTTTTAGCTCTTGGTTTTTGCTATCCACAATCTGCACAGGCCATTCTTCATAGGATAGATTTGGCTAAAGTTGTATTCTACCGGCTTCCATTACCACATGCTGCCTTTCCCCAAAGCTTTTCTTTAATGACGATACATGAAAGGCATTGTGCACTCCTTGCATCTCGGCTGCTAGATCCAATCGATATGCCATTGCACTGTGACAACCTAGATTTTTTCTTTGATTCCATTCGTAGTTCTTGTGGATATTATTTATCTTTTTATTTGTTTATTTGGATTATTGGCTAAGTATTAGGAGGGTCCTTTATGCCACTTTCTATTTTGTCAGATTGGATCTTGGAGATTTAGGTTAGAAATGCCACAAGAGGGAAATAGAAGAAATAAGCCCATAGGATTTCAGCCCATTAAGAATTTGGCTTTGGAAGGCCAAAGTTAACCCATTGGACAAGGAGGAGGCACCACTTGGCAAGGGAAAGAGTTTTTGGTCTTTTGGTAAAAAGGACTAGGTGACACTTGTCATCCATATGTTGGACCCTTAGATGAAAAAGTGGAAGAGGCAAAAGGGTATAGGGATTTTCGGATGGACTTAGGTGCCATTTTTGTAAGACACAAGCTTCTCATGGACACATGTCAAGCTAGGATGAAGGAGCTTTTGTGAGTTCCAAGATGCGTCGTACTAGGGAAGACAAAAAGTGAGCTTCTAGAAGACATTTTGAGGAAAAAGAAAGGCATGTAGCTGATGGAAAAAGGGGGAGAAAGAGACCCAAAAAGCTACCTAGGGAATGACACAAAAGTCACCTCAAGTGACATGGTGATTTTGGCAAGCCCTAGAACCCACACACACTCCTCAAGCCACATGCCACCCATGCATTGAAAGAAAATCTTAGAAAGATTAGGGTTTTGAGGAAATGACCTTTTGACCACTAAGTGCATTGAACCAAGACAAAGAAAGAAAGGCAAGATGGGAAATGAAGGCAAGATGAGTTTCGGATTTGAGGGAAGAAGGGCACAGCTCAAGCCACCCTATGGTCTTTCCCATGCCATCCCATCATGAGGGAGATGGAAGAAAGCTTTGACACTTGTCCTACATGCGTTGGTTGGTGAAAAAGCAAGGAGAGGAACTATATACAAAGGAAGCCAAAAAGGGGGAGGTCCTTTTGCCCAAAAAGTTTTCTTGTCTCCTTAGAGTATTTTGGCTACCACCTTTTCTCTCTCAAGTTTCCACTTTCTCACATTTTCTCACTAGCCAAACACCACTAAACTAACCACCATTTTCACCTATCACTCTCAATATTTCATGTAGGAGCATAGCACTTGGAGGTAAGGATCTTTCACCCTTTCATGATGATCATGCATAACCAAAGTGGAGGAACCCATTTTCTTCACTTTGGGTTTTGAAACTTTCCACACAACCACACACTTTCACTTTAGAAGCTAGGGTTTTCTCTTCAAGGAAGATGGAACCTGAAGTGTTCTTGAAATTTTGAATGTAGGAGCACGAGATTTAGAGTGTTGTATGGTTCAATTTTAGCTCAAAAGAAAAATTAGGGTTTTAACCTTCAAAGGTTTTGGCCCTAGGGTTTTTATCTTGAAAAACGACTTTGAAAATACCACGACACTCACACTCACTTACATTTTTGGAATCTAGGGTTTTTTTGTGTTGATTTATAATATGCTATGTTATATTTCTAGATTTTGCTACTATTATCATTGGATTTTTGTAAGTAAACTTCCAACTTAGTCTCTTGATAACACTTGTATATATTGTGTAAACTCTTCCATGTATTTTATTGCTTGAACTTGCCATCTTATTGTATGTATATACTCAGTTCATATATTGTGTAAACTCTTGTTTGTATTTCGTTGCTTGATGATGCAAATGTATTTGGTTTTGGTTAACGTAATGAAATGCCATGTTTTGTGATGCTTTGGTTGAAGAAAATCTCGAGTATGCCATATTAGGGTTTCGGTTTTACATTGTATATGTGCTAAGCATGTTTGTTTTGACATAATATTGTGTGGAAGCATGATTTTATGAGTTGTGATGATGAAAATCCATGTTTTGGAAGACTTGGATGAATCGACCAAGACCATATTAGGGTTTTAAAAATCTGTTTTGATGCTATCAAGTGTGAATTAAATATGTTTACATGTATTTTTCATTGATCGCATGTTCTAATATTTTCAAACTATAATGCACGATGCATGTTGTTGTTTGGGCTAAATGATTCAGTTTTTACATGTCGCATGACTATGATAAGCGTTTCATCACATGTCCATGTCTCATGCATTTGGGTCTATATTTTCAAAAGAGAAAGTCCACGTATGTTTTATCAATACCCCAAATGCTAGGATGGGGAAATGCCCTAGTGGAACTCCCTGTCTACTTTGGAGTGTTTAAAGTCGAGTGGAGACCCCTGCGTCGACGAAGTACAGTTGATGGGTCTCGAATGGTTCCTATAAGAGGATACCGGAGCGAGGTTGCACCTAAAGTAAGTGCGTGGTATACGGTGAAGGCAAAATAAACAAATTGCCATAAAGAATATGTTTATGTTTATGACGTAGTCACCTCGATCAAGTTGATCATTGGTTGATGCTAACTAGCAGGGAACACATGGTGCGTAGGGGAACCGTGAGGTATCCAATCATGTGAATTATATGATATGAACAAGGCATTTGAGCTCTATTTCATTATATGATATGACATGACATGTTATGCCATGATATGCTATGTTATGATATGAAATGATGAGATGTGATCTCAATATAATATGATATGAAATGATGAGATATGATCTCAATGTGATATGATATGAAATGATAAGGAAATGGCATGATATGAACAAGAACCCGAGCTCAAATGATATGAACAAGTGTTAAAAGTTTAAAAGATGAAAAAAAGTTGTTTTATGAGAAAGTCTATGTTGCATATGTCAATGTTTTATGTCAAAGTACATGTCCATGAATTCATTTATGCTTTGCTATTATATGCTTGCGTTATCGGTGGTATGTTGACTGTTTACTTGCTGAGATTTCTCAAAATCTCACTGTAGTAGTTTCTACTACTATTTTCCACCCGGAATGGTAGAAATTGTAACAGATATAACTCTTATTTTGAAGTGCTTATGCTTATATGAAAACTTTTGGGATATTTGTACTTACTGGTAACCATGTGTCTTAATTATTTTGCCACTGTGCTTAATTATTGCACACTATTAGATGTTAGGTGCATTGCATCTTAACTGTCATGTACGAGTGGTATGTAGTCTTGTGTTACATGTCTCGCCGCATTCAGTCACCATCAATCCCAAACGGGGGTTGGGGTTGTCTCATGCACCGAATCTTTCCATAACTTCAACGGTCTTACATGCTTAGGATTCAATTTTCCTTTCTTCCCGAATCGTATGGCTCCCTTTATGGGCGAAACCATGACATACACCCAATCTCCCATACGACGCTTTGTAAGGTGCCATTTGTATTGTAGCCTGAAAGCTATTATTGTAAGCAAATTCTATCAATGGAAAATGGCTTTCCCATCGCCACTTAATTCCATTACACAAGCACATAACATATCCTCCAATGTCTAGATAGTACACTTTGTCTGTCCATCTGTCTGTGGGTGATAGGCACTACTAAACCTCTTGCCAAAAATGAGAAGTGAACCGCGTGTCCCTGTCATATACTATAGACTTAGGCACTCCATGAAGCTTGACTATTTCCTTAACATAAACTCAAGAAAGCTTGTCCAACGAGTCTGTATTAGCAATAGGTAGAAAATGTGCACTTTTGTTCAATCAGTCAACTATGACCCAAATCGAATTCTTCCTTTGACAATTTCCTTGGCAAACCTATCACGAAATCCATAGGCACGTCTTCCCACTTCCATTCTAGGATCTGTAATGGTTGCAACTCTCCAGCTGGCCTCTGATTCTCAGCCTTTACTAGCTAACAAATTGAACGTTTCATAACAAATTCTACCACATCTCTTTTTTTCCGTCTCACCAAAATTGTCCCTTCAAATCTCGGTACATCTTAGTGCTACCATGATGAGCAGTAAATGGTGTACAATGGGCTTCCTTCAGAATCTTTTCCTTAATTCAGGAACATTAGGAATCATTTTCCTTTCCTTGTAATACAACATCCCATCTTTACCAATCAAGAAGTGTTGTGGTCCTTCGGAGTTCATAATTTTTTGTTGAAGTTTCTCCAATTTATTGTCCTTACCCTGTCCTTCGATAATTTCCCCATCAGTTATTGGTAGAATCTCCGGCACCACCATTAACTTGATATCTCTTGGCGGCTTTCCTATCAGCAATTCCATCATTCCTGCCAAAAGCGATTGCACATCGGCCTGAGTCTATTGCTAAATAATTCCATGATACATGATATTTTCCTTTCTAAGAGTCTGCAGAATCTCTCAAAATCAGAATAAACTCCAAATACGTGAAATACTAGTTCATCAACCTTCAATATCCTAGCTTATTAATACAGAGGTCTTAGAAAAAATACTAGTGACGACACCAACTCCTTCAATTCCTGGGGCATCAACATCAACATTACCTGAATGACCGGCATACACTCTCATACTTCAAGAAATTCAAGTCAAATGAAAAAATTTCAAGCCTAATATTTGGTGCATTTCCTAAGGACATGTGAATTTATAACCTAGATATGTATTGCTCTAATACCATCATGTGATGCCCCCAAATTCTGCTTGGGATCAAACAGACATTTGAAGTGTCGAGACATGCAACACAAGGTTACCTGCCCTCCGTTCATGACATATAAGATGCAATGTTCCTAACGTGCATCTAGCATTATGCAATATTTGAAGCAGATAATTTTTTTCTTTAGCAATACTATGCACCAAACTGAAAATATCTCAAATACTTAAAACATACTTTATACATAGAGACATACTAAATATCAAAGATTACAACACTAGTCCAAAATGGTTATGATCATAAGTGTGCTGGAGATTCAACTTCATAATTACAAGTAGTAATTTGAGTTAATTTGAGTAAACATAAGCACAAGTAAACATAATTTGAGTTAACTAATTTATGCCACTGTCGCTTAATCAACCATGTCCAGTTGATTATTTTTCTAGTTCTCCTTTAGATCCTATAACAAGATCTACCATTTGGGGGGGAATGGTAATTGGAACTACCATAGTGAGATTTGATTACAAATCTCAGCAAGTTAGTAAGAAACCTCCACACAGGTTAATGATACATGCATGGCAGTAAAAGCATAAATGCATAATCAAAGGTATAAGTAATTATAGCATAACTTGATATACAACATAACATAATTAACATAATTGGAACTGAAATGTGAATTGAAACTTGACTTGACATGGCATAAATGTGAACTTGAAACGTAATATGGACATGAAACATGGCATAACATCAACGTGAACATAACATAACATGAACGTGAACAACATAACATAAATTTGAACTTGAAACATAACATAAACGTGAACATAAAATAACATGAACATGAACCTGAACATAACATGAACTTGGAATCTTTTTCTTTAACTACTTAAACTCAACTTCTTTACTTAACATGAATTCGATCTGACTTCTTGACTTAACATGAACTTTGATTATACTACGGATTTTACTCCTTCACCATATTACTCATAGCCTTGATCGTAGTACTAGGCAATGCATATCATCCTTGACCATAATATAATTTAACTATTATATCCTTTTGTACTACAATAGATTATACTCCTTCACCATAGTATTCAGTAGTGCATTAGCCTTGACCGCAATACCAGGCAGTACGTATCATCCTTAACTGTAGTACAACTTAACTGATAACATGAGCTTAACTTGAACATAACATGACTTAAACGTAACTCATAAGACATGACTTACTTGAGATAGAAATATTCCGTAACATGACATAATATGTAACAGACAATATTTCATAACATGACATAACATATAATAGACAACATACTAAACATAACATACTCGCAATAATGAATATTACATTACATGACATACATGACATACATGACATTCCTCTTTTTCCTGATATTGTCTTGATGGATTTTACCATAGAAATGAATAGTACTCACTAAGTAAGTTCTCAGAAAAGATTGAAGGGTCACATTGGTCCACTTAAGTATCAATCTCCTAAACATAACCTCCTTAAATTGTATGTATCCACACTACTTGTAGCAATACATGACAGAATATCTTGTGTAACAGATGAATAATTATGACAGAATAAAGTCTGTATAATAGATAAATATGTAATGACTTGTCATGGCACATATGATAACATACATACATACACTGTAGTTCCTTTACTTCACACATACATAGTTTACTACTAGTAAGTTAAAAACTAACTTATTTCGATCAAGCGCAATCACGAGGAAATGAAAGTAGTGATTTTTAAAAGTTATAAGTTAATAACTAACAATTAGAAATATAGAAAAATATCAACTTAGAGCAAAATTATCATTTTACCCTCTACATGTAGGAAAATGACCATTCTACTCCTAATTTAAGGATTTTGTATCCTAACTCCAAAAATACCAAACTTTACATACCTCATGTAAATTTTAATCTAAACTCAAATATCAATTCATAAAAATTTAAAACTAAACACAACCATTAAAACTCTATAAAGGCTAAAACTTACATAGGCTATTTCCTTTTCTTTTTTTTTTCTTTTTTCTTTTTTTTTTTGCAATTCTTTCAAATTTCAAAACTCATGATTAAACCAAAATTTTTCTTCTCATAATATATTCCTAAGAATAATCATGTTTTGAATCATGAATAAAAGTAATCAAAATCACTAAAACCATACTTAACTTTTCGGTTTTTCTTCTAAGTTCAAAAATATATTTTTGTTTCTAACTTGTTTTGATCAACCTCTTGATCCATAACTTAAAAAGATGTGATGTTCAAACCAAAACCTCACATGGTTTAAAAAGGTGTCCTAAAATAGATCTAAACTTTAAACTCAAGATCACATGGTAAAAAATCAACCAAAACATAAATTTCGCCAACTTGGCCTATCCGAATATCTTCTTGCATGCAATTTAATATCTTTGAAACTAATATCAAATATTTTCAAAAAATCATTCTAACATGTATATAAGAGGCTTAGGATCATCAAATGAAAATATCAAAGCCATTGGAAAAAGACAAGACCATAAAAGATTTAAACTTTTTCAAAATAGAAACTATTTTTCCTCTTCTAGATTCAAAGTTTCTAAATCTAAGAAAATATTTCACCAAAAGTTTTAATCATGCAACAAATCCTCAACCAATAATCATACACCCATGTTAAAAATACTCCATAAAAATATCGGACCAAGATCAATCCATTAGCTTGGTAAAAAACTCCAAACTATGACATACTCTCTAGTTTATTACCCAAAATGACCTTTGTGTGTTTTAAACAACTTTTGATTGATCAAATGATCTTGAAATGGAACAAATAATGTATCCACGTAAACTAGACACAAAAAGAAACAACTTTAATGAGAAAATTTTGTGCGAAAATACTTACAAAAGCTTCGATTATGGCTTGCAATAGAGTTCAGAAAAATTGCCCCAGAGTGTCTTTTGTGTTCTAACAAAGCAAACTGTAAAGGAGAGATAATTTTCATTGGAAGGGGGTGGAAAGCTTTTTATACAGGTTATGGAAGATTATAAGTCTAGAATGAAGCTTGAGTGTTGACATTTTCTTCCAATAAAATATACAAAAATCAGCTCAAGATATTTCCTCTAAGTGGAGTGTAGAATTGAAAGAGTGAGGTGGCTCTTCTAGATCCTCTTGAACAACTCGGATCAGCCATGTGGAGGGTGAAATATCTTAGTCAAAAATCAATGCTAAGGTGGCCAAATTCGTGGGCCTTAATGGGCCTAAACCAAATGGGTCTCAATTTTGGGTTTTAAGAGGGTTTGGGTTGTTATCAAGCCCAAATCCGATTTCTCTTAGCACAATAAAATATCCAAAGTTAACAAGGTTGTATAATAATGTTCTAACACAAATTTGAAGGATTAATAGCATGTGAAAGTAATTTAATCAAGCAATTAAACACAATACTAGAAACTAATTCATTAAGGTTTTGGAAGTCAACTTTATGGTTTGGATAAAACCGTTTAGGATTTCGGTTTCCACTATACTTTTGGGTTCTTAGTTGGATTCCAACCATTTAGGATTTGCTAGGGTGGAAATTCTCTTTTGTTTGGCACAATTTGATTAGTCGGATGGAATAGGGTTTTCGCTTAGGTGGCAAGATCTCACACCTTGATTCCTTCAAATCCATCAAATGTTTATCATGGTGTCAAGTGTCTAATACTATTCATTCTAGAAAAATAAATAATAAACTTAGCACTGAAAAAATCCTAAATATCCATATTGACCTACAGTAAGAATCGTTTATCGAAATTCAACCCCGAAGTGTAACGATCCGACCCGATCTTATATTTTTTTTAAGAATAAATTATGGATAATTTTATTAGGCTCAATAAATGAGTTTAAGCCCATAAAAGAATTTATCAGACATATTATATTTTTATTAAAACCTAGAGTTAAGCCTACGTTATTTTTTTTCAAAAAAATATAAATAAATAAATAACTTCAAGCTTGTGAGCTAGAGTTCAAACACCATTACTATTCTTCTTTCCCTTTCGTAATAAAATTCCTAATTACTACCCGAGTTCCTTATCTGAATTTCAACCACTTACGAAAGGTAGTCCTACTCCCATGCACGTACGTCTTTATTTGCTTCATCACAAGGGTTTCCGTTGGCCTAGATATAGAGACTGATCAGTACACTCAACCCGCACGTCTCCACTCACACTCACATGCACATCACGTACACCTCTTTCCCTCAGTTGCATACCGACCCTTTTAGAGTGTGTATCCTTGTAGGATTTAGTCTCCTAGGTGCAGCCAACTTCAACTTGACTAAACTTCCTATTCGTTCACGTCTTTCACCTCCCCCATTGCCTATAAAAGCCACCTGAGACCTGAGAAACACACAACCAGCCTCACTATAGAGCAAACACGTTGAGCCACAGCCAGCCACCCCATGCACGCTGCCCTCCACATCACGCACGCAGAGAAGCTTCGTTCAGCACTTCCCAAACCGCCAGCCCACTGCCCAACCCGAGTACAACCCCATCCCTCTCAGCCTGTGCAACGTCAAACTGCTCGACACCCGTGACCCCCAGACAACCACCCAGACCTCACCGCCAAAGCCAGCCGTGAATCATTCCCAACCCATTGGAATACTCTGTTTTTATACCAAAAAAAACAGAGCACATCATTCCCAGCGTCAGCCACTGCACTCCACCTCCACCAAGAGTTCCTCCACGTAGAGACCCCACAGAAACTGCCGTCAAGGGCTGTTCGGCACCCCCCAGTCCGTCGCAAGCCTCTCACGGCTTCACGGTGGGTTCTCTTGCTCCCTCACGCCGTGTTGCTATTCTCCCGTAAACTCTCGCTCCCTCTCTCGGTGTTCCATCACCACAGAGAAGCCACCTAGAGCCACCATAGCCTGCAGCTTCCCCTCTCGACGAGTTCATCACAGAAACTTCTCCCTCTCACAGTGAGTTGTTGCTCGACCCTCCTCTGCCCGTAAGCCTTAGTTGCCGTTAGTCTTCCTTTTTATTTCCCAGTGAGTGTTGGCTGCTCTCATATTGCTCTTAGGTTTTAGTTTTAGTAAATACATATATTGATAAGATTACATATATATCCTTTCTAAACCAGTATCTTGAACTTGAAGGAGTATTTTATGTATAATTATGTTTATAAACCTACGTTTAAGTATAAGTTAATTATGAATATTATTACTTCATTTTATTTGAAGTTGAATTTAATACTTCCAGTTGAGTTGTGTTTGATTTCATTAAATAAATATATTAATCATAAGATCCTTTTTATAAGAAAGTATTTAAAGAATTTGAAATCTATTTTAAAGTATATTTTTATAGTATTGATATTTTAATTAATAATCCAGTTAACTATTTAACTAGATTTTTAAGATTTCTTATGTTATATTTTAAATAGAACAATTAAGAAATATGTTAAGAGTATTTTAAATGATATTAGTATTTATTTGATTTCTTTTTAAATTAAATAATTATTTTTAATAATGAGAAAGTAAATCTATTTTAATAATCGAGGTTTTTATGACTTATTTTAATAGCCCAAATATTTTACTAAGTTATAATATGTTATTAGACTATATTCGGACTCTAAATTACTTTGGACTTGATAATAATTTTATTAGAGAGAAGATTATATTTTAAGGGGGATAGGTTTGTTTCTTAAATATATTTGGGTTAAAATTAGAATAAGTGAATATCAATTAATTATCGATGAATTTAGGGAGATAATAGTGTTTTAGGGATTAGGAGAACTTTAAGTATTGAAGAATTAAAATAGGATAATTCTAGCATTTTATAGTTAAATATTTAAATACGGGTTCGATTGGAATATTTACGGATATTACACGCTCATTGTATAGGTGATCGATTACTTGCAAAAAATAGTGGATTAGTGCTGCAATGTAAGTAGCATGATCATACCCTTACACGTATGTGCGGTAAACGACATGTCTTTTATAAAAATATTATGCATGTATACCCTTTATTGGAAGCCCCTTTTTATGTACCCAAGACATGATAAAAATATGAAAATCCATGATTTTATGTATGATATGATATGACAAGATATGACATGTATGTGATTTCTTTTGAAATCTATGATATGACAAGTATGCAAGTATGATTATGATGAAATATGAATGATAAGATACGTAACGGCCTATGTTATGATATGAAGACGGTACCTATGTTATGGGCATATTGCATTGCCAGGTTGTACATGCTGGTAGTGCACCCAGTATGTCTTCCTTATGTATGGATTCCACAACCCGCGGCCACGGGCGGAATCGAAATCTATTTAGATTCGCTAACCCTAACTCACGGGGGTCAACAGTGGGTAACGGCCTATGACAAGTGAAAGATAAGCTCATGTTCATGTTCATATTATTTCCGTATGTATTTATAAGTAAGCACGTTTTTCAAGAAATCTTATATTTATCATGTTTACTATATGATGTGTGCTTATTGAGTATTCGACTCATTTTAGTTTGTTTTCATGTTTTTAAACCACCCGAGATGATGAAATTTATGAAGATGAGACTGCAGGACAGGACTTGACCCCGGGAGGCGAGACAGAGGCCTAGACAGATTATGATATGATTTGCTTTTATGGTTTAAGATTTAAGTAAATTATTTTGATAAGCACACGAGACTTCCATATTTTTTTTAAATAAGTGCTTCCGCAGACTCTATGTTGGATTTTAAGTATTAATTAAATTATATTTTATTTATAGAATCTTTTGCATCTGGCTCGTTATTTAAAAGAAAAAGTTTTAGTCAAGTTCAGTAGTAGCACACTGGCTCCCCGAAAAATTTTAAAATGTCTTTATTGGGGAGCGGGGTGTTACACGAAGTGTCCTTAAAAATAAAAACACAGTTTCTAATAAGCATTTCGTCCGAAAATATGAAAATGGTTATTATGCCATAAAATCCTAAATAATCAATTGAGTCTAATGGCACAGACCATAACACATTCTGACACTTCTAACTATCTCAAATAATTAAAATCTCACTTCTCGCACCATAGTGAGTGATAACTTTGATTATACTCACAGACTAAAACCTACGTGATTGGTAGAATTGTGAAACTTATGATGTTTTTACGAGATTTCTAAAGCCTATAAAAATTCCACCATCGAATTTCTAGCAGGCTGTTATACCTTTTTTTTTTTTTAAAGAGGCGGTATCCATATGTCCAATAGTAGCCCTCACTTGTGGCAAAGGAATACCATGGTTACAAGCCAAGCATCCGAGAGATTACAGGTAAGAACAATAAAGTCCTCTCAAATACAAATCAACAAAAGCAAAACACGAAAAAATAAAGCTCCAAAAAGTCTAAACAAGCCTATCAGAAGAAACACAGGTAAATCTACCAGACCTAAGTAGATAAATAAAACATGCTAAACAGGACTAAAAAAATTATAAACGAATGGCGGGAAGACCCACCTTATCTACCCGAATAATACCTTTTAAAAACGGAAGAATTTGTTGTCTCGCCTCATAAATAATATTTCTTCCCTATTCTCTTGCTTAGCTAGAAAATTGATTCGCTTCTCGAAATTGATGGATCACTCTAACATTAAACCCTTCCATCTCTAAGATTAACTCATCCCAAAAATCCCATAAGTACCATAGAGAACATCTCCCTGGCCGAAACCACTCCACTACAACTTTAGAGTCACTTTCAATGATGATATTGACATAACGCAACCTTTTACACAACTTCACTTCCTCCAAAAGAGCCTTTAGTTTCGCCCCATTATTAGTACCAAAGCCAAAGTGGCGTGATGCCACCACCCCTGAACTTCCAGGATTTCCACGACAACTAAGATCACAATTCAATTTGATCCAACCCCTCGGAGGCTTCAGCCAATTGACTAATTTTCGTTTTCTTGCTAACATGGCTAGCCTATCCAGCCAAAACTCATCCAATAAGAGAAGGTCTTGTTGAGATAGAGGTCGAGAATAATTGATTCTATCTGCAAGCGCTTTGATACAAAATCTCACCGTCTGCCGAACTTATTTGGCACTATCTTTTACCCCTTCCATTTTCGCCTTGCAACGTCTTCTCCAAAGACTCCAAACAATCAGGCAAGGAATAATACTAGTGAGAAAGCCTTTTGGCATTGCCTTTCTTGCACAAATTAACCATGTTGAGAGCCGAGCTTTCAATGATCTCTGCCGCATACAAGGAATTCCTAGAATAGCACTAGCTCATGTCCATTCCTCATCTAATTGACCCGAAGATAATACATGGTCAATAGTTTCTTTATTTTTTTGGCTACAACAATCACAAGCCGAAGCCAAAGACACTCCTTTCTTTTGCACCCTTGCATCCACACTAAGCCTGTTAAACCAAGCTTTCCATATACAAAGAGACACCCTCTTTGGTAATATACCATTCCATAACCAATCATGCCAAGGTAACAAATCACCCTTGTTCCAAATTATCTCCTAGGCCATGGCTGTTGAAAATTTCCCATCTGTAGTTGGTTTCCAAACCCATATATTTGACCCTTCCCAAATGCATAACTTGGACTGAATAATTTATGTTGTCGCCGTCTCTCCCACAAGCTCTTTTAACCAATCAACATTCCAAAAATTATTATCCGAGCAATCTCTGATACACAGATTAATGTTCTGAAAATTCGCAGCTCACACATATAAAGGGCCTAAGGCCAACCATTGATCATACTAGAAAGAGGAATTGTCGGGGGCACAATAACTCTAATATTATCCATGACCTACGGTAAATTAGAGATGATGGAATTCCAAAATCGAGAACCTTGTGGTCTTCCAATGCCTCATAACATGGCCATTTCTCACATATTTAGCTTTAAAAAATTCAGCCCACAAACTATTTGTAGTTAGAAGCAGAAAAGCAAATTTCATATGGAAGGATCGTTGAATTTCTTTAAGATCTCTCGACCTAAACCCCCCTCTTTAGTCGGTTTACAAACCTTCAGCCAGGATCGCTAGTGCACCTTCCTGTTTCCATCAGCTTCACCCTATAGAAAATTCGCCATTATGGAATTAATACGAGATATAGTCATCATCAGAATGCTCAATATCAATAATTAGTGAATGGGCATGCTAGATAGGACATGTCTCAATAATATTAAATGAGCCTTGTGAGAGTAGTTTGAACTTCCATCCTGCAACTTTTTTCTGGATTTTTTCAACCAAAGGTTCCTTATACGAAACGTCAACCTTCCCAGAAATAAAGGTGCACCCAAGTATGTCACCAAAAATGTACCTTCCTTGAACCCCGTAATCCTTAACAAACCATGCTTACGTGGAGTATTGATTAGAGTAGACATGAAAATGGCTGACTTCTCTTTACTACTTCTCTACCCCGACCATTTTTCATAGGTAGCTAGATTGTCGACCAGAGATTTAATGGATTTTTTCCTTCCATTAGCAAAAATCAACAGATCATTAGCATATAATAAGTGCAAAACCAGAGGAGCCCCAATAGGGTGTGAAAAAGTCCAAATCCGACCTATGGCAAAAATTTTCATAAGAAGTCTAGTGAGGACTTCCTCCATCACAATAAACAAACAAGGTGATAGCGGATCCCCCTGCCTTAATCCCTAGACGCTTTGGAAATAGCCTTTATATGTCCCATTCATCATCACTGAAAACCATAGGGACTTCACACAAACTTCAATGAGCTAACAAAAATTATTAGGGAAGCCAAAGGCTTGCAGCACCTCCAAAAGAAAACCCCAATCAACTCTATCATATGCTTTGGCCATGTCGATTTTCAACATCACATTTCCTCCCACAGTTTTTTTATTTAGAGACTGGACCATTTCCTATGCAAGAAAAATATTTTTAAAAATACTACGTCCTGGAACAAAAGCACCTTGTTCATGAGAGACCAACTTATGAATAACTTGAGTCAACCGACTTACAATGATTTTGGAAAAAATCTTATAGGCCACTGAGTACAAACTGATGGGTCTAAATTTATCAAAACTTTAGGGATCAGGCACCTTCAAGATTAATAAAATAAAAGAGGAAGAATAGAACCTGGGAACTGTCGAACCACTGAAAAATCTCTAACTACCTCCACATCTTCCTTGACAATATCCCAGCAAGTGATAAAAACAATCAAAGCCATTAGGACTCGAGCTGCTTTGTTTTGGAATAGAAAAAACAGCATCTCTGATTTCTTCTTCTGATGGCTCATTGCATAGCATCACATTATCCTCCTCCAAAATAACTCTATCTAGAGTATCTGATAATTCACATCTCTCTACATCATTCGGCTCTATTAGAAAACCCCTGTAGAAATCTGAAGCTGCCTCATGGATTTCTTCAGCATTTTTCAGAACTCGTCCATCTGAGAGCACCATCTTAGAGATGTGACTCCTTTTCCCTCTCTAATTAATAATAGAGTGGAAAATTTTGGTATTTTGGTCACCTTCTACCATCCATTTTTTCTTAGCAATTTGACCCAGCCGTATAGCTTCTCTTTTTTCCCCAGCTTCAAGTTCAATTTTCATAGCCAGATAATCATCTTCAGTCTCCTCTGAATACTCAATTTGTAAATTATTATCTAGATATTCCAGTCTTTCTTGCAAATTATTATCTAGATATTCCAGTCTTTCCTCCAATACTCGAATGTTCTCTTATACTTTGCCAAAAACATTTTTATTCCAACCCCTCAAGCCTAATTTAGTATGTTTCAGTCGAATAGCAAGGTTCAATAGGCCATGAGCTGAATCTGGTTGGTTCCAAGCCTCCTTCACACAAGGAAAAAAATTATCATGCAAACACCACATATTCATAAACCGAAAAGGGGCCGGTCCATAAGAAGAAAAAGGTGTCTCCAGATATAATAACATAGGGCAATGATCAGACGATTTTTTGTTCAAAAAATAAACCTTCGCGATCGTAAAGTGAGTGGAAAAAGAATTATTGATAACCAATCTATCTAATTTAGCCCAACTTCTCGACACTCTTACATGTCCATTACACCATGACATGAAATGACCACTATTAGTGGTTTCAAGTAAGCCACAATGGTCTAGACACTCATTAAATTTGATCATAGAAATCAAAGGTCATGGGCTTCCACCAATCCTTTCCCAATCCCAGCGAATAGCATTAAAATCACCCATGACCACCCAAGGATGATCAATCGTATGCCTCTCTTCCAATTCTTTCAAAAGCTCTCTTCTTTCAAAATAAGTACATTTAGCATAAACAAAAGTAACAAGAATACGTTGGTTAGCCAAAACATACCAACCGGAAACAGATTGGGGGGTGCAAAACAATACCTCAAAAGCATCTTGCTCTTTCCAAAATATCCATAATTTACCACCTTCATGCTCATTCGACTTGAAAAAATGAAAATTCAAAAAACTCCCAAGAATCACCATACGCTGTTGTCTAACAAATGGTTCAACAATCACCATAAGAGCAACCTTATTCCTGTTTAGCAACAATTTCAAACCTTTTCCTAGATCGTCCCAGCCCTCGGACATTCCAGTAAAAAATTTTATCAATCATAAATTCATTTTTTTTAGATCGGGTATGAACCCATTGGGACTTCCTCACCGTCTTGTCATCCTTTAATTTTTCTATTCCAACAGCCACACGAGCTAGCATCTCCTTCTAATTCATAAGCTTTATCTTTGCCCATAACCAATGATATTTCACCTTCTTCCCTAGCCGAGAAATAACACACATCTAAATCGTTTTGGCAATGTTCAATGCCTTGCCCTCTGTTCATCCTTGGAGTAGTCGATTCATTAGGACAATCCTATGTTTGCACCATGTGAGTAACATCAATCGATTTATCAAAATTCCCCTGGTTTTCATCTTCTTCATCATGCCAAACCTCCTCACACTCTTCATCACTGGTCTCATATTGACTTCAATCATCACTATTGTCTTCCTGAACATAATTTCCTGCATCTGAGCCTATTTTCTGATCCTTATTTCTGGCTTCAATCTGATCAACACCCATAGTTATTGGTTTTCCAGTAAGATTTTCATCAACCTGGTGTCCTCCTTCCCCCGAATTCTGAACATCAGTTTGGGTTTCTCGGCATCATTATTTTTAATTCTCTTATTATACTCAGTACAATTCTCCACTTTTTTATCTTGTTCCTCTACTATAACATGCACCATAGGTCGTTTTCCTTTATCCACTACATTCCACTTCTCAACAGCCACTTCTTCATTATTACCAGAAGTTCCCCCACAACCTTATTTGATTTAGGCTGCCAGATGCATTTCTCCTTCTGTTTCCCCTTTTCCTTATATTTGTCACCAATTCTACAAACCACCGAAGTATGTCCTTGACAAAAGCATTTCGAGCAATAAAAACTCAGTTTTTCGTATGTAGCCTCTTGCCAAATGCATTTCGTAGGAGAGACAACAATGAGAAATTTTTGCACCAGATCTGCCATCAAATCAAACTCCACACAAATCCTTGCCCCCGTTGCTCAAGTCTGGTTCAGAGTCGCATTGTCTGTCCCAAGATAACGACCAAATCGAGTAGCAAGAATTTGTAGACAATCAACTCTATAGAGAAGCATCGGCAATTTTGGAAGAAAAATCCATTGAGGGGTCAGTGGGGATCCTTTTGAACGTCAAAATCCTTCATCCATTTAAAAAGTAGAAAAGTATATCCCTCCATCGCTCTTCCTTCACATGCCCATCCATGAACATGATTGATTGAGCTGCATTATTGCATATTTTATACATTTAAAATCAATATATTTTTAATTATTTTATTATTTTATTATTGATTTTAGATGAAAAAATGATTAAGAGGCAATAAATCCAAGTTGTGATTTAAATGATTAAAAGCATAGTTTATGCTTATTTTTATAACTTGTGATTTAATTTGATTTTGTTTCCTCACATGCACAACACACTTTTCATATTTTAGTCTAGTTTTGTTTTATCTTTAATTAATTATTTATTTTCTTTTTCTAGTTTTATTTTTGTTTATTTAATTATTATTTATTTTGCCTGTTTTATTTTATTTTGTTTTATTTTGTTTCATTTTATTTTATTTTATTTTATTTTTATTTTTTATTTTTAATTTTCTGCGCAGGCTAAACGACATGTCGTTTGGACAACAAGCCAAAACGACATGTCGTTTCTGGTTATTATTATATTCGGCTTTCTGCTAAACGACGTGTCATTTTGTCTATCGAATTAAAAGCTCCTTTGTCCTAAATGACTTATCGTTTAGTCAATAGACTAAAACGACAAGTCCTTCTCATCATCTTCAACCTCCGTCCAGCTTCATGCAAACTCCATGCTTACGTTCGAGCTCCTCCACCGAACCACCACTCCAGCTTGAGGCTCCTCCACCGAACCACCACTCCAGCTTGAGCACCTCCATACACGGCCAAGAACCGTTGCTTCGACTGCCCCTTCTCCTCCGAAGCTACCACATTGCACCGGGATGAAACACATGCCGAGTTATGCATGCACACTGTCACCGAAACTTCAAGCTCCCATGCATTCCACCACAGCCATACCCAGTCACCTCCAGCAGCAACAGAGGATGCCGGAGATCAAGTTACCACCGCCTAGTGAAGCCCAGCACCACGACCCGATCATGGCAGTGCCGTCATGGTCTTCACCCGTCGCTGCACCTTCCATCTGCAAACCACCAGTCCGAGCTATGCATGCACACCAGCACGTAGCCCGGGTAGATGAAGCTGCACAAGACTCTACTCACAGTGCAACTTCTACTCACAAGCTGCAGAAGAAAAAAACATTCAGTTTTTGCTAGCGGAGAGAAACTATGTGGGGAACAAGAATAACATGCATACCGAAAAAGAAAGAAAAGATACACTGCTGGGCGACAAGATGATGAACAAAGTTCGGCTTCCATTCAGTGGAGTTTGGCTGGAAAGAAAAAGAAAGAAAATAAAAATAGAACAACCAACCCATTCAGTGCAGTTCGGCTGGGAAGAAAAGAAAATGAAAGGTGGAAGAATAAAGAAATAAAAAATAAAGAGAGAAAGAAACCCACTACGGCATGTGACGCCGAAAGAATTTAAAAGAAAAGGGAGTGGTTTGAAGAGATGCAAACTTTCGGCAGTGGGAAACATCGACATGGAATTAATGATGGATGCAGCACAGTGTTTATTTTTGAAGCCTATATAAGGCTTGTAAACGGACGAAGCAAATCATCAAAAATTAGAAGTAGATTGTAGGGAATTAATTCGATAGTTTTTCTTTGTTGTGTTTGTGGACTGTTAAGTCCAGTAGAGCTAGGGATGAACTTGCACAATTGAGGGTGTTTTAAGTTTATTTTTTATTCATGAATGTTCTTTATTAATGCAAACTCTTATTTATCATTCTCTAATTATCAATAGTATTTTTTTATCTCCAAATAATTTTGGAATTGAATCCTTTCATCGATTCAGTCATGCTTTTTCTATAGAATGGTAAGATCCTTGATTATGTTTGGATTAATTTATTATCTTTATTGATTTAATTCTTTGCTGCAGTATTGCCTCCTAGTATATTGTCGTCGCTGGGTTTGTCAATAAGGATGATAATTTACAGAACTTTAAAAAGTAGATAATGATTTATCAAAGAGTTATCTTTTGATTAAAATGGTTTTTAAATCTATATCTTCCGATTGGAGAATCTGGAGATGAATCCCCAATTGAGTAATTCACTGAATCAAGAATAAACATAAATACCCGATTTGTGTAAGGAATTTTCGATGCTTTACTATTTATAATTTTAGTGATCTTTATTTTTATCTTTGTAATTTTATTTGTTTAAATTGCATTCAAAACTATTTTTCTTTTTATTGATCATTTAATATTTTCCTTTAATTTGTTTTTATTATCTGTTGTATTTTCTTTAATCTATCTCCCTGTGGAATCGACACCCCAAAGCTGTGCTACAACTACCGCGTTATGTTTTGGGCGTAATCAATGATCACATTCGTTTTTCATTTGGATTAACACATGATAGTCATCCATAAAACTTATCTTTGGTATTTCTTTCAAGCCCCATTTTTTCACCACATGCAGACGTATGATATCAATAGAAGGCCTAACCCTAAAAAATTTCATAACCAGGGCAAATTTGAAGTCCTTCACAGCCTTATTCATCTCTAGTTTTGAAAATATGAATCCCAATTCTCCATTGATCTCAATAGGAAAATGCATGGACATTTTGAAGGATGTAGTTTCATTCGTTTTGGATACAACGTGTACATAGGATCACCCCAAAACCTCACTATCGGCATTCCCCGCCAACGGTTGAGCCATCAAAGGGGGAGTCTTAAACGCCGTTGGGGCCAACCCTAGCAAACTAGGAAGGAAAATCAGGCCAAAAGAGGCAACCCGTGGACCACAAAGTTACCAAAAATAGGGGTACAAAAATCACCTAGAATCACCCCTCTCTCTCTCGCTCTCTCTAGCTTGTTCCGACATTGAAATTGTCCAGTGAGTTGTTACACTCGTTCTCAATGCATTGGTAATATAACATTTCATTATAGCATCATAACATTCATCATAATGTATGCACCTTGTAACATCCCGAATTTTAGTATATTTTTAATGAAGGATTTATTTAATTTATTTTGTGATTATTTATCTTATTTTAAAATTTTGGGAGTTTTTAAATATTATTTCTTAATATTTTATGTTGTTAAAATTATTTTTATGCGCTTTCTAGATTTTATTTACTGTTTTGGCTTTTAAAATGATCTTTAAATTAAATTGATTTATTTTGGATTTTAAATTTTTATTGTTGCCTTTAAAATATTTCACTGCGTTTGGTTTATTTTATTTAGCTTTCGGTTTTAATTTCTTCTCCGTTGGATTTTTTTCAGGACCCAGCTTGAAAGACTGGATCTTCTTTTTTCCCCTCTTCTTTTTCTTTTCTTTCCTTTTTCTTCTTTCTTCTTTTTCTTTTTCCTCCTGCTTTTCCCCCTTGCGAGCCGAGCCCCTCTCCCTTCTCTCTCTTCTCTCTCCTCTCTCCACCGTTGTTTCGGGTTCACTGTCGCCGCGCCGCCTCCCGGCCACCGTGCACTACACTGCCGGCACCAGCCCCTTCCCCATCCGCCGGCGAGTCTACCCTACCAATATCCGGCCAGCTAACGCCGCCGTTAGCCGCCACGAGCCGATCGAGTCCGAGGTGGGTTTTTCCCCATTCCGCCACCGTCCGGCCACCTCCGGCCACCATTTCTTCACCACATTTTCACCGGCCCAATACCAAGCTTTTCCACCCAAACCCGGCCCCGATCCGTCGCCGGAGCCGATCATACGAGCATCACTTCCGATTAGAACATTCCGGCCTTAAACCGCCTGTTTCCGCCACTATTCTCGGCCAACCACCACCACCATTAGATTTTCCACCTTCCATAGGCCCTACCCTATCAATTTCGAGTCTCCGTTTGAACCCGTGTAAAATTCCAATTTCACTGCATTTCGGCCAGTGTTTTTACACTGTGTGAATTTGCTGTTTTGGCGATTTCCTGTGCCTCGGAACCTGCGTAAAATTGTTTTAAAGCGCTGTAAGTATTTCCTAAACAATTCTTTGAGATTTAATTATATTTTTGCAATTAACTGCTATATTTTATATATATGTATCCTGGTTGGTTTCCGGACTGAGTCCGAGGAGTTCGGGTGTGGATGGATTGATCGGAGTATTTGTCGTGTGTGATTATTGTGATCTGGTTGATTGTTGGAGATTGGATTATTTGTGGTTTGATTAATTGTTGGAGATTTGTTATGTTGTGGTTTGGTTTTGGATATTGGATATTTTGGTTGTATTGTGATTTTGGGAGTTGATCATTGGTTGTGATGATTGATCTGGTTCATTTCATATTGCACACATGGCATGTTTGTAAATGGAAAACTGGGTTTTCGTGTATTGCATTCATGTTCATGTGGTTATTTTGAAAACTGGGTTTTCATGAGAATTGGATTTGTGGGTGCGTGTGTATCACGACCCCAAGCCGAGATGGGGCATTATCTCGGTGGAGCTCCTCTGGTCACTCGGGAGCGTAATATACTGAGTGACGTCCCTTGAGTTGTCACCGGGCGACAACGGGATCGGACGTTGGACGTGCCGACTCCGTGGCCCTTCTGCTGGCGGGGGCTAGAGGATGACCTGGCCACGAACGCACTGGGTGCGGAACTGGACATTGCTCGTAAAGTAGCCTGGACGTGCGGATGGTCCATAGGGGAGACCATGGTGCATATGGTTTAATTGGAATAAATGGAAATTGGCTGTTTTATGGGAAAATAGCGTGAGTTGTTTTTGTATATCATTTTCTGGGAAAATGATAGATAATGATTTTTTGGTGTGCCATTTTCTGGGAAAATGGTGGAATTGATTTTATTGGAAATGATTTTGGTGCCAAAGAGATTTTTGGCGTGCGTTGCATTATTGCACATTGCATCATGGGCATGCATGGCTAGTTGTGTAGATATGATTTTATCTCTGGACTTGGTTAGGTTATAACTTACCTGCGGTACCATTTCATGGTACTGCAGACCTTGTTGATGATGCAGATGCCGAGCCTGAGGATCTGGCTCCGCCGGAGGAGTGATCTGGGATCACTCGTGCTGTAGTTCCTTTTTTCAGACTTGTATTTATTTTATGGGACTTGGCTTTGTTTTTAAGGTATTTGTATTTTGGATATCTGTATTAACTAAAATTCTGGTACTAGTTGTCTTATTTACCTTCCGCTGTGTTTTTAATTGTGCACTGTTTATTTGTTGCACACACTTTAACACTTGTCGTTGGGATGCGTGACCGTGTTGTCATCATCCTGACGTCACGATTCCCGAGGCTTTTTGTACGTGGGAGTCGGGGCGTCACACACCTACCAGCATTAAGTACCATAAAATTTGACTTCACTCCGGTATCCTTTAAAAAGAATCCATTCGACTGTTCTTTATCAACACAGGGGTTACCACTCCATTTGTACTCACTCTAGAGTGGATAGATAAGTTTGACTAGGATACTTCCCCATCCTAGCCTTTTAGGGTCATGACAAAATTTCTTTTCATGCAATACTAAAAAAATATTTTTGACATGCATTTATAAGTATGCTTTATGTGAAAATGACAATTTTGTATAACGTGCTCAAATGATAAAAATTGTACATGTTATGTAAGCAAGTAGTTATGTACTCAATGTATAACATTATGTTTCATGCACAAAATGACATTTATAGCATCAATGTGGTATTTGTCAATAAATCATAAATAAATTATCAAAGTTTAAGTTGGAGGCCAACTTACAAACTTCCCGAATTTAGAGAATCAAAGCGGCTATAATCAAAGTTATACTAAGTAAGATGTTCATAAACAAAAGGGTTCAAGAACTAGTGTTTCCAAAACTGCCCCTAAACTTTCCAAGATTGCTACTAAGGCCCTAAATTTTTACTATTTGCATTTTGGCCTCACAATTTACCAAACTTTATAAACGTCATATTTTCTATGTTCAAAAATCATCTATTCCTTTAGAATTTTAAGAATCAAAATGTAACTATGCTAATTACACTCAACCCATGGGATGCATCACTTTAAGGCCTATGTGTGATTTCATTCTATTTAACCCCTCTATGGATGCATGTGTACTCAAATTCATCAAGTGCCAGCTATAATTATAACCTTAGGGACAAATTAAAAACTTAATCTCAAATCATACAAGTTCATTCCAACATTTGAGCATGTCTTAAGACCTAATTATCACTAAACCATCCATTAAGCATGCATGATGTTTCTAGATTTCTTTACCAAAAGATGTTTTAAAACTTACTTAAATCATGCATTTTCATTCTTATCCCAATCACAAGACTTTTCTAAATACACATTATTCAAGTCTAGGTAAAACTAATCAAAACTCCATGAGTTAAACATAAACTAAGCAAGACTGATGTATGTTAGATGATGAACACAAGATATGAATTTAAAACCTATCATGACATGCTTTCAACCTCAAATTTAAACCTTCAAAATTCATTTTAAGACATTAGTGAATCATATAAAATTATATTAAGACATGACATAGCTAAAAATATGACCCAAAATAATTTATGCATTCCCATGGCATAAATTAAAGCCTAACAGCTATGCTAATACTAAAAAAAATATTAGAGCAAGGTTACTTACAAAATTTGTGGCTCTTAGAACTCCCAACACAACCTCTCTACAAGAACTCTCACAACTCACTCAGTTTTACTCTTTTTCGCACACTAAGGGGAGCAATGCTCTCAAGACTCAAGAAAAGGCTTGGAGGGGTGGTTTGGAAAATGAGGAGGTAAAAGAGGTATTTATAGGCTTCAAGGAGGGTGGGGGACATTGGTTTTGGATGGAAAAGGGGCTTGGGATTGATTGAAGTGGGCGTTGGAGTGTGCTAATGCAAGTTTCAACTTGTCTCATCACTTGTGCAGGTGAATAGTGTTCAAACACTTCATCATTTTTGTGTTTCAAGTTGTGATAACCCGAACTGGACTAAGCATGGTTTATAGAAATAATTTTAGTTTCCATGGTATTTTAAGGGCCTTAGTATTTTTGGTTAAAGGAAAGGCCTTAGAATCTTTGATTGAGCAACTTGAGCCCAAGTAAGGAGAAACCCTAGAATGCCTTGTATAATTCAGTCCTACAAGGAAACCCAAGCCCAATGGCTCTAACCCCATGACCCAAACCCTAGTCACTAGTGCCATGTGTCATATATGTTTTGTACTATGAATCTAGTCATGATAGTGGACTAAAAGGGGAGAGAGAAGTGTAGGAAAAACCAAGAGATGGCTTGCACACCTACCATAGAGGAATTTCCACTTGTCAAGCATGTTAGAAACCTTCTAGAAGAATTGAGTTCCTCTCGAGAGCTCCTGCAATCGTGGAGGTTTTTTCCCTATCTTTGTACAGGTAAAAGTACAAGGTTCTTTCCATCATGGGAGAAACTTTAGAAGAATTATGTCAGAGGATGTCTTTTTCAGAGCAAGAAAAAGAGGAGGTAATAGTGGATGAAGGGTTGCTCGAGGAAACTAAGCAACGGGGTGAGCTTTTTTTATTGGTTTCATTACTGACAGACAAACCTTACAACCATGAGGCTTTCAAGCAAACTTTCAAGAAAATATGGCGCCCCGTTAAAAAGATATGGGTGAAGGATTTGGGATCTAAACTCTTATTGGTGGAGTTTGAAGATCAGAGGGAAATGGTTAGGGTGCAACGTGAGGGGCCTTGGTCTTTTGATAGAAATCTGGTTCTGATGAAAAATTATGGAGGGGACGTACAGGCGCCAAAAGTGCAGATATCTATGGCTGCTTTCTGGATTAGATTATATGACCTTCCCTTGGGTGCTACGAGTGAGAAGGTGGTGGGAAAGATCGGCAACAATATTGAAGTAGTGGAGGAGATTGATGTTGAGAAGGATGAAGTTGCATGGGGGAGTTTATCAGGGTTAGGATAAGTTTGGATGTTACGAAGCCCTTGATGTGTGAAAAATGTATAGACTTGGGCACTCATGGAGGTTGCTGGGTTCGCTTTACGTATGAAAGATTACCAACGTTCTGTTATGCATGTGGTCGATTGGGTCACAGCCATAAGGATTGTAGCGTCTGGAAGAATGATCAAAGAGCATGCAAGAAAGAAAATTTGCCTTTTGGTCCATGGCTGCGAGTGTCTGGCTTCCATGGAAATGCTTACAACCACCATGAGTGGCAGCCTGTGTAGGGCAGACGTCCATCTGTAACAGTTCCTTTTCAACATTCAAAGGATCCAACAAAAAATCAGGGAACAGATGGAGCATTTTCAGCACCGACAATTACACGCAGTAATGGTGCTGGATTAAATCAAGGAGGGGAAATACAAGAGGGACCAAATATGGTAACTGATAGGGAGTTAAATGCTGGATTATGGAGCCGAAAGGGGATGTTGCTAACACAGCTGATTTTCCACCTAGAGGTAAGGAGGTTTCTCGATGGGCTGCTTCTAGGCCATCAAGAGAGGGTGAGCCCAATATAAAGGTGGCTGCTGAAGCCCAGAAGAAAGGGAAAGGCCTAGCCCATGATGCTAGAATGGAAAAGGTGGCTGGGGGCAAGTGGCAGAGGCAAAGAAGACTGACAGGAAAAGATGCTACTTATCAGCTACCAAAAACTTCAATAAAGAGGAAGGGTATTAGAGAGGAGGACTATGACTCGAGCTCCTTACCTATAACAAAGCAGAGGAAGGTTATGGAGGCTGAGAAGATTTCAACTCGAAGATTCGTGGAGGCTGTAATTCAACCCCGCCGGGAGCCATGAAACTACTAAGTTGGAATGCACGTGGGCTTGAGAATCCACGTGGCATTCGAATCCTTCGTGACTTAGTCAAGAAGGAAGGTCCTGACATTATGTTTTTGTAAGAAACAAAGGTTAATTGTAGGACTATGGACAGGATAAAGTATTAGGTGGGGTTCCAAAACTGCTTAACAGTGGATTGGGAGGGTAGGAGTGGAGGTCTATGTTTGTTATGGGGACAGGAGATTGAGTTGATCATCAGAAGCTTCTCTAAGCAACACATTGATGCTGACGTGACGGATAGTAGTAGAAATGGGGGTTATTGGCAATTTACAGGTCTGTATGGGCATCCTGAAACCAGTAAGAGGGTAGAAACTTGGGACTTAATGAGATCTTTAAATAGGGGTGATCATGGGAGCTAGCTAGTGATAGGAGATTTCAATGAAATCACTAGCCGATTTGAAAAAAAGGGTGGGAAGGATATATCTGAGTCTCAAATGGAGAGTTTTAAAAAAATGATATATGATTGTGCTTTGTTAGATTTGGGCTATGAGGGCATCCAGTATACATGGTGGAACAATAGAGAAGGCATTTACTCCATTCATGAAAGGCTAGATAGAGCCTTAGCAAGTAATGCATGGTGTTGAGAATTTCCATATGCAAAGGTCATTCATACTACTACTGCATATTCAGATCATATTCCAATTGTGCTACAAACTGAGGGTTGTTTACAAAAATTTAGGGGTCCCAAACCTTTCAGATTTGAGGCAGTTTGGACTGAAGAGTGTGGGAAGTTGATTGAGAAGGCTTGGCAGGTCCAGTGTGGTAATGGACCCATTGGAGATGTTATGTACAATATCTTAGGTTGTAGTGAGAGCCTGTTAAGATGGAACAAAGCTAGTTTTGGAGTTGTACAAAAGAGATTGAAATAGGCAAGGGTGCACTTAGAGCAGATACAAGCTGAGAATTCAAGACTTCCAAATAGAGAAGCAGTACAAAAAGCCCTAGAGGAAGTGCAAATCTGGCTGGAGAGGGAGGAGATACTATGGAGATAGAGATCAAAAGCACTTTGGTTAAAAGTTGGTGACCAAAATACTAAGTATTTTCACAGAAAAGCCAGTCAAAGGAAAAAAAAAAAAAGAATACAATCACAAGGCTGAAGGATGATAATGGAGAGTGGCAAGAAGATGAGAATAGAGATGAGTTGATCATGAAATATTTTGCAGAGATGTTTACCTCCACTGGTACTTCATCCAATAATGATTTCTTAACATCTCTACAAGGCAGGGTTACAGCAGCAATGAATGAAAATCTCACCAAAGTTTTTACTGAAGCTGAAGTGGAGACTGCTTTACAACAAATGAATCCTACCAAAGCTCCTGGACCAGATGGTATGGCTCCCATTTTTTATCAAAAAAACTGGCATATTGTAGGAAAGTCTATGTCTAAGGCTATGTTGCATGCTCTTAACGAGGGTCATTTTCCTGCTGAGTTAAATCATACATTCATTATTCTCATTCCTAAAACAAAAAAGCCTGAGTCAGTATCATAGTATCGACCCATAAGCCTTTGTAATGTCATTTATAAGTTGATCTCTAAGGTTATGTCCAATAGGCTAAAACTTGTTTTACCTCAAGTAATCTCCAATTCTCAAAGTGCCTTTGTTCCAGGTCGTGTTATCTCTGATAATATTCTTGTAGCCTATGAAATGATTGATTATTTAAGAAGGAAAATGAATGGTAAAGAGGGTTACATGTCTATTAAGCTAGATATAAGTAAAGCCTATGATAGGCTTGAATGGCATTATTTGGAGGCTGTTATGAAGCATATGGGTTTTGCTTCTAGATGGATTCATTTAGTCATGCTTTCTGTCAAATCTATCTCTTTTTCTATACTCATTAATGGTGAACCAGTTGGCCCTATTTATCCTTCACATGGGATTAGACAGAAGATCCACTATCTCCCTATCTATTCTTATTGGGGACTGAGGGGCTTCTATCTCTTTTGACTCAAGTTGGCACAAGGAGGCAGATTTCAGGCATTCGAGTGTGCAGAAGTGCTCCTATGGTGAATCAATTGCTATTTGCAGATGATAGCATCCTTTTTTGCAAGGCCACTCTTCAAGAAAACATGGAGTTACAAAGAATCCTTGAAATTTATGAGAACACATCAGGCCAAAGAATCAATAGAGGGAAGACTTCAATGGTTTTCAGTAACAATGTCTCTTCAGCAACTCAGCAACAAATCCTCTCTTTTTGGGGAGTTCAAGCTTATCAGAATTATGACAAATATCTTGGCCTGCCATCTATGGTAGAAAGAGATAAAAGGAGGGCCTTCTCTGATATAAAGCACAAGGTTTGGTCCAAGCTACAGCAATGGAAGGAAAAGCTTCTATCTCAAGGGAGCAAAGAAATTTTAATTAAGGAAGTGGCTTTAGCTATTCCAATATATGTTATGTCCTGCTTTAAGTTGCCCAACTCTCTTTGTTATGAGTTAGAGCAGATGATGGTAAAGTTTTGGTGGGATGTACACAAAGTCAGAAGTTTATTGCCCCCTGAACCTACTGATGCAATTCTGAAGATTATGCTCAGTTAAGAAAGTCATGAAGACAAATTATTATGGGACATGAAGAGGAATGGTTGTTTTAGTGTAAAAAGTGCTTATAAACTGTTCAAAAAGCTAGCTTCAGAACAAACAGAGGGGGAAAGCTCTAGGAGTAGAGCAAATAAGAAGATATGGAAGGCTATTTGGAGCATGAAAGTCCCCCATAAGGTTAAGGTTTTTGCGTGGAGGGCTTGCCTTGAAGCTCTTCCAACTAGATGCAATTTGACAAGAAGGAAGATAATTGAAGATTCCACCTGCCAACTATGTTTTGCAGGTATTAAAAGTACAACACATGCTCTTCAACAATGTCAAATGCTTACTGAGATGTGGCATCAGCAGCTTCCTCAAGCCAGGTTTGCAGGACCGCATGAGGATTTCAGGGAGATGGTTTCTCGAGCACAAGGTAGTCACTGTCAAGAGGATTTGGAAAAATTGTTTATGATTGCTTCGGCATGCTGGTATAAAAGGAATCAATGGGTGTTTAAAGAAAAACAGTTGAAACCAGAAGAGATAATGAATCATGCTATTTGTTTGCATAAGTCTTACAAGGCAGTGAAAGGCCTTAATCATAGCAGTATTTAGAGAATGACCAAGTGGCAATTACCTCCACAAGGAATGACAAAGCTTAATGTGGATGGAGCAGTTTTTCATGTTGATGGCAGTCCAGGAATAGGCCTCATTTTAAGAGATTGGGAAGGAAAGGTGCTGCTGGCTATTAGTAAAAAAGAGGCCGCAGTGATGGAGCCTCTAGAGATCGAATTAATTGCTATACTAATAGGTTTGCAATTTTGCATTCCTCTTGGTTTGCAGTCTTTAAGCATTGAGACAGACTCTTTGATTTTGGCTCAAGAGCCATCAAAAGCTGAACTGTCGAACTCTATGTTTGGGAATGTGGGGGCAGATATCAAGCAAATGCAGTCCAGAATACCAAATTGCTCAATTGTGCATGTCAATAGGGAAGCAAATGAATCAGCACACAGACTAGCAAGATTTGCAAGAACTGTTAGTCATACAAGTGTATGGTGGAGTTTGTTCCCCCTAGTGTTCAACAAGTCCTATGGATTGATTTACTTTTGTACTAATGTTTGGTGATTAATGAAAGTGGTTTTCCTATCAAAAAAAAAAACCTTCTAAAAGAGACAAGAGACAAAATGACCTAGGGAGACTAAAATTTTTTCGGCCAACCCTTTCCCACACGCCTAGACCTATTGTTTTGGCCCAATTTCGAGTTCCAAGGTAGATATTCTTGGAAAGAGGAGCCTAGAGAAGAGAAAAGTGGATTTCTAGGAGATTTGCATGAGAAACCGAAGGGACACAAGGGGATTTCGAAATTTGGCTTACATCTTCAGATTTTGCCAAGTGTCAACCATGCAAAAAATTTCTAGAAGAATAGTTGAAGAGACATTTGCATGAAAGGACTAATCTACACTTAAGATTTTGGCCACTACACTCATAAGAACCTTTTCGTTTGCCACATGTCACTTAGTTTGCAATTTGAACCAATGACACATGAGGAGTCACCTTGGGTTATCCCAAAAAACTTGACTCACATAAAAATGAGCAGCACAAAAGCTATTCCAAGTGTAGGAGGATGTCACGTAATAATTAGAAATAAATTCATAGATCATCTCCTCAGGAAAAGTTACTTAAAATCAAACTTGTTTAAAATGGTGAAAATATTCACAAAGAGAAAACAAAAGTGGTGGTATGTGCAATAAATGGAAGAGTGCAACGAGAATAAAAAAGGGTACTAGTCATGGATTAGATTCATATTTTTGGATTTTTGAGTGTCGAATGAAATGTAAAAGACTAACAAATTGAAATTAACAATCAAGGAATCAATTAAGCTAAACAATCTTAATTAATCTGAAAATTAAATAATAAAACAAAAATTATTTAAGTCCTAATTAAGTTTTAATTAATCTAATATGCAATGTGATATGAACCCGTGGGAATGGGAATCCCTTGAACCCACAATCAAATTGAAACTCACCCAAGAAAGCCAAACTCAAGTCAACGGATGGAGAATCTAGACTTGATGAGAACTCGTTTGAAGAACCTAGATTATATTAAAATCTAGACCCATTGAAGAACCCGTCTCAAGAACCCAGATTACAAGAAGGAACAGCACAAAAGTTGTGATTTACCTTTGATAAGTTCAAAAGTTTAATTAAGAACAAGAGGAGTAAAACTCAACTCACAATGAATAAATCATCAAATTTCATAAACTTCTTAAAATGAGGCTACAAAGTTTTTTTTAAAACAAAACCTAATTGAAACCCTAGCCCAAAATAAACCCATTTCTTCCCAAAATAGCCCTAGATGAATAGTGCCACGTGAACAGTATCTTGGCTACAGTAATCGCTACAATACCTCTCTTCAAAACCCTAGTTCCTAAAATATAACTTTCCAAATAAACCCTTGGCCAAAATACAAGGCTTTCCCAAAAACCCTAATTCATAAAAATAAGACATATGTGGGCCAAACATCTAAAGCCCAATTATTCTAAACTAATAAAATAAGTCATTTAAATTATTTAAACAATTTGAAAGCTTTCAAGTGCCCAAGGCCTTTAAGTTATGTTATTGCCCTCTTCCATAGGTTGTATCAAATGATTCAAAATTGGATCTTCATCCTTCAAGCCCATTTTGAATGTTGGGCTCTTGCTTGACTCGTCCCAAGTGGATTGCATCTATCCTTGCATTGCTTCATTGATCTTCTTAGTTCTTAATCATGTAATATGCCCATATGGAACTTGCGAATGATCTTTAAAACTAGGTCCATCTTGGTTCCCATCAGATTGGATGGAAGGAGTGGTGGCATGTGGAGTGGTTCAATGAAGAGCAGAAAAATCCAAGAGCGATCCAAGGTCATCAGTTAGGTTTCAACTAAGTTCCCTAAGGATATGGTTGGGTTTTTGGCAAGGTTTCTTGGAGCCATTATGTCCATTGCTAAAATGGAACCATAAGTGATCAGATGAGGTGTGAATAATAAAATTGATAATGAGATTTCCCTTGAGAAAATGGTGGAAATGGCGTGGGCTAGGGGCTTATTTGGTGCAATGCACATGAAGGTGCACCTAGCTGCTGATTGATGGAGATTTGGGCATTGACATGGCTTGGCTCTTATTGACATGTGTTAGGTCAAGCCTAAACTTCTAAGTTGGTCTAAGAACAATGCAAATCAACAATAAAAATAAAAAATCTTAGATTATAAATGTGGGAAATAAATTAAAGAAAAATTAAGCTAAAAATATGGTTTAGAGGTTACTAATAATGTGTGAGATCATTGTTTTTCTTACTCAAGTTAGAAGCTTAACCATTGTTAGGTGGGAACCCTAAGGGCATGTGGCACATCTTGTGCTTGAGGAAAACCAATGGTATGGTGTATGTGGGTTTCAATTAGAAGGTTAAAAATGAAAGATAAGGCTTTTGAGCCATTTGTGTAAGCCTTGGAGGTGGGCTTGGTTGTGAGTTATTGAATGGACTTATGTCCAGATTTTAGGGCTCATCTAAGGCCTCAAAGGCCTACCAAGTTTGGGTCCAAATAACAAGTCTTTCTTAGGTTGAGACAAAGGCTTCACTCTCACTAAGTTAGGCCCAAAGGCTTCATGCCTACTACACAGATTGGGTCCCAATCTTAAAACTTTCTTAGGTTGGGCCAATGGCCTTTACTCTTACCAAGTTAGGTCCAGTGGCTTTATATCAATTATATTGGGCCTAATTTCTGGTGTCCTTCAAGAAGAGCTTAGAACCTTATATCTCCCAAGTTGGGCCTAAAGCTTTTGGTACCTATTCTATCTTATCCATAGTAACTAGGGCCCTAAATAAAACACTCTTAGGATTCTCTTTAATCCATCTAATACCTAGTCCATTTGCCTAGCTCATCAATATGCATGTGTCATACCACTAATGGCCTCTTGGCATTTTTCAACAAATTATTAACACACTAAAATCCTCTAATCATTATACTAACCCAAATGGTGCGAATCCTATGCCAAATTAAACTCCAAATAAATAAATAAAATAATCACATCTTAAATTATTTAGGATCTTAGGTGCTAAACGCAGGTCCTAAAGTGATTTTTAAGCAGGGTGTTACATCTTAAGGGGTTCTTACGGTAGTACCATAACCTTATGGTCTGTATGCCCCAGCCCAGGGCCAATCAAAGCTATGTCATATTTTTACCACTTTGTCCTTACTTAGTAGTAAACCAATTGACTACAAAATTGCAAAGTTATGAGTTTGGAGTTTTTCGCTCTGGGGCTTCTTATGGTACCACCATGACCTTATGTGTGACGACCAAGAATTTTGCTAAACTTTTTATGCAATTTTATTAAATATTGATAGGGCCAAGAGAGGTGAATAACCCAATTAGAAATTTAGTTTGGTACTAGGCATTTAAGGCCTTGAGAAAGGCCTAAGCCCATGAGTGTTTCGGCCTCTATAAGGGAATTAGGGTTTTGAAGCCTAATAGAACCAGGGCACATGCCCAACCCAATTCCTTGGATGCCACAAGTTATCCAATGGAGCCTATAGCTAGGACTTGATGAATCTAGATTGATTCATGGGAAGAGATGTGAGAGAATCTAGGGTTTTGGTTTTGCACCCTACCATAGAGGATCACCCACCTTCTTGCCATGTGTCATGCATGCAAGAAGACTTGCTTATAAGAAAAGGTATTATGACATTTGTCGCTAATAGAGGGAGGTTTCTAGAAGGAAAATTATAATGATAAGGCTATGGAAAGTTGGAGCATGAAGGAAGCCCAAAGGGCATGCACAAGAACCATAGAGAAATGTGATTTGCTTTCTGCCATCTGTCATGCATGCAAAAGGGAAGGAGAGGATGTCTTGTCTTGGAAATGGGAGAAATCTACATAGGAGATGGAGAGCCACACACCTATGGTTTCTAGCAGAATCTTGGTGGGAAACTCATGAGATGGACGACACTAGGGAAGGGTGCTTGCCACCCACATTTCTCCAAGACTTTGGGAAAGATGAAAGAACACCTTGGGAGTTGTAAGGTTTTGGTAGCCACCTACACTCACACATTTCACTTGCCACTTGGCAAGCATGCACACGGGAAGGGCAAAGAAGGAACTAGGGTCGCAAAATTGACCCTTTTGCCAATAGATACAATGGAATTAGACACTTGAAGAAGGGGCAAAGAAGGTTTCAGTTTGGAGGGCTTACACACCACTTGTCCAAAAATATTGGTGGAAGAAAATCTTCTTGGGAGAAGATGGAAATTTCGGCCACCATGCACAGACACACACACTCCTCACATGCTACTTGGCATACATGCACACTTGTAGGAGATTGAGAAAGATCCTAGCTAGATGAAAGATGTTAAGAACCCACTAGGTATAACTCATCCTTGAAAACTAGCTTACAAGGGAAGGGTGCCTAGGAGCTTATAAACCATCAACCAATCCCATACTTAGTCAATGTAGGATCATAACAACCACCACGCTCCGCAGCTGACGTCCACGGCGGTCCCAACGCTCACACGGGCTGACTGTGCACTAGGCCTTTTTTCCTAGCTTTGGGCTAACACTGCTATGCCGACATCACCCCCCATGCCGCACGATTGCAACCGTCGCAACATGGCCTAGACGTGGGGTGGCTCTGATACCAAATGTTAGGCACTGCTTGAAGAAGATGATGGTGTATTCGTGAAAAAGAGAGGAAGACAGATAGAAGTTCAAGAAGAAGAGGGAGTTGAAAAGGAAAAGAAGATTTCATTCAAGCAAATCAGCCATGGGTCTGTTCGAGGCAACCCAACCTCCACAATTAGTCTAGAATATTCTTTGTTCTTGTCTGATAGTGCTATACATTTTCTGTAACATCCCGGATTTTAGTGTATTTTTAATGAATGATTTATTTAATTTATTTAGTGATTGATTATCTTGTTTTAAAATTTTGGAAGTTTTTAAATATTATTTTATCATATTTTAAATTGTGAAAATTAATTTTTATGGTGTTTTCTTGATTTTTATTACTGTTTTGGAATTTAAAATGATTTTTAATTTAAATTGGTTGGTTTATGGGTTTTAAAATAGTTATTGTTTTATTTAAATATTTCACTGCGTTTGGATTATTTTATTTAGTTTTCAGTTTTAAAATCCTCTTCGTTGAATTTTTTCAGGACCCAAAATGAAAAGACTGGATCTCACTTTTTCCCTCATCTTTTTCTTTTCTCTTTCCTTTTCTTCTCTTTTTTTCCTTTCTTTCCCGCGAAGCCTCTCTCCCAACCATTCCCACACAGCGTTGCCTCTGGCCACCCTTGGTCGACACCGCCAGCACCACCGGCTTCCCCGTGCGCCGGCGAGTCACCCCACCAAAACTCAGGCCGGCTAACGCCACCGTTAGCCGTCGTGAGCCGTGCGAAGCCGTGAGCTTCACTTCGCCGTTCCGCCACCGTCCGGCCACTATTGGCCACCATTTCTTCACCACCTCTTCACCAGCCCACTAGCAAACTTTTAGACCCAACCCCGGCCCCGATTTGTCGCCGGAGCCGCCCCATCGAACACCACTTCCGTTTTGCACTATCCAGCCTTAAAACACCCATTTCCGTCGCCACCCACGGCCAAAAGCCACCACCACTAGCTTCACCACCTCCCATAGACCCTACCCTACTGTTCCCAAGTCTTCGTTTGACCCCGTGTAATTTTGGGTTCACTGTGTATTTCGGCCACAGTGTTTTTACACTGTGGAGTTGCTGTTGTTGGCACTTCCAGCTTCTCCTTGATCCTCCGAAAATATTTTTATAGTGCTGTAAGTATTTCCTAAACAATCTTTTGATATTTAAATATATTTTTGCACTAATTGTTTATACTGTATTCTGGTTGGTTCCGGACTGAGTCCGAGGAGTTCGAGGGTGGATGGATTGAGGACGGAGTATTTTGTTGTGTTGGTTATTGTGATTGAGTTGTTGTTGGATAATTGTTATTGTGGTTTGGATTTGGTTATTGGGTATTATGGTTGTGGTTCGGTGCATTGCATATTGCACGCATGTTCATGTTTGTAAATTGGAAAACTGGGTTTTCGTATAATTGCATTCATGATCATGTGATTGTTTTGAAAACTGGATTTTCATGTGATGACTGGATTTGTGGGTGCGTGTGTATCACAATCCCAAGCCGAGATGGGGCATTATCTCGGTGGAGCTCCTCTGATCACTCGGGAGCGGAATATACTGAGTGACGTCCCCTGGGTTGTCGCTGGGCGACAACGGGATCGGACGTGGGACGTGCCAACTCCGTGGCCCTTCTGCTGGTGGGGGCTAGAGGATGACTTGGCCACGAAAGTACTGGGTGCGGAACTGGGCATCGCTCGTAAAGCAGCCAGGACGTGCGGATGGTCCATAGGGGAGACCATGGTGCATATGGATTATTGGATAAATGGAAAAGGGCTGTTTTATGAAAAAATAGCGTGAGTTGGATTTTGTGTGAATCATTTTCTGGAAAAATGGCGGAAATGATTTATTGTAAATGTTTTTGGGCCAAATGTGATTTTTGGCGCGTGTTGGCATTTCTTGCATACTACATCATGGGCATGCATGATTAGATGCTTAAATGTGTTTTTATCTCAGGATTTGGTTAGGTTATAACTTACCTGCGGTACCATTTAATGGTACTGCAGACTATGTTGATGATGATGCAGATGCTGAGCCTGAGGATTTGGCTCCACCGGAGGAGTGATCTGGGATCACTCGTGCTATTTTTTTTTTTTCAGACTTGTATTATTATTTATGAGACCTTGGCTTTGTTTTTATGAGATTTGTATTTTGGATATTTGTATTAAACTAAAATTCTGGTACTAGTTGACTTAATTACTTTCCGCTGTGTATTTTATTTGTGCACTGTTTAATTTGTTGCACACACTTGACACTTGTCGTTGGGATGCATGACCGGGTTGTCATCATCCTGACGTCACGATTCCCGAGGCTTTTGTACGTGGGAGTCGGGGCGTCACATTTTCCCCTTTTCCTATATACCTCTGACACTCTAACAGAATTGAAATACAATGTAATAGAATTAAAATACATGAGAATGAAAAGTAAAATAACAGTAAATGACAATGAGTAAAACAGGTGAGGGTCACATCCCTTAAAGCACTGCGTTTCAAGTAAGTGAAACGCAATGTTTGAAATAAAAACAAGTGCCAGTGTAGCTTCCCAGTACGCTGCATTTTATTTCTCCCTTACTCAAACGACGACGTCCCACGATCTCATCCATATCTTCAGTTCACTTCCTTGACTTCGAACATAACACTTCACTTTACTTCAGTTCACAGCTTGTCTCTTTCTCCCTTGCGTACTCCTCCATTCTAGGGTTTCCCTCTCATCCTCCATCGCCACCATTGAGGACCCTAACAAGCTCCCCCCCTTAAAGCACCTTGCCCACAAGGTGCGGGTAAAGTTGCCTAAGTCTCCAGTACTTTTCCCATGTGTTATCCTCCTCCGAAATCCCAGACCATTTCACAAGTACTTCAGTAATTGGCTTGTCCCCTTGGCGTTTGAAGCGGCGATCCACTATGGCTTCGGGTTCTGGAAGAATTTCCCCGTGAGTGTCCACCGGTGGCAATGTTGACAAGGGTTGGATCTGGGTTCCCACTTTTTTCTTCAAGCAAGAGACATGGAAAGTGGGGTGAATCCTTGCCGTGGTGGGTGGGTTCAGGCGATATGCGACGGCTCTGACGTGTTTTGTGATCTGGAATGGACCATAAAAGCGGGGTGAGAGTTTCATATTCTTCTGGTAGCTAGTGAGGCTTGCCTGTAGGGCTGTAGGCACAGGTACACCCAATCACCCTCTAAAAATTCTCGTTCAACCCGTTTCTTGTCCGCAAAGTGTTTCATGCGGTGCTATGCATACTGTAAATTTTCTTTGAGTAATTGCAATGTTTGCTGCCTTGTACGTAACTGCTTATCTACTGAATCATTAGAAGATGTCCTTGGAATATATGAAATGAGGGGGGGTGGGGGGTAACCTTACATAGATTCAAAGGGGGTTTGTTTTGTAGAAGCATGATAGGATGTATTATACCACCATTTGGCTAGGGCTAGCCACTGGGCCCACTGATTGGGTTTTGCTCCTGCATAACATCTAAGATAACCTTCGAGACATTTGTTGAGGGCTTCAGTTTGGCCATCACTTTGAGGGTAATAGGCTGAACTGTAGTTGAGAGATGAACCCTGCATTGTAAAAAAAGTCTTCCAAAAAATGCTTACAAACACTGGATCTCGATCAAAAACTATCGGTTTAGGTAAGCCGTGCAATTTGAAAACATGCTTCATGAATAAATCTGCCACTGTGGAGGCTGTTTAAGGGTGGGCTAAGGGTATAAAATGCCCCAGTTTAGTAAGGCGATCAACCACCACCAAAATAACATCAAACCCATTAGACTTAGGTAACCCTTCTATGAAATCCATAGAAATGTCAGCCCAAGGTTGTTGTGGAATAGGCAGGGGTTGTAATAGTCTGGGGGGAGCAGTAGTTTCACTCTTGACAGTCTGACATAGTAGGCATTCTCTCACCATCTTCTTAATGTCACCCTTCATGCCCTTCCATATAAAATCCCTCTTGGCCCTATGGTATGTCTTTAAATAACCCGAATGACCTGCTAAGGGGTCATCATGGATAAAATGGAGAACCTTTACTTTAAAGGAAGAATCTGGAACAATGAAAATTCTACCCTTCTTGATAAGCAACCCTTGTTGTAAATGGAAGCCTTTGGGTGGATTTGAGTTACTTGAGAGTCTAGTAATCAAATTCATCATTTCTGGTGATTCCTTATAACTGGACTTTAATTCCTCAACCCAATCCGGGTTAGGAAAAGAAATCATGGCCAAGACTCCTTGTTGGTCGGTCTCTTCCTCCCCTTTCCTTGATAGAGCATCCGCTACTTTGTTCTCCGTGCATTTCTTGTAAATGATAGTGAAGTCATAGCCTAACAACTTACTGAGCCATTTCTGTTGAGTGCCCGTACCAACTCGTTGCTCCAATAAGTACTTTAACGCCTGCTGGTATGTTTTAATAACAAAGGACTGGTATCCTTATTACATCACAGCAGATTGAGTAGAAATTAAAAAGGTGTACAAGGAGGTTCATAACAAATGGTATCAGAGCCACCCCACGTCTAGGCCATGTTGTGACGGTTGCAATCATGCGGCACGGGGGGTGATGTCGGCATAGCAGTGTTAGCCCGGAGCTAGGAAAAAAGGCCTAGCGCACAACCAGCCCGTGTGAGTGCCGGGACTGCCGTGGACGTCGACTGCGGAGCATGGTGGTTGTTATGATCCCACATTGACTAAGTATGGGATTGGTTGATGGTTTATAAGACCCTAGGCACCCTTCCCTTGTAAGATAGTTTTCAAGGGTGAGTTCTACCTAGTGAGTTCTTAACAAAAGACCATTTTTCCATGAGGTTCATTGAACCTAGACACAAGATGAAGGGCATTTGGGGGAGGGAGGATTTCGGTTTTTGAGAGAGAGACGCCACTTTTCCAAAAAGCTCCCTTATGTTCCCAATAAAATCCAATGATGGGAAAGGGGAAGAGGCTCAAGGGTGATGCGACACTTGGCATCCATGCAAGGAAGTTTAGCTTGTTCAAGAAGTCTCTTATGCCTATATAAGGGAGAGGAGTCCAAAATCCTAAAGTTTTTTTTAGTCACTTGGTGAATTTCACTTGACGTTTCTGGCCACAACATTCTCTCTACTTTCCATCACTTTCTCTCCATCCAAAACTATCCACACTACACTCACTTCTTTCAAACACCTTTTTATGTGCAAGAAAAGCTAGAGGAAACTTTCTAGGAAGGGAGTCACGCAAGGTAAGAAGCAAGAACACTATTTTTCCTTACATTACACACACAGCCAAGGGAAGCAAGTTTCAGACTTGACTAAGTTCACCATGAACACATGCTCACACACACACCCATGACCAAGAAGAATATAGTTGTGGTTCTTGTGAAGTTTCTCACATGAGCATACCCATGCACACACTGGGCTAGATTAGGATTTTTGTTTTCTTCTAAAGGGATATAGACTCAGCTTCATTGCTTTAAGCTAGATTTGGCCATAGATTTAGTGTTTTTATGAACTAGGGTTTTGTTTTATGCAAGCTTCGGACTTTAGGAAGGGAGGTCCGAACATTGGGGGATTATTTCCTAGAAATATATTGAGAGCACAACACTCACTAATGCACAGTTTAGGGTTTAGAAAGAATGGATTCTTATGACCTTGTTACTACATTTTTCAACTTGCTTGTTTTATTGAACATTGGATTTTTATAAGTAAACCTCTAACTTTTACTTGGATATTTTATGTATATGTCATGTGAACTCATTTGTTGTTTGGTTGCATGTGGTACTTGAAATAATAATACTATCCATGTGATATAATCGATTTGTTGTATGATTATCCAATATATGGTTGAAATGGGCTATTGTTGTTAGTTCATATCATGAAAATTGAATGAGAAGCCACCTTTAGGGTTCGGATTGCATGATTCCTAACATGTGCATGGATATTTGTTATATGACCAAATCTTTTATAGGATTAAGCCCATAAAACACTTATCTTTCCATAAGTATGTTCACTAGTATGTTTCGGCTACACATGTATGTTCATTGACAAAGTTTTTTTTAACGCATTAGAAGATTTCAAGTTCATGAAAAGTTGGTGTAATGTATATATTTCAAGAATGGTAGGTCTCGGTCATGACCATGGATGAAGAAGTATTAACATTATGTGATTGTAGTTCTAATGATTTTAAAACCAATTATTGGGCATGCTAAGGTTTATATGTTTCGGTCACTACATGTAAAGTTTTGAATGTTTGTTCTTCCTTGTTATTCAAATGCCTCAAAATTTATGAAAAAGAACATGGTTGTATGTTCTAACATTTTCAAGCCGTAACGCGAAATGTACATGGATATGCATGATTGTTTGTTAAATGGTCATGATTAAGTTTCAAAATTGCATGTGTCCCATGGAAGTTCTAAGTTTCATAGTTCATGTCATGTGCATTGAAATTGTAAAAATCTTTCAAAAGGAAACTGAGTCCTTTTAAAAAAAAAAGTTTTGTCACAACCCCAAAGGTTAGGATGGGGAAATGTCCTAGTAGAATTTCCCAGTCCACTCAGGAGTATCTAAAATGGAGTGATAACCCTTAGGTCAACAAAGTACAATCGACAGACCTCGAATGGTTCCTAAAAGAAAAGGATACCAGAGCGGGGTTGCACCTAAAGCTAGTGGGTGCCCTATAGTGAAGGTGAAAAGTGAACTGCCATAATATGAATGATTAAAAGTAAGGTGTAGTCACCTTGGTCAAAGTGGCCAATGGTTGATGCGGTAACTAGCGGAGAACACACGGTGCATAGGGGAGCCATGAGGTATCATAAGTATGTTAAAGGAATAAGTATGAAAATGATGAAAAGATGTTTTATTAAAGAAAAGGGTTATGAAGTTATGATGTACATGATATATTTTTGAATAAGTCAAATGCGTAAGTAAAGTCTCATGTCCATGCATTCATTTCAAGTTTGCTTACATATGCTTATGATATCTATTACATGTTATTTGTTTACTTACTGAGATTTCTCGAAATCTTACTGTTGTAATTTTTACTACCATTTCCATACTCGGAATGGTAGAAATTGTGATAGAAACCCAAGAGGATGGTAATGGGGAAACAGAAGAGACTAGCTCCCCAGATGCCTAAGGAGTCTCCGGAGAGATGCGAAGTCTCTCAGGATTTGTCACTTTTAGAAAGGTTGGCAATCGCCGACCAATTTATCACTAAGGTGTTGCAGTTTTTTGAGCAACTGAGGAGGATTTTGAATTAGGACAAGGCCAATTAGGATCGGCCTCACTAAAGGACTTATGTTATAGGACGTCTTTTGATTAATGACTTATTTTGAGAACACTTGAGGTAATGGTACCACGCTTTCGAAGTCTCTTTTAGAACAATTAAGTCTTTTGATGACTCTTATAAAATTTTTGCTTTGGGATTTATGTGTTTCGATACCATGATATCTGTTTTATTTATTGACCTAAGTAGACTTTCCGTTGCAATATATATTGCACACGGCTAGTTATCATTAGGTGCATTGCATCTTAACTGTCATGTACGAGGGGAGAGGTATCTAGCCTTTTGTTACATGACCCAAATCTTCAGTCTATTTCAAGTCCCAAGGCAGGGCTGGGATGTCACATTATGTTATGTATGCATCCCTGTGCCAATCATAGCCCATCACATTTTTACAACTTTGCCCTTGCTTAGTGGTAAACCAATTGAGAGCAAGGTTGCAAAGTTATGAGGTTAGAGTTTTTTACTTAGGGGCTTCCTATGGTGCTACCGTGACCTTATTGTATGTATGCCCTAGCCTTGGGCCAAGTGTAGCCCATTTCATTTCTACCACTTTGCCCTTACTTAGTAGTAAACCAAACAAGTGCAAACTTGGAAATTTTGAAGTTGGAGTTTTTCACTTGGGGGCTACCTATGGTACTACCATGACCTTATGGTTTATATGCCCCATCCCGGCCAAATTTGAGCTAGATAGATTTTTACCACTTTGCCCTTGCTTAGTAGTAAACGAATTGAGAGCAAAATTGCAAAGTTATGACATTGGAGTTTTTCAATCAAGGGCTTCCTATGGTGCCTTGAATTTATGTTATGTATGCCTCATCCCCGTGCCAATCATAGCCTGTCACATTTTTACCACTTTGCCCTTGCTTAATAGTAAACCAATTGAGACCAAGGTTGCAAAGTTATGAGGTTGAAGTTTTTCACTCAGGGTCTTCGTATGGTACTACCATGACCTTATGGTATGTTTGCCCCATCCCTAGGCCAATCAAAGCCGCTCACATTTTTATCAATTTGCCCTTTTAGTGGTAAACAAATTGAGATCAAGGTTACAAAGTTATGAGGTTGGAGCTTTTCGCTCGAGGGGTTCCTTTGGTGCTACCATGACCTTATTGTATGTATGTCCTGTCCCGAGCCAATCAAAACTAGTGACATTTCAATCACTTTGCCCTTACTTAGTAGTATACCAATTGAGTGCAAAGTTGCAAACTTAGTAGGTTAGAATTTTTTGCTCGAGGGCTTCCCTATGGTTCTATCATGATCTTGTGCTATGTATGCCCCATACCCAAGCAAATCAAAGCCGATCACATTTTTACCCATTTACCCTTGCATAGTAGTAAATCAATTGAATACAAAGTTGCAAAGTTGTGAGGTTAAAGTGTTTTGCTCGGGGGTTTCCTATGGCACTACCATGACTGTGATGACAAAGATTTTTGCTAAGCTTTTTATGCATTTTATTAACTATTGTTAATTTAGGCCAAGAGAGAGGTAAAGTAACCCAATCAGAAATTTGGTTTGGTACTAGGCATCTAAGGCCTTGAGAAAGGCCCAAGCCCATGAGTGTTTCAGCCTCTATAAGGGAATTAGGGTTTTGAAGCCTAATAGAACTAGGGCACACACCCAACCCAAATTCGTGGACACCACATGTCATCCAATGGAGCCTATGGCTAGGACTTGATGAATCTGGACTGAATGGAGGGAAGAGAGGTGAGAGAGTCTAGGGTTTGGCTTTGCACACCTACCATAAAGGATCACCCACCTTCTTGCATACAAGAAGGCTTGCTTGTAAGAGGAGGTATTGTGACACTTGTCACTAATAGAGGGAGGTTTTTAGAAGGGAAATGATAAGGCTATGGAAAGGTGGAGCTTGAAGGAAGCCCAAAGGGCATGCACGACAACGATAGAGAAAAGGTGTTTTGCTTTTTGCCATCTGTCATGCATGCAAAAAGGGAAAGAGAGGATGTCTTGTTTTGGGAAGGGGCGAAATCTACATGGAAGAAGGAGAGCCACACGCCTATGGAGCTTTTAGAAGAATATTGTGAAAGGCACACTTGAGGTGAATGGCTAGGGTAAGAAGAAAGATCTTCTTGGGAAGGAGATGAGCATTTTGGCCACCACACTCACACACTCTTCACACGCCACATGGCACACATGCACACTTGTAGATAATTGAAAAAGACCTTAGTTTGAAGAAGGACCATTTTGCCACAAGATACAATGAACCAAGACACAAAATGAAGGGCAAAAAGGCAAGTGGAGCTTTGGTTTTGAGGAGGCCATGCCACTTGTCCAAAAAGATGCATTTGGTTTCCAACACAATCTAATGATGGGAAAGGGGAAGAGGCTCGGGTAATACACCACTTGGCATCCATACAAGGATGTTTAACTTGTTCAAGAAGGATCAAATGCCTATATAAGGGGAAGAGCCAAAAACCCTAAAGTTTTTTTTAGTCACTTGGTGAAATTTCTCTTGAAGTTTTCGACCACAACACTCTTTCTACTTTCCATCACTTTCTCTCTATCCAAACACTATCCACATTACACTCACTTCTTTCAAACACCTTTCTATGTGCAAGAAAAGCTAGAAGATACTTTCTAGGAAGGGAGTCATACAAGGTAATAAGCATGAACACTCTTTTTCCTTATACTACACACACGGCGAAAGGAAGCAAGTTTCGAACTTGACTAAATTCACCATGAACACTTGCTCACACACACGCACCCACGGCCAAGAAGATTAAAGTTTTGGTTTTTGTGAAGTTTCCCACATGAGTCATACAAGGTTTTTGTTTTCTTCTAAAAGGATATAGACTCAACTTCATTGCTTTAAGCTCGTAGGCGGGATGTTTTTAGGAAAGGAGGCCACGACTTTAGCATTTTTATGAGCTAGGGTTTTGTGTTTTGTAAGCTTCGGACTTGAGGAAGGGAGGTTCAAACATTGGGGGATTATTTATTGGAAATATATTAAGAGCACAACACTCACTAATATATGGTTTGGGGTTTAGAAAGAATGGATTCTTATGACCTTATTACTATATTTTTCAGCATGCTTATTTTATTGTATGTTGGATTTTGTAAGTAAATCTCTAACTTGTACTTAGATCTTTTTTGTATATGTCATGTGAACTCGTTTGCTGTTTGGTTGCATGTTGATACTGGAAATAATGATACTTTCCATGTGATATAATCATTTCTGTGGCGCCCCCGACTTCCATGTACGGACAAGCACGGAAATCGAGACACCCGGGATGATGACAGCACGGTCACGCACCCCAACGACACGTGCCGAGTGTGTGAAATGCAACACGTGTACAAAATAAAATGCAGCGGAAAGGTTAAGTCAGATAACTAAGTACCAGAATTTAATACAATACAAAAATAATACAGAAATCCACAAGTCAACATAATACAATTGTGTTGTTCATAAAACGACATCAAATAAAATACAAATACCAAATAAAAATATAGCCAAATGTCCCTACTCCTCAGGCGGAGCCGCATCCTCGGGCTCAACCTCCTCAAAACCTGTATCAAAAATCTGCAGTACCAAATAAATGGTATTACAGTAAGTAAAACCCAAAAGTATTCCAAGATAACAAATATATAATTACAGCGACCAATGCATGCACATGATGACCCAAGTTCAAAACCCGAGAAAAATACCATTTCTCGAAAATCACAAGTTTTTCACGCACGCCAAAAATCCCTTTGGCACAAAAATCATGTCCAATAAAATCAGTTCCACCATTTTCCCAGAAAATGGCACACAAAATCAACTCACGCTATTTTCCCAGAAAACAGCCAATTTTAATCCGTATGCACCATGGTCTCCCCTAGGGACCATCCACATACCCTGGCTCCCTACGTCACCCCACAGGTAGCGACCATGCGAGTGATACAACACGAGTGATGCCCAGTTCCGCGCCCATCGCGTACATAGCCAAGCATCCTCTGATCTCCGCCAGCCCGAGAGATCACGGAGTCGGATCCGAGAGCGCTACCATCCCGGTCCAAGTCCCGAGCAACAACTCCAAGGGACGACACTCAGTTTATTCCGCTCCCGAGTGCCCAGAGGAGCTCCACCGAGATAATAACCCATCTCGGCTTGGGGGTGATACACACACACCCGAAAAGCCTTTTCCATTTACACACCCACGCATGCGTGCTCAATGCCATGAAAATGACCAAAAACCAATAACCAACAGATATCCATAATTTCTAAATAACCAACAGATATCCAATTCACAGTTTATAAAACAGATCATTGCAAAAATATATTTAAAATCTTAAAAGTCTTTTGGAGAAATACTTACAGTGCTTTAAAATAATTATGGAGGATCACGGGAGAGCTGGAAGCGCCAAAACAGCAACACCACAGTGTAAAAATACACTGTGGCCGAAATACACAGTGAATCTCAAATTTCACCCGGGGTCAAACGAAGACTTGAGAATGGTAGGGTAGGGCCTATAGGAGGTGGGGAATCTAATGGTGGTGATGGTTGGCCGTGGGTGGCGGCCGAAACGGCGGTGGAAGGCCGGAAAAGTGGGTTCGGGTTTGATGCTCGTTTGGGCTGCTCCAGCGACGGATCGGAGCCGGGGTTGGGTCGGTTAGGACGAAAATGGGCCGGTGGTGATGTGACTAGGAGCTGGTGGCCGGAGGTGGCCAGACGGCGGCGGAACGGTGCAAAAACCACCGCGGCTTCGCACGGCTACTGGCGGCTAACGGCGGCGTTAGCCGGCTTGAAAATCTACAGGTGAGGTCGCCGGTCGACGAGAAGCTGAACGACACCGGCGGTGTCGACCACCGCCGGCCGGCGGCGGTGCTGGGAGGAGAAAACCGAGGCAGCCGTGGGTGAGGAGAGAGAGAGAGAGAGAGAGATCCGATCGGGGCTGGGGGGAAAAAGAAGAAAAAGAAAAAGAAAAAGGGAAAAAGAAAAAGAGGAAGAAGAAAAAGGAGATCCCGACTTTCCCAACTTGGGTTTTCGAAAGTGATCCACGAAAACAATTTTAAAACCACTAAATAAATAAAATAATTCAAACTCAATGAAATGCTCAATTAAAACAGTAAAAATATTAAAATCTAAAAACAAGCCCATTTAAATAAAACAATAACTATTTTTAAAACAGTTAAAATAAATAAATCACTTTAACTCAAAATTAGCTAAAATGAAATATTAAATTCTGACAAAAACATTTTTTAAAATAAAAAGAAATTAAATTGCAGATCACTAATTTAAATTAATCAAACACAGTGAAATACTTTAATAAAACAATAGAAATTTTAAAACCCACAAACAAACCAATTTAAATTAAAAGAATCAATTTAAATCCAAAACAATAATTAACAATAAGAAAACCCAATAAAATACTTTCCACAACTTAAAAATATTATAAAATAATATTTAAAAACTCCCAAAATTTTAAAACAAGATAATTAATCATGAAATAAATTAAATAAATCATTCGTTAAAATACACTAAAATTCAGGATGTTACAATCTCCCCCCCTTAAAATAAATTTCGTCCTCGAAATTGAAGGGTCAAAAATCAATGTTAAAGACAGGCATGAGATGCGACTAAAGGTAGGCTTAAGAGACATACCACCGATCAAAACAAACGAATACAGATATTGTTCCAACATAACTGCTTCTCTTTCCCAAGAGAATCTTGAGCCAAAAGATAGTCCCAAACTACCTTCTCCAAAGATATCGACTTAGATCTCAACATTCACTCCTTCCAATTTACAATCGGAGTCGGGGCAACCTCATAAGTAAGGTCAGGCTGAAATTCGATGCGTCTTGGGTCGACAAAGCGCACCTCTTGCTGACCAAAACTTTTCTTGGGAGCACATAGAACACATCAAGAACCTTTCCAAAATACTCCATCAAAGCAATCCTGAAAGCAACAGCCCCAGTCATCACCAAAATCTGAAAAGGTCCTACAAATCTTGGGCTAAGTTTTCCTCTTTACCAAAACGCTTAATGCCTTTCATGGAGAGACTTTGAGATAATCCAACACCTTCCTCAAAAGACAAGTCTTTTTCCTTGAATCCACATAATCTTTTTGACAACCTTGCGCTTCCGCCATAACATCTCTTATTACCCGAACTTGATCTAACATTTCTTTTATTAACTTGGGCCTAACAAATTTACTCTCACTAGTCTCCCAAAGGCACATCATGATTATTACTCCTAGAGCGACCATGCAATCCAAGATCTCTATATCCACAAAACCTTAACACATCACCCAAGGAATTCCAATGATTACTAGTTCCAATTGATAATCTGAACTAACCTCTATTAGTTCCTACGGTAAAACTTCCAAACCTTCGTTGAATACTAAACCTTAGTAACCTAGTGGCCACTTCCAAAAATTAACCATCAATAATGAAATTGCATACACAAAATCAATCTCCAATAACAGATATTCCTCAAAAATTTCAAGTCATCACTAATTCCTCAAAATTAACACAAAATTTTAAACTCCTAATCACAACCACAGTATCACGCTCCTGCTGCGCACTCTGATAATCACCACATACCGAAAATTCATGTCCTCATAAAATAACTCAATATTAAACAACCTCAGCATTCCAAAAACATCCGCTCATCTTAGATAAGACCTTATCTTAAAAGGCTCAAATCCCATCCAGCCAACCAGAAAGAGCATCTATAAATTCTACCAGACAACTAAACCCGAAAGTTTAACAACTAAATTCCAAATAACAACTATTCTAGCGGTGACTAATTCTCTACGAACCACCAAAGACTTCTCTAAAACATTACAGAAACCTAGGTAACTTGCCCACCTACTTCTATTCCTATAAGCTAGTTTTCGCAAGACTAGATCTTTCAATAGCACAACACTAACAAACCTCAAGGAAAACCCTACTGTTCAAATCTTCAATCCATCAAAACTATTCTACAACATCCAAAGATCCTAATGTTTTAATAACTCACATACTTGATTATACTATCCACCGTCGATGCCTAGGTTCAACTTCTAAGATTCATCAATCTTTCTTTAAGTCCAATAACAATGTCCTTGATTCTCCCAACTGGACACTCAATTTCCAAAGGAAAGTATAGCCTCAAAAATTTAAATTCCTATGTGACCTCAAATCACAATTAATTCCTTTAAGTAATCACAATAATTATTGCCAATCATCGATCCATCGAGTAACCTGTTTCTACTGTACTCTTCGAAATTCGTACAACTCACAACTGTTACACGTCGATCTCGTGCATCCTTAGCTAGAATCAATATTCCTCCAACGTGCAAGTGATCTACCACTACCATTTCCATCAACTGGACCTATATCCTCGAAATCAACAAGAATCATTTCTTAAATCAACACTATCTTAATCCTTAAAAAATTGATATGGATCAAATCTTAAATCTGCTATTGTAACCTCAAGCTAAAAACAATCATTTTCTCGAATTCGATCCAAATCTACAATCCTCAGAAAATACACGAGCTAAATCATTATTGTCCATCACCCAAGAAATATTCTCATTAAAAAAAAAAAATTCTTATATTAATCACTGAACTCTGATCAACCTCATTATAATGGTCACCGACTAGTCAATCTCCAAAATAAATCATACTAGCACACCAAACTCGAGAAATTAAAAGCTTAAATATTATTACAATTCAATCCTTCAAACCTATAATTCTAAAACCTTAAACCAAAAGGAATCACTTCCTGAAATCCACAAATTCGATGACCTTAAAGCTAAAACACTCACCTTACCAACCTTGCAAAATTCTAAACCCGAAATGATACCAAGGTGCTTAATTGAGCCGACAAAATCTAAAATTCTAATTTATTTAATCCCTCAAGTGCTTGTTGAACCTACCACCTTAGATCCTATAAACTTATTTCCTAAAACTATAGGGCCTCAAACCTTAGATAACTTCTCAAAAATCTAACCTCGAAGTTCATTGAACTTATGACCTCTTACTCTAAAGACCCAACACTTAATTCTATGGAACTTAAGACCTCAAGTATCCTAGGCGAACTAAAACTATTCCCACCTTAGCTGCAACTTGAGCTCCTACTCCATAGAGTTCACTTAGACCATGCCGTTCCCTTCGAGTCTCGATATTAAAACATACCAATTGCTAAGAGTTCAGGCCTACTACACTAAATGCTCAAGCCTAATAATGACATTCACAGTCGTACCATCTTCCTGTCATAGCGTAGCCCTTAACCCACTTTTTAACTCAAACAGATTAAAAATAAATATGGCAAAATAAATTAAAACAAAACAAAATGCTATTAAATAAAATAGAATAAAACCAACCAAGTATAACAACATTCAATAAATTAAAACATTTAAAGTAACATACCTCAAACAATAAAAATCAAAACAAAACAAAATCTCACAAATAAAATTCCATAAATAAAATGACATGCGATAAATGAATAAAACAATGAAGAAATACACAATAAATAATTAAAACAAATAAAATAACCGACCACAAAATAAAACAATTAAAATAAAATAATATTCAACAAAATAGATGAAACCAATAAAAATAACAACAACAAATAATAATTTAAAACCATTAAAAACAACATACTTCAAATCAAAAAATTTTAAATCACAACCTTAAAACTTTCTGGTACTGCACCTAAGGGACATGTGGTTTTACCCAGAGCCAAACCGCTCTGATACCACCTGTGGCGCCCCCGACTTCCATGTACGGACAAGCACGGAAATCGAGACACCCGGGATGATGACAGCACGGTCACGCACCCCAACGACACGTGCCGAGTGTGTGAAATGCAACACGTGTACAAAATAAAATGCAGCAGAAAGGTTAAGTCAGATAACTAAGTACCAGAATTTAATACAATACAAAAATAATACAGAAATCCACAAGTCAACATAATACAATTGTGTTGTTCATAAAACGACATCAAATAAAATACAAATACCAAATAAAAATATAGCCAAATGTCCCTACTCCTCAGGCGGAGCCGCATCCTCGGGCTCAACCTCCTCAAAACCTGTATCAAAAATCTGCAGTACCAAATAAATGGTACTACAGTAAGTAAAACCCAAAAGTATTCCAAGATAACAAATATATAATTACAGCGACCAATGCATGCACATGATGACCCAAGTTCAAAACCCGAGAAAAATACCATTTCTCGAAAATCACAAGTTTTTCACGCACGCCAAAAATCCCTTTGGCACAAAAATCATGTCCAATGAAATCAGTTCCACCATTTTCCCAGAAAATAGCACACAAAATCAACTCACGCTATTTTCCCAGAAAACAGCCAATTTTAATCCGTATGCACCATGGCCTCCCCTAGGGACCATCCACATACCCTGGCTCCCTACGTCACCCCACAGGTAGCGACCATGCGAGTGATACAACACGAGTGATGCCCAGTTCCGCGCCCATCGCGTACATAGCCAAGCATCCTCTGATCTCCGCCAGCCCGAGAGATCACGGAGTCGGATCCGAGAGCGCTACCATCCCGGTCCAAGTCCCGAGCAACAACTCCAGGGGACGACACTCAGTTTATTCCGCTCCCGAGTGCCCAGAGGAGCTCCACCGAGATAATAACCCATCTCGGCTTAGGGGTGATACACACACACCCGAAAAGCCTTTTCCATTTACACACCCACGCATGCGTGCTCAATGCCATGAAAATGACCAAAAACCAATAACCAACAGATATCCATAATTTCTAAATAACCAACAGATATCCAATTCACAGTTTATAAAACAGATCATTGCAAAAATATATTTAAAATCTTAAAAGTCTTTTGGAGAAATACTTACAGTGCTTTAAAATAATTATGGAGGATCACGGGAGAGCTGGAAGCACCAAAACAGCAACACCACAGTGTAAAAATACACTGTGGCCGAAATACACAGTGAATCTCAAATTTCACCCGGGGTCAAACGAAGACTTGAGAATGGTAAGGTAGGGCCTATAGGAGGTGGGGAATCTAATGGTGGTGATAGTTGGCCGTGGGTGGCGGCCGAAACGGCTGTGGAAGGCCGGAAAAGTGGGTTCGGGTTTGATGCTCGTTGGGGCTGCTCCGGCGACGGATCGGAGCCGGGGTTGGGTCGGTTAGGACGAAAATGGGCCGGTGGTGATGTGGCTAGGAGCTGGTGGCCGGAGGTGGCCAGACGGCGGCGGAACGGTGCAAAAACCACCGCGGCTTCGCACGGCTACTGGCGGCTAACGGCGGCGTTAGCCGGCCTGAAAATCTACAGGTGAGGTCGCCGGTCGACGAGAAGCTGAACGACACCGGCGGTGTCGACCACTGCCGGCCGGCGGCGGTGCTGGGAGGAGAAAACCGAGGCAGCCGTGGGTGAGGAGAGAGAGAGAGAGAGAGAGATCCGATCGGGGCTAGGGGGAAAAAGAAGAAAAAGAAAAAGAAAAAGGGAAAAAGAAAAAGAGGAAGAAGAAAAAGGAGATCCCGACTTTCCCAACTTGGGTTTTCGAAAGTGATCCACGAAAACAATTTTAAAACCACTAAATAAATAAAATAATTCAAACTCAATGAAATGCTCAATTAAAACAGTAAAAATATTAAAATCTAAAAACAAGCCCATTTAAATAAAACAATAACTATTTTTAAAACAGTTAAAATAAATAAATCACTTTAACTCAAAATTAGCTAAAATGAAATATTAAATTCTGACAAAAACATTTTTTAAAATAAAAAGAAATTAAATTGCAGATCACTAATTTAAATTAATCAAACACAGTGAAATACTTTAATAAAACAATAGAAATTTTAAAACCCACAAACAAACCAATTTAAATTAAAAGAATCAATTTAAATCCAAAACAATAATTAATAATAAGAAAACCCAATAAAATACTTTCCACAACTTAAAAATATTATAAAATAATATTTAAAAACTCCCAAAATTTTAAAACAAGATAATTAATCATGAAATAAATTAAATAAATCATTTGTTAAAATACACTAAAATTCAGGATGTTACAATTTCCTTGTATGATTTATCCAATACATGATTAAATAGTTTATTGTTATTAGTTCACATCATGAAAATGGAATGAGTGGCCACACCTAGGGTTCGGATTGCATGATTCCTAACATGTTCATGGATATTTGTTATATGACCGAATCTCTATAGATTAAGTCGATAAATACTTGCCTTTTCATGAGTATGTTTCAGCTACTTTGCATGTTTCATTTATAAAGTTTTATTTGACACATTAGAAGATTCTAAGTTCATGAAAAGTTGGTTTAATGTATATTTCAAGATTGAAAGGTCTCGGCCATGACCATGGATGAAGTATTAACATTTTGTGATTGAAGTTCTAATGATTTAAAACCAATTCTCAAATATGTTAGGGTTTATATGTTTCGGCCACTACATGTAAAGTTTGAATGTTTGTTTCTTGTTTGTTATTCAATGCGTCATAATTTATGAAAAAGAACATGGACACATGTTCTAATATTTTCAAGCTGTAACACGAAATGTACAAAGATAGGTATGATTGTTTGCTATATGGTCATGATTAAGTTTCGGTATTGCATGTGTCTCATGGAACTTCTAAGTTTCATAGTTCATGTCACATGCATTAGGATTGTGAAAATCTTTCAAAAGAAAAGGAGTCTTTTAAAAAAATTTCGTCATGACCCCAAAGGTTAGGACGGGGAATGTGGCGCCCCTAGCCCCCAGTTGGGATTGGATGATGACTGAAACACACTGGGACATGAAACACAAGACTACATACCCTTCCCTCGTACATGACAGATAAGATGCAGTGTACCTATGTATACTAGCAGTATGCAATAAATCGCAGCGGAATAAGTCATTTAAAAGTTGTACCAGAATAAACTAATATCCCAACTTCTCCATTCATAGCTTTAAATCACACTTCTTAGTAATGGAGTATCAAGCTCCTTGATTCACTTTAACATAACAAGTATTGTCTAAAAAGACCTTAAAAAAGAAATCACTAATGCATCCTTCTATTCTTAGCTATCTCCAAGTAGGTCATGACTAAATCCGTTCTTTCTCCTAGTTGAGCACATCCTTAGTCTTGATCATCATCATCACTCGCTACTCCTAGTCTTATCACAACTTCTACCATTCCGGGTGGAGAATGGTAGTGGAAACTACCACAATGACATTTTGAGAAATCTCAGCAAGTAAACACGCAACATACAATAGTTAACATAAGCATACATGAGGTATATCATGGAATGCGTGCATGGATATGTACTTGACTTAAATAGAAACTTGACATGTGCATTTGACCATTTTCAGAAAAACTTGTACAGAGACTTTGACATTTTCAGAGAAACTTCTTTAGCTTTCATTTTCATGTTGATTCTTAATCAGAACTTTTCTTATCAGAACATATCACAAGATTTGCATCGAGTGATCCTTATCATATATCATGAGATTTTCATCGAGTTATCCTTATCTTATGAGCTCTTATTATTGTTCATAGGGTGGACACAACATGGCTCCCCTCCTTGCACTGCTTGTTCCTGCTAGTTATCGTATCATTAACGATCTGTAGGCAAGAATCATAAGTGAGACTCTACCACCATCCGTACCATCAACAATGTGTAGGCGGGACTCTACCACCATCCTCGCTTACCACCATCTCTACAGTTCAAGATACATAGAATATCATAATAACTCGACCTTACTTTGTCGAATTACATACCTTATGCATCCACTAGCATTAGGTACTTCCTCGCTCCATCATTTTTTGAAAAGAATCCATTCAAGACTCGTCGACTATTCTTCGTCGACTCAGGGGTTACCACTCCATTCTTAAGCACTCCAAAGTGGACAGAGGAGTTCCACTAAGAAAATTCCCTGTCCTAGCACTTAGGGTCATGATAAAACATTTGACTCTTTTTTAAAAAAAAACCACTTTTCCTTGAAAATATTTTTCCAAATGCATGAGACATGGAACTTAAGATATTTCATGCTTATACTTGACATGTGACATATGGGATGCCATGCATGAAATAACCAAGCATAACATGTTCAAATCATAGCATAATTACATGAAACACATGAAACATCCAAACACATTTATGAAACCACGGGAACATGTTTAGGCCGAAACACTTAGGGGTAAAAATCTTGAGATTCTTCACTTAAACATGTTCCAATTCTTCAAGCATATAACATAGGAAATCAAAGCATGATAAAACAAAGCATGAAATCATGGCATTTAGCTAAGATCCGAAACATACAACACATGTTATGGCTTAAACATCATGATACGTAGTCCATCAATCTTGAACATGTGAAAACTAAAACATATACAAGTATTTCATAGCATTTTCATCACAAATTTCAAACAGATAATTCCTTCCTTAGATTGATACAAGACATATTAACATAATCAAACAATCAAACAAGAAATAACTAACAAAACAAACATGGAAATGAAAAGATCTACGTAATCATAGCAAAGTAGGTTGAGTGTATACTTACAAAAATCCACAAAATGAAACAAATAGCAAGTTATAAATCGAAATATAACTCGTTAGAAATAGGGCTCCAAAACCCTAATCCGTATTCTTGAGTGTGTGAGGGTTTCTAGGGTTATCACTAAGGCTTAAGAAGTCCTAAACCAATCGGTTTCTAGGGTTTTGAATCAAGAAACCCTTCAACTTCCTTGTATCTTCGACTAATCTCAAATAAGTGTAAAAATACATGAGTGTGGCCAAATGTGTAGAGGATTTGTTCCTTCTAACTTTCGGTTTCTACCCTTCTAAAAAACCCTAATTCATTTCTTATGAGCAAATGTAGAAATTGTGTGTTTCACCATATTCGAACTCCCTTGGGGTTCAAATCTCATCTTGAGTTGAATATGTGATGTGTGTATAGAAACAAAAGGAAACTGAGTTCTTACTATAATTCCTCCTTGTAAATGCCGATATCCCTCTCTAGAAGCAAGCCTCCCATGTTTGGTTTGAAGGAAAGTGTGAGAAAGTGGAGGAAATCTCTAAGTGGTCATGTAAGAGAGTACGAAGAGAATGAGAGTATGTAAAATCTGAGAATGGAAAAAGAGAAAAGCCCTTAGGTGTGTTTCTCCTCTCCCTTTATATAGAGTTCTCCAACAAAATCCCATTGGTTGCTAGTGACCCATTTCATGAAGGACAAATGGCACCTTCTCTGATGCATGTAGGACAAGTGGTGCCTTCTCTGATGCATGTAGGACAAGTGGTGTCTTAGGCTAGGTTATAGAAAACACAAAAGTATTCTTAAAAAAATAATCTTACCAAGTGGCATGGGTCCTTGGAAATTCAAAATATCCTTCATCCTTGCTTTTCCTAGGAAATCTAAGAATATCCTTACATAGATGCCATGTGTCAAAGCCCCTCCTTTGTCTCTCCTTGGGAAATCCAAAAGATCCTTTGCATGAGTGACATGTGGCATGACATCTTGTCAAAATTTGAAATCCTAAGAGGCTCCTTGGGTATGTTCCCCCATATGGTCTAGATTCAATGAATCTCTGGGGCAAAATTGACATTTGATAAATCTAACCCTAAGCTTGAACCTTGTAGACTTGTGCATGCTTGCCAAGTGGCAAAAGGCATGTAGGATGTGGGTGCATGTTCCCCATGCTTCTTTCTTTTTCCCCATGCGCCTCTTCCTTTTCCCATGCATGTCCCTTACTCTTCCTTAAGCAAGAAGCTTCTTCTTCCTATGCATGTTCCCTAGGTGACTTTCCCACTTCCTTATGCTTCTCAAGAACTCAAAACATGACATGTGGCAATGTGGTAGCAGAAATCCTAAGGGTACAATGGTAATTTTCATACATTGTCTCTTCCACCCCCTTTTAGAACCTTTTCTTTTACTTATGCATGAATAAAAAATGGCAAAATGTCAGAAATTAACCTTGAGTGGGCATGTGGCTTAGGAATTCAAAATTCTCTTGGTGTTCCAATGTAAATCCTTTAGAAAATCCAACATTTGTCTTCCCTATGCAAAATCTTCTTGGAACTCTTCACTAAGAACAAGTGGCGTGTGGTGGAGGTGCTTGTGTAGTCCATTGGGGCTCCCAAAACCATGTCCCCTCATTTTTGTCTTCCACTTTTACATCCAGGTTTAATGTATCTAGATATGAGGTGTGCATGTGAGACATGAGGCATATGGCTAGGTGCAATGGGCGTGTGCCCTAGGTGTGTGCCGAACCCTACATCCTCCTCCATCTCCTTAACTTCTTCTAGAACCCTTCAAGCATGTTTGCCAAGTGGCACCAATATGCTAACCTAGGTGCTTCTTCCCTAGGTTCCACTTCCCTATGCAAGATTTTGTGCTTTCCCAAGACAAAACTCTTCACTTTTTATTTACATGCATGACACTTGGTAAAAACTCACTAAAATTCGAAATCATTTGTGCCTCCCCTAAGTTTCCCATGCAAATCTTCTAGAAAAGCTCCATTTCACTCCCCTAGGCTTCCCTTCCCAAGATATCTACCTTGAACTCGAAATTGGGCAAGACAAAGGGTCTAGGCATGTGGGAAAGTGGTCTAGCCGAAAATCTCTTGGTCTTCCTAGGTTCCTTTTGTCTCTTGATTCTTCTAGAAGGTTTCTAGCATGCTGACAAGTGACAATTTCTCTAGGGTAGGCATGCAAGCCACCTCTTGGTGCTTCCTTACACTTCTCTCTCCCCCTTATCCCACTAATAAGTCTAGATTCATAGTGCAACACATGCATGACACATGGCACTAGTGACTAGGATTTGGGTCATGGACCTAAAGCCATTGGGTCTGGGCTTCTAAATAGGGCCGAAAATTACAAAGCACTCTAGGGTTAGTCTTCTCTTGGGCTCAAGTTATCATTTCAAAGATTTTAAGACTTTCTAAAATAGCTAGAGCTCCCAAAGAGGTCATGGCTACTAAGTATAAAATCTATAGGCCATGCTTATGCAAGTTTGGGTCATCACATCCTCCCCCCCTTAAAAATAGATTTTGTCCTCGAAATCTACATGTGATAAAACTCAAAATAAAGAGAAATGAAATGGTACAGCAGATCGATCTAGTTCTTCTTTTGTGAAATGTACAAAAAACTCACCATCCACATATTTGGGTTGTCGAATCGGTATAAAGTCTTCCTTACACCAAAATGACCACTCCAACTATATGCAAACTCAATGAATGGCAAGTAATACTTGCGCAAGTGTTCATGCAAGATGTTAATGAATGACAAATGATACTTCCAAAAATATTCATGCAACATGTCAATGAATGGAAAATGATACTTCCACAAACGTTCACGTAACACATTAATGAATGGCAAAGGATTCTCCAACAAACGTTTTTGCAATATCTCAATGAATGGCAAATAATACTCCCACAAATGTTCATGCAACAGGTCTAAAGTCTTCTTTGCACCAAAATGAGCACTCCAATGATATGCAAACTCAATGAATGGCAGGCAATACTTCCACCCATGGTCACGCCACACATTTAAAATCCTTTTCATACCAAAATGACCCAACAAACCACATCCATGTAATAGCATATCACGCATAAGACTAGTAGGCTCACAAAGTTTATCATCTCTAAACAAATACCAATCTAGTCTATAGCACTTACCAAACGATGCCTTGTCACACTCTCCATACATACTAGCAAAGTCATCATCATTAGCATGCAATTCATTATCATATTCAAATATCAATAATTTTGCATCTAAAATGAAGGCAAGGATATACTTTCTTGCTAAGGCATCAACCACAAGATTTTCCTTACCATGTGTTTATTGGATTATATGAGGAAAAGTCTCAATACAGTCCTTCCACTTAGCATGCATTCTAGTTAACAACTTACCTTGTTCACTCAAGTGTGTTAAGGACTCATGTTCTTCAAAGAAAAGTTGGGTTGGAATTGTCGCACCTGGCACAAAATCAATGTAGTGCTCTATCTCCCTAATAGGTGGCAATCCACTAAACACACCGTTAAGAAACACGACCTCATATCCTTGCAACAAAGAGACAATAACACTAGGTAAACATATGTCAAGTTCGTTACTATTAAAACTTGCCTTAGCATAAAAACTCTCTTTTCTCTTTGTTTTTCTCTCACTTACTTCACTCTCCCTTTTCTTTCCACTCTCCTTTTCTTTTTCACTCTCTTTCTTCTTTTTACTCTCTTTTTTTCTATCACTCTCTTTTTCTTCATCTTTTTTTGAACCCTCGACCTCACAATTTTTTTCAACTCATTCTCTATTTTTCTTGAGGTCTTAGCCTCACCCTCATCTTTTTTCTCTCTCTCTCTCCCCTTTTCGGCCTCACTATTTCTTTTTTTCTCAATCTCACATTTACTCTTGCTTTGTAGCTCAATCTCACTTTCACTTATGCTTTTTTGATCACTTTCACTTTTCAGTTTCAGTTGGTCCCCATGGACCTGTGTTGGAGTTAAAGGAGCAAGTTTGATTATTTTTCCATCCTTTTCAAAACTGTACATGTTCCTTAACCCATCATAGATCACCTTCCTATCATACTGCCATGGCTTCCCTAGAAAAATATGTCTAGCATGCATAGGCACTATATCACAAAGCACCATATCCTGGTATTTCCCAATGGAAAAAGAAACTAGCACTTGCTTATTTACCCTAACCTCCCCACAATCACTCAACCACTGCAACTTGTATGGTCTAGGGTGTTTCAAGGTAGGTAAACTCAATTTCTCAACTAAAATAGTGCTAGCCAAATTAATACAACTCTTCACATCAATGATTATATTACATACCTTATTATTGATGTGGCATCTAGTATGAAAAATGTTCTCTCTCCACTGCTCTGTATCATCCATCCTAATTTGTGTATTGAGAGCACGCCTGGAAACAAGAGACTCACTATACTCTTCATTCTTATACCCATTCTCAATACTAGGCTCACGTCATCTCCTATCTCTCCAACCTTGCAAATTTCTAATCAGGACTTCTCGTTGATCCATCATATCCGTCACTTCACCCAACACCAAGTTCAACTGCTCAAACTGTTGTTGCATGGTTTGCAATACAAAGGATGAGTTATCTGTCATCCCCTTTGGTGATTAGTCACTCCTATGAGACATCATAATGTGTTGCACAAAAAGAATGTTAGTGGAAAACCTCACACACTCCCTTACGTGTTTACACTCGAATAATGGCACTCAACTCGTGTTTCACTCTTAATTGGCTTTTCCCGATAATAGTCTCACACTCTCTTGCTTTTTACCTCAATAGTTTTCTTACACAAGTTCTTTAAGAACTAGTTGAACAAAATCAAGACAATACAACAACCTTGTATTATGCCAACCAGTAATATAGATCCAAGAAACAAGAACAACAAATAAGGAATGAATAAAATGACACGAGACTCAAGGAATTTATATGAGGGAAAGAGTAATGATAAAACTAGATACCCACTAGAAATATGTTTTCAGCCCCTTTGATGATAAAGCTCAATCAACAAATGTCTTTCTTTCTTTTTGTTATAACTATATAGCAACATATGAGAATGTTACCCTTTTTTTTCGAATTTTCTTTTCTTTTCTTTTCTTTTCGTTTCTCTAATTCAATCACAAACAGCAATATTCAATTGAAAATCAAGCTCTCTTTTAGTCCTATCACTTTCCATAATCTGTGTAAGAGTCTCTCCAGTCCACTTCCCACGAAAAAGCAACCCTCCTTTACACTTTTTTTTGACAAAACACAAAAGACACTCTGGGGCAATTTTTCTGATCTCTGTTGCACGCCTTATTCGAAGCTATTGTAAGTGTTTTCTCACAAAGATTCCTTCATTAAAGTTGTTCATTTTTTAGTCTCGTTTACTTGGATATCTTATTTGTTCCATTTGGAGATCATTTGATTGATAAAAAGTTGTTCAAACCCCAAAAAAGTTAATCTGGGCAATAAACTAAAGAGTGTGTTGAAGTTTGGAGTTTTTGAGCAAGCTAATGAATAGATCTTGGTCCAAAAATTTTATGGAGTACTGTTAACATGTATATATGATTATTTATTAAGGATTTGTTGCATGATTAAAAATTTTGGTGAAAGATTTTCTTAGATCTAGAAACTTAGAAACTGGAAGAGCAAAAACAGTTTCTGTTTTGGGATAGTTTAAATCTTTTTATGGTTTAATCCTAATCCAATGGTTTTGATATTTTTATTTGAGAATCCTAAGTCTCTTATATACATGTTAGAATATTTTTTTGAATATATTCGGTGTTAATTTCAAAGATATGAAATTTTATGTAAGAAGATATTCGGTTAGGCCAAAGTGATGATGTTATTGACAAAATTTATGTTTTGATTGATTTTTAACCATGTGATCTTGAGTTTGGAGCTTAAATATGTTTTAGGACACCTTATTAAACCATGTGATGTTTTTATTTGAAGATCACATCATTATAAGTCATGGATCAAGAGGTTGATCAAAATAAGTTAGAAACAAAAATCTGTTTTGAACTTAGAAGAAAAATCACAATTTCGGCCCTTTAGAATTTTAATAGTTGTGTTTAGTTTTAATATTTTCTGAATAGATATTTGAGTTTAGGACAAAATTTACATGAGGTATGTAAATTTTGGTAATTTTTGGAATAAAAATGCAAAATCTTTAAGTTAGGGGTACAATGGTCATTTTCCCACATATAGTGGGTAAAATGGTAATTTTACTCTAAGTTAATATTTTCTCATATTTCTAATTATTAATAACTAGGTTCTAACTTTTAGAATCACCACTTTCAGTTTCTCGTGATCGCATTAGAGTTTTTGCCTAGAAAACACAAAGATCGAGGTAAGTTAGCTCTTAACTTACTATCAGTTTATTGTGTATGTATGATGAGTAAAGGAACTATAATTATGTTTGTATGTTGTTATATATTTCATGTCATTCCATGTCATCACATGTTTATCTATTATACGAATTATTCTGTCATGAAATACTTATCTGTTACATAATATATTATGTCGCATGTTACTATCTATTGCAAGTATGTCATATTACGTGTGCTACAGTTACATGTATGCCATGTCACATAATATTCATTGTCGCATGTTATGCCATGTTACCAAATATTGTCTGTTACATGTTATGCCATGTTACAAAATATTGTCTGTTATATGTATGCCATGTTATGAAGTATTGTCTGTTATATTTATGTATCAAAGTATGTCATGTCTGTCATCTTACTTTCACGTCACGTTACATTACATCAGGACTTCTGTCATCCTGTCTCGACAGTTTGTTAAGTATTCATGTCAATCACGACCCTAAACTCTAGGATGGGGTAATATCCTAATGGAATTTCTTTGTTTACGCTGAAGTGTTTAAATAGGTGTGAAATTTCCTGGGTTGACGAAGTAGAGTCAACAGGTTGCGAATGAGGCCTAATTAACTGGTCACCAGAGTGCGCCAGGCTCTAATACCGATGGAGCCATACTTTATTTTACGTGTGTTCACAGCAAGTGTAGCATAAACAATTCATAGGGTCAACAATTGTGAAGCATGAAGTATGGGGCCACAATAACTGTGGAGCATACACTTCGTGAGACACAGCAATTGTGACACGTATAATACATAGGGCCACAACAACTGTGGAGTACGTATTAACGCACTCACAGTTGCTATAGATACCTGTGTTGTGATGAGGTAATCAATAGGGATACACGGCTCAAGGGGACCCGTGTAGCACCCATATGGTCACTTTAATGATTAAGTCTATTGAATAAGATTCCAAGTTCATGTATTTCATATTCAAGTTGTGTTTCACGTTATGTTATGTTCAAGTTTATGTTCATGTCAAGTTTCAAGTTTATGTCACGTTCAAGCTATGTTCAGGTTCATGTTATGTTTAAGTTCACGCTCATGTTATGTATGTTCACGTTGATGCTATGTTTCAAGTCCATGTTATGTTTCAAGTTTACGTTTATGTTATATTATGCTCAGGTTCATGTTATGTTCAAGTTCATGTTTAAATTATTTATGTTCACGTTCATGCTATGTTTCAAGTTCATATTCATGCTATGTTGCTAGTCCATATTATGTTTTAAGTTCACGTACATGTCACGTCACATCAAGCTAAGTTTCAGTTTCAGTTCAATTTATGTCATTTATGCCATGCTATATGTCAAGTTATGCAATGCTTACTTACGACTTTGATTATGCATTCATGCTTTTACTGCCATGCATGCATCATTAACCTGTGTGGAAGTTTCCTGTTAACTTGCTGAGATTTGTAATCAAATCTCACTGTGGTAGTCCCAACTACCATTTCCCCCGAATGGTAGACGATGAGTCAGGATCGGAGTAGGGAGCGGACACTGATAGACTGGAAGAGGTCGACTAAGTGCCACAGATACGATGCGGAGCATACAACTTCCATAGTTAGTTTTTTTTTGTTTACAGTATTCTGGCCTCGTTGTCGAGTTACGCGAGTTACTGGACAAACTGGCCCAATAGTGTATTTTGGTAATGTAACTATGGAATCTGGTCTCCCATGTTTTGAGATTACAGTCTTTTGAGACCCGTACTATAATCGTGGAGGTTTATTTTGTTAAGTATGAATGAATTACGCTTTAATTACTTGGGATACTACAAGTTTGGTGCATAGTATTGCTAAAAAAAAAGTTATCTGCTGCGAATATTGCATAATGCTAGATGTATGTTAGGAACATTGCATCTTATATGTCATGAACAGGAGCAGGTAACCTTGTGTTGCATGTCTCAATACTTCAAATGTCCGTCTGATCCCAAGCGAAATTTGGGGGCGCCATCCCTGAGCCAATCAGAGACGGTTATATTTTTACCATTTTGCCACTTACGTAGTAATAAACCAATTGAGTGCAATGTTACAAAGTTATGAGGTTGGATATTTTTCTCTCTAGGGCCACCTATGGTACTACCATGATGTTATAGTATGTATGCCCCATCCCCAGGCCAATTGTTGCAATTTTACCATTTTGCTCTTAGATAGTAGTAGATCAATTCAATGCAAAGTTATGAGGTTGGAATTTTTTCACTCCAGGGCCACCTATGGTACTACCATGACCTTATGATATGTCTACCTCATTCACACTCCATAGGGCCACCTATGGAATTTTTACCACTTGGACCTTTCTTAGTTGTAAGCCAATTCAGTGCAAAGTTGCAAAGTTAAGATGTTGGATTTTTCGCTTGGGGGCTTCCTATGGTACAACCATGACCTTATGTGCCACATCCTTAGGTCAATTAGAGCCAGTCACATTTTTACTACTTTAACCTTGGTAGTAAATCAATTGAATGCAAACTTGCAAAGTTATGAGGTTGGACTTGTTCGCTCAGAGGCTTCCTTAGGTACTACCTTGACTTTATGGTATGTTGCCCCCCATCCCTAAGCCAATCGAAGCAGGTAATATTTATACCACCTCTCCCCTTGCTTAGTAGTAAGTCAATTAAGTGCAAAGTTTCAAAGTTTTGAGGCTAGATTTTTTTTGCTCAAGGGCTTCCTATGATACTACCATGACCTTATGGTTTGTATGCCCCATCCTAAGGCCAATCAGAGCCAGTTACAATTTTACCAATTTTCGATTTCTTAGTGGCAAACCACTACGAGCAAGGTTGCAAAATTATGAGGTTGGAGTTTTTCGACTCGGGGGCTTCCTATGGTCTTACCATGACATTATGGTATGTATGCCCCATCCCAAGGCTAATCAAAGCCATTAACATTTCTACCACTTTGCCCTTACTTAGTAGTAAATCAATCAAGTGCAAAGTTGAAAATTTTGGGGTTAGAGTTTTTCGCTTGGGGGCTACCTATGGTACTACCATGACCTTATGGTTTGTATGCTCCATTCCAGCCTAATTAGAGTCAATCAGTTGGTTTGTATGCTCCCCGGGCCAATCGAAGCCAGTCGTATTGAGTGCTGAGTTGCAAATTTATGAGGTTGGAATTTTTAACTCAGATGCTTCCTATGATACTATCATGACCTTATGGTATGTATGCTCCAGACCCGAACCAATCGGAGCCAGTCACATTTTTACCCTTTTGCCTTTGCGTAGTAGTAAATCAATTGAATAAAAGTTGCAAAGTCATGAGTTTAAAGTTTTTCACTTCAGGGCTTCCAATTCTTTGACCATGACCATATAGTATGTATGCCCCAAACCGAGGCAATAGTATTCGATCACATTTTTACCACTTTGCCCTTACTTATTAGTAAACCAATTAAGTGCAAAGTTGCAAAGTTATGGGTTAAAGTTTCCTACTCAGGGGCTTCTTATGGTACTAAAATAATAACCTTATAGTATGTTTGTCCCATCTTGGGCCAATTTGAGCCAGTCAGATTTTTACCACTTTGCCTTTACTTAGTAGTAAATCAATTGAGTGCAAATTTGCAAAAGTTATGAGGTTGAAGTTTTTCGTTCAGAGGCTTCCTATGGTACTACCATGACCTTGTGGTATGTATGCCCCATCCCTGCGCTAATCGGAGCCGGTCACTTTTTTACCAGTTTCCCCTTGCTTAGTTGTAAACCAATTGAGTACAAAATTACAAAGTTAAGAGGTTGGGTTTTTCGCTTGGGGGCTTCCTATGGTACTACCATGACCTTATGTGCCACATTCTTGAGCTAGTCGCATTTTACCACTTTTTCCTTACTTTGTAGTAAACCAATTGAGTGCAAAGTTGCAAAGTTATGAGATTTGATTTTTTTCACTGTGGGACTTCTTCCTTAGGTACTACCTTGACCTTATTGTATGTATGCCCCATCCTTAGGTCAATCTGGGCCTGTTGCATTACCAGTTTACCCCTTCCTTAGTAGTAACTCAATTAAGTGCAAAGTTATGATGCTGGATTTTTTTTACCCTATCACCAAGCCAATCAAAGCTGGTCACAATTTTTCCACTTTGCCTTTTCGTAGTAGTAGACCAATTGAGTGCAAAGTTATGAGGTTGTAGTTTTTTCACTCAAGGGCTTCCTATGATACTACCATGACCTTATTATATTGATACCCCAACCTTGGTCCAGTCATAGTTGGTCACATTTTTATCAATTTGCCCTTACTTAGTAATAAACCAATTGAGTGCAAAGTTGAAAAATTTCGAGGTTTTGAGTTATTCACTCGGGGGCTATCTATGGTACTGCCATAACCTTATAGTATGAATGCCTCATCCTAAGGCCAATCGGAGCCGGTCACAATTTTATCACTTTGCCATTTCTTAATAGTGAACCAATTGAGTGCATAGTTGCAAAGTTGTGTGGTTGGAGTTTTCGCTCGAGGGCTTCCTATAGTACTTCCATGACGTTATCATATTTATACCCCATCCCCGAGCCAATCAAAGCCAGTCACATTTTTACCACTTTGCCCTTGCTTAGTAGTAAATCAATTTAGTGCAAAGTTGTAAAGTTATGAGGTTGGAGATTTTCGCTTGGGGGCTTCATATGGTATTACCATAACCTTATGATATGTATGCCCCATCCCCAGGCTAATCAGAGTCGATCACATTTTTACCCCTTTGCCTTTGCATAGTAGTAAATCAATTCAGTGCAAAGTCATGAAGTTAAAATTTTTCACTCAAGGGCTTCATATGGTACTACCATGATCATATCATATGTATGCCCCACCCAGGGCTTATCGTAGCCAATTACTTTTTTATCATTACTTAGTAGCAAATGAATTGAGTTCAAAGTAGCAAAGTTATGAGATTGGAGTTTTTCCCTTGGGGGCTTCCTATACTACCATGACCATATTGTATGTATGCCGCATCCCAGATCAATCATGGCCAATCACATTTTTAACACTTTGCCCTTACTTAGTAGTAAGCTAGTTGAGTGCAAAATTGTAAAGTTATGAGGTTATAATATTTCGCTCGGGGTATTCTTATCGTACTACCATAGGCTTATGGTGTGTATGCTCCATCTCCTAGCTAATCGGAGTTGGTTGTATTCTTATCTCTTTGCCCTTATTTAATAATAAGTCATTTGAGTGCAAAGTTGCAAAATTATAAGGATAAATTTTTTTGTTGGTGGCTTCCTATAATATTATCATACCTTATGGTATACATGCCGAATCTCTGAACCAATAAGAGACAAAGACAATTTTAGAGCTTTCTTTTGCATGATAATTGAGATATAAATTATTCAAGTTGCGTTTGAATAATGAGGTATTTTCAGGTATTCTGTAAATAGTAGTTAAAAATAATAAAAAATAGATAAAAAATAATAAAATAAAAAATAATAGTAAAGTATTTTGAAAATACTATTCTTAGTACCTAAACTAAACCTTAGGCTGCGTTTAGATGTTGAACTAAGTTGAGTTGAGTTGAGTTGAGATGAAAGTTGAAAATAGAATAAAATATTATTAGAATATCATTTCTTAATATTATTATTAATTTGAGATTTGAAAATTTTAATTTATTTATTATATTTAGTGTTAAAATTTAAAAAAATTATAATAATTAAATAAGATGAATTAAAATGAGGTGAGATAGGATTTGAGATACAAACTGTCCTGGATATTGATCTGGGCCGAACTGCTCTGTAATTAATCACCGTGCCGTTCAACTGTTCAAAATAAGCACCGTCCACTCTCTTGGGTCCCACAACCTAGCTACCTACCATTCCTAGTTTCAGAAACGTCTTCCGCCTCATCAAATTCCCACCACAATGCCAACGCAATACGGGAGCGAAAATAGGGTTTGTCTCTATGTGTTGCATGAATTCATCAGTTTCTGAATTTGGAATTCTTATCTATACTAGTAGCTTCGGAATTGGGATTCCGGTCCTTCTCTGCAAAATCTCAAACCGACAGCCCGACCAGTGAGCACCCATATTTTTGGTAATTTTCAATATCCATTTAAGATATCTATGATGAGACGCAGCGTTTACTTGAATGAATTGATCTTCCTTGTCGAGTTCAAAAGTTCTTTACTATTCTGTTCTAAAATTTCAATAATGGTGGATAATCTGGAAGAATTTATTCGGAGTGAGGACCAATGAACGTTGGCCTATTTCATTATTATTATTTATTTAAATAGAGAAGTTAGAAACCAAGTTTGGCTGAATAATCTTGATGTAGATTATCTTGGTCATCATTTTTTCGAGTTTGATTTTGGACGAGTTTGACAAACATTTGCCGAAATTATGCTTGATTGTGAAGCAGTAGCTTGCTATTACGGTTACAATGTAATTTTTTGGTTTATGATTCTTTTTTAATCTGTTTATTGTGCTCTCTCTCTCTCTCTCTCTCTCGTCCCTTTCTTCTCTCGCCCCGTCAAGGTCTTGATCAATTGTGGAGGAAAGAATGGGACTGTCATCAGCTAGTACTGCCACCGAAGCCATAAAACTTTGCATATTTGATTTAAGAAGGGGACAACAAGAAGGGCAGGAGCTGGACAAGATATTATTTTTCTTTCCTGCTGACTTGCCCTTTTCAACACAGCTTTCAGTAATAGGGCTTAGTGAAGGGCTTATAACGTTTACAAGGTTAGTACTTATGTGGGTGCAATGTCTGTTGTTTTCCTCTTTATACCACAACTTAATGGGACACTTTGATTTTTTCAACGAAGAGGTGTAAATAAAATTTTTTATTGGAGCGTCTTTCAACAATTATAATGGTAAGAGAACTTTTTTAAGGGGAGAAAAGGCTTCTGCTCTTGTATGTTTGTCTTGAAATCGTACTAGAAATAAAAACGAAGTAACTTGACATTTTGTCACACCCTAACATTATTGATATGTTTGCACTTTCTATTATTACTGTTGATTTAGATTTATGACATTTCTGTTATACAGAATTTTCTCTCCCGAGGCTGCTTGCGAGGTCATAGAAGCAGAGTGGCACTCTCATGTGTTTTATGAGGCAGAACCAGATATCTGGATGATTATGGTAAGCTACCTCTGTTGTCTTCTATTTATTCTGCTTTTTTTTTCCCCCTTAATGAGCTATTACATTTCTAAATGGTTAGATAAAAAACTGCTGTGATCACATATTAAAGGAGGCATTTTACTTTACCAGTCGAAAAATTCATTGATGGCAATATGTCCTTTGCTCATCGGCAGATCTGTTGTGGTGTTGCGTTGCTTCCTTGCATTTGAATAACTTGCATCCTAAACTGTAGACTGGTCCTTCACATTACAGAATCAATTCAAAGTATCATACTTGTACTCTCTATTTTTTATGGTTTTGCACTAAAATATAAGCCTTTGAAATTGATACGTGTTAGAATTTATTGCGAGTTATGGAAAATGGGGCAGTAGTTACCTTAAGGATACTATAATTTTTCCTCCATAGAATTTGTTTTTTCCTCCATAGGTTCTATTGTCTCTGTGTTTGTAATACCCCAAACCCATATTGGAAAAAAAGAATAACTCACATAGAATTGGTGAGTTACAAAAGTAGTCATAGGTGCTAAGTTCCTCATTGGCTATTTATTAGGTAAAAATAGGCTTTATAAGTGTTTCTAGGGAAACTTCAAATTGAGTTCTCATTTTGGAGTTATCGCAAATATGTGCTAGCTCTTTCCTGAGTTTTTATATGTGGATGCTTTTGTATTTGATGACTTTGGTATTTCTTCTATACATTGTATTAATCTATGTAATTAAAGCTCTAGCAATTGAAAAAAATAGTTATTTCTTTTAAAAAATTCCGCTACAAATGACTATTTATAATTTTAAGTGGAAAAGTAACATGGCTTTATGAAATCGGGAATGTTACAAACCGTATCAAAATCAATCCCAACCAGACGTGTGGGAGTTGAGCCATGCAAGCTATGATGGTTTGGCTTGATCAGGATGTAACACCCCTTTCCTCTAGGGTTAGGAATGCGAATAACTTGAACAATTCAATGAGCCAGGTACAATAAGATTCTATAAGCATTAAAAAATTCCAATTCTCGATAATAAAATTCCCTTGTAGCAGTTACTTCAAAGCCATAAGGTCACAAGTTTCCATGAAATATCCTAAAGAAACTCACTCATAATAAAACTAAATCTAGTCTTGTCCTCATTCTCTATGAGCTACTCTTGGCTTGTAGACCTATTGTTGAACTCTTCATTGATGAGGACATCTCCTATTATTGTTATTTTATTAATGTTTTATTTAGGGTTTGTATTAGCCTACTATTTAAGGACATCTCCTATTATTGTTATTTTATTAATGTTTTATTTAGGGTTTGTATTATCCTACTATTTAAGGACTTGTAAGGAAACATTGGAGCAGTAGGTTTTGAATTGAGAATTGAGAGATGTTACAGCTGCCTTCGTCCAACCCCCTTTCTCTTTGCTTTCTTCTTCCTCTCTTGTCTTCTGGTTTCTCTTCTTCTCTCTCCACTGTTACTCTACTTCTCTTCTCATTTATATCCTACATCATTCGTCACCTGGGAAGGTTAAAGCAAAAGAAAACAAATAGTAAGTCGAATGCTCTGTAAGCAATACATCCCACATTAAATATTACGTTAAATTAAACAAGTTTTCTTTTAATGAATTTCATAACTTTAACATCTTGCATACATATTATCCATGCAATCCTCATTGCACATGATTACGCCCTAGGTGCTTGGGTTGGCAATCTTAAAGATCACGATTCCAACCCGTAGCTACTAGTGGAACTCAGTCAAGAAGGAGGTGAGCATCACTAGGTGAACTGAAGTGAGTCATTCTTGGCATTGCCATCCGCCCTGACATCAGTCATCAGTTTTCTGTTGTCAGTCATCAAACACTACACAACAATGTAATCCTTTCCTTTCCTTTCCTTTTATATTCCTTCCTTGCATTCATCAAATGGGCTAGTAGAGAACAAACTTTACATTACACGACTTAAAACACAACATTTCAGAAAAAGAGCATTGCATTTATACTAGAGAACTAAAAGATATGATAATGTTTGCTTACACACTTTAGAAAAGTATACAAGGGTGTGGTTATATTTACTTACTGCTCTTGGCCACAAAACTAGTAAGAATTTTACTTAGCAAACATAATCAATCATACAATGCAATACCATCTGAGTACCGATACAAACTTTACTTAATGTTGTTTTGAAGACTAAGGGGTAAAATTGACTTCTGCTCCTCTACGGACCCTTTCAATAGCAAAGCAACTCTGTTTCTTTCATTTTACTAAAAAAAAATGTCTCTTTTGTTTTTTTTTTATAAGTACAAAACAATTCTGTCTCTTTTCACTGAAATGCTTAAACAGCGCATACAAGGTGTGATTCTAATCCTAAGTCATACAATGAAGGTTGTTCCCATGTGGTCTAAAATCTAGGTCTCAGAATACTCAAAAGAAACCCTTACTAAGGCTCTTAGGTTGCTGTGAAGGTCATAAAACGGCCTCAATGACAGCCATACTGGTAGGCTCCAAGGTTCCTAAAGTCAGCCCAACTCTTGTAGCTGTTTGCTGGAATTTCCAGCCACTGGAAGCAAGGGTATTCTCCGTAAAATCCCTATGTTTAAGTTATATTTGAGGTGTTTGGGCCTGTAGGAAAAGTATCTTATTAGTGTTTGGGCTTAGGATTAAATTTGTGTTATGTTTTGACTAAGTAAAGACCCTCAAGGTGATTGTAGTGCTGTCAAATACATGGCTGCAGCTTTGTCATGTAATTACTCTACTAAGATGCCATGCACTGTCCTATCGAGCCATACTGTGTGCTGTGTGTGTAGTTAGAATTTGATGTGTGCATGCTTTTTATCTTTATCATTCCTTGCTAGAGGAGAAAAAATAGAGTTCTAGTGGCTATTTGGGATTTGATTTCTTAATGAATTTAGCATGAAAGAATAAATCTTGCACTGACTAAGTGAAGACCCTACTAGACTAAGAAAACTATTAGACTAAGAAAACTAAGTGAAGATCTTGCACTGATTTTCATGACTAAATGATTCGACGATGATGTAGAAATCTATTAGACTAAAACTTAAAGACAACTCACCTAAATGACCAAAGGGGCAGCAGTAAGGGGGATTGTGGCTGGGCTGAAATAATATGGTTTATGGTCCTTTTTTTCAGAAAAGGTTAGGTTTTGTTGGGAAACCTCCTTAGCATGAAAAATTTCCTTCTATCTTTGCCCCTTTGAGGGAATGATTCAGATTGGGTGGTAGAATCACTGCTCTCCCTCATATACCCCTAGGAGTTGGCTCAAGTGGTAAGAGCCTTGGTCCTACTGGTATGCTTCCTCCATATCTAAGTTCAAACCCTTGGGTGCAAGCAATTTGTAGGGGTCATCGGACTGGGAGAATTTTTCCTTGAATTACTCAAGGTGCACTTGTTGGAAACTTGCCGAGAGCCTATGCACCCCTTGGATTAGTTGGGATATTGTTCCAGATACTCAATGCCAATAAAAAAAACAATCACTTCTCTCACTCGTCATACACATGCACACACACTTGCTAGTTTATATGTTTGTCAGTGTTTGTGAATAACAAATAGAGCTCAATATATATCACACTATACAACTTTCTGAAATGTCCTTGATCCAAAGCGATTTATCTAAAAAAATTGAAATCTTGATCAATGTTTAGATTTTTATCACATGATGTTCAAATGCCATCACTTGTAAGCTTATTGAAGTTTCTAGAAATTAGTTCTAAATTCTGTTCTGTTTTGAAGATGGTGGAGAAAAATGAGTCAGAAGCTAAATGGCGGATTGCTGAATTACAAAAGGTTCTTAAGGAAGTTCATTCCCTTTTTCTAATGTTTCATGGATCCATACGAGCATTGCTTGAGAAAGAACCTGCTGGAGGATTAATTCGAGCTCATCTGCACCCATTCATGATGGATTATCTAAGAGGTCCATCATCAAGCACTTATATGCTGCTAAATTACCTAAATCTAAATTTCTTTTGTCTATCGTTAAAACTATTTCATGGTGAGTCACTAAATTGTCAGCCTGTCAAAAGTGTTCCATTGGATAATTGCTGCTGGGGTGATGCTGAAGTTGCTGTATCAAATGCTGTCTCCACTGGATTTGTTCTACCCACGTAATGCTAAGGTTGCCATATCTCATACCTTGTAATTTTTCTCTTTGAGGCAGATTTCCTTTCTGGCAAGAAACTCCTGTTACCATCATTCCGTGACTGTTTAAAGGAGCGTGGAACTGTGCAGATGCTGACTGTAAGTAGGGAGGCTGCAATTGAAGTTCAGGTACGTCTTTCAAAAACTATGTTCACTAACACTTTACATTAATTCCCCTATATTTCTATCTAAAGTAGCTAACCAAAACCTCTTTTTTCTATTTTAACCAACCATTTTTCTAGAACACCATCCAACAGCTTATCCAAATTTCTCCCTATTTCATTGAAGCTATAAACAAATGACAGTATAGAGAGAGATAAATGACAGAGATATATGGATGAAAGGAAGAAGAAGAAGAAAAGAGAGGTAGAGAGATAAATTTATATAAAAAAAATTATGCATTGATGAATAGTGTCAATCTACATTGGTATTGGTACTGTAATAGAAAAAGCATTTGACATTTCCTTTGCATAATCTGATGGAGACAATTTTTTGAGGATTGCTTAGTTATGTTACATATATATGCAAAATGCATGGAATGCTCTAATACTCTCTCTCTGCCTCTTTCTCTCTCTTGCCCCCTCTCTCTCGTGAATATTTGTTTTCTGCCATGTGGGTCGCTTAGCTGTATTTAGATGTTTATTTGTTTGACCTGTTTTTAAGGAAGATTTTTGTCTCTGGTTGAATGATTTTCATACGAGTGCTTTGTTCATCATCAAGCATTTGGGTGCTTTGTTGGACAAGAGACTTCTGATTTGCAGTAGTGGATTTTGTGATCTATTATAATTATTAATTGAATAGAATCGCATCAATATTTCCTAATGAGAGGCAGGCCTGAAAAACCGAATTGTGGGTAATGTGGAGAGCTTCTATGTCTAGATTAATGTTTTACCCTCGTGTGGTAAGGGCGGACTTGTAAGGGCGGCCAAAACTCCACAAGATGTCTAATACACATTACAAAGACAAACCAAATTGTCTTAAACACCAATGCACCATACAAATATTACTAAATAAAGTTTTACAATTACAAAACATAAGATAAATAAATATTCTTGATTCTTCACTCTTGATGCTTCAATCTTCATTGATTATGAGTCATGACATTTGATTCTGTGTTCAACTTTCTATAGAAACATAGAGAAGAATAAAACATCAAATATTAGTGACTTTTGATGATGAAAACTAAAATTAAATTATAAAAACAAATGAATATTGAATGAATATCAAAATAATACTCGATTCCACCAAGTAACTCTCCACGTTATCCATGGACTCTCGAATATTAATTGGAGTCAATAGATGTTTCAACCGATGGACAACTAAAGGCCTCAACGTTTCTTGGAGGCAATGAACACCAAAAAGGATCAAGCACACGACCTCCCGTACTAAATGCTGACTCGGATGCAACCGTGAAAACAAACATGGCCAACAAGTCTCTTGCAATCCTCGCACGTAAAGGATCGTTAGCTTCATTAACTTTCCGCAAAATCAACGAGTCAAAAGAAGGGTTTCGGGCCTCACAACCATCTAATAAATATTGATCCACCTCTGTTTTGGCAATAGTAGATCCCAAGGTGGATGATGCTTGATCACACATCGTACCATAATGTCTCAGCATCGCCATTACCATAATCTATGATTGTATATGTTGGAGGGGCTCATGTTCTCGGCTAGTCATGGTAGAACCGAATGTCGCATTATACTCCCCATACAAATCCACTAATAGTTGCCTCACACTCGATACCAACTCAGTCTGAGTCCTAAGAAGCCCGAACTTTCCAAGTGGATCAAGCACAACTGCAATCAACATTAACAAACTTAGCCTATCTAATGACCCCCAATATTTATCATATTTCCTTCTCATGCTTGTGGCCATGCTCATGACACAGTGATTATCATTTTGGCTTAGCCGAATCAACTCTTTTTGGAGTTGACAAATCTGAAAACTGGTGTTGGTCGTGACATACAAAAACCTAGAAAATCTTCTAGTCGCATCATAAAACATTTTTAAAAAGCTTACAAACACCTACACTGTCTCCCACTCCTTCCTGGAGTCCAAGTGTGTCCATCAACTAAGTAAGAGAGAAATTGTAATTCTCACTCTCTATCCTTCTAAAAGCCTTATTAAACTTTTCAGTTGCCTCCAATATCATGTATGTTGAGTTCCATCGATTTGGTACGTCAAGAGACAACATTTTCTTATAATCAATTTTCTATTTTTTTTAGCATATCTTTTAAAATTTTCTAATCTTGTAGGGGAGGAGCGCATGTATCTAACTGCATTTTGAACCATTGTGATAGCATCATTACACTCCCTCAAACCCTCATTCACAATAAAGTTTAAAATATGAGTACAACATCTCATGGGATTTGGTAGAAGGCCGCGACGTTGGGTTGCTCACCGCACGGGCAAACACTCCTTGCATTCTGCAGAACATTGTGTGCTTGTATGCCCATCATACGTGTATAAATTAAATTAATCGTAGTGGGAAAATGTTAAGATACATGTCATATTTAGAATTATGAGTACCAGAGATACTTAACTCGCCAAACAATAATAATATCCATAAGTTACATCCACACCATTGTTAAAATATTACAAACTACAAACTTGTTCATTGCCCAAATCAAAGAAAATATTACAAATCTCAATATCTTAATGAGGACAGAAGCTATTCCTCAGGTTGCACTGACGACTCCTCATATCCTGCCTCAATTCCTATAGTTGCATCAAAACATAGGGTTACGAGAAGCAAAACCGTTGTGAGACGTGAGATTTCGAGGAAATATCAATAAGTTATAACCCATAATAGCAACTATAAATGCAAGATATGGTGATGGATATGAAATAGTGAATTTCAAGTAAAACAAAAGAAAGAAAATACATATCGAGGCAGCAGCCGCTGTGCAAATATAATAAACATAATTCACCATAATAATTTCCGAGCACCCAGTGCCCAAAGCCTCACATAATCAACAACATGAAAACCTTCAACACTCGACTCCAAATCCAATTCAACAACATGAAATCCATCTAACCAACCAATTCCACTTATTAATGAGTGTGCTATAGTCTCCCCTATCATATGGCCGTATGCACACCCTGACTCCCTTCGCTGCACCGCAGGTAATGACTGTGTGTACAATTTCATATCGACCGACACTTGGTTTCGCATCCCGTACTTGACCATGGCATATTCTAGCCTCCGCAAGCCGAGAGGCCACTGATTCAACCCTAGAGCATTACTATCTTGTCTGAGCCCGTTGTTGCCTGACAACAAGAGACATCACTCGATTCTTTGATTCTCCTGAATAACTAGAGAAGTTCCATCGAGAAATTTCCCCATCTCGGCTTGGGGTCTTAATCCACTCACCCACCCAGAAAAAACATATTGAAACAAGAAATTTGGGACTTTTTACCAAATAATATCAACCCATTAACAATAAATCTAGTAAATCATACTAGAGTATCATGCACGCGGAAAAAAAAACATGAAAGTATGGGGGGACAAGATGATACTACAATATCATGCACGTGGAAAAAAAAACATGAAAGTATGGGGGGACAAGATGCAATAGATTGTAACCTAGTGTACTCACAGTCATTATCTGACATTTCTAGTGTTGTAGGAAAGGACCTACCTCTGCAATGAGTTTTCACTAAAATGCGTGTTGATGAGCTGGTCTCACTTGGTTTGTTGTAGATTCTGAAGTCTAAAATGTGAGAGTGAGAGTGTTCCCTTCAGAGTTAGATTTTTTACCTTCACTTGAGGTTTAGAGAGAGAGAGAGAGAGAGAATGTTTCTTGTAAGCTTTTCGGAAATCCCAAAGTTTGAAGGAAGAGTTCATCGAGGCATGGCACCGAGCATTTAGCCTATCACGAGTCTCTTAGTTCTCCACGTAGGTTGGCTGGTCAATCGGCGAGTCCTCCTCTACCCAGGTGTATGTTGGATGGAGGGCGTGTTAGTGACAAAAAGGACATGCTTTGCGTTTCTCATAATTTCAACCAAAGAGACGAGGAGTGCGGTTTGCCGCTTGTGAATGTTGCCCACATGGTGGAAGGCTCCTGTGTCTGGTCGGCGTATTTGAGCCTGTGATCTTACTTTCCCAGGCATGTTCCTTGTAGACACGTTGCTGTTTGAATGTGGTCTATTTGCGAGGTTACCTACTACTCTTTGAGCACTCCCATGTTATTTTTAGGGCACCCAGTTTATGTACCTTGTTGTCCGTTGCTCGCCCCGAAATGCATCTGTGCTATATGTTGCTCCCCCGTCGCATTCCTATTGCTCGCCTGCATCGTTACTCACCCGAATACCTCCGTTTGCTTTCAAATTTGCTCGCCTTACGCATCACCTGTCCCATCTTTTACGCACCTGATATAGAACTCGAATCCTTTTCGTCGCCTTACCTTTGCCTGCCAAAAATGGCACTTCATTCATTAGTCACTCTTTCCCTAATCCTTTGCCCTCCTAGGGCGTGCTTGTCTGAGTATTGCCCGCCTTGTGCTTTTGCTCGCCTTGTCTGTTAGACAGGATTTTCCCTTGTGTCTAGGACGATGAGTCTCTTAGTCTCGTACATGGGGAGTTCCTACCTTTATAAAGTGCAGTTCTCACACACATATTCCCTGTCAAAAACCGTCTCAAATATTAAATTGCAAGATTATTTGAGTTTGCATTATCCCCAATTACAGTAAATATCCTCTCAATGCCCCAATCAAGGAGGCACGATTCAACATACCTCCAAATAGTCTTCCCTTGATGATTAAGGCCTGGTTTGGATACAAAAGTCCCTTCAACTCATCTCATCTAATCATTACAACTTTCTCAAATTTTCACACAAAATATAATAAACAATTCAACTTTTTTCAAATCACAAAACAATAATAATATTAAAAATAATATTCTAACAATATTTTATTCAACTTTCACCTTTCATCTCGACTCATCTCATCTCAACTCAACTCAACTTAACTCACTATCCAAATCTCTCCCAAGAATTAAAAAAAATGAAGGACTTTTTTGTGCAATTTCCAATCCCTATCAATGATATGTGTGGTTAGACATACAACTAAGATTTTGTACCTATATCCAAATATCAGTAGTCAGTGAAATCCTTATGCCACTATCTTTAAACAATTTTTTGAGTTTTCCCTTTTCCAATGCAAACAAATTCATGCAATCTCTTGTAACCATGATGCGACATGGCACTTTAATCCGAGGTTCAAGAGACCAACACACCTTCTTAAACCCTCCGAGAATAAAACCCTGGCTAATCCTAGGGGTGCATAGGATCTCGGCAAGGAGTTTCTTGCAAGTGCACCTTGGATAATTCAAGAGGAAGTTCCCCTAATCTGATGACCCCTAGGAATTGTTTACTCCCAAGAGGATTTGAATCTTAGATATGGAGGGAGCATACTACTAAGACCAATGCCTTTACCACTTGAGTGTTGCCCTAGGGGTTGATATTTTTGGTACCTATCCAAAGATTCACATTTATGAGAATTTTTGGGACATGCAGGCAAATGGTTTTGCATGGTTGAAGTCTTGTTCCTCTTTGAGTGGCAAGTGTGCATCTTTCCACAATAGTTACGCTTAGCCTTAAGCTCATCCACCGGACAACCCTCCACCTTCTTAAAATGGCCCCAAACAAATGACGGATCCTTCCCGTTCCGTTTCTTAAGAAGTGGACAAGTACTATAGGTAAAGGCACTCTAGGGTCCTAATGTTTGGGTATCTCTCATATAATCTTCCAAGTTTATGATCGGTTCGTTTGAGTCAACATCAATTGGAGTTAATGAAGAATCCATCTAACATGTGAAACAGTGGGGGTTTATAGCCCCATGAAAGCTGTACCTTTCAAAATATGAGCTATAGATACTGTCCGAGAAAGGAGCGGCTAAACAAAACAAAAGAGAAAACCACAACTACACAATAGCTAGTTTGCAACATGACAAACATTACAAGTCTAATACTTGAAAATCTAGATTTTAGAAAAAATCATAATAACATGTTCAATGAACAATAATCTAATTTTAAAATTTTTCCATGCAAAACTGAAAACCACAATTACACAGCAACTAGTTTGCAACATGGCAAAATCACAAGTCTAAGACCCTAAAATCTAGATTCTAGTTCACTCATCTTTCTACAGTTTACATAAAAACAATGTCACAACAAAATCATTGAATGTGAATTTACTCAACATTTGTTCTGCTACTTAAAATGCTTTAGATCCCATTCTTCTGGTTTAATATATTTTCTTAAAACAATTTATAGGAGTGTAACAGAGTACCACATGCTAAGATTGAGCCTTCATTTACCTAGAAAAATAAACTAAAGCTAGCATATTTGAATTAAGGCGAAACATACATTATTTTTAGCTGATCTCATGTATCATTTTTTGGTTCTCTTTAGATTTGCATTCAAATATTTGTTTAAACTTAGGTCCATTATAGCTATAAACTACCAACCAAAATCTTCCTAAAAAAGGGCCTTATGTATTTACCAGGTTTTTTTTTTTTTTTTTATATTTAATGGACTCAAGCTAATGTGATGGTGAAATGAAAATTTTATAAATTGAATTTCTTGCAATTTTGTGTTCTCCTATTTGTAAGAATTATATCTTGTTTTGCAGTCACTTGTCAGGCTACTAGAATCTTGTGCTGGAAGCTCACCATGCTACTCGCTGATTTTATTTCAGGACCTGCTAGTGTCCACTACACTCTCTCCTGTATGTATATTCAAGTCCTATTTGACATTGATGCTTGTATAATACCTATATTACATACAATATATTTCAATCATAACATTGACAGGATGATCAATAACCAATTCCTGTCAACATAATTCTGCTGGAGATTTTGGTGAAGGGATTTTATTTCTCGCTCTATCCTTCATTATTGACTATTTTGTCAGGTTGACACCATAAACTTGTTTACGTATGCTGTTCTAAGGTTGACACCACGCACACTTCCCTCTGGAGTAAGTTCTTGGTCCTATTTACGCAAAGGAAGTACAGGATCTTCTGTTGCTGCTGGCTATACATTGGCCTCCTCAGCTTCTGTTCCAGACCAATATTATTGTTTACCGGATACCTCCCCAGGTGGAGATAACAACTATCATGTTGTGAGGCCCTTAAAGCAAGACAGGTGGTCCAAAGCCAAGGATGGTTTTCTTGTCACTGACATATGGAGTGCAGAGGCTTGTAGTTCAACGTCTGCCACCCCAACCATTTGGCTCCAACAGACAGGGGAGAGAATGTATCTATGTGCTTACCAGTTTAGGAGCCTTACCTTAATCCTTGTCGTTCCTGTTGCCTCCATTCTTAATGGGGAGCAACTTGTTTCTTTGGTGAAGCAGCAAGTTCTTGAAAATGTTAGTCCCCTATCTGTTCTAATTATTACAATTGTGTCTCGATTTTGATTCCTCTTTTATGGTTTTTTAAACAGTTTTATGACCTTAATGATTGCCCTAACTTATTGGGGTCATTACCCTCTGATTGATCCATCTATACTTAAGTATCCCACATTGTTGTTGAAACATATTTCATTTGTTTGGTGAGAATATTTCCTGTGTCCTTTTAGAACCTTCAGCCTCTTCTTTTGTACCTTGGACTTTTGGGCCTTTTTTTGTTTATATAGGGCAGGGTGAGCAAGTGCAAACAATCACATTCATCATTCTCTTATCTATTGGGGCTATTCTAGGGGATTTAGTAACATCCAATGATATATATCTCATTAGTTTTGCTCGTTTATATGGCATTATGAATACTCAAGCAAGCATGTTAAGCATTCCAATGCAGGCTCAAAGAAAGAATGATTCTGAATTACTCAGCTGTGTGATGTAGATGCACTGCATTGAGAATTGGCATATTTCTAGAATGAGCATGGCTGTTAACTCTTGATGATGACTTTAAATGTTGTCACATCCTCAGAGGCTTCTGATCATAGTTTTGGGAGGATGGCCAAATCATATATATTGACACAATTGAGAGAATAACTGAGTATAAGGCAGAAAATAGGAGGGGATCAAGAAATGAAAAATGTGAAACTGAACATGGAGTTGTGCCTTTTCAAAATGAGTGTTTGTTTTGAAAAGTGAAAGCATCAAGCTCTTTGTTTTCCGACTTTTCTCCTCGCCTCCTGATAATACTTTACTGGAACATCCTAGAAGGTTAGCCATGGAAAGACAAGACTGAAGATGAGGTTGCACTGCATATTTATATGATATTCATCATCCTTTTATCATTCCCCAATATGACATCAAATGATTAGTAGATAAGTAAGAAATAATAAATAGTTCTCTAATCATTTGATGCCCCATCAAGGGATGATGAAAATATGTCGGTTAAAAGGATTATGAATACCAGTACCAGAAATGCATCTCCTTTGCCTGTGGGCGATAGCTCTACCTGGCGTGCTGCCTTGCATGTTAGCATTAGTCATTAGTATTTCTTCCTTGTTAGTCTTCTGCTTTTCCCATGGAGTAAGAATTAATAATTAGGTCAGTAAATGCTGTGAGTAAAAAATAAAGGATGCATCTCCTACTAATATTTCAGTTGGAATAAATGACCTTTCTCATTAGTTCAATGTTAGACATTCATTCTGGAGCTCCTGCTCAATGTTGATCATATTTTTTTTAATATATATCGATTATTTAGTCTTATGCTCAATTGGTTCAGCATTCTCGCTTTACCTTTTTCATTAAAGGTATTTTTTTTTTGGGGGGGGGGGGATGTGTTTAGTTTGTCGAGGGGCTCAATATAGTATGTTGGGCCAATGTTCTATCAGCTTAAAGACTGAAAAAATCGGTTAACGGACATATTGTATCCAGAGTCAAGAACCATGTGTATCTACTGGCTGATTCTTATACTCTTTCTTGCTTCAGGCATCACTGAAGATGCTAAAAGTTGAAGAGAAACTTTCAAAGGGATGGGGTGGTGAGAATGCTTATCATGTTAGTGGGTATCGATATTTACTTGTAGATGTTGACAGAAATGTATCCAGAGCTTCTCCACCAGGAAAGGTTACAACACTAACAAAGGTAAAGCATCCTAGTGTTGTTTTGTTTGGTGACAGCATGCTTGCTTGCTTGTATATAACATGAGTTCTATGTTTTTCTTTTCTATATATTTGTTGCAAGTGTTTTCTAATGCTGGGAAGGGCAACAAATTTACCTGATTTTTGTCCTATTTCTTTTATCGCTATTGGATTGGGATGAAACCACTCTATTGTATCAATTTGTCCTTGGTGTTAGCTTAGGTGGAGATGAAACAGTTCTAATGAAACGTATTATTCCGATCAGAAAATCTTCAAATCAAGTCTCATTAGTGAAATTAGGGCTGATAGACGCCCCCACCTGTGACCCAAACACAGTGCGGTTTCATCCCTGCCCCCACACCCTACAGGTTGGCATATAGGATCTGGGTGTGTCTGCTAACACAGTACACTGTCATGGATTTTCTCCTGAAAATCAAAATAGAATATAAAAACTAAAAAAAAAATCACAAAAAGGAGGAAGGAGACAGATTATGTGATGAATGATGGCGTAAATTTTTGTAACAGGATTTTCCAAAGAGTATTGACAATCTTGATGTCCAACATTTGTTATTGAGCCAAACAAATAAGTAAAATGGGCTAGAAATGGCAATCGAGAGAGAAACAGAAAGAGATAGAGGAGGGGGTGGGAGGAGAAGTTGTGTGACTACATAAAGTGAAGAACGGAAGGAGCAGAGGAGGAGGCGGGGCTGGGTAGCAAGGAATCTTATCTTGAGGCTAAGCATTTAATTATTTAACAAAGCCGCTTTGCAGCGGTCCATCCGAAGGTAAGGCTTTAACAGCTTCCAATAATACTCCGCCACGTCAGCGGTTTCATAGAAATTACAATAGAGTGAAGAACAGAAGAAGTTGTAATTTCACAGAAATTACAATAGAGGGTGTGGGAGGAGAAGTGTGATTACATAGAGTGAAGAACGGAAGAAGAAGAAGAAGCTCCTCCAATAGAAGGAGCAAGAGGAGGTGGGGCTGGGTAGCAAGGAATATCTTGAGGCTAAGCATTTAAATTATTTAACAAAGCCGCTTTGCAGCGGTCCATCTGAAGGTAGGGCTTTAACAGCTTCCAATAATACTCCGCCATGTCAGCAATTTCACAGAAATTACGATAGGCTCATTACATTGGATAATGAAACACATCTTCCCATCACCCCATTCAGAAATCAATTTGAGCCCCCATTAAGAAATTGAAGAACACCATGTCCTTGTCGCCCACTGCCGCACGACACCATCACCAGATCGTCGTCACCATTTCCGTAACCAGTCCGTCACTGGTCGCCCACTAGTAATTTTGAACCCCATTCAGAAATCGATTTGAGCCCCCCATTCAGAAATCGAAGAACACCATTTTCTGTTCGTCCCTTCTATAAGACCCTTACAAATCCACGGCACAATTACTTTCTATGGAGAAGTATTTAGAGAAATAGGGTGCCTCTCAAGGCGGTATTTTTCGCTTTGATAGCTTCTTTGGGCCAGATTTTGACTATGGATAACTTACAGAAATGCTGGGTGATTGTTGTGAACATGTTTTGTATGTGCAGAAAGAATGGCGAGACTGTGGATCATTTTCTATTGCATTGTGAGGTTGCTAGGGCATTATGGGATGATGTCTTTGGAAGATTGGAGCTAGACTGGGTTATGTTTGCTACTGTGGTTGATCTTCTGGCCAACTGGATGAATTTAAGCGGTATTCCACAAATCATAGTTGTGTGGAAGATAGTTTCTACATTTACTCTATGATGCCTATGGAAGGAACGAAATGGATCGGACTTTTGAAAATAAGGAGCGCTCATTGGAGGAGATTAGATTGTTCGTTCTTAAAACTTTATTCCTATGGGCTAAAAGCTGTAGATTTCAATGACCTAGATTTTCATAATTTTCTTGTTTCTATTTCTTCCTTCTAACTGGGTGTTACCTCTTGTATACTCTCTGTGTACTTGGGTTATGCCTATTCCTGGACAGGCATCCTTGAGGGTCCTGTCACCCCACCAAAGATCGTGCCAGAATTTGATTCTATACTCAGCACCCGCCTCAAACTGAATCTGTCTAGAGAGAGTTTCCCATCCTCTTTTTATGTGCTTCCAAAGCCTCACCTCATGTGATTTGCTCACCTCATTTGAAACCCATCTACCCCAAGTCCCAGCAAATTTTGAATCGATGACTGTCCTCCATAGAGCTCCTCTTTCTAGTTGGTATCTCCACAACCTTTTCCCCAATATACTACTGTTAAAGATCAGCAAGTGCTGTACTCCCAACCCTCCTGAAATTAGAGCGCATATTGTAGGCCATTTCACAAGGTGAAATTTGAACTCCCCCCCCCCCCCCCCCAAAAACAAATAAAAAAAAGAAAGAAAGTCGCGCTGCAGCTTTTCTATACTGTGGCCACCTTAGTGGGAAGTGGAAACAAAGACAAGAAAGTGTAAACCAAAGACGGTTTCAAAGAAAAGAAGTGCCCTCAGAGCTCGGATGTGGTCTTTGTTAGCCCCACAAAATATGAGTCTTCTGCAAATAGAAGATGGGGAAATATTGATTGTGCTGCTATTTCTCTCACCCACAAGATATTTAAAAGGGAATCCACCATACTCTATGCCCGAAATCTTTTTTCTAAAAGCTTCCATTACAAGCAAAATGTAATGGAGATAATGGGTAACCTTCTTAAGCCCTGGGAGCTTTTGAAGAATCCTTTTGGTATGTCATTTCACCAAAATGGAGAAGTAGGCGGACAAGATACAATACTTAATTCAAGAACACCATTTCTCCTTGTGGCCACATCTCTCAAGATTGTAAAGCAAGAAATTCCAATTAGCTCTGTCATAACCCTTTGCCATGTCCAGCTGCAAATATTCCCGGCACTCACGACTTAAGGTTACTCATTTGTTAGCGATAAGCACAAAATCAAGAATTTTTCTACCTTTTATAAAAGCATTTTGACTCTTTGATTTGACCTTCTCCATCACAAAACTTGGTCTATTTGCCAATACTTCCGAAAGGATTTTGTGCATCTCACTCACAAGGCAGATGAGGCAAGAATATTTTACCTCTACAACACCTGGTTTTTTGGAATGAGGGCAAGGAAAGTCGCATTGAGGCTCTTTTCAAATCTTCCACTTGCATGGAACTCATGAAAAACCATGACATAATCTTTGATAAATTCCCAGCATGTCTTAAAAAATGCCATGGGTAAACCCATCAAGACCTGGAGCTTTGTCACTAGCCATGCTTTTATAACTTTCTGGATCTCCATCTGAAAAAGCCTCTCTGACCATCTTTCATCTTCTCGATCTAGTGATTCAAATTGAAGCCCATCAAGCTTTGGTCTCAAAATGAATGATTCAAACAATAGTTGCTAATTGACAATATGATCCATGATCGTGCGAAGATTCAAAGTTGTCACACCATCCACCAACATTGTCTAAATGGCATTGTTCCTCCTATGCGAATTGGCCACACAGTGGAAGAATTTGGTGCACTTCTGCCCCTCCCTTAGCCATAGAGCCCTTGGTTTATGTCACCACCAAATCTTGCTTGAACGTCTCAAGTTTTCACTCCTTGATGTAGCTTGGAGTACTTTGGTACAGATAGGAAGATCACCACAGTCTAACTCTCTCAACCAAGCCTTCTAATCTTATCCATTTGAACTTAAAGAATCTTTGACCTCCATGAATGCCCCCAAATTCAAGATGATGGGAAAATGATCCGAACAGGGAGGCTGTTTATGGATTAGCTTTGGATTATGTGCTTCCCAATCTAGGGATGCCAAGAATCTGTCTGTTCTTGACCAAGAGGGATGCTCTTGATTACTGGACCATGCGAAGGTGCCACCAACAAGAGGATTTTGCCCAATAGGTCTTGCTCAGAGATGAAGTTAGAGAAGTCCGTCATAGCCAAGTTGAGGTAGGATGCTCTAGATCATTCACTCGAGATCCAAGTGACGTTAAAATCTCCTTTGATGCACCATGGTAAGTCCATAGGCTACAGAACCCTGCCAATTCATCCCACAGTATCCTTCTTGTGTTGTCTAGATTAGACCATAGACACCCCCACAAAAGCCCACAAATATTCATCCTCAAAATTGTTGAATGAGCATGCCACCGAGAAATGCCCCACACATTCTTTCATTTTTTCTACCACCTTCATATTCCACCTAACCAACACCCACCCCCCAAAAAAAAGGCATTATTGGAAGTAAATGTGACCAGCCCACTTGATGACACCCACACAAACTCCTTATTGTGCTTAAAGAAAGAAGTCCAGTATTGTTACTGGCAACAACTCTCCATTTGTGCTGCTGGTTTATAATTTTGAGGCACTTTCCCGTCTCATTCAGCCCCTTGCATTCCACAAAATAATTTCGGGGTTCATAATACTACAAACAATAGCCCTTCCCATCGATCTCCGACAGTTAGAATTCTCTTCTCTTGCCTCAAAATTGACTGTCCAGTTAAGTCTTTTTAATTCTCTAGCTCTTTTCTTAGCTGAATTGAGCTCACCTTCTGAACTGGGATGGCTCTGCCCAGCCTCTATGGCAGTGAGAAAGGGGCATGTGTTGGATCCCTACACAGTGTTGGATCTTCTTTACTTTGTGTAGAACCCATTTCGATGCCTTTATATTGCTGTTACTACTCGAGGGTAAATAGTTCAATGGGATGGGCTCCTTCTTGAATTCTTCATCACCGTCAGTTGGATTCATCTGACATGATATTGAACCACCTACCATCTCCAAGTCAAGACCTGATACCTGCCAACAGTCTCCCTCCATATTTTGATCATCCCCATCAAAGTCGTACAGAACCATAGAATCCACTACTTCTGTTATTCAACTTATTCTCCCTTCCCCTGTTATAGACACTTCACAGCCCCCAAACTTGTTTTTAGCCTTCCCTGAGTTCAACCCATCTTCTGCTGCTTGTTTCAACACACCCAGAGGTGTCTCATGTGAGTTCTCGCTGTCATCCTTGTGATGTCCACTGCTTGAGCATCATTTTTTGCTTCAAAACTATGCACTCTGTGTCCTTGACTTTTGTCACCGACAGGTACCACTGCTAGCCTTCGTCCTGGATACCAGCGACCTGATCACAACCTACCAGTGATGGTTTCTGTGAAACCGCCATCCTGTGATTCGACACTGCTAACGTCCCTTTTTCAGCTTAGAGTCAAATAGCCTGATGAAGAACTGAATTCAAAGGATGAAAGCCCGGCTTTAACCATCATCTTAGAGTCAATAGCCTGATAAAGATTGGGCTTTCATCTTCCCTCTCTCGGCCTGCAAGAGGCATGGTCCATACTTCATTCTTTTTTCTTTTTCTCCAGGGCCCAAGATCAAGCCGAAAGCCTTATCATTAACCAAGTTCAAGCCCACAGCCTGCTCATTGACATCACGCAGCATCGGGCCGTGCTTCTCCAAGTCCAAGCCCAGGTCCATTCTTGTGTTAACAATCTGTATTATGCCATTGACCAGCTCCCTCAGATTCATCATATCCTTTTTAAAACTTTCTACAGTCATCTTTGCTACACCAATTCCCTTGAATAGTGAGCCCCCATCCCTTCTTGGGTAAGTTTTGCAGTCAAGCAGTGCATCAGACCTCCTTGTTCGGCACATCTCTGTAACAGTCACTCATTTCCTTTTTTAAATACCAATGTTACCCTTCATGACCTGGGTTGACTCCACTTATCTTCTTGATACCTTCATAGCTCTATGTTGGTCTCCTGTCGTGGCAGAAACAGGGCATGGAGACCAAATTGCCTCCAGATACAACTTTTAACAGTGTCTTTCACGGGAGCATTCATCTCCCTTGTTTGCTGTTTGAGGACTCCAGCCCCTGCAAACTCCTTCACTCCAAACTATCCCATGCTGCTGCAACTGTCATGAAGCTCCATGGATTTCCTCCAACCCTTCCCTCGGGATAATAATGAAGCCTCTGCTTTGTTTTAAAATGCACACTGATCGACCACCTTCCGTCGTAACTTCAAAGACCTTTGTTTCAATGAGAATCAGTTTCAGATAACCCATTCTTAGAAAAACTTGCACCCCTAAATATATGACTGAAAATGGACTAATAACGACACTGACCACTGGCAAACATCGTCGGGAAAAGAGACAAGATAGACGAAAGAAGTTGTACGCAAAGAATTGTACAGAAAGAAACGTTCCACAGATTTCAACTATTCTGAAAAATAATAAATGGACACATTTAAATTCCAAAGGCAATTGCCAAATGTCAGCAGTTAAGCATGAAACTGGATCCCGGTTTGAGACCCCGTGCCTTACTGGCGGGGTTTACCACTGTTGCCTAGGGCCTGAACTTGTGGTCCCCAGTATGAGCTTAGACTGCATGAGTTGATGCCTGGACTAGACTTACCATTTAGTTGCAATTTTCGATTGCATAGTTGCTCTAGAAAAATTAGGAGATTCTGTATAAAAATAAATATTTATTCGCAATTTTATCTTGGTTAAACTCTAGTTTTGCGTATTATTCAAACATTTTGCTTTGAGAATGAGATTGAATGTTGGTTCTGTTTCCTGCAACTTGATGACACAATAATTATTGATGATGACTTGTCAGCTGATTGTTGTGAGATGATTTGAAACCCCAAGTAAGCTGTTTAATTCAAGTGTTATACCGTCACAGGAATCTTTGCTTGCTTTAAGTATGGTTAGAGAAGAGGTTGATTTGGAAAAAGGTCAAATGGCATGGGATAACGCAGGTCAGGAGAAAGATTTAGAATTATGCATTAGAGCAAAAAACAATGCTTGGGTTATTGCTCGGATTACAAAAGGGAAGGAGCTTTATATGGTTCTAGAGAAAGCAAACGAAACAGTCCTTTATGCCTCTGATGCTGTTGAGAAGTTCAGCAACAGGTACCCTGCTTTTATTTTATGCTTCCCCTTGTATCAATTTCTTTTAATGTTGCAACGACCAATGCGGGAAAAGAAAAAAAAAATGAAAAAAGAAAAACCTACCTCTTTTGATTGACCTAAATACTCACAAAGCTCAAATTATTAGGTGGGACAGATTTTTTCTACAAAAGAAGGAAAATGTTTTCGTTGAAGAAAATTCATTAGTGATGATTTCCAACTTTTTATATTTAGGGCAAGATATTTCGTGTCAAAAAAACTCTTTTTCATCGATGAATTCATGACTGGTTACTAGATTACAGTTGTAACACCCTTTCCCGTAGGCACGGAATGTTACGTTCATTTGTAGCGTAATGTCTGGTAAAGAGATTTGACACCATAAAAAATACGTCGTTTATTGAATCGTGAAACTACTTAGCATAATAGAGTTTCATAATAAAAACTAAATCGTAAAAATAACATAAACTAGTCCTACGTGATAAAATCACTTATTCAACTGGCTAAGCATAACTAAACCCATGTGTAACTAACACTTATTCAAGGACGTCTCTAGAAGAATAATCTACTCCTGACAAACTCCTACTCTGTATCCACGCAATCATCATCTGAGACATTAAAACATAAAAGCAGAGAAACAATGAGTTGAAGACTCAGTAATAGCACATTATACTGTAAACTTAGCTTAGCTTAATTAGGCTTGATTTTGAACACTTCCATGCATAGTTACACATATACATGGCATATCATTCATTAGAATCATAGACGGAATTAAACATAATCATGGTAGTACATATAACATGGATGCATGAATGATTGACTACATACATTTCATATCATTCATACATGACTTATTCATCTTGTCTTTCACTTCCTTAGTGGCCATCATAACATACATGACATACATGTATCAGTCCAATTGTCATTGACCGCATAAATCATATGGTGAACCACGCAAAGGTCTGTGGTACTGCAGAATCATATCATACATATAGTGAATCACGCTTAGGTCCTTGGCACCTAGTGGTGTAACCGGTCCGACTCGGTCGATTTTGGACATTTTATAACCGAACAAGTATATTCTGGTTTTGAGATTTGAAGAACCGATATTGCACCGATTAGACCCTTAAACCGGTACTTTCGGTTTTACTGCTTCGGTTCAATTTTTCTGGTATATTATAGTATATATATGATAGTATATAATAATATAGTGATAATATATTGTAGGATATTATAATATATATTATAATTATATTATAGACTATAGTGATATATTATAGTATATTATAATATATAGTGATATAGTATTAGCATAACTACTAATACAATAAACTATAGTGATAATATACATTTATTTATATAGGATTTTAAAATTTAATATTATATTAATTAGTAATTTATCATAAAATACAAAATTATTTTATATGTAATTCTATATAAAAATTATATATAATATAACAATTCATATAAAAAATTAAAAAATATATATGAACCGTCTGGTCCGGTGTTAGAAAAAGGAAAACTAGAACTGGACTGATTTCGACCGATTTTAAGAAAAATGGAACCAATACTGGACAGGACCAAACCCATTGGTTCCGTTCGGTTTACCGGTGTTGTTTTTTTCACCCCTAGTGGCACCACATAAATCATGACATAGCATATGGTTAAGTATGCTTAGGTCCATGTCACCGCATACATCATAGCATGGCACATGGTGAAGTATGCTTAGATCCATGTCACCAAATACATCATACCATACTTATGGTGAACCACACTTAAAGTCCGTAACTTGCACATCCATCCATAACATAAGGCCAATTTTAAAGGTTACTTATCATTTATATGACTTCTTAATTATCTTATCATAATGCATATGAAGTTGACTTCATGACTTTCATGGTGTCTTACTTAAGTGCATGGTATAACATTGATCATGGCATATTAATACGAACATTACATAATCATAACATAAACTACATAACATAACATGATATAAGCGGTAGATAACATAACATAAGCATTCCATAACATAACATAGTAGACATACCATTCAGCATAGCATACGTAATTGCATCACAAGCATATCATCATAATTCATCGAGGGTTCATAAAGAGGCGCTAACCTTGAATTGGCCATACATAACATAGGTGAACAATACTTTTCCAAGCAGAATAGAATAATTACAACACATGAAAGTTATGATCATGCTACTTACCTCGTTGCACTGCTTCCTGAATTTTACTTTATAGGTCATCACCTATACGAGATACTAAAACGTTACTAAAATTTCTAGGAAAGCATCTTGTAGTATTCTACTTAATTAAATACACCATGGAATTTAATTTAATAATTATTCTGACATATACTGAAATTAATAAGTACTACTATTATTTAAAACCCATAACATATAATTATTTAATTATTAATAACATATTCTAACCTTCAAATTATAATTTAGTAGGGAATATATTTTAAATCCTGAAATATTTTCTGTAAAACCAAAGTCTATGGGTTAATATATTTATTCAATTAAAAACCAAGCCCATTGTAAAGCATCATATAATGGTTTTCTGAAAATATAACCCAGCCCAATGTAAAATATGTCTAACTTAATAATCGCTTAACATAAACCCAACTCAAAACACGTCCAAATTTAAACATCAAGCCCAACCCAATTAAGGCAAATCACCTCAACTTAAATCAAAGTCCACAAGAAAATCAGCCCACTTGAAATATTATAACAGTTTTTGAAATACAATAAAATCAAGCCTAGCTTAAAAACAAAGCCCATGTGTCTGCCCACTTAGGATATCAGAGGCACTCGACCGAATGGGCTTAAGGCCTAAGGGCCAACTTTTGATTTAAGAGTGTGGAACCCTCTGGAAAATAAAAGGGCTGAGAAACAGAGGTGTGTGAGAGAGGGAGAGGTCATGCGGCACTAATTGAGAGAGTAGGGTGACGGGGGAAGTCAGGTGGTTGGGCGAAAATCACGGGGATGCTACGACCTCCTCTGTGCGCGGTGGCGAAGTGTAGAGAGAGTGAGAGAGAGAGAGAACTATTAAACTGAGAAATCGACGAGAAGAGGCAATCTTGACAGGGCTCATCGGAATAGCGCGAGGTGATGGGGGGTTGCCTAGTCGAGTTCTCAGCAGCTTGGGTGGTTATTTGGTTCACTCTGCGGCGGAAATGGTGGGCAACGCAAAACCCATACAAAATGTGTTACTGCCAGTAGGGAAATATACCAGAGGATCAACATATGATCAATGACATCGTGAAGGGAAGGAAGACTTAGCGTTGTCGTCCTCCGTGGTTGGTTTTGTGATGGTTTGCGGTGAGTTGGTTATCTCTTGTTGAGGAAAAAGGGTGTCTTGGGCTATCTGTGTAGGGAAATCGATTTCACTATGCGATGGGGGTCTCTGGCTGTGAGGGCTTGCTGGTGTGAAGGAGGAAATTTTGTGGACGAAAGAGAGGATTTATAAGTGAGGGTTTTTGGCACTCGAATCTGTCTTTACCAATTAGAAAAATATTCAAACTAGGAAATCAAACAGAGGGATATATGGGCAGTAGAGAGTGGAAGAATTCCACTCAAATAAAATCACAATCTCAAGTAAACAGATTTTTTAAAAATAATAAATTACTAAGATTAATAATACTAATTATAAAACAAAATTCTAAACCCTGATTAAGAACCCGAGTGTTACAACAGTTCTAAAAGCGCACAATCTTTGATTATCAAAATCGGTCTATTGGAATTCATCATTACAAGCTATCTTAAATCTGAAGTATAACATAATCATCTGTTTGATTTGATATATGCAGGTATTGCAATGGAGCTTTTTCATTGGATTAGTAAAAATTCATTGGTTTCTCATACTGACCATCATACAATAAAAACTAGCTGTGTATGAAGGTGATCATCATTTTCTTATTACCTTCCTCTTTCTTCCCACGCAGGAGCATTCGTTTGTTGTATAATTTTGTGAGTTTTAAGGGAAAGAAAAACAATCGGCTACGTGTATTTGTTCATCACTTTATGCGGAAATGTTTTATTTATTTGTACTCGGACCCTTTACAGGCTTCTGATGGAGGAAGATCAATTAAATTCTAGAACTTAATTGGCTGGCTTTAGGAATTGGACGGCGTCATAAGAAATGTATATTATTTTCTGTTAAGGGTGAGAAGAGGCTTTTATCTCCCCAAAAGGAACTTCAAAAGGAAAAAGAAAATGAAGAAGGAAGGATTCTTTTGGAAGAGTCCATATAGTTAGATGAATTGATATAAAGAGGGTAGCAATAAAAGGGAATGCTTGTTGTCAAGCAATCATCTGATAAATGAACCACTGATACATTTTATAGATTTATAAAATCATATCAAGTTGACTACATAATTATTTCTATTTGGGTTTTTTTTTTTTAGTAAACGAATATTAGAACAAATAAAAGGCTTGAATTTTGGAACACAAGCGCTTGGTATACTAGGACAATTTATTTGGAGATTACAATGGGATGGTCCGAATTTAAAGAAATACTAGGATAATTTATTTGGAGATTACAATGGGATGGTCCGAATTTAAAGAAATACCGGATATTTCATGCACATACACGCACGATCAAGAGGAAAAACAACACCAACAAAGTTTCGGTCTTAGGGTTTCCCACACAAACACGTTCGCTTTGGAAACTAGGATTTTTCTTCAAGTGGAAAAAGGATCCAAAAGTATTTTCTTGCCTTGAGCAAGTGAGATTGCAACTTTGGAGAGGAGGAGAGCCACAACCATCACATGGAGAAAAGCTAGGGTTTTATCCTTAAGAGGTTTTGGTTTTTGGAGTTATCTTGCCATGTAAGATGATTCCGCAAAATCTTAAATACAGCACTCACACTCACCTTTGAGATTAGGGTTTTTTTCCTAATCTTGTTTAATTATTCTTAACACGTTTTTTTTTATTGTTGCTATTGTATTCATTTGATTTTTCTAAGTAGACCTTCAACTTACTTTTGATAACACTTGTATATATATATATATATTGTGAACTCGTGTTTGAGTATTCTTGTTTGAATCTAGTTTCTCTTCTGTTGTATGTACTCAGTTTTCATTGGGAAGATATGATGCCATGTTGTGGGGATTGTTGATTGAATCTTATCTTCTAATATGCTATGTTTTGATTTCGGTTTCTACTTGTAAAGATGCTTTGTTTGCTAATAAGATCAAACGAATGTGTAGAAGAATGAAAGCATATGTTGTGATGATGAAAAGCTAGGCTTTGAAGACCTATATAAATCGACCAAGGCTAGAATTAGGGTTTTCAAATCTATTTTATGCTTCGTTGATCATGAATTAGCTATGTTTATGTGTATTCATCATGTGATTGCATGTTCTAATGATTTCAAGCCTTATCAAGAGATGCATGTTGCTATTTAGTGTTATATGTCTTGATTTTCACATGTTTTATGAGGGAGTGTAGCATCATAAGTCTATGTCATGCATTTGGGTATGTGTTTTCGAAAGAAAAGTCCAGGCATGTTTTGTCACGATCTCAAATGTTAGGATAGGGAAATGTCCTAGTGGAACTCCCTGTCTACATTGGAGTGCTCAAGTTGAGTGTAGACCCCAGGGTCGACAAAGTACAATTGACGAGTCTCCAATGGTTCCTTATAAAAAGGATGTTAAAGCGAGATTGCACCTAAAGCTAGTGGGTGTCATACGGTGAAGACGAAATAAGCGAACTGTCATATTGAATATGTTTAAGAATATGACGTAGTCACCTCGATCAAAGGAGATTGTTGGATGATGCGGTAACTAGCGGAGAACACATAGTGCTTAGGGGAGCTGTGAGGTGTCCAACCATGTGTTATAAGAAATGATTAAAGTGTGCTCTATGACATGATATGATAGGATATGTTATGATATACCATGATATGTTATAATATATGATATGATACGATCATGATATGACATGATACGTTATGATAAGAAATGGCATGATTTGTTATGACAAGAACAAGAACTCGAGCTCAAACGACATGAACATGTGTTAAGAGATTAGAAGATGAAAAGATGTTTTAAGGTCTATGTTGCATATGTCAAGCATTATATCAAAGTACATGTCTATGCATTCATTTGTGGTTTGCACTTATATGCTTGTGATATTTGTTGTATTTTGCTTGTTTATTACAAGGAAGAATGCCATAAAAGTTGTGATTTATATTTGATAGATTCAAAAGTTCAATCAAGAACTTTTCTGTAGTAGGTCTCAATGGAGGCAGAGGACTTGGCGAAGCGTTGGGAAAGACTACATCTATCAAAGGAAGAAAGCTCCTTCTTCTATGTTAAGCAGGAGAACGTAACAGAGAAAGACTGGAAGGGGGATCACTGCATCATTGGAAAGTCATTGACAGAAAAGAGCATTAACAGTGAAGCTTTTCGAGTAACAATGTCGCAAGTATGGAGGTTGGCGGGATGGGTAAGATTCAAAGAGCTGGGGGAGCAATTTTTTCTGATCGAATTCCAGAATGTGATAGATAAAGAGAAAGTTCTAAGTGGCCGACCATGGTTCTTTGATAGACACCTCCTAACCTTAACAGAGGTGGACGGAGCCGTTTCCATCAATGGCTTAAGCTTTAGATTTGAACCATTCTGGGTCCAGCTGCACAACCTTCCCCTTGGTATCATGACAGAAGAGTTCGGGGCAGCTTTCGCAGGCTCTATTGGGCATGTTATAAGGGTGGACACTAAAGCAAATGGACGTGCATGGGGAAGATGCATGAGAGTAAGGGTGGCGGTGGATCTTCATAAACCGCTGCTGAGAGGGAAGTGGCTGATGATCGGGGACAAAAAGCACTGGATATCCTTCAAATACGAAAGATTGCAGAACTTATGTTTCCAATGTGGAGTGCTCTTCCACAAAAACAGGGACTGCACTCGGCTGCGACATGAACAACAAGAGGAGGAGGAAGTACCACAACAGTTCGGGCCCTGGCTGCGTGGCCAACCGAGAAACTTTAACATCTTTGACAGCCAGAGATACGGAGGTCCAACCGGTGGCCACCACAAGCATGGAGACCATCAAGGTGAGAAGAACAACAGTAACAGGGAGGATGCAGGGTCAAACATCAAGGATGTCAGTCAACTGTTAGTGGCAGAAAGGTATGGCAACCCATCAGTGGAAAAAGAGGAAAAGGGGCCTCAGGTTGGTGAAGTACAAGCAGAAACATAAAGGAAACTTGATAAAGTCAGTATGGAGTACTCGCACGTGCATGTGAATCCCGGGGTAGAGGGGCAAAAGGACTCCCAAGTCCTACAAAAAGTCAGCATGGGAATGGGAATAGAGTCTGACAAAGTAACAGAGTCAGGAAACACGTGGGAAAAGCAAACCATGGGACCAGTGTTTGGAGAGGGGAGACCTGTAGGCATAGTCTCTGGGGAGAAGGTACCAGTGGAGGAGCAAGGTGGCCCGAAGATTACAGGTAATAGCAACTGGGTGAAAAAAGAAGATCAACCTGTCGCAGGTTTTGACAAGGTTATTGATGTAGGCACTATAAGGAAATCTTTGAGTAAATGGAAAAGACAAGCAAGGAATAAGGCAACTCACCTAGAAGACAAGGACTCAGAGGTGTTGGCTGACATTTCAAACCAAACTCTGAGAACCAAGCATAAGAGGGGGTTTAAAAGGGGATGCAAGATGAGGAAACTGATGTCAAGAGGGCTAAAAGAAACGATAAAAGCAAAGAAATGCACTATGAAATGGCAGAGGCTGGTCTCCAGCCCTGCCACCATCAATGAGTATTTTAGTTTGGAACTGCCGAGGGCTTGGGAACCCTCGGATAGTTCGGATCCTTAGGAAGCTCACTAAGGAAAAGTTGCCCAACTTAGTTTTCCTTGTGGAAACTAAGAGCAGGAAAAAGAGGATGGAGGAGATTAGGAGGAGTTTAAAGATGGATGGGTGTTTTGCAATAGATAGTGTTGGGTTGAGTGGGGGTATAGGCCTACTATAGAAGGAAGATTGGAAAGTCAGGGTGACAAACTACACCAGATGGCATATAAGTGCTCTAATACAGGAAGATGACAGTGGCCCTGAATGGCAATTCACAGGATTCTATGGGCACCCAGACACCAATAAGAGGAGCAGCAGCTGGCAACTACTGAGAATGCTGAAACCATCAAGGTCTATGGCTTGGTTGTGTGCAGGTGACTTCAACGAAATCCTTCACCAAAAGGAAAAAATGGGGGGCGCAAGTAGACCATACAAACAGATCGAGGACTTTAGGCAGGCTGTTGAAGATTGTGGGCTCAATGATGTTGACTCAAGGGGACAAAGATTCACATGGTCAAATAATCACAATGGAAAGAGTTTTACCAAAGAAAAGATTGACCGAGCCCTTGCAAACAAGGAATGGGATGAGCTCTTTAAGGAGGCATCATGCACTGCTCTTGGTGCAATTAAATCTAATCATTCACCTCTTATCATTGAACATCGGGGAAATGGATACAGAAAATCTAAAAGAGTGAATGTGTTCAGATATGAAGTGGCCTGGGAGTTAAGAGGAGGATGCATGGAGATGGTGACCGAGGCCTGGAGAAAGGTTAGTGGGAGTGGTGGTGAAGCTAGACAGCTAAGACAGAAGCTCTTGAGTTGTCAACAGAATCTGTTAAGATGGAAACAAAGAAACTAGAAGGAAGATAAGAGGACAATCACTCAGGGGATGGAAAAGATAGGCAAACTCCAGGATGGTGGCACAGGTGAACATCTAAATCAAATGAAGATCATTCAGGAGGAAGTGGAGGTCTCTCTAGCAGAAGAAGACTTAAAATGGAGGCAAAGGGCCAAGCAACACTGGCTCAAACATGGTGACAGGAATACCCAGTTTTTTCACATGCAGGCTAGTCAAAGGAGAAAGAACAATACCATCAAATATGTGGAGGATGAAAGGGGAAGACCTGCTATCGGGCAGACAGAGATTGGGGAGGTGTTCACAGGTTTTTTCTCCTCTTTATTCACTACTTCTAATCCATCAAAATTTGAAAACTGCCTTTATGCCATGAAAAACAAATTGGATGAGGAAATGAAGAAGTGGCTCATGATTCCATTCACCCGAGAGGATGTTAGAGTGGCTGTTTTTCAGATGAATCCTCTAGGATCTCCAGGACCCGATGGGTTCCCTGCTCATTTCTATCAGAAGTTTTGGGATGTGGTAGGTGAGGAAGTGGGTAACTTTGCTCTACGGATCCTTAACCAAGGTGAATCACTCACTGACATTAATGACACCTTCATCTCCCTAATCCCCAAAGTAAAATGTCCTAAAAGAGTAGCTGATTACAGGCCTATTAGTCTATGCAATGTATTATACAAAATTATTGCAAAGACTCTTGCCAATAGGCTAAAGGTCATCCTCCCCACTCTCATCTCCCCAAATCAAAGTGCATTTGTCCCCGGTAGACTTATTTCTGACAATACCATTGTTGTTTATGAAATTTTGAACTCCATGAACTCAAGAATGAAAGGAAAGAAGGGCTTCATGGCACTTAAGCTCGACAATGGAATTCCAGCGACAGTGCGTATGATAGAGTTGAGTGGAAATTCATTGAAGCCATGATGATCAAAATGGAATTCCCTGTGCACTGGATCAGGCTCATTCAAACCTGCATTACTTCAGTTTCCTATGCAATCCTGATCAATGGAGAGCCACAACATAACTTCTGGCCTACCAGGGGGCTTAGGCAAGGGGATCCCCTATCCCCTTACCTATTCATTCTTTGTGCCGAGGGGCTGACCTCCCTTCTCAACAGGGCTGAGCAGTGTGGTGCCTTGACACCAGCTCCAATAGGAAGAGGTCCTATTACTGTAAACCACCTATTCTTCGCGGATGACAGCTTGTTATTCTGTCAAGCAGTGCCTAAGGAGCTCATAGGGGTCATCAATATACTTGGTCACTATGAGAAGGCATCGGGCAGGTTCTAAACAAAGAGAAGTCATCCATCTTCTTCAGCAAGAACACCAACCAAGCTACTAAACAAATGTTACTACAACTGGTAGGTATCAAGGCATCTGAGAATTTTGAAAGGTATCTGGGGTTACCTGCCATGGTGGGGAGATCGAAGGTTGGAAGCTTCCATTTACTTATTGATAGAACTTGGGCCCGTGTGACAAATTGGAAGTCAAAACACCTATCGGTTGCAGGGAAAGAAATCCTTCTTAAAGCAATCCTACAAGCTATTCCTACCTATGCGATGTGGATGTTTCTTCTCCCTGTGTCCATCACCAAGAAATTAAATCAACTACTTAGGAAATTTTGGTGGGGGTTTGATGAAGACACCTCAAGAATTCAATGGGTCAGCTGGACAAAACTAAGCTACAGCAAGGACTCAGGTGGGCTTGGTTTCAGAGATGTGAGGTTATTTAATTTAGCCCTGCTATCTAAATAAGGCTGGAGGATCCTCCAGAATCCATCATCTCTGGTTTCTCAAATCCTCAAGCAGAAGTACTTCAAAAAGGGTGGCTTTTTAGAAGCTAAATTGGGAACAGGCCATCTTATGTGTGGAGAGGCATCCATGAAGGGGCTCAACTTCTTAAAAAAAGGTCTCTTGTGGAGGATTGGAAATGGTCACGAGGTGAACATCTGGTCTGACAGATGGATACCATCCCTTAATGGAAACAAGGTAATGTCAACCTGAGAAGCAGACTGCTGGTGTGAAAGAGTCAGTGATCTCATTGAGCCTATCACGCAACAATGGAATGAAGCACTCTTAATGGAACTCTTCAACATGCAGGAAATTGAAAGCATCAAAGCCATCCCAATTAGTATGGGAGGGAGAGAGGACAGATTGGTATGGCAACACAACTCCAACGAAATTTACACAGTTAAGAGTGGATACCATGTAAGCAAAGAGCTCGAAAGGGCCATAGAAGGGGAGACCTCAGCATGCAGCAGAGATAAGGGGGCATGGAAAGCAATCTGGAACTTGGAAGTAACTCCCTCCACTAAAATGTTCTTATGGCGTACATGCAGTGAGGCTCTTCCCACCATGGCCAATCTGAAAAGAAGGAAAGTAGTGGAAGATAGTTCCTGTTTATTCTGTCTAGAGGAAGCTGAAACTTCAGGCCACGTTCTTTGGGGTTGTAATGCTGCAAAAGACGTATGGAATCAAGGGGGAAAAAAGGTCCAAAAGATGAATCAACACAGTGACATATTTATTGATATCTGGTCAGCTATGGTAGAAATCTTGGATCCATCTGAACTTAATGAGGTGGCAGCAGTAGCAAAAGGGATCTGGTCTAGGAGGAATGATGTCATCCATAGAAAAACCTTCAAGCATCCTACTCTCTTATACCAACAGGTTAAAAAAGAAAGCATAGCCTATATCGAGACAACTAGAGAAACTCAGACCTCAGCTAGTAGGGATCCAGCGACAGTGCATAAGTGGGCCAAACCTGAGGCAGAGTGGCTCAAGGTCAACTGGGATGCAGCTGTAAACGAAGGGGAGGGGAGAATTGGTATTGGAGTCCTTGTCAGGGACCATAATGGACTAGTCATGGGAGCCCTTCGTGCAAACAGACCAATGAAAGGAAAGCCGTTTGATGCTGAAGCATATGGTTTGCTCCTCGCAGTTGTGTTCTGTAGAGAATCTGGTTTCAACCAACTTTGGCTTGAAGGGGATTCAAAACAAGTAGTGGATATGCTGGAGAACAACACTATAAACTGGAGTTTGGGTGGCTGTCTAATAGGAGATGCAAAGCAGGTACTATGTTCCTACGCTAACTGGAGAGTTTCACACGTTTTCAGGGAGGCAAACTCAGCTGCACACAGTCTAGCAAAAGAAGCTTTAAAAAGCTACGAAGATATCTACGACATTGAACTTTGTCCAGCTTGTATTTTGACTACTGTAACCAAAGAAATGATGTAGTTTCATGACCTGGTTTACTCAGGTCTTGGTTGTAAGTGGTATTCGTGCTTTAATGAGATCAGTATTTCTCTTTCAAAAAAAAAAAAGTTCAATCAAGAACAAAAGGAGTAAACTCAACTTACAATGAAAATTCAATATTGTCTAACACTTCAAATGAGACTAAAAAGAGTATTTAAACCAAAACCTAATTAAAATCCTAGCCAAAATAAAACCCTTTCTTCCAAAAATACCCCTGCATGAATAGTACCGTGCTACAGTAATTCCGCTACAGTAACTTGTTGGAATCCTAGTTCCTAAAAAGTAACTTTTCAAATAAGCCATTGGCCATAATACAAGACCTTCTCAAAACCCTAATTCATAACAAATAAGACATATGTGGGCTAAGCATCCTCAAACCCACTTATTCTAAACTAATAAAATAAATCTTTTAATAAATTAAAAGCCTTCAATAACAATAGGCCCAAACAATAGCTCTAAGTCATGTATTCCACAGCTTGTATCAAGTAGATCAAAACTGGTTCTCATTCTTTCAAACCCATCTTGAGTATTGGGTTCTTGCTAGCTTCATCCTAAGTGGATTGCATCAATCCTTACATTGCTTCCTTGATTTTCTTGGCTCTTGATCTTGTAATTGGCCCATCTAGAACTTACAAAAAATCTTTAAAACTAGGCCCACCTTGGTTCCCATTAATTTCAAAACCCAAAACCTGCACTTCCATATGGTATTAAGTAAAGAGTATCTTCGACTCAGGGCATCAGCAACTTGATTGAGTTTACCTGACTTGTACTTGATGGAGAATGAATAAGCTTGCAAAAATTCACTCCACTTTGCATGTTGCTTTTTTGAGTTTTTGTTGGCTATTTAAGTACTTCAAAGTTTCATGATCTCAATGAAGTATTAACTTCCTAAAGAGCAGATAATGACTCCAATGTTCCAAGGCATGAACAAGAGCATAGAATTCTTTGTCATAGGTGGAATATTTCTTTGGAGCTTCATTGAGCTTTTCACTAAAGAAGGCAAATGGCTTCCTTTCTTGATTGAGAACACCACCAACTCCCAAATTAGAGGCATTGCAATCAACTTTGAACACTTTGGAGAAATCTGGGAGTGTAAGAACTTGGGCCTTCGTTACCTTCTGTTTGAGAAGTTCAAAGCTCTTTTGGGCTTCCTTCGTCCACTTGAACGCCCTTCCTTTAAGGCATTCTATGATAAGAGCAATAATGGTGTTGAAGCCTTTGATGAACTGTCGATAGAATTATGCAAGTCCATGAAAGCTTCTTATGCTGTGAAGGGAATTGGGAATAGGCCAGTTGGTGATTGCCTCTATCTTGCCCGGATCCATCATGGTTCCTTCTTTGCAAACAACATAGCCTAAGAATACAAGGCTATTGGTGAAAAAATGACACTTCTTCAACTTGACATACAACTTTTTCCTCGTAGGGTTTGGAAAACTTGATGAAGACGTTCGTTCCATATGTTGCTCTTGAGACTTGATGTAAACTAAGATATCATCAAAGGTAACCAGCAACAAATTGACCCATAAATGGTTTGAAAATATGATTTAGAAGGCGCATAAAAGTACTCGGAGCATTAGATAGTCCGAATGACATGACCATCCATTCATAAAGATCATCTCTTGTTTTGAATGTTTTCTTCCATTCATCGCCATCTCTCATGCGAATTTGATGATATCCGCTACGAAGATCAATGTTTGATGAGATTGTGGTGCCATGAATCTGATCCAGGAGATCATCCAACTATGGGATGGGAAAGCGTTACCGGATGGTGATTTTGTTGACAACCCTGCTGTTAATGCACATATGCCACGAGCCATCCTTCTTCGGTACGAGAATTGCTGGAACAGAGTAAGGACTCATGCTTTCTCACACAAGGCCTTTGGGGATCAGCTCATCAACTTGCCTTTGCAACTCTTTGTGTTCCCTTGGATTCATCCTATAGGCTACTTTGTTAGGTAAAACAAAACCTGGAATAAGATTAATATGGTGTTGTATACTCCTCATAGGTGGACGACTCAGTGGAATTTTTTCAAGAATAACATCAGGGAATTCCTCAAAAAGAGGTTGTATTATGAGTGGAATTTCAATAGGATCTTTTTTTTCAACTAGCACAAGAGCATAGCCCTCGCCAAATTCAGTTAAAGTTTTCTCAACTTCACCTATAGAAAGTAGAAACTGCAACCTTCCCCTTTAGAAGGTTTAGGAGTAATTTCCCTTTTCGATGGGGCTAAAGTCACTTTAACTCCATCTTTTACAAAATAATAGGTATTTTTGAGACCATTATGGACTGTCTTCCATAGGAACAACATCACACATAACTTCATCCTCATAATTTTTTTCAATGGAGAATCGAACTAAGCATTTCTTAGTTACCCGGATATCATTGCCCTTTCGAAGCCATTGAAGTTTGTAAGGATGGGAATGAGCTTCTGTTTTTAGATTTAGCTTCTCCACCATGGTTGTAGGCACCACATTCTCACAACTCCCCCTATCAATGATGACATTACTCACCTTGCCATTGGAAGTGTATTTGGTGTGAAAAATGTTGTTCCGAAGCCAATCATTTTCTACATAAGTCGACTTCAAGATTTTGCGAAAGATAAGAGACTCTCTTTCATCCACATATTTCAACTCCTTGGATTCTTACTCATCTTGCTCCTCTTCAGCATTATCCTCCAATTCTTCCTCAACAAGGGAGATCATCTTGCGATTTGGACAATCGGAAGCAATGTCCAAAACCATGACATTTAAAACATTTTCTACTTGAATTAGTAGTATTGAAGTGATTAGAACCTGATGGAGCTTCATGCTTAGCAGGTGGTTTGATAGCTATAGTTTTGGTTGATGGAATGGCCTTGGAAGTAGAACTACTCCCCTGATTTGTGTTTCCATCGCGATTGAAAGGCCGATAGTTGCTTTTACCCGTTTCCTTTAGTTGTCTCTCCACCTTGATTGCTAGCTTGTAAACATTATTGTAAGTCCAGTAAGGTTGTAATCGCACAACATTACTGATTTCAAGACGTAACCCTCCAAGATAGAGGGCTAGCATTTGTTCTCAGGTTCTACGATGTCACAACGCATCATAAAATGATTGAACTCTGCTATATATTCTTCCACAGTAAGATCATTTTGTTAGAAATTGTGGAACTTGAGAAAAGCATATTGACTATAATGATTTGGCAAACACTTCTTCTTAAGAGCCTTCTTCATCTTTGCCCATGTCACAATGCGACTCTTCCTTCCATGTTCTCGCTACCTTAAAGTGTTCCCACCTAATAGAAGCATGTTTTCATAGTTTGATGGCAACAAGCTTCACCTTGTTGTGATCTGGACAGTCTTTGTAATCAAAGATTCGCTCAATGATGTTAAGCTAATCAATGAATTCATCTGGTTGCATTCTTCCTTCAAATTCTGGAATGTCCAGCTTGACATTATAATGACGTTGGAAAATATGATTTCCTAGGTCACGTGCATCAGGTGGAGTGCTGTCACTTGAGGCGTGACTATGAGCATGGTGGAAAGGATTAACATTATCTCCATCATTGCTGGAAACTTCAACATCCGAACCAAGATGATGGCACCATGTTCAGAAGCTTCATAACGCTCTAGGCATTGTTGGAGTACTATACTTGTCTCCTCAAGGCATCCATTTCGATATCTCGTAGGCCTCCTTGGGGTGGTGCTACTAGATTAGCTTGAGCATGACTGTAATGTTTGTCCTTGAGGTGGATTTTTTTACAAAATATTTTAGAAAATACGATGGGAATTACCGTCCGATTTAAAACCTTTTACTGTCTTCCTAGGGTGCAAGACTCTACGTTATAAAATAAAATGTGCTTTTATAATAAAAGAGGTTTGCGGGTTAAAAGAGTGAAAAATATAAATCTTTAAAATAAAAAGGCCTTTCATACATTTAAAACCCTCATGCCTAGACTTCCGTGCTCTTCTCCTTTGGCCGTGTCCCTCCTGAGTGTACTGCTCATTCAGTTCCTGTGGGGGGAGGGGCACACATAAAAACTAAAATGAGTCGAATACTCAGTAAGCATTACTTCATACGGTTAAAATACAACAACATAGGTTTTCAGTCATGCATTCATCATTCCATACATACTATACGTACATGCATACATGCTTTCGTTAGTAAACATCAGTAGACGGGGTTTTCTTCTTTAAACATGCTTTTCTTTTCGTAAAACGTTCCCCCGTTACTGCCTTCATTTCTTAAAGAATGCCATGCATTCATACAGTCTTTTTTTTTTTCACTTTCATAGGCCAGTGCACATTGTTATGCCCCACGTGCTAGGGTTAGCGGCCATATAGCCAATGGATTCGCCCGTGGCCACGGGTTGGAATCTCATTCCGTCAGGGATGTAGCACTGGGTGCACTACCAGATACTACTACCTGGCATTGCAATCTGCCCATTCATTCGTTCATATGGCCGTTACGTAGCTTCATACATCCATACATGCTCATGCATTTCTTTCATTCTTTCTTTACGTTCATTCATTTATGGCAGCTCTAAAGAGCTGTAGCTTTCATTTCTTTTCATTTCATTTCATACTTTCATGGGAAAACGTCTTTTTGTGAGAAAATGTCGTTTGGGGTGAGAGCCCAAAAATCATCTTTTCGTGCATTATCTTTTCTTTGAAAATACATACAATAGATACTACGTATAGTCATCCATTCATATGCGTACAATTAATACTTTTGGGTGTGTGAACAGGGGCTACCAAAGGGGGCCGTACATACTTATACTTTAAATATGTTACTTTTCGTTCTTCTTTTCGTAAAACGTCTGCCCTTAAAAAAAAGAGAAAACATTTCTTTTCTTCATTTTTCGTAAGGAAAAGCTTTTCATTTTCATTTTCTTATCTTTAGAAAACTTTAGAAGAGTATGAACGTAATACTTACCTGGACTCCATGCTACTTTCATACCATACAGTCCATTCATGCGCGTGTCTGATGGCAACCTACATGCATACATAACCTTAACGTTATTCTTTATCTAGTGCATAAGCAACTGACTAGAAATAGAGCTATGCTTTACTTAGAACATTTTCTTTCTATCCCGTGCTCTTTCATGTTCTTTACTATGATAAAACCTCTGGAGACCCATTACGGTCTCTACTTCCTTCAACCTTGACGTTCTACTTCGAGTGCTTACTCACTAGGGTGAACCCATGATTCACCTTAGAATTAAGACACTACGACCTTCGCCTTATTCTTCTTATTAACCACGTTCCGACGCATGACTTAGACCTACTAAGTCACGCATCCCATTCTTAGACAGTACATTCCTCATTACCTCTATGTATCTTAGCTCACTCTACTTCTTATGACTTTCCATAAACATCACACGGCTCTAAGCCAACCCTGAGGCTTAAGCACCGTGTCACCGTACATAGGACAGATTACCAATTATATACGGTAAATCCGTCTGGCACATGTGTCTAACCAGATAACATACATATCTTACCCCTTTATCATCTAAGACCAACATACCTTACATTGGTCATCAGGTCGTATGGACAAAAGTCATACTTCGATACCAACCTTCTCTTACCCGGCTAGCACGACTCTTCGTGCTACCGGTTCCTCATGACAATTCATCCTGACACTTGACACGATGAGACTCTGTTTATAACTACACTTTACGTCACACCATATAGCTCAAGACTGTTCCCAAGCTACACCGTGACCTTGTCACGTCACCTCACATACATTAGGTCATCATAGCGCAGCTCCATGATTGACCACGTCACTTCACGACGTTGCCCAATCATGCTTCCGCTGCACTGTTTTGATACTTTCTAGCCACTTCGCACTTATTCCCGGCCATAAGCCAGTCACATGGCGACACCCGTCGCCTTGGACTACAACCATACTTCATAGCCACTCCGGGATACTGTTCCACAGTTCCCGACACCATATATCAAGTTCTTCCCTATCAATTACGCAACCACCATTATCTTTGCGACACGCCATACGGTGTATTGCTGCACTTCATGGAGTACACTCCACGCATACTCCCTTCACAACACTACGCCACATCTCCATTATGTCATACACGCCATATGGTGCATCATCCCACCACATGGAGTACACCCCACGTGTACTCCATTCACAAAGCTACGCCACATCGCCACTATGGTATACACGCCATATGGTGCATCGTCTCACCACATGGAGTACACTCCACGTGTACTCCATTCACCACGCTACGCCACATCACCACTATGGCACACACACCATATGGTATATCATCTCACCATATGGAGTACACTCCCCGTGTACTCCATTCACAGCACTACGTCACATCACCATTATGGCATACACGCCATATGGTGCATCGTTCCACCACATGGAGTACACTCCCCGTGTACTCCATCCACAACATTACGCCACATCACCATTATGGCATACACGCCATATGGTATATCGTTCCACCACATAGAGTACACTCCACGTGTACCCCATTCACAACACTATACCACATCACCGCTATGGCACACATGCCATATGGTGTATCATCTCTCCACATGGAGTACACTCCATGTGTACTCCATTCACAGTGCTATGTCACGTCACCGCTATGGCATACACGCCATACGGTGCAACGTCTCTCCACATGGAATACACTCCACGTGTACTCCATTCACAGCATTACGCCATATCACCACTATGGCACACACGCCATATGATGCATTGTCCCACCACATGGAGTACACTCCACGTGTACTCCATCCACAGCACTACACCACATCACCACTATAGCATACACCCCATATGGTGCATTGTCCCACCACATGGAGTACACTCCACGTGTACTCCATTGACAACACTACACCATATCACCACTATAGCATACACCCCATATGGTGTATCATCTCCACCACATGGAGTACACTCTACGTGTACTCCATTCACAGCATTATGTCACGTCACCGCTATGGCATACACGCCATAAGGTGCATCGTCTCTCCATATGGAATATACTCCACGTGTACTCCATTCACAGCACTAGGCCACATCACTACTATTGCACATAACTACAACCACACTTCACTTCACAGCACAGTCCACAACACTACACAACACACTTCCCAAATACGCCAAACACTTTACGTCATAGTCCACCCCACCATACTACACAACTATTCCATAAAAACTAACAGCACAGTCCACAACCTAGTCAACTAGCTAGCATCTAACATAAATAGCGAGGGATAGAGAATTATACTATCGACGGGACAACCCGTGCGACGCTCGTTGACCGTCACAACGATAACACCGGAGGAACGTACGGGATGGCTACACCGCGTACAATGATTGTTTAGGCGTTTGGATAGCTAGGTGTGGTCTTGGAAAGGCCTAAGGTGGCCTTGATGATGCTGGAAGGGAGCATATCACTGTGGATCTCGCTGTGTACAGTGGCGGTCAGTCACGTGCAGTGACTGTCCATCACTTGTAGTGATCACCCACCACGTAAAGTGGTGGTTTAGCCTTAGGGCTAGGCTAAGGGAAACTGCCGGAGGCTCGGTGGTGGTCGTCCGATGGCCCACGGTGGCGGAAAGAGGCTGGCCGTGCACTGTGAGGGAGGAGAAGCCGTGGGAGAGTGAGAGAGAGTGAGGATTCATGGTGGCAGATCAGGGTCGTGGGTGGTCCAGTTGGCTTCGTGGTGGCCTGAGGGTGTCGGAGAGGGTGGTCACTTGCCGTGGGTGGCGGCGCACGGCGGTGGATAGGGCTTAACCCATGCGTGAGAGAGAGAAACACCGGGAGGTGGAGGAGGGGCCTACCGATCGTGGGTTTACGGGGAGGAGGAAGGGGGAGACCTAAGGAGTCTTGTGGTGGTGTCCAGTGGTCGAGATGGCTGCGCAGGGCGGCGCAGTAGCCATCAAGCCCGTTCGGGCTGTACATGGCCGAGGGAGAGGAGGGGCTAGCATGAGGGGGAGATTCCGGCACGGAGGGACTTGCAGGAGGGAGAGGAGGCCGGTGGTATGGGCGGTGAGGCTTGCCAGCGCATGACGGCGCCGAGCTGGGAGCTGGAGCATTCGGGCATGGGGGACGCGTACTGGGCAAGCCGAGAGGGAGAAAAGGGAGGAGAGAGAGAGGGCTAGGGGAAAAGTGAGGGAAAAGAGAGAGGGGCTGGGGTCTTATCGTAAAACCCGACGTCTGGGGGTCTATAAAATGATCTACGATGACCCTTAAATACTGATTTGAAAATGCCTAAAAGCTAACTTAATTAAAAGCACTGAGAGGAATTAAGACAGAATATTATTTAAAATAATATTCTTTCATCATTTATAAAATGATGAAATCTTACTTAAAATATTTAAAGAAATAAAACGATTAAATTAATTAAAGATTCCATCATTATTTAAATTACGTAATATTTTAAATAACTAGAATCATTTATATAAAATAATTCCCACAATTATAATATTTTTGTAGCTCTTCAAATATATTATAATTGAGTTATTTAAAATATTCCTTAGTTAAATAATAATAGGAATCTTCCATTTAAAATACACATTACTTTAAAACACAAAGATAGCTTTATAAATTACGTAGTATCTTTTAAAACACGCCATCGAGGTCTGGCACGCATAATGGAGCTCTAGGCACTAGAGAGGAATAGACAGGTTATCTCATCTGATGTAATTGCTTACGTCAGAAGGAATGAGAGGTAGGGTATTACAATGACGCCCATGACCAGCCATAATAATAAGAACTATGGAAATCAAGATGTTAGAAATCACCTTTAAGAAACCAAAGCTCTGATACCGAATTGAATTTGAGGTGAAAGAAACTCAACAAACAAACAAAGAAATGAAAGATAGGAGTTCACCACCCAAGAAATAATGCCAAAGGGATATGGAATATCATCACCCAAAGGATTAAAACAAGGAATATAGAAATATAGCAAATCACCACTCTAAGGATTATAAGAAAGAGATACAGAATTACAAGAAAAAGAATTCTCTCTTCTCACAAAGCCAAAGGCAGATTCAATTCATAAACTCTAGTCCCCTCTACACTAACAAACAGAATTACTTATAGAAGCTTAGAACAACCCTCTAAGCATAGGATTGAGAATAATCTAAAGACAAGCATGCTAAATTCGTGGGAAAGTTGTTAAGGGGACAAAGCATGCTATCACATGTAAAGTAGGAAGGAAGCAAGATCCTAAAATTTCGGGTGGCCCCAACCACTCCACTTAAAATGGTAATATCTTGAACATATTACCACTTTGCCATTGCTTAGTAGAGAACCAATTGAGTTCAAAGTTATGAGGTTTGAGTTATTTAATTGCGGGTGTCCCATGGTAATACCAAGACCTTATGGTATGTGCCCGATCTCCGGGCCAATCGGAGCACGTCTTATTTTTACCATTTTGACATTGCTTAAAAGAGAACCAATTGAGTTCAATGTGGCAAAGTTATAAATTGGAGTTTTTCACTCACGGGCCTTCAATGGTACTACCATGACCTTATGGTATATATGCCTCATCACTGGTCAAATTGGAGCAGGTCTTATTTTTACTACTTTGTCATTGCTTAGTAGAAAATCATTAGAGTGTAAAGTGGCAAAGTGTTTTTCGCTCGCAGGTTACCAATTGTACTACTATGCACGTTTGGCACGTATGCCGCATCACTGGGCCAATGGGAGCATGTCACAGTTTAACCACCTTGCCCTTGCTTCGTAGAAAACCAATTGAGGGAAAACTGGAAAAGTTATGAGGCTGGAGTCTTTCGCTCATGGGCTTCCCAAGCATCTTCCATGAGCTTATGGTATGTATGCCCATCCCCAGGCAAATCGAAGCACCTCACATTTTACCACTATGCGGTTTGTTTAATAGAAAACCAATTGAGTGCAAAGTGGCAAAATTATGATGTCGGAGTTTTTCGATCTCAGGCCTTCAATGGTTCTACCATGACGTTATGGTATGCATGCCTCATCACTGAGCCAATTGGAGCACGTCTTGTTTTTATGACTTTGCCCTTACTTAGTAGAGAACCAATTGACTACAAAGCGGCAAAGTTAGGAGGTTGGTGTTTTTCAATCACGGCCATCCCAGAGTAATACCATGAACTTGTGGTATGTGTGCCCCATCTCGCCAATTTGAGCGCATCTTATTTTTACTACTTTGCCCTTGTTTAGTAGAGAACCAATTGAGTGCAAAGTGGCAAAATTATGCAGTAAGAGTTAGTCAATCGCACACATCCCATGAGAATACCATGACCTTATGGTATGTATGCCCCTTTTCTAGGCCAATCGGAGCTCGTCTTATTTTTACCACTTTGCCCTTGCTTAGTACATAACCAATTGAGTGCAAACTAGCAAAGTTATGAGGTAGGAGTTATTTAATTGCAGGTGTCCCAAGGTATAATACCAAGACCTTATTGTATGTATACCCCATCTCCGGGCTAATCGGAGCACGTATTATTTTTACCACTTTACCATTGCTTAAAAGAGAACCAATTGAGTCCAAAGTGGCAAAGTTATGAATTGGATTTTTTTTCCTCACGGGCCTTCATTGGTACTACCATGATCTTATGCTATGTATGCCTCATCACTAGGCCAATTGGAGCACATCTTAGTTTTACCACTTTGGCATTGCTTAGTAGAAAACCAATCAAGTGCAAAGTGACAAATTTATGAGGGTGGAGTTTTTTAATTGCAGTCATCCCATGGTAATACCATGACTTTATGGTTTGTATGCCCCATCTCCGAACCAATTAGAGTGCATCTTATTTTACCACTTTGTTCTTGAGCCTTGAGCCTTGGGTCCTCCTGGGTGAGGTGCTTCGCGGTGTCTTTTGAGACAAAGCCTAGTCTCTTGAGTGCAAGCTTATAGAGTTCTTGTTATGGAGGAAGAGATAACTGCATGTTGTGGCTCACTGAAGCTCAATGAGGAAGAACAAGATGCACTCATTCTCACAAAGGAGGAAGTAGCCGCATCCCAGGACAGAAGCCGCCACTACCTTCTTGTCCTCATCCTCAACGAAAAGATAGCCAATCGCGAAGCCTTCAAATCAACCATGGCAAAAGTGTGGAACACAGAAGGATGGCTAACGTTTAAGGAGCTGGGAACAAACAAATTCTTAATAGAATTCCAGTTACAGGCGGACAAAGAGAAGGTTATTCAGGGAAGGCCTTGGTCTTTTGATCGCTATTTACTCTGTTTCTCGGATTTTGAAGGGGAGAAATCATCCAATGAGGTAACTTTCAACTCAGAACCATTCTGGGTTCAAGTCGACAATTTGCCGTTTGGCATCATGACAGAGAAGCTAGGAGAGCAGATAGGGGTCGGCATAGGAAAGGTGCACACTGTGGAGGTAGATGATCAAGGGTGTGGTTGGGGGAGCTTCCTGCGCATTAGAGTGGAGCTTCTCTGCCTCGTGGTAGAATGGTCAACATGGGGGGAAAGGAAATATGGGCCAGTTTCAAGTACGAAAGACTTCCCACCTTCTGCTACAAATGTGGCTGCCTCAAACATAAGGACGGGAAATGTATGAACTCTATGTCTGCTTCTCAGGTCCAGGATCAATATGGTCAATGGATGAGAGCACCTTATGTCCCCCGAAACCATCAGGTGGTTAAGAAGTATGGAGGATCTGCTTCACCTCAACAAGAATCATCTTCAAGGAACAGCCAGAGATAGCTGTTGATGTAGTACCAGCCCAACCATGGCGATGCAGCAAGGGAACTGAGAAGAACGATAGCAGCAAGTTGAGCTTGGCAGAGGATCCTCAGGTCCTCGGGGTCTCAGTCAAGCTACAGGAGGCATTACCTACTTTCCCTGTTGAAAAAGTGCAAAAGGTCAGTATCACAAGCCATACCTTTTCTTTCCCTATGCAAAAAGAAAACAGATCGGATGATGTCCAAAAACCTGCCACACACCATCACCCAAACAAGTCAAACACCTCTGAGCCTAAACCCCAACCACCCTCACCCCTTCCCCCCAAAAACTCTAAGTGGAAAAGAAAAGCAAGAGACCAAACCCGGACTCTGGCTGATATGACCAACATGGCCATTGAAACCACTCCACGCCCCACGGCTAAGAGACTCATACCTGCTAGGGAAACCCAAGCCAGCTCAAAAGGAACCAAGAAACAGAAGTTGAATCTCCCTCCTGCGAGTATAAACCAGGTTGCTATGGTGGAGGCTGCTCAGTAGCCCCACCCCTCGCAATGAACATCCTAAGCTGGAATTGTCGAGGGCTGGGGAACCCTCACACAATTCATGAACTTCACCTTATGGTGAAACTAAAGATCCCCCACTTGGTTTTTCTCATAGAAACCAAGTGCAATAATGTCAAAATGGAGCAAGTCCGATATAAGTTGGGATTCGATAACTGTTTTTGTGTCAACAGCAAGGGCAGAAGTGGAGGTCTGGCCATTTTATGGAATTCCTCTATTAAATTCGAGATCGTCTCCTATACCAAGTGGCACATTTCTGGCTGGCTCACACCTACAAGTGCTGTTTCTCCTTGGTTAATCACAGGCTTCTATGGCCATCCAAACACAGCCATAAGAAGCACCACTTGGCAACTACTAAAAGCACTAACCCCTGCCCAAAGTGTCCCATGGCTGTGCTTAGGTGATTTCAATGAGATTATGAGGGTCGATGAGAAATTTGGAGCTGCCATAAAACCTTACAGACAAATTGTAGCATTCAAGGAAACTCTGGAACATTGTGACCTGCATGACCTAGGCTATGTAGGGGATAAGTTCACTTGGGCAAACAACCGAGAAGGAGAGCATTTCACTAAAGAAAGAATAGACAGAGCCCTAGGCAATACCTCTTGGATTGCTAGCCAGGAGTCCCACTCGACCACTCACCTTGCAGCAGCCACCTCGGATCACAGACCCATACTCCTCACCATTCAGAACAACCTAACCAGGAAATTTACTACTAGACCATTTAGGTATGAAGCTCACTGGATCAAAAAGGAGGGTTATGAAGAACTGATAAAACAGATATGGGGGGGTCAATCAGGGCAGAGGGGCTCTTTGGCTAATACTATGCTTGGCCTGAGTAGATGCAAACATAGGCTGCAAAGTTGGAGCAAGAAACTGCCTAAAGGTCACGAGAAAGAGCTGAAATCCAAGACTGAGCTACTAGATTCTCTTAAGGAAACAAACGAGGGACAACTACATGATGAAATCAAGATCCTTCAAGAGGAAGTTAACCAACTGCTAGATGAAGAAAACACCAAGTGGAAACAAAGAGCAAAGCAAAAGTGGCTGCATGAGGGGGACAGAAACACTGCTTTCTTCCACAAATGTGCAAACCAGAGGAGACAACAAAACACCATTAATAAACTCAACAATGAATTACATCAAGAGTTCACTAAGCAGGAGGAGATCAGCTAGCTTTTCCAACATTACTTCAGAGGACTCTTCATGTCATCAGGACCCACGGGCATTGATGCTTGCATGGCTTTTCTGCCTAGAAAGATTACTCATGAAATGAATCTAATCCTCTCCAGACCCTTCACTGAAACTGAGGTACATGAAGCCTTGTTTGGAATGAACCCGATGGGAGCTCCAGGCCCAGATGGCTTCCCAGCTATTTTCTATCAAGAGCACTGGCCTATAGTAGGTAACGGGGTCACAAGAGCAACCCTCGAGGTCCTGAATGAAGGCAGGTGGTCGGATGATTTGAATAAAACTTATATTGCCCTTATCCCCAAGAAATCTAGCCCTGAGTTGGTTTCGGACTTCAGGCCAATCAGCCTATGCAATGTCTTATACAAAGTCATTGCAAAGACTATGGCAAATAGGCTGAAATTAATACTTCCAGACTTGATTTCCCCAACCCAGACAGCCTTTGTACCTGGTAGGCTGATTATTGACAACATCATAGTGGCCTTCGAATCACTCCACACTATGAAAGCTCGACTCAAAGGGAGAGATGGCTACATAGCTCTCAAGCTCGACATGAGCAAGGCCTATGACCGGATAGAGTGGCCTTTCTTAAAATCAGTCTTGGAAAGATTTGGATTCAACCAAAAGTGGGTGGATTTGCTCATGCAATGTGTAGGGTCTGTTTCTTACTCTATTTTACTAAATGGGGCCCCTCAAACCAGTTTTACACCTTCAAGAGGCCTAAGGCAAGGGGATCCACTCTCCCCCTACCTTTTCATTTTATGTTCAGAGGTCCTAAGTTGTATGCTCAATGTAGCAGAAAATGAAGGTTTTATTTCAGGGCTACCAATTAGAAGATCAAAGCTTTCTATCAACCATTTATTTTTTGTAGATGACAGTTTGCTGTTTTGCAAGTCCAACTCTATAGAATGGAGCAGACTTTATTATCTATTGGAAGCCTATGAACTTGCCTCGGGCCAAAGATTGAACAAGGAAAAAACATCCATATTCTTCAGCAAGAATACTAGAGAGGAAACTAGGAACATCATCATCAGTATAGCGGGTATAAGGGGCACAAATTCTTATGAAAAATACCTAGGCCTACCTGCTCTCATAGGGAGATCTCGGGTCAACTCCTTCAGAAGCATCCTAGACAAGGTTCAAGGTAGAATTAAGAACTGGAAAAATAAATTCCTCTCACAAGCAGGCAAAGAGGTCCTCATAAAAGCCATCATTCAAGCCATCCCAACATATTATATGGGAATCTTTAAGCTCCCAAGGCAACTGCTGCAAGAACTCAGCAAAATGGTAAGGCAATTCTGGTGGGGACAGCAACAGGACAGAAAGAAAATTCACTGGGTCAAATGGCAACAAATGAGAAGAGCCAAGAGCCACGGTGGGCTTGGCCTAAGAGATTTTGGCAATTTTAACCTAGCTCTTCTAGCTAAGCAGGGATGGAGGATTGTCTCAAACCCCCTCTCCCTAGCTGCACAAGTACTCAAAGAGAAGTATTTTCACTCCTCTACCTTCCTCGAAGCCAAAACAGGCCATAATTCCTCTTTTCTATGGCAAAGCTTTCTAGCTGCTAGATCCTTGCTCCAAGAAGGACTAATGTGGAGAATAGGTGATGGAGAGTCCACTGAAATCTGGAAGGACAAGTGGCTGCCAAGGAAAACCACCAAAAAACCCCAACACTCCCTCAGGTTTCTACCAAGTAACACCAAAGTCTCATACCTAATGAACAAGTCGACCAATACTTGGAACTCTGAACTCATTACAGCCTTGTTCTCCCAAGAGGATGCCTTGATCATAAAAGCAATACCTTTGAGTGTTAACCCCCACCCTAATAAGCTAATTTGGAGCTACACACCAAATGGGATTTTTAGTGTCAAGTCAGCCTATCACCTCCTTACTGAACTGGACACACAGAAACTGGGCCAAACCTCGAACCCCATCATTTCCAAACCACCCTGGACCAAAAGCTGGAACCTCCCTATACCCAATGCTGCAAAAACCTTCATATGGAGAGCATGCCTAAATGACCTTCCCACCCAGGCCAATTTACAGAAAAAAAAAAAATTGTTGAAGATCCCAACTGCCCCATCTGTAAAGGCCCTCTTGAAACCATTGAACATATAACTTGGGAATGCCCCTCGGCTCAAGATGTGTGGACTCAAAGTGCCATGACGCTACAGAAAGCTAGCCCCCTAATCATGAATTTTGCAGACTTAGTAGACCAAATGTTAGGCAAACTTGACCAAGAAGAAATGGCTTCCTTTGCTATTTCAGCTTGGCTACTCTGGAAAAGGAGGAATAGTTGGGTCTTTAAAGGGGTCTTCACCCATCCAACGAGCATCACACAACAAACTAGGCACATGAAGGAAGAACTCCAGTAGCTTGCCCAACTCAACAGGTCCAACTTCCCTCAACACTCAAAGCCAAGTCAATGGGAAGCTCCACCCCCCGGACAACACAAACTGAACTGGGATGCAGCCCTGGACAAGACCACATGCAGGGTAGGAGTGGGAGCAGTTATCAGAGATGAGAAGGGTCAAGTTATTGGAACATTGAGGAAGCAAGGAGCCATGTTCCCCGATCCACTCACAGTAGAAGCCTATGCAGCACTACAGGCAGCCAGTTTTTGCAAGTCAATCGGCATTCAAGATATCATCATTGAGGGGGACTCTCTCCAAGTGGTAAGTGGCCTTAACTCAGCAGGCGTCGATTGCTCCTATGCCGGTCAACTTATTGAAGACACCAAGAACCTCCTCAACTCTTTTACTCGGTGGATAGCCAAGCATACCCTCACAGCACAAAATTTTGTTGCTCATGCTTTAAGCAAAGATGCTCTTAGCATCAGTGGTGATTCCACTACTTTTGTTTCAGTTCCTTTATGTATCCAAACTTTGATTTGATAATGAAATCAGGTTGACTTTCAAAAAAAAAAAAGAAAGTAGAGAATCAATTGAAAGCAAAGTGATATGAACTTGCAGGAATGGAATCCCTAGAACCCACAATCAATTTGAAAAGTCACCTAAGAAATTCAAAATCAAATCAATGGATGGCGAATCTAGACCCGTTGAAGAACCTAGATTATAAGAAGGAACGCAACAATGGTTGTGATTTACCTTTGATAAGTTCAAAAGTTTGTTCAAGAATAAGAGGAGATAAACTCAACTCACAATGAATAAATTCATCAAGTTTCATAAATTTCTTCAAATGAGGCCACAAAAAGTATTTAAACCAAAACCTAATTAAAACCCTATCCAAAATAAAGCCATTTTCTTCCAAAAATACCCCTAGATGAATAGTGCGTGGCTTTAGTAACTCGCTACAGTACTTCTTTAAACCTTAGTTTCTAAAAAGTAACTTTCCAAATAAGCTCTTAGCCAAAATACAAGGCCTTCCCAAAAACCTAGTTCATAAGTAAAAGACAAATGTGGGTCAAGCATCCTCATGCCCAATTATTATAGACTAATTGCTATAACTAATAAAATAAGTCCCTTTAATGGAATAAACAAGTTCAAGGCCTTCAATCACATAAACATAATAATAAGCCCTAATGTATGTTGCACTCTTCCATAGCTTGTATCACATAGATCAAAACTTGTTCTTCTTCATTGAAGCCCATCTTGTATGTTGGGCTCTTTCTAGTTTCATCCCAAGTGGATTGTATCAATCCTTGCATTGCTTCCTTGATTTTCTTAGCTCTTGATCTTGTAATTGGTCTATCTAGAACTTGCAAAGGATCTTTAAGTCAGGTCCATCTTAGTGCCCATCACTCCCCCTCTCCTCAAAAGGATTCGACTTCGAATCTCCACCTGTATCAAAGGCAAAAATGTTAGCAAATATTGAAAATAGTATAAACATGATACTTACCTGGAAGATCCACTTGATATGCATTATCATTAATTTTTTCAAGAATTTAAAAAAGTTCATCCAAGCTACTCCTGTCATCAATAGGTAAATGCATTAAATCTAAAGGAGTAAATGGATTAAGTCTATAAACAATTTCAAAAGGTGAAAATTTAGTAGTAGTATGAACACTCCAATTGTATGTAAATTCAATGAATGACAAAAAATACTCCCACAAATGTTCATGAAACAATTTAATGAATGACGATTGATACTCCCACAAACATTGATGAAACATATCTAAAGTTTTCCTTACACCAAAATGAGCACTCCAATTATATGCAAACTCAATGAATGGCAAGCAATACTCCCACAAATGTTCATAGAACACGTTAATGAATGACAAATGATATTTCCACAAACGTTAATGAAACACATCTAAAGTTTTCCATACACCAAAATGACCACTCCAATTATATGCAATCTCAATGAATGGCAAGTAATACTCCCGCAAACGTTCATGTAACCCGTTATTGAATTGAAAATGATAGTTCCACAAACATTCATGCAACATGTCAATGAATGGCAAATGATACTCCCACAAACGTTCATGCAACATGTCTAAAATCTTCTGTACACCAAAAAAACTGAACAAACCACATCCATGCACTAGCATCTCACGCATAAGACTAGTAGGCTTACAAAGTTTATTCTCTTTAAAAAAAATACAAATCTAATCTATAGGACTTACCAAACGATGCATTCTCACACGCTCCATACACACTTGCAAAGTCATCATCATTAACATGCAATTCTTTATCATATTCAAATCTCGATAACTTTGCATCGATAATGAAGACAATGACATACCTTCTTGCTAAAGCATCAACTATAAAATTTGATTACATGAGAAAAAGTCTCAATACAGTCCTCCCACTTAGCATGCATTCTAGTCAACAACTTACCTTGTCCTTTCAACTGTGTCAATGACTCATGTTCTTCAAAGAAAAGTTGGGTAGGAATTGTCGTACCTAGCACAAAATCAATTTAATGTTCTATCTCCCTAATAGGTGGCAATCCACTAAATACATCGCTAGGAAACATGACCTCATATCCCTGCAACAAAGAGACAACAATACTAGGCGAAGATATGTTAAATTCATTGGTATTAAGACTCGCCATAACATAAAAACTCACTTTTCTCTTTGTTTTTCTCTCACTTTCTTCACTCTCTCTTTTATTTCCAATCTCTTTTTCTTTTTCACTCTCTTTTTCCATTTCACTCTCTTTTTTCTTTTCACTCTTTTTTTTTTGTCACTCTCCTTTTCTTCATCTTTTTTTGAACTCTCGACCTCACAATTGTTTTTCAACTCATTTTATTTTTTTCTTGAGGTCTCAACCTCAGCCACATCTTTTTGTTCTCTCATTTCTCTCTCTCTTCTCTCTCCCTCCCTTTCGGACTCACTATTTCTTTTTTTCTCAATCTCACATTCACTCTTGCCTTTTACCTCAATCTCACTTTCACTTTTTCTTTTTTGATCACTCTCACTCTCACTCATTCTTTTTCGATGACTGTCATTTTCACTCCTTCTTTTTTGAGCAACCTCACTTTTCAGAAAACCAATCGGAGCACCACTTATTTTTACCACTTTGTCATTGCTTAGTAGAGAACCAATTAAGTGCAAACTGGCAAAGTTATAAGGCTGGATTTTTTAAATTGCAGGCATCACATTGAAATACCATGCCCTTATGGTATATGCCCATTCCCAGGCCAATCAGAGCATGTCTTACTTTTACCACTTTGCACTTGCTTAGTAGAGAACCAATTGAGTGCAAAGTGGCAAAATTATGAAGTAAGAGTTAGTCAATCACGGGCATCCCAAGAGAATACAATAACCATATGGTATGATACCCCTTTTCTGGGCCAATCGGAGTGCGTCTTATTTTTACCACTTTGCCCTTGCTTAGTAGATAACCAATTGATTGCAAAGCGGTAAAGTTATAAGGTTGGAGTTATTTAATCGCAGGCATCCCATGGTGATACCAGGACCTTATGGAATGTATGCCCCCATCTCCGGGCCAATTGGAGCACGTATTATTTTTACCACTTTGCCATTGCTTAAAAGAGAACCAATTGAGTCCAAAGTGGCAAAGTTATGAAGTGGATTTTTTCGCTCGCAGGTCTTCATTGGTACTACCAAGAGTTAGTCAACACTAGCAGTATGATATTGCATACTACTAGTGTACTTAGGTGCATAGCATATTATCTATCATGTACGAGAGGTGTGTAGCCTTGTCTTACATGTTAGAGGTAAATAACATATTATTTGTCAGTCACCGTCCAATCCCAAGCGGGGGTTGGGGGTGCCACAGAGCATGGTATCAGAGCAATTACGTCTCTGGGTAAACCCACACTTTGTCCTAGGGATGCTACCATTAACTAGGTTTGAGATCTGTAGTGGTAGGCTTGGATCTTATTATAGCTATAGGCTTGAATCTAGAGAAAGGAGAAGATATGCCAGTGAGATTGCGAGTTCAAGAGAAGAAAGGTTATCCTTCTCTAAGGAAGGGACTGACCCACGCTAGTTTTGTACATTTTCAGGAGAAGGAAATCATGATACGAAACTGACGTGAGAATACATCTTTGACAGGTGGGGGGGGGGGGATCAAGAGACTGGAAATCCTCCACTGAAAGGGGGACAGACTATAGCAGAAGCTATTCGCTAGATGACTGATATAGTGCGTACTCAGATGGAACAATGACAGAATGCTAAACAAGTACTGCCCAGAGTAGAACTCGGATGTACTTACGAGAAGTTCATTATGTATAGATACCCTAATTTCGTTGGGACAAAAGGACCAATGAAGGGTAACAAATGGCTTATAGACCTAGAAAGAACTTTTGAGATTAGCAGATGCACCAAAGCACAAAAGGTCCAGTACACGGGTCACATGTTACAAGGAGAAGCTGGAATTTGGTGGGATACTAAACGACAACTTTTGGCCTGAGAATTGGGAGATTTGGCAGCACTCACATGGGATCAATTTAAGACCGGTTTCGATAATCGTTTCTTTCCAAAAATAGCTTAGCAGCAAAAAGGTTTGGAGTTCGCAAGTTTGACCCAAGGGAATATGACGGTCAATCAATATACTGCTCGTTTTATGGAGATGGGTAGATTCACACCTCAATTGATTAGTACCCAGAAAATGCAAGCTAGAAAGTTCTAGAACGGTTTGCAACCTCATTTCTGAAACCAAGTGGCATGTCTACGGATAGAAAATTTCCAAGCATTATTCTATGTAGCTTCAATAGCAGAGGCGGAGAAATGGAGACTAATTGCACAAGCTCAAGCAGATAGGAAAAGAGGATTTTCTTACTCACTAGGAGGTAGTACAGGGAAACGAAAGGCCCCAGTAACTCTGAGCAAAGGAAAAGGAGTGATAGTCGAGAATATAACACCTGTCACGCCACCACTGTGTCGTTGATGTGGGAAAAGGCACAATGGAGAATGTTGTAAGGCTTCAGGAGCATGTTTCAGATGTGGTCAGATCGGCCATATGATCTGGGATTGTCTGCAGAATATGCCTAGAGGAGCGTCAACGCCAAACACTAAACCCAAGACTGCTGCAAAATCTAAGGTTTATGCCATTACGGTAGGAGAGGTAGACCTAGAAGCTGACGAAATGGCAAATGCTGGAGTAATTACTGGTAATATTTCCAAACCTTGCCTTAAGTCATAGATAGCTTGTAATTGGGAATCTTGAGTAATTATAGTTACCTCTTTAGGTAAAGTTAGATTGAAGTAGTATGTGGTGTGTGCTTTGTTTGATTCCTGGAGCATCAAGGTCTTTTATTTCTGGTAGATGCATGCAACAGTTTGAGCTCGAGGCTGAGCCAATGTCTCGAAAAGTTTTAGTAGCTATTCCAAACGAGAAAGTTATTGGTTGCATGAGTATAGTTAAGAATTGCCCATTAGAGATCGCAAACTTAGTTTTGACCATGAATTTGATTGTCTTTCATTTGATGGAATTCAACCTAATCTTAGGAATGGATTGGTTGTTGAGGCATTATGCCAAGATAGATTCTCGAAGGCGGGAAGTGGTATTCGATCTACCTACTTAGGAAATGATTAGGTATATGGGCGAGATTGTTCAGTTTGATCCATTTATGGTAATAGCTGAACAAATCAAGAAGAGTCTAGTGAACGGGGACATCTTTATCTGGTAATGATGACAGACATAAGGGAAGAACCTAAAGAAATCCAAGGAATTCCTGTGATTGAGGATTTTGCTAGAGTGTTTGCCGATGAACTACCTAGATTACCCTTGAACCAAGAAATAGAATTTGCCATTTAACTTGAAACGGCCACAGTCCTAGTGCATAAGGCACCCTATCAAATGGCCCCGGCAAAATTGAAGGAGCTTAAGGTGCAAATTGAAGAGCTTCTAGCGAAGGGTTTTATTCAACCTAGATCATCACCATGGGGAACACCAGTCTTATTTGTCAAAAAGAACGATGGGACTCTCAGGATGTGCATCGATTATAGGGATTTGAATAAGGTGATTGTCAAAAATAAATACCCATTGCCAAGGATAGACGATCTATTAGATCAATTATAAGGAGCTGCAATTTTCTCAAAGATTGATCTATCATCTGCTTATCACCAACTCAGAATAAGGGAGCAAGATGTATGTACGATTTTTTTTCAAACACGCTATGGACACTTCGAGTTACTAGTTATCCCTTTTGGATTAATGAAGGCCCCTGCAGCATTCATGGAACTGATGAATAGGATTTTTCGGCAATACCTGAACAGTTTTGTGGTGGTGTTCATAGATGACATATTGATCTATTCCCATGATGAAGAAAAGCATAAGAAGCATTTAAGGATTGTGCTGGAAATGCTGCAAGAACATTAGCTTTATGCCAAACTAAGTGTGAGTTCTGGCTCCAAGAAGTGAAATTTTTAGGACATGTCATTTTTAGTAAAGGAGTGGCAGTGGATCTTGCAAAGATCAACGCTCTAACAGATCGGCAGAGGCCAACTAACGCCCATGAAGTACATAGTTTTCTCAACTTAGCAAGTTACTACTGAAGGTTTGTAGAAGGGTTTTCTAGACTTTCAAGGCCTTTAACAGCGTTAACGAGGAAGAAAGCTAAATATGCCTGGATCAATGTGAGAAGAGGTTAACTTCGGCCCCAATATTGGCATTACGAAAACCTCACAAGCCCTACATAGTCTATAGTGACGCGTGTAAGATGAGTTTGGGATGCATTCTAACGTAAGAAGGAAGAGTTGTTGCTTATGCTTCGTGACAACTTTAGGGGACGTTTGGATTCATAACTCTCATCAACCCATCTCAACTCATCTCATCTTTATCATTACAACTTTCTCAAATTTCCACACAAAATATAATAATATATTTTTTTTCAAATCCCAAAACAACTTTCCCAAATTCTTACATCAAAATATAATAAACAATTCAATTTTTTCAAATCCCAAAACAACTTTCCAAATTTCTACACAAAATATAATGAACAATTCAACTTTTTCAAATCTTAAAATAATAATAATATTAAAAAAGAATATTCTAAAAATATCTTATTCTACTATTCACAAACCATCTCAACTCATCTCTCAATACAAACATCCCCTTAATGATCATGAGCATAATTATCCTACCCACGACTTGGAGTTGGCAGCAGTAGTTTTTGAACTAAAGATTTGGAGGCACTACTTGTATGGGAAGAAATGTGAATAAGTGTACACAGACCACAAAAGTCTCATTATCAGAAAAATCTAAATATGAAGCAACGAAGATGGGTGGAAACCATTAGTGATTATCAGTGTGAGATCAAATATCATCCCAACAAGACTAACATTGTAGCTGATGCACTTAGTCACAAGGCTTAGGTAGACTTGCCATCTGTCTTAGCAAGATTAAGGAATTTGATGATTGGAGATCCACCGCAGGATGTTATTTCTGCAGTAGTACAAGAGCTTATATCCATGACTGAAGAAGAAATTCTGGAACGACAGCGTGAGGATGACAAACATGAAAAACTCCGACAGAAGATTATGAAATCAGAAGGACCACAACATTTCTCTATTGGGAGGAATGAGATGTTGTTTTATAAGAAGAGGAAGGTGATTCTTAACATTGCCAAGCTGAAGGAAAAGATACTAAGGGAGGCTCACTGCACCCCCTACAGAGCGCACCTTGGCAATACAAAGATGTACCAAGATTTGAAAGGTCAATTTTGGTGGAATGGAATTAAAAACAAAGTTGCTGAGTTCGTGGCGAAATGCCCTATTTGCCAATTGAGAAAAGCTTAACATCAGAAGCTAGTAGGTGAACTACAATCTATGCCGATCTCAAAGTGGAAATGGGAAGATGTGTCAATGGACTATGTAATATGATGTGAACCCCAATCGACTCGCTTTGAGACCCAAGACCAATATTGGAAAAATCAATCCAAGAAAGCCAGAATCGAGTCAAAGGATGGTGATATGAACCCGCGAGAAAGGAATCCCTTGAACCCACAATCAATTTGAAAACTCACCCAAGAAAGCCAAAATCAAGTCAATGGATGGAGAATCTAGACCCGATGAGAACTTGTTTCAAGAACCTAGATTATATTAAAATCTAGACCCATTGAAGAACCTGTCTCAAGAACCTCGATTACAAGGAAGAACGCCACAAAAGTTGTGATTTACCTTTGATAAGTTCAAAAGTTCAATTAAGAACAAGAGGAGTAAAACTCAACTCACAATGAATAAATCATCAAATTTCATAAATTTCTTAAAATGAGGCTACAAAGTGTATTTAAAAAGTTAAACCTAATTGAAACCCTAGCCCAAAATAAACCCATGTCTTCCAAAAATAGCCTTGGATGAATAGTGCCGCGTGAACAGTACCTCGGCTACAGTAATTGCTATAGTACCTCTCTTCAAAACCCTAGTTCCTAAAATTTAACTTTCCAAATACGCCCTTGGCCAAAATACAAGGCCTTCCCAAAAACTCTAATTCATAAAAGTAAGACATATGTGGGTCAAGTATCCTAAAATCTAATTATTCTAAACTAATAAAATAAGTCATTTAAATGATTTCAACAATTTGAAAGCCTTCAAGTACCAAGGCCTTTAAGTCATGTTATTGCCCTCTTCCATAACTTGTATCAAATTATTCAAAATTGGATCTTCATCCTTCGAGCCCATTTTGAATGTTGGGCTCTTGCTTGACTCGTCTCAAGTGGATTGCATCTATCCTTGCATTGCTTCCTTGATCTTCTTAGCTCTTGATCTTGTAATATGCTCATATGGAACTTGCGAAGGATCTTTAAAACTAGGTCCATCTTGGTTCCCATCATTCCCCCTCTCCTCAAAAGGATTTGTCCTCGAATCTCCACCTGGATCAAAGGGAAAAAGGTTAGTAACATCGAAAGTAGCAGAAACATTATACTTACCTGGAAGGTCCACTTGATATGCATTATCATTAATTTGTTCAAGAATTTGGAAAAGTCCATTTAAGCTACTCCTGTCATCAACAAGTAGATGCATTAATTCTAAAAGAGTAAATGGATTAAATCTATAAACAATTTGAAAAGGTGAAACTTTAGTAATAGCATGAACACTCCAATTATATGTAAACTCAATAAATGGCAAACAAAACTCCCTCAAATGTTCATGAAACACATCTAAAGCCTTCCTTGCTTCAAAATGATCACCCCAATTATGTGTGAATTTAATGAATGTCAAGCAATACTCCCTCACACTTTTATGCAACACATTAATGAATGGCAAATGATACTCCTACAAACGTTCATGCAACATGTCAATGAATGGCAAATGATACTCCCACAAACATTCATGCAACATGTCTAAAGTTTTCTTTACACCAAAATGACCACTCCAATGATATGCAAACTCAATGAATAGCAAGTAATACTTCCACCCATGGTCACGCCACACGTTTAAAATCTTTTTCATACCAAAATGACCCAACAAACCACATCTATGCACTAGCATCTCACGCATAAGACTAGTAGGCTCACAAGGTTTATTCTCTCTAAACAAATACCAATTTAGTCTATAATACTTACCAAACGATGTCTTCTCACATGCTCCATACACACTAGCAAAGTCATCATCATTAGCATGCAATTCCTTATCATATTCAAGTCTCAATAACTTTGCATCTAAAATGAAGATAAGGACATACCTTCTTGCTAAAGCATCAACCACAAAATTTTCCTCACCATATGTGAATTTGATTATATGAGGAAAAGTCTCAATACAGTCCTTCCACTTAGCATGCATTCTAGTCAACAACTTACCTTGTCTCTTCAAGTGTGTCAAGGACTCATGTTCTTCAAAGAAAGGTCGAGTAGGGAATGTCACACTGTCACAAAATCAATGTAATGCTCTATCTCTCTAATAGGTGGCAATCCACTAAACACACCGTTAGGAATCATGACCTCATATTCCTGCAACAAAGAAACAACAACACTAGGCAAAGAGTCGTTAAATTCATTAGTATAAAATCTTGCCTTAGCATAAAATCTCACTTTTGTTTTTCCGTTCCTCACTACAATCTCTCTTTCTTTTTCCTCCCGTGGCTCAACTCTTTTTTCATGACTCTCAGCCACATCTCTATTTTCTTTTTCACTCTCTTCTTCCCTTTCACTTTTTTTTTTCTTTTCACTCTCTTTTTTTTCTCACTTTTTGTTTTCTTCATCTTTTTTTGAACTCTCAATCTCACAATTGTTTTTGAACTCATTCTCTCTTTTTCTTGAGGTTTCAGCCTCATCTCTTTTCTCTCTCATTTTTCTCACTCTCTCCTTTTCGGCCTCACTATTTCTTTTTTTTCTCAATCTCACATTCACCCTTGCTTTTTAGCTCAATCTCATTTTCACTTTTTCCTTTCTGATCACTCTCATTTTCACTCTTTCTTTTTTGAGCATCCTCACTTTTCAATTTCAGTTGGTCCCCTTAGACATGTGTTGAAGTTAAAAGAGCAAGTTTGATTATTTTTCCATCCTTCTCAAAATAGTACATGTTCCTTAACCCATCATGGATCACCTTTCTATCATACTGCCACGGCTTCCCCAACAAAATATGGCCAGCAGGCATAGGTACTACATCACAAAGCACCACATCCTGGTATTTCCCAATTGAAAAAGAAACTAGCACTTACTTATTTACCCTAACCTCCCCATAATCACTCAACCACTGCAATTTGTATGGTCTAAGGTGTTTCAATGTAGGTAAACTCAATTTCTCAACTAAAGTAGTGCTAGCCAAATTAAAACAACTCCTCACATCAATAATCATACTACATACCTTGTTGTTGATGTGGCATCTAGTACGAAAAATGTTCTCGCTCTGCTCCCCTGTATCATCCATCTTAATTTGTATATTGAGAGCACGCCTGGCAACAAGAGACTCACCATACTCTTCATTCTTACACCCATTCTCGATACTAGGCTCATGTCGCCTCCTATCTCTCCCACCTTATAGATTTCTAATCACTGCTTCTTGATGGTCCATCCTATCCCTCACTTCCCCTAACACCCAGTTCAACTGCTAAAACTGTTGTTGCATGGCTTGCAACACAATGGATGAGTTATCTGTCATCCGCTTTGGTGAAGAGTCACTCCTATGAGACATAATGTGCTGTACAAAAAGAATATTAGTGGAAAACCTCACACACTCCCTTACGTGTTTACACTCGAATAGTGACACTTCACTCGTGTTTCACTCTTAATTGGTTTTTTTCCCGATAATAGTCTCACACTCTCTTGCCTTTTACCTCGAGAGTTTTTTATGGGCCCAAGAAGGACCTAGTTTTAAAGATCATTTGCAAGTTCCATATGGGCCAATTACAAGATCAAGAGCTAAGAAAATTAAGGAAGCAACGCAAGGATTGGTGCAATCCACTTGGGACGAGTCTAGCGAGCCCAACATTCAAGAGTGTCTTAAAGGATGAAGATCCAATTTTGATTCATTTGATACAAGCTATGGAAGAGGACAATAACATGACTTAAAGGCCTTGGGCACTTGAAAGCTTTCAAATTGTTTAAATCATTTAAAGGACTTATTTTATTAGTTTATAATAATTGGGTTTTAGGATACTTGGCCTACATATGTCTTACTTTTATGAACTAGGATTTTTGGGAAGGCCTTGTATTTTGGCCAAGGGCGTATTTGGAAAGTTATTTTTTAGGAATTAGGGTTTCAAGCATTTATTATAGCGGGGGTACTGTAGCGACACTATAGCAGCAGCCTCACTGTTCATGCAAGGGTATTTTTAGGAGAAAGGGCTTTATTTTATCTAGAGTTTTAATTAGGTTTTGCTTTAAATACACTTTGTAGTCTCAGTTTATGAAGTTTTATGAAATTTGATGATTTATTCATTGTGAGTTGAGTTTTACTCCTCTTGTTCTTAATTGAACTTTTAAACTTATCAAAGGTAAATTACAACTTTTGTGGCGTTCCTCCTTGTAATCTGGGTTCTTGAGATAGGTTCTTCAACGGGTTTAGATTTTAATATAATCTAGGTTCTTAAAACGAGTTCTCATCGGGTCTAGATTCTCCATCCAATTGACTTGAGTTTGGCTTTCCTGGGTGAGTTTTCAATTTGATTGTGGGTTCAAGGGATTCCTTTCCCTCGAGTTCATATCATTTGATATTAGAGCCAATGTGTCCTGAACCTAAACACTTAAAGCATTAAATATCTCTATTCCGTGAAGGTTGAGATTCTACCTTGGATTTGTTGCTAGTTCCCTCATCTTTTCCCTTAGGTGGTTCGGTCTTTCTCTTTGCTTCAGCTGGATCGTTCCTATCCCACTTTGATTTCCAAGTATTGCTAGAAACTGAAGTGTACCCTGCTGCCCATTTTCTCTTTAACTGCCTCTCTACCTTCATAGCCTTGTGAACCATGTCCTCTATCTCCACATAATGCTGCAATTCAATTACATTGGCTATGTCTCTATTCAAACCACTCAAAAATCTAGCCATAGTGGCCCCTCGGTCCTCCTCTACATTAGCCCGTATCATCGCCACCTCCATCTCCTTATGGTAATCCTCCACACTCCTAGACCCCTATGTAAGATTTTGGAGCTTTTGGTAAAGATCCCTATAGTAGTGGCTAGGTACAAATCTCCGTCTCATGAGAGCTTTCAACTCTTCCCACGTCTCTACAGACCTCTCATAATTCCTCCTCCTATTGGTTACTAATTGATCCCACCAAATAATAGCATAGTCAGTGAACTCAATTACCGCCAACTTCACTTTTTTCTCCTCAGAGTAATTATGACAATCAAATACCAACTCTATTTTTTTCTCCCACTCTAGATAAACCTCCGGGTCAGTTCTACCTTGAAAAGATGGTATTTTCATTTTGATGCTCCCAAGGTCTCTATCTATACCATTCCGACCCCCTAGGTTCCCCTCAAGTTGTCTTTCACACTTAACTCTTCTATGTCTACCTGACCCAACTTCGGATTCTAAATCTTCCTCATCCTCACCATCTCCTTCATGCTCATACTCATACTCATTTTCAATCCTAGGCTCACGTCGCCTCCTATCTCTCCCACCTTGTAGATTTCTAATCGCTGCTTCTTGATGATCCATCTTATCCCTAACTTCACCCAACACAAAGTTCAACCGCTCAAACTGTTTTTGTATGGCTTGCAACACAAAGGATGAGTTATCTGCCATCCCCTTTGGTGATGAGATACTCCGATGAGACATCGTAATGTACTGCACAAAAAGAATGTTAGTGAAAAACCTCACACACTCCCTTACGTGTCTACACTCAAATAATGGCACTCTACTCGTGTTTCACTCTTAATTGATTTTTTCCCGATAATAGTCTCACACTCTCTTGCCTTTTACCTCAAGAGTTTTCCCACTCAAGTTCTTTAAGAACTAATTGAACTCAATCAAGACAATGCAATCTTGTTTTATCCCAAATAGTAATTAGGTTTAAAAAACAAGAACAAGAAAAACATGGAAGGAATAAAAACGACACAAGAATCAAGGAAATTGTGGCAATGAAAGAGTAACTAGAAGACAAGATACCAACTATAATGATGTATGTAGCCTCTTTGATGATAAGGCTCAAGAAAAAATTTCAGCTTTTCAATACTATTTTTTTTCTGGACGATTTTTTTTTCCTTTATTTTCTTTTCTTTTCACTAACTGAAAATGATCACAATCAAAGGAATAAGCAATTGACAAAACCCTAACAAAGAATAAGGCAAGGCTAATCAAATAATAAGGTAACCCAAAACAAAGAATGAAGAAACCCTAGAAAACAATGAGAAACTCAGCAACCCTAGGATGAAGGAAATTTCTGCACTTTTTTTTTCGAATTTTGTTTTTGAATTCTTTTTTTTTTTCTAAATCCTAGAACAATGAAGCCCTAGAATTCAATATGCAAGAAATAAAAGATAGAATCAGACCTCATTGGAAACTTGGCTCTGAATACCAAATGATATGAACCTGCGGGAAAAGAATCCCTTGAACCCACAATCAATTTGAAAACTAACCTAAGAAAGCCAAACTCAAGTCAATGGATGGAGAATCTAGACCCGATGAGAGCTCGTTTCAAGAACCTAGATTATATTAAAATCTAGATCTGTTGAAGAACCCGTCTTAAGAACCCAGATTACAAGGAGGAATGCCACAAAGGTTGTGATTTACCTTTGATAAGTTCAAAAGTTCAATCAAGAACAAGAGGAGATAAACTCAACTCACAACGAATATATTCACCAAATTTCATAAATTTAATAACCTGAGGCTACAACGTGTATTTAAAGCAAAACCTAATTAAAACCCTAGATAAAATAAAGCCCTTTTGTAACACCCCTTTCCCGTAGGTTAGGAGTGTCACGTGTTTTTCATAAAATAAACCCGGCAAGAGATCTCATATTTAAGAAAACAATTTTAGGATTTATTTCATAAAACTTTGTCTGATAAAAATGTCTTCAAAAAACTTAATTTAATAAACTGAATAGAAGTCATGTCATAAAAGCAATAAAATAAATTTCTTCTAAAAGGTTTGAAATTAAAAATAAATGCTCCTTCTAATCCTGGCCTGTCTGCTCGTAATCATCCTCCTCACCTGGGTGGTTAAAAACATGAAAACAAACTAAAATGAGTCGAATACTCAGTAAGAAATCCATCACAACGTTAACATACTTTTTTTTTATAACAGCAAGACTCGTTCCATTAAAGAGATAGGACATACAAGTTGACTTAAAAATAAGTCACTACAAACGTTTATAGTACCCCAATACACATTCGTGATTGGCATGGTCTAGTCCAACCAAAGCTTCTCAACAGACCTATGCCTAAGAGAAAGCACTCCTCTATCTTGAACAGAGGTACCCGAACCCACAACACCAAAAGCTCCATACCCGAATAAATGGGAAATGGAGGAGGAAACCCGCCAGTTCCGCTACGCGGAGGGGGAGGAAACACCATTCGGACCCCAGTCCGAATGGGCACAACATTTATGTAATTTTTTTTTTCTAGACCTAAAGACAAGCAAAAGAAAATACATTAAACACTGTAAACAGAATATCAGTGCATGAAAATTAGGAGAGAAACCGATGAGCGAGCTGTGTGGAATCAGAGACCCAAATGCAGCGAGCTCTGAGTTCTACATCCCGCGCGTGCGGGCTACGCGCCGTTCCGATGGAGGCCGCAAGAAGAGGTTCTACAGATCGGCGGCAGGGGAGACTCCTGGTGGTGCGCGTGTAGGAGGGTGAGGGCCGGAGAAGCTCGGATCGGCCAAACCCTTTATTCGTCGAAAGCTGAAAAAACACAAAAACAAAACGACAATCGTCGGAGATGAAGGGCCGACGTTAGAGAGGGAGGAAAGGAGAGGGAAGAGGGAGCCAAAGCTCCCCCTCTCCCCGCTGTGTTCAGGCGAGAGAAATTCTAGAGAGAGAGGGTCTGGTTTTAGAGAGGGTCTCGGTTGGTTACAACGTTAACATACTAAACATAAGGTTTTCATAAAAGTTTTTATGCTGAGAACTTAAAATTCATGACTAATCATACTGATGTCTATGCTATGCATGACTGATTTATCTGAATTAACTGACTGTTCTGATTTAACTGACTGAACTGACTGGCCAACACACTTAACCCTGTGTGCGAGGTTGTGCACCGGCCCCACATCTCGCGGCCGCGAGGGGAACCGCTGATAGTATTCTAGCATACTATGGTGGACCACGACTGAGTTCGTGGCTTGCACACCACCCTAAACTGAACTGCATTGGTACCATGCATCTGAATGGCCATCTGACTAACTGATCTGATCTTATCTTACACTTGAACTTAAGATAGCTTATGTGTCTTATGACCATGAGATGCATGACATAATACATACATAATTATAATTTCTGAATCTGAACATGATGCAGAATGACATGATTGTGTGCTATGTTGAATGACATGCTTGCATATGACATGAGTGGTACATAAACAAAGGCTGTCAATGAACTGGCTTGAATAATATTTAAATATGAGCTGAACTGTGATGATCCTAATTTATGATCAAATTACTTACCTTGCTGCGCTTCTTCTTGAATCTCAAGTTATAACTCGTCACCGAGAAGAGTACACGATGGAGGATTGGCTGGACGAGACGACGGTGGCTCTGGGTGGCTGGGGTAAGCCCGAAAGCTTAAGAGAAGGCGAGATGAACGAGAGAGGTGGGTTCTCGGTCTGCTACGGCTTGCTTCGGTGGTTGTGGTTTCTTATGTTTTCTTCTGGAGGTCTCGGCCAGGGGTGGGTTTTATAGGCAAGGAAAAGGGTATTGTGACCATAAAGAGATGGGATAGGATTTGGAGTTAAGAGTTTGGTTTCCTACTAGGATTTGGAGTTGAGAGTTTGGTTTCCTAATAGGATTTGGAGTTATTAATTAGAGGATAAGGATGATGCTTATGGGTGGAGATAGGGAGAAATAATGTTTAAATTCAAATAAAACTCTAGGCTATTGTAAAAATCGGGTCATAATAAAATAATAAAAATAAAATGATAATAATCTTATTAAAAGAACAAATGTAAAATCTGATGATAATAATAATAATAATAATAATAATAATAATAATAATAATAATAATAATAATAATAATAATAATAATAATAATATTATAGCTATAAGAAAATACATAAAATGTATCTATAGCCTAATATTAGGGTCGGGTTGTTACACCTTTCCCCCAAAAATACCCTTGCATGAACAGTGCCTCGGCTCCTACAGTGTCGCTACAGTACCCCCGCTACAGTAATCGCTACAGTACCTCTCTTCAAAACCCTAGTTCCTTAAAAATAACTTTCCAAATACTCCCATGGCCAAAATACAAGGCCTTCCCAAAAATCCTAATTCATAAAAGTAAGAAATATGTGGGCCAAGTATCCTAAAACCCAATTATTCTAAACTAATAAAATAAGTCATTTAAATGATTTAAACAATTTGAAAGCCTTCAAGTGCCCAAGGCCTTTAAGTCATGTTATTGCCCTCTTCCATAGCTGGTATCAAATGAATCAAAATTGAATCTTCATCCTTTAAGGCACTCTTGAATGTTGGGCTCGCTAAACTCGTCCCAAGTGGATTGCAACAATCCTTGCATTGTTTCCTTGATCTTCTTAGCTCTTGATCCTTTAATTGGTCCATATGGAACTTGCAAATGATTTTTAAAACTAGGCCCTTCTTGGGCCCATCATTCCCCCTCTCCTCAAAAGGATTCGACCTCGAATCTTCACCTGGATCAAAAGGAAAAAGGTTAGTTACATGGAAAATAGCAGACACATGATACTTACCTGGAAGATCCACTTTGTATGTATTATCATTAATTTTCTCAATAATTTGAAAAGGTCCATCCCAGCTACACCTGTCATCAACAAGAAAAAACATCAAAGCTAAAGGAGTAAGTGGATCAAAACCATAAACACTTTCAATAAATGGCAAATGATATTCCTACAAATGTTCATGAAATACATCTAAAATTTTCCTTACACCAAAATGATCACTCCAATTATATGCAAACTCAATGAATAGTTGGCAATACTCCCCACAAACGTTCATGCAACATGGTGATGAATGGCAAATGATACTTTCACAAACGTTCATGCAACATGTCAATAAATGGCAAATGATATTCCCACAAACGTTCATGCAATAAGTCAATAAATGGCAAATGATACTCACACAAACGTTCATGCAACATGTCTAAAATCATCTTTACCCCAAAATGACTACTCCAATTATATGCAAACTCAATGAAAGACAAATGATACTCCGGCAAACGTTCATGCAACAAGTCAATGAATGGCAAGTGATACTCCCACAAACGTTCATGCAACACATCTAAAGCCTTTCTATCACACACAAGCAACTTACGCATAAAAGTAGTAGGCACACAAAGTTTATTCTCTCTAAACAAGTACCAATCAAGTTTATAGAAGTTACCCCAGGGTGCTTTCTCACATATTCCATACACATTAGCCAAGCCATCATCATTAACATACAATGTCTTATCGTATTCAAGTTTTAATAACTTTGCATCCAAAATGATGACAAGGACATACCTTCTTGCTAAAGCATCAACCACAAAATTTTCTTTACCTTGTGTGTACCTGATTATATGAGGAAAGGTCTCAATGGATTGCACCCACTTGGCACGCATTGTATTCAACTTACCATGTCCCTTCAAGTGTGTTAAGGACTCATGTTCTTCAAAGAAAGGTCAAGTAGGGATTGTCACACCTGGCACAAAATCAAGGTAATGCTCAATCTCTCTAATAGGTGGCAATCTACTAAACACACCGCTAGGAATCATGACTTCATATCCCTACAACAAAGAAACAACAACACTAGGCAAAAAGTCGTTAAATTTGTTAGTATAAAATCTTCCTTAGCATAAAATCTCACTTTTGTTTTTCCATTCCTCTCTACAATCTCTCTTTCTTTTTCCTCCCGTGGCTCAACTCTTTTTTCATAACTCTCAGCCACATCTCTATTTTCTTTTTCACTCTGTATTTCTTTTGTTGTTTTGGTCTCATTCTCTTTTCCCTTTTCACTCTTCCATAACTTGTATCAAATGAATCAAAATTGGATTTTCATCCTTTAAGCCACTCTTGAATGTTGGGCTCACTAGACTCATCCCAAGTGGATTGCAACAATCCTTGCGTTGCTTCCTTGATCTTCTTAGCTCTTGATCTTGTAATTGGCCCATATGGAACTTGCAAATGATCTTTAAAACTAGTCCTTCTTGGGGCCCATTCATTAATTGGAGTGTTCATGCTACTACTAAAGTTTTACCTTTTGAAATTGTTTATAGAATTAATCCATTTACTCCTTTAGATTTAATGTATATACTACCTATTGATGACAGGAGTAGCTTGGATATACTTTTTCAAATTCTTGAACAGATTAATGATAATGCATATCAAGTGGACCTTCCAGGTAAGTATGATGTTTCTACTATTTTCAATATTACTAACATTTTTCCCTTTGATCCAGGTGGAGATTCGAGGTCGAATCCTTTTGAGGAGAGGGGGAATGATGGGAACCAAGATGAGCCTAGTTTTAAAGATTCTTTACAAGTTCCATATGGGCATATTACAAGATCAAGAGCTAAGAAGATCAAGGAAGCAATGCAAGGATAGATGCAATCTACTTGGGACAAGTCAAGCAAGAGCCAAACATTCAAAATGGGCTTGAAGGATGAAGATCCAATTTTGAATCATTTGATACAAGCTATGGGAGAGGGCAATAACATGACTTAAAGGCCTTGGGCACTTGAAGGTTTTCAAATTGTTTAAATCATTTAAATGACTTATTTTATTAGTTTAGAATAATTGAGTTTTAGGATGGTTGGCCCACATATGTCTTATTTTTATGAACTAGGATTTTTGGAAAGGCTTTGTATTTTGGCTAAGGGTGTATTCGGAAAGTTGCATTTTAGGAACTAGGTTTTTGATTAGAGGTAGTGTAGCGATTACTGTAGCTGAGGTACTGTTCACGTGGCACTATTCATCCAGGGCTATATTAGGAAGAAATGGGTTTATTTTGGGCTAGGGTTTCAATTAGATTTTGCATTAAATACTCTTGTAGCCTCATTTGAAGAGTAGTTTATGAAATTTGATGAATTATGCATTGTGAGTTGAGTTTTACTCCTCTTGTTCTTAATTGAACTTTTGAACTTATCAAAGGAAAATCACAACCTTTATGGCGTTCTTCTCTGTAATCTGGGTTCTTGAGACGGGTTCTTCAACGGGTTTAGATTTTAATATAATCTAGGTTCTTGAAACGAGTTCTCATCGGGTTTAGATTCTCCATCTATTGAATTGAGTTTGGCTTTCTTGGGTGAGTTTTCAATTTGATTGTGGGTTCAAGGGATTCCTTTCCCGCGGTTTCATATCATTTGGTATCAAAACTCGGTTTCCAATCAAGTCTGATTCTATCATTTATTTCTTGTATCCTTAAATTTAATTCTAGGGCTTCATTGTTCTAGGGTTACAAAAAAAAAAGTAAACAAAAGGTACGCTGCCCAAATTCTTAGGATTTTGGGTTTGGCTGAAATTTGCATCACCTAGGGTTTCAAAATTCTAGGGTTTCTTGCACCTCTAAGTTTGTCAATTGCTTGGAGTGTTGTTCCATTGATAATCTTTTATTTTAGTGTCAATTCTTGTGTGCTTGAATTCAATTGCTTGATTTTCAATTGAATATTAATGTTTGTGATTGAATTAGAGAAAAGAAAAGAGAGGAAAGGAAAGGAAAAGAAAAGAAAACAAAGGAAAAGAAAAACATTCGGAAAAAAAAAAGGTAGCATACTCTAGGTTGCTACATAGTTACAACAAAGAGAAAGAAAGACATTTATTGATTGAGCTTTGTCATCAAAGGGGTTGAAAACATCTTTCTAGTGGGTATCTTGTTTTATCATTACTTTTTCCCTCGCATAAATTCCTTGTGTCACGTGTCATTTTATTCATTCATTGTTTCTTGTTCTTGTTCTTGTGTCTTGGATCTATATTACTGGTTGGAATAATACAAGGTTGTATTGTCTTGATTTAGTTCAACTAGTTCTTAAAGAGCTTGAGCGAGAAAACTATTGAGGTAAAAGGCAAGAGAGTGTGAGACTATTATCAGGGAAATGCCAATTAAGTGTGAAACACGAGTGGAGTGCCATTATTCGAGCATAAACACATAAGTGAGTGTGTGTGAGATTTTCCACTAACATTCTTTTTATGCAGCATATTATGATGTCTCATAGGAGTGACTAATCACCAAAGAGGATGGCAGATAACTCATCTTTTGTGTTGAAAGTCATGCAACAACAGTTTGAGCAGTTAAACTTGGTGTTGGGTGAAGTGAGGGATATGATGGATCAACGAGAAGTCCTGATTAGAAATCTGCAAGGTGGGAGAGATACGAGGAGACCTGAGCCTAGTATTGAACATAAGTGTAAGAATGAAGAGTATGGTGAGTCTCTTATTGCCAAGCGTGATCTCGATACAGAAATTAAGATGGATGATACAGGGCAGCAGGGTGAGAACATTTTTCGTACTAGATGCCACAACAACAACAAGGTATGTAGTATGATTATTGATGTGAGGAGTTGTATTAATTGGGGCAGTACTACTTTAGTTGAGAAATTGAATTTACTTACCTTGAAACACCCTAGACCATACAAATTGCAGTGGTTGAGTGATTGTGGGGAGGTTAGAGTAAATAGGCAAGTGCTAGTTTCCTTTTCAATTGGAAAATACCAGGATGTGGTGTTTTGTGATGTAGTGCCTATGCATGCTAACCATATTTTGTTGGGGAGGCCATGGCAATATGATAGGAAGGAGATCCATGATGGGTTAAGGAATATGTACTATTTTGAGAAGGATGGAAAAACAATCAAATCTGCTTCTTTAACTTCAACACAGGTCCAAGGGGCCCATTAAAACTGAAAAGTGAGGGTACTCAAAAAAGAAAGAGTGAAAATGAGAGTGATAAAAAAAGAATGAGTGAAAGTAAGAGTGATCTCAAAAGCAAGAGTGAAAGTGAGATTGAGCTAAATAGCAAAAATGAGGCTGAGGCTGAAACCTCAAGAAAAAGAGATAATGAGTTGAACAAATTTTGTGAGGCCGAGAGATCAAAAAAAGAGGAGAGTGAAAGAAAAAAAATGAGTGAGAAAGAAAATAGAGAGGTGGCCGAGAGTCAAGAAAAAAGAAATGAGCCACCAGAGGAAAAAGAAAGAGAGATTGCAGAGAGAAACACAGAAACAAAAGTGAGCTTTTATACTAACGAATTTAATGACTCTTTGCCTTGTGTTGTTGTTTATTTGTTGCAGGATATGAATTCATGATTCCTAGCGGTGTGTTTAGTGGATTCCCACCTATTAGGGAGATAGAGCGCTACATTGATTTTGTACCAGGTGTGACAATTCCTACTCGACCTCTCTTTGAAGAGCATGAGTCCTTGACGCACATGAAGGGACAAGGTAAGTTGAATAGAATGCATGCTAAGTGGGTGCAATTCATTGAGACCTTTCCTCATGTAATCAAGTATACACAAGGTAAGGAAAGTTTTGTGGTTGATGCTTTAGCAAGAAGGTATGTCCTTGTCATCATTTTAGATACAAAGTTATTGAGACTTGAATATGATAAGTGTGGCGCCCCCGACTTCCATGTACGGACCAGCACGGAAATCGAGACACCCGGGATGATGACAACCGGTCACGCATCCCAACGACAAGTGTCAGTGTGTGCAACAATTAAACAGTGCACAACTAAAAACACAGCGGAAGGTAATAAAGTCTACTAGTACCAGAATTTTAATTAATACAGAAATACAAAATACAAAATACCTTTAAAAACAAAGCCAAGTCCCAGAAAATAAAAATACAAGTCTGAAAATAAAACTACAGCTCGAGTGATCCCAGATCACTCCTCCGGCGGAGCCAGATCCTCAGGCTCGGCATCTGCATCATCAACAAAGTCTGCAGTACCATGAAATGGTACCGCAGGTAAGTTATAACCTAACCATGTCCAGAGATAAAACCATACTCTAACAATTAACCATGCATGCCCAATGATGCAATATGAAAAAAAGTGCAACACACGCCAAAAATCTCATTGGCTCAAAATCATTCCCAGTAAAATTCATTTCCACCATTTTCCCAGAAAATGGTACACAAAAATATTTCTATCATTTTCCCAGAAAATGATACACAAAATCAACTCACGCTATTTTCCCAGAAAACAGCTCTTTTCCAGTTAATCCAATTAACCATATGCACCATGGCCTCCCCTATGGACCATCCGCACGTCCTGGCTACTTTACGAGAGATGCCCAGTTCCGCACCCGGTGCGTTCGTGGCCAGGTCATCCTCTAGCCCCCGCCAGCAGAAGGGCCACGGAGTCGGCACGTCCAACGTCCGATCCCGTTGTCGCCCGGCGACAACCCAGGGGACGTCACTCAGTATATTGCGCTCCCGAGTGACCAGAGGAGCTCCACCGAGATAATGCCCTATCTCGGCTTGGGGTCGTGATACACACGCACCCACAAATCCAGTCAACACATGAAAACTCAGTTTTCATAAAAATCACATGAACATGAATGCAATACACGAAAACCCAGTTTTCTATTTACAAACATGCCATGTGTGCAATATGCAATGAACCAGATCAATCCTCACAACCAATGATCAACTCCCAAAACCACAATCAACCAAAATATCCAATATCCAAATCCAAAACCACAACATAACCGAACTCCAACAAATATCCAATCACAATTAATCACACACAACAAGTACTCCGATCAATCCAACCACCCCCGAACTCCTCGGACTCAGTCCGGAAACCAACCAGGATACATATATAAATAAAAGCAGTTAATTGCATAAATATAATTAAATCTCAAAGAAATGTTTAGGAAATACTTACAGCGCTTTAAAACAATTTAACGAAGGTTCCGAGGCACAGCGAATCACCAAGGCAGCAAAAAATGCACAGTGTAAAAACACTGGCCGAAATGCAGTGAAATGGAAATTTTTCACGATTTCAAATGGAGACTCGAAATTGATAGGGTAGGGCCTATGGAAGGTGGTGAATCTAATGGTGGTGGTAGTTTGCCGAGAATAGTGGCGGAAATGGGTGGTTTTTGGCCGGAATACCCGAATCGGGTTTGGTGCTCGTTTGACCGGCTCCGACGACGGATCGAGGCCGGGTTGGGTGGAAAAGCTTGGTATTGAGCCGGTGATGAAGTGGTAGAAATTTGGTGGCCAATGGCGGCTGGACGGCGGCGGAAGGAGGAAAAACCCACCGCGGGTTCAACCGGTCCGTGGCGGCTAACGGTGGCTCGGGGCGGTCTGAAATTTTAGGGGTGAGGTCGCCGGCGCACGGGGAAGGGAACGGTGCCGGCGGTGAGGTGCACGGCGGCCGGGAGGCGGCGCGGCGAGAGTGAGTCCGTTTCGCACGGTGGAGAGAGGAGAGAGAAGAGAGAGAAGGGAGAGAGGGGTCGGGCGCGGAAGGAAACCGGGGGAAAAGAAAAAAAAAAAGAGAAGAAAAAGGAAAGAAAGGAAAAAGAAGAGGAGAAAAAGGAAGATCCAGTCTTTCAAGCTGGGTCCCGAAAAATCCAACGGAGATGAAATTAAAACCGGAAACTAATTAAAATATTTCAAACACAGTGAAATAACTTAAATGCAACAATAAAAATTAAAAAACCCAAAAATAAATCAATTAATCTTAAAATTCATCTTAAAAGCTAAAACAGTAAATAAAATCTAAAAAATCACATAAAATAATTTTCACAACATAAAATATTAAGAAATAATATTTTAAAACTCCCAAAATTTAAAAACAAGGAAAATAACCACAAAATAAATTAAATAAATCCTCCATTAAAAATACACTAAAATCCGGGATGTTACAATCTCCCCCCTTAAATAAAATTTCATCCTCGAAATTGGGTAAGGTCAATCATCAGAAACTAAGACAAAGATAAGGTTCAACTAAGAGTAGGCTTAAGAAGCATACCAGGAGGATCAACCAAACAAATACGGATACTGCTCCCTCATATCGGCCTCACGCTCCCAAGAGAAATCTTGAGCTACAGGATCACCCCATGACACCTTCACCAAAGGTATCGTCTTGGATCTCAGCTTCTGCACTTTCCAATCCACAATCTGAGTCGGAACAACTTCATAAGTAAGATTAGGCTGAAGTTGAATGTGCTTCGGGTCAACAAAACGCGGCTCTTGTTGACCAAAACTCTTCTTCAACGACGAAACATGGAACACATCATGCACATCCCCGAAATAAACCGGCAATGCAACTCTATAAGCAACAAGCCCAACCTTCTCCACAATCTGAAAAGGACCAACATACCTCGGGCTGAGTTTACCTTTCTTACCGAAGCGCTTAACACCCTTCATCGGAGAGACTTTAAGATAAACCCAATCGCCTTCCTCAAAAGATAAGTCTCTTCTCCTCATGTCCGCATAACTTTTCTGGCGACTTTGCGCTTCCGCCATCTTAGCTCTTATAACTCGAATCTGCTCTTGCATTTCTTCAATCAATTCAGGCCCAACAATTTTTCTCTCGCCAACTTCATCCCAACATAACGGCGATCTACACTTCCTTCCATACAAAGCTTCATAAGGAGCCATCTGGATAGAAGCGTGAAAACTGTTATTATAGGAGAATTCTATGAGCGGCAAATGATTTTCCCAACTTCCTTGAAATTCCATAACACAAGCCCTCAGCATATCTTCCAAAGTCTGAATTGTACGCTCAGATTGGCCATCAGTCTGGGGATGATAAGCTGTACTGAACTTCAAATTGGTGCCTAAAGCTGCCTGCAAACTCCTCCAAAAACGCGACGTAAACCGCGGGTCCCTATCTGACACAACACTCTTGGGTACACCAAGCAGTCTCACAATCTCTTTAACATACAACCGAGCTAACTTACCCAAAGAGTCAGCATTATTCACAGGCAAGAAGTGGGCACTCTTAGTCAAACGATCCACAATCACCCAAACTGAATTCTTTCCACTAGGAGATCTTGGAAGGCCTACTACAAAATCCATAGCGATGTCATCCCATTTCCACTCAGGAATAGGGAGAGGTTGAAGATTACCAGCAGGTCTCTGATGCTCAGCCTTAACTTGGCGACAGGTATCACATTTCTCAACAAACGAGGCGATATCCAGCTTCATACCTTCCCACCAAAAATTCTTCTTCAAGTCCCGATACATCATCGTACTTCCAGGATGAACTGAGTACGGAGCTGTATGAGCTTCTGCCAAGATTCGCTCTTTAAATTCAGAATCTCGAGGTATCACTCTTCGATCCTGAAAACGAAGCACACCATCATTGTCCAAACTATAGTGCACGGGTCCTTTAGACTTCCTGACTCTTTTCCTGATATTTAACAACTTAGGATCCTTTCTCTGGAGAGTCTTCAATTCCTCAAAATCCTCAACCCGCACATCCAAAACTGAAGAGACCAATTCTTCCTGCTGCGAACTCTCAATAAGCAATCTCCTCATTCCATAAAGGAGAGAGTCCATACCTGACGACTCTGCTTCATCCACTAACTGAGATTTCCTACTCAAGGCATCAGCAACTAAATTAGCTTTTCCTGGATGATACTTGATCTCACACTGGTAGTCGCTGATTAACTCCAACCAACGCCTCTGTCTCATATTAAGATTCTTCTGAGAAAACAGATGCTTCAAACTCTTATGATCCGTGAAGACTTCACAAACTTCACCATACAGATAATGACGCCAAATCTTGAGAGCAAACACCACGGCAGCCAATTCTAAATCATGGGTAGGATAATTCTTCTCATGCTCTTTCAACTGACGAGATGCATAGGCAACAACTCGTCCTTCCTGCATAAGAACACATCCCAACCCAAACTTAGATGCATCACTGAAAACCACAAAAGGCTTATGCGGCTCCGGAAGTGCCAACACAGGAGCTGTCGTCAATCTCTTCTTCAATTCTTGGAAGCTTCTCTCGCAACGATCTGACCACACAAACTCAATATTCTTTCTAGTCAACGCTGTGAGAGGTCCGGATAATCTGGAAAAACCTTCAACAAATCTCCGGTAATATCCGGCAAGTCCCAAGAAACTCTGAATCTCGCGCACAGTAGAAGGACGTGGCCATGATAAAACAGCTTCTATCTTACTAGGATCAACAGCCACTCCATCTCGGGAGATCACATGACCAAGAAATCTGACTTCCTCCAGCCAAAAGTCACACTTGCTAAGCTTGGCATATAACTGATGCTCTCTCAATTTACCAAGTACCAGGCGAAGATGATCTACATGCTCTTCCACGTCTCGAGAATAGACCATGATATCATCGATGAAGACCACCACAAACGAATCCAGAAAAGGCTGAAAGACTCGGTTCATCAAATCCATAAAAGCTGCAGGAGCGTTGGTCAATCCAAAAGGCATCACCTTAAATTCATAATGACCATACCGAGATCTGAAAGCAGTCTTAGGAATATCTTTATCTCTTATTCTCAACTGATAATATCCTGACCTCAGATCAATCTTGGAGAAAACAGCTGCTCCTTGTAGCTGATCAAACAAATCATCAATACGGGGAAGCGGGTACTTATTCTTGATGGTCACTTTATTAAGTTCCCGATAATCAATACACATTCTTAGAGTGCCATCCTTCTTCTTAACAAACAACACCGGTGCTCCCCATGGTGACGTACTAGGTTGAATAAAACCCTTGTCAACTAGCTCTTGCAACTGGATCTTTAATTCCTTCAATTCAGCCGGCGCCATACGATAAGGAGCTCTATGCACAGGAGCGGCTCCAGGTTCCAAATCAATTGTAAACTCCAATTCCCTAACTGGAGGCAACCCTGGCAAATCATCAACAAAAACATCTGAAAATTCTTCTACAACTGGAATATCCGCTATAGACTTCTTCTCGGACGGCGAAGACACCACTTGAACCAAAAATGCATCGGCTCCACAAGCTATATCTTTCTTTGCTTGAACTGCAGATATAACAATAGGCTTCGCCTTCAACTTACTCCCCACATATTCCAAATAATCACCTTCTGCAAGCTGGAATCCAATAACTCGACTTCTACAATTAATGCACGCTGAATACCGGTATAGCCAATCCATTCCAAGAATAATATCAAATCCAAGCAACTTGAATACAATCAAATCCGCATCTAGTGTCCTCCCACTAAAATCCAAAGGACACCCCATCGCGACTTTAGAACACCACACCATCTCTCCATTGGGAAGACTTACTACCAATGGTTGCGATAAGGCTTCCGTGATCAAGTTGCACATCCGTGCAAAAGTGGTAGACACAAAAGATTTGGACGCTCCAGAATCAAACAAGGTGCAAGCATAAAAATCATACAAACGGACTCTCCCTGAACCAAACACACACACCAATGAAATCCAAAAGAAACATCAAACCACACCAAACATCAAACCAAACAAACATCAAATCCAAATAATTAAACACTTACCAGTAATCACTCCAGCATCCTGGGTCTCTGGCGTGTCATAGTCGATGTCTCTAGGAGTCACCGCATACACTCGAGCCTGCGTGACTTGTCTCTGATTATTCCTTCCTCCACGACGACCTCCATGACTTACTTGAGGCTGATTGGGACAATCTCGAGCAAAGTGCCCCGTCTGACCACATCTAAAGCAATGAGTGACCCCACTCTGACGACACTCACCCTCATGAGCTCTATTGCATCGACTACAAACTGGGGCTCGACCTCCAATGCGCACTCCAGACGATGCTTGTGGACGGGCTCCAATCCTCTGCACAAATTTCTGAGGCGACCCAGAACTACTGCCTTCACCAGCAAAACTTCTTCTTTTCTGACCTGGAGGGGATCCCATTGCCAAACTGTTTTCCCTCTCAACCATGGTAGCCAAATCAATCAACTCACTGAGAGAGGAAACCCTATGGCATATTACGAATCTGCGTATCTCAGGACGCAGACCCTCCCTGAAACGCTCCACCTGAAGATCCTCAGTAGCAATAAGATGGGGCGCAAAACGCCCAAGCTCCATGAAAGCACGGGAATACTGCTCCACAGTCATACCACCCTGAACCAGGTTACTAAATTCTCGGGCCTTCTGCCTCCTCACAGCAGGTGGGAAGAATCTGTCATCAAACTCCTTCTTGAAACGATGCCATGACACGGCAGCTAGAGTTCCAAACTCCCTTTCCAAAAGATTCCTCTTCATCCTCCACCAATTGGCTGCTTCACCCTGCAGCAAATAGCTAGCATACAGCACTTGTTGCTCCTCTGTACAGCCACAAATCTCAAAAGTCCTCTCTATTCCATTGATCCACCCTTCAGCTTGAAGTGGATCCTCAACTCCAAAGAACATCGGGGTCCGGTATTTAAGAAATCTCTCGTAAGAACACCCCACTTGAACCACAATATTTTGGTCAACTTGAGGCGGCCTGATATTTTGATGGAAGAGATCAGCCATCCTATTTAATGCCCTAGCAATGGCATTATCCACCTCATTGTTGGAAGATTCTCCCATAGGTTCCTTATCCTGCCTCCTTGGCCTCACCATATTCTGTCAAAGCACAATTCTCAACCCCACTTTAGTCCCGAACAAAATTTAATTAAGGGTAATAGCAACATCCAAATAAAATAAAATAAAACAATATAAAATAAATAAAATAAAATAAAATCAATCAAAACCATCAACAATAAATTAAAACCATTAAAAATAACATATTTCAAACCAAAATAATTTTAAATCACAACTTTTAAAAATTTCTGGTACTGCACCTAAGGGACATGTGGCTTTACCCAGAGCCAAACCGCTCTGATACCACCTGTGGCGCCCCCGACTTCCATGTACGGACCAGCACGGAAATCGAGACACCCGGGATGATGACAACCGGTCACACATCCCAACGACAAGTGTCAGTGTGTGCAACAATTAAACAGTGCACAACTAAAAACACAGCGGAAGGTAATAAAGTCTACTAGTACCAGAATTTTAATTAATACAGAAATCCAAAATACAAAATACCTTTAAAAACAAAGCCAAGTCCCAGAAAATAAAAATACAAGTCTGAAAATAAAACTACAGCTCGAGTGATCCCAGATCACTCCTCCGGCGGAGCCAGATCCTCAGGCTCGGCATCTGCATCATCAACAAAGTCTGCAGTACCATGAAATGGTACCGCAGGTAAGTTATAACCTAACCATGTCCAGAGATAAAACCATACTCTAACAATTAACCATGCATGCCCAATGATGCAATATGAAAAAAAGTGCAACACACGCCAAAAATCTCATTGGCTCAAAATCATTCCCAGTAAAAATCCATTTCCACCATTTTCCCAGAAAATGGTACACAAAAACATTTCCATCATTTTCCCAGAAAATGATACACAAAATCAACTCACGCTATTTTCCCAGAAAACAGCTCTTTTCCAGTTAATCCAATTAACCATATGCACCATGGCCTCCCCTATGGACCATCCGCACGTCCTGGCTACTTTACGAGAGATGCCCAGTTCCGCACCGGTGCGTTCGTGGCCAGGTCATCCTCTAGCCCCCGCCAGCAGAAGGGCCACGGAGTCGGCACGTCCAACGTCCGATCCCGTTGTCGCCCGGCGACAACCCAGGGGACGTCACTCAGTATATTGCGCTCCCGAGTGACCAGAGGAGCTCCACCGAGATAATGCCCCATCTCGGCTTGGGGTCGTGATACACACGCACCCACAAATCCAGTCAACACATGAAAACCCAGTTTTCATAAAAATCACATGAACATGAATGCAATACACGAAAACCCAGTTTTCTATTTACAAACATGCCATGTGTGCAATATGCAATGAACCAGATCAATCCTCACAACCAATGATCAACTCCCAAAACCACAATCAACCAAAATATCCAATATCCAAATCCAAAACCACAACATAACCGAACTCCAACAAATATCCAATCACAATTAATCACACACAACAAGTACTCCGATCAATCCAACCACCCCCGAACTCCTCGGACTCAGTCCGGAAACCAACCAGGATACATATATAAATAAAAGCAGTTAATTGCATAAATATAATTAAATCTCAAAGAAATGTTTAGGAAATACTTACAGCGCTTTAAAACAATTTAACGAAGGTTCCGAGGCACAACGAATCACCAAGGCAGCAAAAAATGCACAGTGTAAAAACACTGGCCGAAATGCAGTGAAATGGAAATTTTTCACGATTTCAAATGGAGACTCGAAATTGATAGGGTAGGGCCTATGGAAGGTGGTGAATCTAATGGTGGTGGTGGTTTGCCGAGAATAGTGGCGGAAATGGGTGGTTTTTGGCCGGAATACCCGAATCGGGTTTGGTGCTCGTTTGACCGGCTCCGGCGACGGATCGGGGCCGGGTTTGGGTGGAAAAGCTTGGTATTGAGCCGGTGATGAAGTGGTAGAAATTTGGTGGCCAATGGCGGCCGGACGGCGGCGGAAGGAGGAAAAATCCACCGCGGGTTCAACCGGTCCGTGGCGGCTAACAGTGGCTCGGGGCGGTCTAAAATTTTAGGGGTGAGGTCGCCGGCGCACGGGGAAGGGAACGGTGCCGGCGGTGAGGTGCACGGCGGCCGGGAGGCGGCGCGGCGAGAGTGAGTCCGTTTCGCACGGTGGAGAGAGGAGAGAGAAGAGAGAGAAGGGAGAGAGGGGTCGGGCGCGGAAGGAAACCGGGGGAAAAGAAAAAAAAAAGAAAGAAGAAAAAGGAAAGAAAGGAAAAAGAAGAGGAGAAAAAGGAAGATCCAGTCTTTCAAGCTGGGTCCCGAAAAATCCAACGGAGATGAAATTAAAACCGGAAACTAATTAAAATATTTCAAACACAGTGAAATAACTTAAATGCAACAATAAAAATTAAAAAACCCAAAAATAAATCAATTCATCTTAAAATTCATCTTAAAAGCTAAAACAGTAAATAAAATCTAAAAAATCACATAAAATAATTTTCACAACATAAAATATTAAGAAATAATATTTTAAAACTCCCAAAACTTAAAAACAAGGAAAATAACCACAAAATAAATTAAATAAATCCTCCATTAAAAATACACTAAAATCCGGGATGTTACAATAAGCAATTGCATACTAATGATGATGACTTTGCTACTGTGTATGGAGCGTGTGAGAAGGCATCGTTTGGTAGGTGCTATAGACTAAATTGGTATTTTTTTAGAGAGAATAAACTTTGTGAGCCTACTAGTCTTATGCATGAGATGCTAGTGCATGGATGTGGTTTGCTGGGTCATTTTGGTGTAAAGTGCATTTTAAACATGTGGCGTGACCATGGGTGGGAGTGTTGCTTGCCATTCATTGAGTTTGCATCTAATTGGAGTCGTCATTTTGGTGCAAGGAAGACTTTAAATGTCTTCCATGAACGTTTGTGGGAGTATCATTTGCCATTCATTGACATGTTGCATGAACTTTTGGGGAAGTATCAATTGCCATTCATTAATGTGTTGCATAAAAGTTTGTGGGAGTATTGCTCGACATTCATTGAGTTCACATATAATTGGGGTGATCATTCTGAAGTAAGGAAGACTTTAGATGTGTTTTATGAACATTTGAGGAGTTTTGTTTGCTATTTATTGAGTTTACATATAATTGGAGTGTTCATGCTACTACTAAAGTTTCACCTTTTGAAATTATGAAAACTCAATTGAACCCTTGAACCCACAATCAAATTGAAAACTCACCCAGGAAAGTCAAACTCAAGTCAATTGGATGGAGAATCTAGACCCGATGAGAACTCATTTTAAGAACCTAGATTATATTAAAATCTAAACCTGTTGAAGAACCTGTCTCAAGAACCCAGATTACAAGGAAGAACGCCACAAATGTTGTGATTTACCTTTGATAAGTTCAAAAGCTCAATTAAGAACAAGATGAGTAAAACTCAACTCACAATGAATAAATCATCAAATTTCATAAAACTTCATAAACTGAGGCTACAAAGTGTATTTAAAGCAAAACCTAATTAAAACCCTAGATAAAATAAAGCCCTTTCTCCCAAAACTACCCTTGCATGAATAGTGCCGCGGCTGCTATAGTGTCGTTACAGTACCCCCGCTATAGTAAATGCTTGAAACCCTAATTCCTAAAAAGTAACTTTCCAAATACGCCCTTGGCCAAAATACAAGGCCTTCCCAAAAATCTTAGTTCATAAAAGTAAGACATATGTAGGCCAAGTATCCTAAAACCCAATTATTCTATACTAATAAAATAAGTCTTTTAAATGATTTAAACAATTTGAAAGCTTTCAAGTGCCCAAGGCCTTTAAGTCATGTTATTGTCCTCTTCCATAGCTTGTATCAAATAATCAAAATTGGATCTTCATCCTTTAAGGCACTCTTGAATGTTGGGCTCGCTAGACTCGTCCAAAGTGGATTGCACCAATCCTTGCGTTGCTTCCTTGATCTTCTTAGCTCTTGATCTTATAATTGGCTCATATGGAACTTGCAAATGATCTTTAAAACTAGGCCCTTCTTGGACCTATCATTCCACCTCTCCTCAAAAAGATTTGACCTCGAATCTCCACCTGGATCAAAGGGAAAAAGGTTAGTTACATGGAAAATAGAAGAAACATGATACTTACCTGGAAGATCCACTTTGTATGTATTATCATTAATTTTCTCAATAATTTGAAAAGGTCCATCCCAGCTACTCCTGCCATAAACAAGTAAAAGCAACAAAGCAAAAGGAGTAAGTGGATTAAAACCATCAACAATTTCAAAAGGAGAATAAGAAATAGTAGTATGCAAGGTTTTATTATATGCACACTTTAATAAGGGCAAATGATACTCTCGCAAATGTCCATGTAACAATTCAATAAATGGCAAATGATATTCCCACAAATGTTCATGAAACACATCTAAAGTTTTCTCACACCAAAATGACCACTCCAATCATATGCAAACTCAATGAATGGCAAACAATACTCCCATAAACGTTCATGCAACATGTCAATGAATAGCAAATGATACTCACACACAAACGTTCATGAAACACATTTAAAATCTTCCTTGCACCAAAATGACCACTCCAATTAGATGCAAACTCAATAAATGGCAAGTAATACTCCCACCCATGGTCACGCCACTTGTTTAAAATGCACTTTACACCAAAATGACCCAGCAAACCACATCCATGCACTAGCATCTCATGCATAAGACTAGTAGGCTCACAAAGTTTGTTCTCTCTAAACAAATACCAATCTAGTCTATAGCACTTACCAAACGATGCCTTCTCACACGCTCCATACACAGTAGCAAAGTCATCATCATTAGCATGCAATTGTTTATCATATTCAAGTCTCAATAACTTTGTATCTAAAATGATGACAAGGACATACCTTCTTGCTAAAGCATCAACCACAAAACTTTCCTTACCTTGTGTATACTTGATTACATGAGGAAAGGTCTCAATGAATTGCACCCACTTGGCATGCATTCTATTCAACTTACCTTGTCCCTTCATGTGTGTCAAGGACTCATGCTTTTCAAAGAGAGGTCGTGATATGAACCCGCGGGAAAGGAATCCCTTGAACCCACAATCAATTTGAAAATGCACCCAAGAAAGCCAAAACCAAGTCAATGGATGAAGAATCTAAACCCAATGAGAACTCATTTCAAGAACCTAAATTATATTAAAATCTAGATCTGTTGAAGAACCCGTCTCAAGAACCCAGATTACAAGGAGGAACGCCACAAAGGTTGTGATTTACCTTTGATAAGTTCAAAAGTTTAATTAAGAACAAGAGGAGTAAAACTCAACTCACAATGAATAAATCATCAAATTTCATAAAATGAGACTACAAAGTGTATTTAAAGCTAAACCTAATTAAAACCCTAGATAAAATAAAGCCTTTTCTCCCAAAAATACCCTTGCATGAATAGTGTCGCGGCTGCTACAGTGTCGTTACAGTACCCCCGCTATAGTAAATGCTTGAAACCCTAATTCCTAAAAAGTAACTTTCCAAATACGCCCTTGGCCAAAATACAAGGCCTTCCCAAAAATCTTAGTTCATAAAAGTAAGACATATGTAGGCCAAGTATCCTAAAACCCAATTATTCTATACTAATAAAATAAGTCCTTTAAATGATTTAAACAATTTGAAAGCCTTCAAGTGCCCAAGGCCTTTAAGTCATGTTATTGTCCTCTTCCATAGCTTGTATCAAATTAATCAAAATTGGATCTTCATCCTTTAAGGCACTCTTGAATGTTGGGCTCGCTAGACTCGTCCAAAGTGGATTGCACCAATCCTTGCGTTGCTTCCTTGATCTTCTTAGCTCTTGATCTTGTAATTGGCCCATATGGAACTTGCAAATGATCTTTAAAACTAGGCCCTTCTTGGACCCATCATTCCCCCTCTCCTCAAAAGGATTTGACCTCGAATCTCCATCTAGATGAAAGGGAAAAAGGTTAGTTACATGGAAAATAGCAGAAACATGATACTTACCTGGAAGATCCACTTTGTATGTATTATCATTAATTTTCTCAATAATTTGAAAAGGTCCATCCCAGCTACTCCTGTCATAAACAAGTAAAAGCAACAAAGCAAAAGGAGTAAGTGGATTAAAACCATCAACAATTTCAAAAGGAGAATAAGAAATAGTAGTATGCAAGGTTTTATTATATGCACACTTTAATAAGGGCAAATGATACTCCCGCAAATGTCCATGTAACAATTCAATAAATGGCAAATGATATTCCCACAAATGTTCATGAAACATATCTAAAGTTTTCTCACACCAAAATGACCACTCCAATCATATGCAAACTCAATAAATGGCAAGCAATACTCCCATAAACGTTCATGGCAATATGTCAATGAAAGCAAATGATACTCACACAAATGTTCATGAAACACATTTAAAATCTCCTTGCACCAAAATGACCACTCCAATTAGATGCAAACTCAATAAATAGCAAGTAATACTCCCACCCATGGTCACGCCACTTGTTTAAGATGCACTTTACACCAAAATGACCCAGCAAACCACATCCATGCACTAGCATCTCATGCATAAGACTAGTAGGCTCACAAAGTTTATTCTCTCTAAACAAATACCAAACTAGTCTATAGCACTTACCAAACGATGCCTTCTCACACGCTCCATACACAGTAGCAAAGCCATCATCATTAGCATGCAATTGTTTATCATATTCAAGTCTCAATAACTTTGTATCTAAAATGATGACAAGGACATACCTTCTTGCTAAAGCATCAACCACAAAACTTTCCTTACCTTGTGTATGCTTGATTACATGAGGAAAGGTCTCAATGAATTGCACCCACTTGGCATGCATTCTATTCAACTTACCTTGTCCCTTCATGTGTGTCAAGGACTCATGCTTTTCAAAGAGAGGTCGTGATATGAACCCGCGGGAAAGGAATCCCTTGAACCCACAATCAATTTGAAAATGCACCCAAGAAAGCCAAAACCAAGTCAATGGATGAAGAATCTAAACCCAATGAGAACTCATTTCAAGAACCTAAATTATATTAAAATCTAGATCTGTTGAAGAATCCATCTTAAGAACCCAGATTACAAGGAGGAATGCCACAAAGGTTATGATTTACCTTTGATAAGTTCAAAAGTTTAATTAAGAACAAGAGGAGTAAAACTCAACTCACAATGAATAAATCATCAAATTTCTCAAATTTCATAAAATGAGACTACAAAGTGTATTTAAAGCTAAACCTAATTGAAACCCTAGCCCAAAAAAAGCCATTTTCTTCCAAAAATAGCCCTGGATGAATAGTGCCGCGTGAACAGTACCGCGCTACAATACCTCTCTTCAAAACCCTAGCTTCTAAAATGTAACTTTTCAAATAAGCCCTTGGCCAAAATACAAGGCCTTCCCAAAAACCCTAGTTCATAAAAATAAGACATATGTGGGCCAAGCATCCTAAAGCCCAATTATTCGAAACTAATAAAAAACTAATAAGTCTTTTAAATGATTTAAGCAATTTCAAATCTTTCAAGTGCCCAAGGCCTTTAAGTCTTGTTAGTGCCCTCTTCCATAACCTGTATCAAATAAATCAAAATTGGATCTTCATCCTTCAAGCCCATATTGAATGTCGGGCTCTTGCTAGACTCATCCCAAGTGGATTGCATCAATCTTTGCATTGTTTTCTTAATCTTGATCTCTTGATCTTGTAGTTGGCCCATATGGAATGTCAAACGATCTTTAAAACTAGGTCCTTCTTGGGGCCCATCATTCCCCCTCTCCTCAAAAGGATTCGACCTCGAATCTCCACCTTGATCAAAGGGAAAAATGTTAATTACATTGAAAATAGCATAAACATGATACTTGCTTGGAAGATCCACTTTATAGGTATTATCATTAATTTTCTCAAAAATTTGAAATGGTCCATCCCAGCTGCTCCTGTCGTAAACAAGTAAAAGCAACAAAACAAAAGGAGTAAGTGGATTAAGACCATCAACAACTTCAAAAGGAGAATAAGAATATTAGTATGCAAGGTTTTTATTATATGCACACTCTAATAAGAGCAAATGAGACTCCCGCAAACATCCATGTAACAATTCAATGAATGGCAAATGATATTCCCACAAATGTTCATAGCAACATGTCAATGAATAGCAAATGATATTCCCACAAATGTTCATGAAACACATCTAAAGTTTTCCTTACACCAAAATGACCATTCCAATTACATGCAAACTCAATGAGTGGAAAGCAATACTCCCACAAACGTTTATGCAACATGGTAATGAATGACGAAAGATACTCCCATAAATGTTCATGCAACATGTCAATGAATGGCAAATGATACTCCCACAAACATTCATGCAACACTCTAAAGTCTTCTTTTGCACCAAAATGACCACTCCAATGGTATGCAAACTCAATGAATGGCAAGCAATATTTTCCACCCATGGTCATGCCACACGTTTAAAATCATTTTCATACCAAAATGACCCAACAAACCACATCCATGCCCTAGCATCTCATGCATAAGACTAGTAGGCTCACAAAGTTTATTCTCTTTAAACAAATACCAATCTAGTCCACAGCACTTACCAAACGATGCCTTCACACACGCTCCATATTCAATTCCTTCTCATCATTAGCATGCAATTCCTTATCATATTCAAATTTCAATAACTTTGCATCTAAAATGAAGACAATGACATACCTTCTTGCTAAAGCATCAACGACAAAATTTTCCTCACCTTGTGTATACTTGATTACATGAGGAAATGTCTCAATGAATTGCACCCACTTGGCATGCATTCTATTCAGCTTACCTTGTCCCTTCATGTGCATCAAGGACTCATGCTCTTCAAAGAGAGGTCGAGTAGGAATTATCGCACCTAGTACAAAATCAATGTAGCGCTCTATCTCCCTAATAGGTGGCAATCTACTAAACACACCGCTAGGAATCATGACCTCATATCCCTGCAACAACAAAAAAACAACACTAGGCAAAGAGTCATTAAATTTGTTAGTATAAAAGCTCACTTTTGTTTCTGTGTTTCTCTCTGCAATCTCTCTTTCTTTTTCCTCTTGTGGCTCAACTCCTTTTTCATGACTCTCAGTCACCTCTCTATTTTCTTTTTCACTCTCTCTTTCTTTTGATGTTTCGATCTCATTCTCTTTTTTTCTCTCACTCTCTTTTTCCTTTCCACTGTCTTTTTTTCTTTCACTCTCATCTTTTTTTGAACTCTCGGCTTCACAATTATTTTTCAACTTATTCTTTTTTTTTCTTGAGGTTTCACTATTTCTTTTTTTCTCAATCTCACCTTCACTTTTGCTATTTAGCTCAATCTCACTTTCACTCTTGCTTTTTAGATCACTCTCACTTTCACTCTTTCTTCTTTGAGCATCCTCACTTTTTAGTTTCAGTTGGTCCCCTTGGACCTGTGTTGAAGTGAAAGGAGCAAGTTTGATTGTTTTTCCATCCTTCTTAAAACAGTACATGTTCCTTAACTCATCATGGATCACCTTCCTATCATAACTGCCACGACTTCCCCAACAAGATATGGCCAGCATGCATAGGCACATCACAAAGCACCACATCCTTATATTTCCAAATTGAAAAAGAATTAGCACTATGCTTATTTACCCTAATCTCCCACAATCACTCAACCACTGCAACTTGTATGGTCTAGGGTGTTTCAAGGTAGGTAAACTCAATTTCTCAACTAAAGTAGTGCTAGCAAAATTAAAACAACTCCTCCCATCATGATCATACTACATACCTTGTTGTTAATGTGGCATCTAGTATGAAAAGTGTTCTCGCTCTGCTGCTTTGTATCATTTATCATAATTTGTGTATTGAGAGCACTCCTGGCAACAAGAGACTCACCATACTCTTCATTCTTATACTTATTTTCAACACTAGGCTCACATCGCCGCCTATCTCTCCCACCTTGCAGATTTCTAATCTGGACTTTTCGTTGATCCATCCTGTCCCTCATTTCACCCAACACCAAGTTCAAATGCTCAAACTGTTGTTGCGTGGCTTGCAACACAAAGGATGAGTTATCTACCATCTCCTTTGGTGATGAGTTACTCCTATGAGACATCATAACATGCTGCACAAAAAGAATGTTAGTGAAAAATCTCACACACTCCCTTACGTGTTTACACTCGAATATTGGCACTCCACTCATGTTTCACTCTTAATTGGCTTTTTTCCAATAATAGTCTCACACACTCTTGCCTTTTACCTCAATAGTTTTCTCGCTCAAGTTCTTTAAGAACTAGTTGAACTAAATCAAGATAATACAACTTTGTATTGTTCCAACCAGTAATATAGATCCAAGACACAAGAACAAGAAACAAGGAATGAATAAAATGACACAAGACTCAAGGAATTTATTTGAGGGAAAGAGTAATTATGAAACAAGATACCAACTAGAAAGATGTATTTAGCCCTTTTGATGATAAAGCTCAATCAACAAATATATTTTTCTCTCTTTGTCGTAACTATGTAGCAACCTTTGAGTATGCTATCACTTTTTTTTTTCAATTTTTTTTTTTATTTTTTTTTCGAAGTTTTTTTTTCTTTTCTTTTCCTTTCCTTTCTTTCTTTTCTTTTCTCTAATTCAATCACAAACAGCAATATTCAATTGAAAAATCAAGCAATTGAATTCAAACACACAAGGATTGACAAAGAAATTATAAGAGAATCCATGAAACGGCACTCCAAGCAATTGACAAATTTATAGATGCGAGAAACCCTAGAATTTCAAAACCCTAGGATCAACAACATAAAACCCAAAATGAACAAGACAATTTTGGCAGTCCAAGCTGATATAATTCAGAAACTTTTTTTTTTTCGATTTTTTTTTTTGAATTTTTTTTTCTAAACCCTAGAACAATGAAGCCCTAGTATTCAATATGCAAGAAATAAAAGATAGAGTCAGACCTGATCGGAAACTGAGCTCTGAATACCAAATGATATGAACCTGCGGGAAAGGAATCCCTTGAACCCACAATCAATTTGAAAACGCACCCAGGAAAGCCAAAATCAAGTCAATGGATGGAGAATCTAGACACGATAAGAACTCGTTTCAAGAACCTAGATTATATTAAAATCTAGACCCATTAAAGAACTCGTCTCAAGAACCCAGATTACAAAGATGAATGCCACAAAGATTGTGATTTACCTTTGATAAGTTCAAAAATTCAATTAAGAACAAGAGAGTAAAACTCAACTCACAATGAATAAATCATCAATTTTCATAAATTTCAAAAAATGAGGCTACAAAGTGTATTTAAAGCTAAACTTAATTGAAACCCTAGCCCAAAATAAGCCATTTTCTTCCAAAAATAGCCCTGGATGAATAGTGCCACGTGAACAGTACCGCGGCTACAGTACCTCTCTTCAAAACCCTAGTTTCTAAAATGTAACTTTCCAATAAGCCCTTGGCCAAAATACAAGACCTTCCCAGAAACCATAGTTCATAAAATAAGACATATGTGGGCCAAGCATCCTAAAACCCAATTATTCGAAACTAATAAAAAAGTAATAAGTCTTTTAAATGATTTAAGCAAATTCAAATCTTTCAAATGCCCAAGCCCTTTAAGTGATGTTATTGTCCCTCTTCCATAACTTGTATCAAATAAATCAAAATTGGATCTTCATCCTTCAAGCCCATGTTGAATATTGGGCTCTTGCTAGACTCATCCAAAGTGGATTGCATCAATCCTTGCATTGTTTCGTTAATCTTCTTATCTCTTGATCTTGTAATTGACCCATATGGAACTCAAATGATCTTTAAAACTAGGTCCTTCTTGGGGCCCATCAGGTCCAGTAGGAATTGTCGCACCTGGCACAAAATCAATGTAGCGCTCTATCTCCCTAATAGGTGGCAATCCACTAAACACACCGCTAGGAATCATGACCTCATATCCCTGCAATAAAGAAACAACAACACTAGGCAAAGAGTCGTTAAATTCGTTAGTATAAAAGTTTGCCTTAACATAAAATCTCACTTTTATTTTTTCGTGTCTCTCTACAATCTCTCTTTCTTTTTCCTCCTGTGACTCAACTCTTTTTTCATGACTCTCAGCCACCTCTCTATTTTCTTTTTCACTCTCTTTCTTTTGATGTTTCAATCTCATTTTCTTTTTTCTTCTCACTCTCACTCTCTTTTTTTCTTTCACTCTCATCTTTTTTTGAACTTTAAATCTCACAATTGTTTTTCAAATTTTTCTCTCTTTTTCTTGAGGTTTCAGCCACACCCTCATATTTTTTCTTAGGTGGTTCAATCTTTCTCTTTGCTCCAACTCCATCATTCTTATCCCACTTTGATTTCCAAGGAGTGCTAGAAACCGAAGAGTACATTGTTGTACCTTTTCTCTTTAACTACCTCTCAACCTTCATAGCCATGTGCACCCTGTCTTCTACCTCCACATAATGTTACAACTCAACTACATTGGCTATCTCCATATTCAACCCACTCAAAAATGTAGCCATCGTGGCCTCCTGATCCTCCACTACATTAGCTCGAATCATAACTACCTCCATCTCCTTATGGTAATCCTCTACACTCCTAGACCCCTGTGTAAGATTTTGTAATTTTTGGTAGAGGTCTCTATAGTAGTGGCTAGGTACAAATCTCCGCCTCATGATAGCTTTCAACTCTCTCCATGTTTCTACAGGCCTCTCAAGATTCCTCCTCCTATTGGTCACTAATTGATCCCACCAAATAATAGCATAATCAGTGAACCCAATTACCGCCAACTTCACTTTCTTCTCCTCAGAGTAATTCTGACAATCAAACACCAACTCTATTTTTTTCTTCCACTCTAGATAAACCTCTGGTTAGTTCTACCTTGGAAAGATGGTATTTTCATTTTGATGCTTTCAAGGTTCCTATCTACTTCATCTTGATCCTTGGGTTTCGCCTAAATCCTTTTTCACGCCTAACTTCCCTATGTCTACCCAATCCAACTTCAGATGTTAGGTCTTTCTCATCCTCATCATACTCTTCATTCTCATACCCATTCTCAATACTAGGCTCACGTCGCCTCCTATCTCTCCCACCTTACAGATTTCAAATCAGGACTTCTCGTTGATCCATCCTATCCCTCACTTCATCCAACACCAAGTTCAACTTTTCAAACTGTTGTTGCATGGCTTGCAACATAAATGACGAGTTATCTGAGTTCCCTTTGGTGATTAGTCACTCCTATGAGACATCCATAATGTGTTGCACAAAAAAAATATTAGTGAAAAACCCTCACACACTCCCTTATGTGTTTACACTCGAATAATGTCACTCAACTCGTGTTTCCACACTTAATTGGCTTTTTTCTCGATAATATCTCCCACTCTTTGCCTTTTACCCTCAATCGTTTTTCTCGCTCAAGTTCTTTAAGAACTAGTTGAACTAAATCCAGACAATACAACTTTGTATTATTCCAACCAGTAATATAGATCCAAGACACCAAAACAAGAAATAAGGGATGATAAAATGACATGAGACACAAAGAATTTATACGAGGGAAAGAGTAATGATAAAACAAGATACCCACTAGAAAGATGTTTTCAGCCCTTTGATAATAAAGCTCAATCAACAAATGTCTTTCTTTCTCTTTGTTGTAATTATGTAGCAACCTATGAGTATGCTACCTTCCTTTTTCTTTTTTCCTTTCTTTTCTTTTCTCTAATTCAATCACAAATAGCAATATTCAATTGAAAATCATGCAATTGAATTCAAACACACAAGGATTGACAAAGAAATTATAAGAGAATCAATGAAACAGTACTCCAAGCAATTGACAAATTTAGATATGCGAGAAACCCTAGAATTTTGGAACCCTAGGATCAACAACACAAAACCCCAAATGAACAAGACAATTTTGGTAGCCAAGCTGATGTAATTCAGGAACATTTTTTTTTCAAATTTTGTTTTTGAATTTTTTTTTCTAAACCCTAGAACAATGAAGTCCCTAGAATTCACAATACAATGCAAGAAATAAAAGATAGAATCATACCTGATTGGAAACCTGGCTCTGAATACCAAATGATATGAACTGCAAAAAATAATCCCTTGAACCCACAATCAAATTGAAAACTCACCCAGGAAAGCCAAACTCAAGTGAATTGGATGGAGAATCT